>BSBM01000477.1:4092500-5292500 GCA_027924585.1 Larix kaempferi | reverse complement strand
ATGCGCCTTGGAAGTTGTATTCTCTATGTTCCTTGGAATTTATATTCTCTATGTATGTGGAACTTGGAATGAGATGTTAATTTGGTTGAACTGAAGCCTGATTTTCACAGTTTGTAGTGATATTTTCATAGTTTGTAGTGAAATGAAGCCTAATTTTCACAGTTTGTATATAGTTCAGGTGTAGTGTTATTGTCTGACCTATGAAATCAAATGCCCTTACCTTATAGCGAGGTTGAAGAGCTGTTAAAAGGGGTTAACAACTAGCTTGGTTTATGAGTACCTAATATCATCTACGTATGGGTGTATCTTCCTACTCTGCCTTCCCATCTTCAAATCTATTTCACATAGTGAGAGATAAAAATACCCAATGGAAAGGCATTGTGTGGTTGTGGTTGAAATTTTGTTGATAGTGATATTATTTTCCCTCTCAAGGATCACAACCAAAACTGCCCATCCTTCCCAGGCTAATCAACCATCCTATGCAATCAATTTTTCCTCTTCGTTCTTGGTCAGAATTTATGGTTGTGAGGAGTAATAGTCCTTTAGACAGACTTTTGCCTCTCTTGTTTTACAAATTTGTGCCTCAGGATATTTCCCAAACATGGTGTCATTTACAAAGGTATATAAGAGGAGGCCGAACCTAGGAGAGGGTTTGAGATTTTGTTGCCTTAGAGAGTTGACCTTTAGCATGTAAATTTAGGGTTGATCCCTAGCTCATCTCTTCAAGATGGATTTAAATTTTTATTCTGAAAATATCTTAACAATAGTTAGAAATAAAAACAATATGATGTCAAGAAAAGCATTAAGGACATATTAGGGAAATCCCCTTGGCATGGAAAATCAATAGCCCAGAAGAAGGCACAACTTATATTGAGGTGACAGTGGGAAGCAAGCTATGCAAAACAATAAGGGATTCCACACTTTCACCAAAGTCCTAGAGAGCATGAGGTATAGGAATTCTAGTGGGTGTGCTACTTGAAGCTCGTTTCTCTCTGTATCTCGGGGGAACATTCAGGGGGGGGGGGGACAATAGGATAGTTCCTATGGACATCCATGTGGTAGTTATATATTAGTATGCTTGAGAATAGTTCCTTTTAATAAAGTGGACTAACAAGAAGGCCCAAGTGATATTTATTGGATGAAGAATTAATCCCCACGTCAACAAACTATACAGTGCTCTGGTGGAAGAATGAGAGTAGGGAGATTTTTTTTTTCAAATGATCAACATTATCATCGTAATCATATGATAGAATTGACAAAAAAGGATCTAGAAAGACATGGTTAGAAAATGAATCCATAATGCCAAGGCCCAACCTTTAATGGAAATACCAAAGCATGCAAGGAAGCCAAATCTTAGGTAATAGCCATAGAGAAATACTTTAGACTAAATGAATGCCTACCGAAGATGATAAAATTGCATTTACAATATAACTAGGTGAGCATCATTATTGTGGAAACATCATAGCAAAGTAAAACAATCAAGGAAAATATTATAGGGAAAAATTCTAGCAATGCTAGGGGCATATTGAACCTCCTTGAAGAGCCCCTTTCATCTAGACCCCCATAATGCATGCACACTTCACACAAGTTTTTATATTTTCCATAAATTTGCATTGGGTTCCTTAGCTATTGCAAATCATTTCCCCACAATTTAGGTTTCAACTTTTCAACAAAGGCATGCACACACAAAAAAAATTATTAAAAAAATCATATAGAATATATATATATATATATATGATTCTATTTTGGTCATGGTTAGGAGGTGAAGATAGTCACATGTTCCCCCACCAAATTCAATTCCCACAAGAGGCACGAATAGTTAGTAGGGTCCAGGTGCATGTCCTGGATTCCTTTAACAAAGTCCCCCCCTGTCTTGGTAACCTAGCCAAGCAAAAGACCCTGCAAAGTTGTTTTTCCCATGAAAACAACCCACTTGTGGTGTCCAACCTCTTTGAGCCAGTTGTACTACTTCTTGAGCTTAAAAGAAAGCACTTCCAAAAAAGGAAAAATGGCATATATATGGTGTTACTGGGCATACATATGAGAACATACATACTCACTAGCAATTGCTAAAATCAACTAAAGCAATACATGTCCAAGGGTTTGTGTTTTGTTAGAAGTTCCAACATCACAACACCAAAACTATATACATTACTCTTCACAATATAGATTCCTGACATTGCAAACTCACGAGAACTGTAACCAAATGATCTTAGTATGTGGGTTGCATCCTGAAAATAAAATAACACGTCCCAGTTGTATATGTTGCCAACATATGTTCAAGAATAGTATAACCCATGGAGTAGAGAGCTAATAACCTTCATCCAATTAAACAATGTTTACCTTAATTTTATAACCAAAAGATATAAAGGCTTCCAGACCACAGTCAGATAGATGGGGATTGAGTTCATCATCCAGGAGAATATTTGCAGAGTTGAAGTTTCGATGAACTACAGAATTTTTGAAGATTTCATGGAGGTTACTAGATTGAGTCATAAAAAAATTGTCAGAATCTTGCACACATGTTGCTCTTCCCTCAATGACGAAATTCTAAAATCATCCCCACCTAACAATAGTGTAGTAAACTTTAGATTATACAACTTACTCGAGATCCCTTGTTGCTCCTAAATCAATCTTAACATTAACATTACATGATAATTTCTTGCTCATCTCATCCCCTGAATGGAGTATGTCATGAAGAGTTCCATTACTCTGCATGTATTCATAAAGAAGTATGTGTTGGTTATGCTTAACACAATAACCAACAAGCTCTACAATATTGTTGTGTTGAACCTTCAAAATATTTGAGACCACTTCCAAAAAATCATCATCCTTTTGTTACATGGAAGCTGAGGTGTCCAGTTTCTTGACAACCAACAACTACAATCATAAAAAATGGTGTCAACAAAATAATACCAACACATAAATCACAGGCATAGAGTGTGTGTGCTTGTGTGTGACAGTTTAAATATGACATGATATAAGGAATAAATGGAATGCATGATGAGTGGTGATTGATGGAGGGAAATTGATGGGGAACAATTGTATATACCTCAAGGTGTAGGTGTGGATGGATTTTTACTCTAATATTTAAGCAATGAAAGCTTCACCACTGAATAGTATGCAAGGTATTTAGCTTGGGTTCTCCTCTAAATGGTTTGTTTCTCCTTGTGGCATTAGATATTGTGTAGGTCTATCATGTAGTTGTTTGAACTTGTTTCTAGTTGTTGCCTCTCAACGTACTCCTCCTTTGTTAATTGAGTGATCTATTTGCACTAGGAAACCAAGGTAGGTCATAGATACTTTTCGAGATTTTGGAAAAATTTAATGCCTCTTGTATTACTTGTTAGACATGTTGAGTTTCTATTTGGACTTTGTTTTTTTTTTCTTATTGTACTCCTGTCGTGAAACTTCATTCCTATACTCAAATCTGCAATGATTGATGATAATTTTTCAGGATGAAAATGTATTTTTTTAAATATCCTTGGTTTTAATATGCTCTATTTTGCAAGCATGAAATGTGTACTTGACACCCAGAGATGTGCACTTTAGATGAATTGGTGATGAAAACTTATGAATGACGAGTAATTGATATTTTGTTGGTAATATTTATTTATGATATATTAGAGTATTTTTCCTTTGTGGAAGCTTGAGTTTGATGTAACTTTGTTTTCTTTGGTCACTTTGACTTTGATAAATCTCAAAACCTAATATGATGCTATATAGAGTGAAATGGAATCTTCAAGGTTGACTTCTTTTAAACTTGCATATCAATGTATTGATCTTTTTAGAGTAAAACTATGTTCCCTTTATGGCCTTAACCTTGATCTCTTGGTATCTCCTTGAATCACAAAGTTGATATTGAATTGGAGAATAAGGTTGTTGGCATAATTCTTATTCCTAAAGCTTATCTTGATTCCATATTTTGAACTGTAAGAACATTTACCCAAAGATATGCTAACGTGATGCTAACTCAATTTGTTCTTAAACATTTGGGTAGAGGCACCATTTCAAGAAATGAAATGACAAACCATATAAGTGATGTTTCCCCTGCAATACAACAACTAACTGTTGTTTCTCAAATTATAGTCGTAATTTGTCTCCACAATTACAGCCCTTCATAATTTTTCATTGTTAATTTTTTTTAATGTAATTGAACAACTGCTTTCGAGTTGTAATATGCTAGAATGCATATACTATACAATATATACCATGCGTGCACTGATATTAATCCAATTGTTGGTATGGAAGGGTGCTTAGTAAGTTAATACATTCCACAACTATAACCCTTCATAATTTTTCCGTGGATAACTTTCCATCTTTCTTGCTTTGCAAATTAGTTTCCTTCTTGCACCATATCACTTGGCTTCTCCTAGTACATACATATTGTGGGCTTATTCTTTGTTTCCTTATTTCCATCGTTGATCCTCCCATTGAAAATTGTCCAGGATACTTTATTGTTGTTGGTTGAGTGATTAACGTTTAATGTTTGGTTGTAAATCTAACATTAAACACTATATTGCTGACAACTTAAGATGCTAACTACTAGTCTAATATTCAATATATCAATAATATGCTTCATTATTTTATCTTTTCCTAAGATAGAATTCCCTGCAATATCTATTTTAGATGGGAAAAAACTTAGGAGTACTTCATGTTTTAATAAAGTCATCATGCAATAAAGTAATAAGTTATTAAGTCAATCAATACTTAGATGTAGGGAGCGACTCTCATTGAGGCTATGTAAATGACTGCATGCATTTTGGAATATACATTACTAACCTAATGACTCACCGTTGACACCTCACTAACTTAGAAACTTATAAGTCAAGCTTGTAAACTTTAAAAGTTATACAATTATTTTACAATGGGAACCCCTTCTTGGCAAACATCGAGACCCTTGGTCTGATCAACATTTAAACTTGCCAATGGGAAAAAATGCTCCTACATCAGACTCCCACAGTAGGAAAATTTATGACCTTCTAGTCATATGTCTGTACTTTATTTAAACCTCCTAGATCCCAAAATTTATGTTGCAGTTGTTGTTGTTCACTAGTCCTACTACTTTGTCCTCTCTCTATTGTTTGCAATCTGCCAGGCTTCCAAGCTTTGTTTTGCAATCTTTCTTTAGCTCTATTGTTCTTAGTTCCTTTTTCTCTCTAGGAATTGGTTTTGATGCATTTCAATTCAATATGAGATAGATGAAAAGAGTTGAAAGTAAGTGTGACACACCTATGTCATAATTCAATGCAAAAAATTGAAGATGAGTCAACCCCCAGTTTTGTCAACGGTTGAATACCATGCAATTGATGAGAGAATAGCCGATGAGAAGAGCTTGGAGAAATATGCATGTCCATGTACTCAGTGTTGTGGTGGGAAGAGGAGAACAAGATGAGTGATTCATGAACATATGGTGCAATATAGTCATAATGGTACATGCCCTTTCTCTGAAAGTCTTTATCCTGATAGGATACAATTGCAAAACATGATAGATGCAGAGGCACCAAACATAGACGAAGTGGCAACAAATGCAGATGAAGAGGCACCAACCTTATATGAAGAGATTGAAGTTGATAGAATGTTGGATGATGGTTTCAATGATGATTTGAACAATTTGATGGAGGATGCTTCAAAACATGTGTATGGTACTTGCAATTTAAGTCAGTTGTCAACAATCCTTCTAATTCTTAATTTGCAAATGGTGCATGGTTGGACAAATGGGAGTGTTGATGAATTATTGGCATAGCTACATTGATTGTTACCACCTGACTCCACATTGCCAACAAAACGTATTGCATGTAAAGTGCAAATAATTAAGCTAGGATTAGGGTATGAAAACATCCACACATGCGTGAATGGTTGTGTATTATTTCACAAAAATCGTGCAAGTGATATTGAATGTCCAAAATGTAAAGAAGCGAGGTATAGACTAGGGATGAAATCAAATTCAGCTCCTAGAAAGGTTATTCGCCACTTTCCACTAATCCCATGGTTGCTTCAAATGTATAGATGTCGAGACATTGTTGAGCTTATGCAATGGCATGCCCAAAATAAGAGCAACAATGGAAAACAACGGTCCGTGGTTGATTCTAAGATGTGGATGGAATTTGACAACAAATGACTTGATTTTGCCCAAGATCCTTGTAATATAAGTTTGGATTTAGCTCTAGATGGGGTGAACCCATTCTCATATCAGAGTATTAAATGGTCAACTTGGCCAATGTTTTCGATAAATTATAACTTGCCTCCATGGTTAGCAACCAAACCATTTTTCTTGATGTTGTCATTGATTCAAAAAGTGTGACTTCATATACAATTGATGTTCATTTAGATCCATTATTTGATGAGCTAGTAGATTTGTGGAAAGGAATTGAAGCAATTCATGTTTCAAGGGACAATGATTCATTCTAGTTCACTCTAAGAGCTTCTTTGTTGTTTAAGATACATGATCTTCTTGCATATGGAACATTGACTAGTCCCAATGTTCATGGATACCATGGATGTCTGGCTTGCATCTTTAAGGGTTTTGTGAGGAACTCAAGTAGTTTATGTAAGTGTATTTATTATGGATATCATGCTTACCTTAAAATGGAGCATCCATATTGTCGACAAAAGTCACGTTTCAATGGTCAGGAAGAGAATCATGAAGCACCATTTGAAATAACAAGTGATTACATGATTCAAAATGGAGAAAAAAAAGCAGTTTATTGAAAATGGTGGCATCCCTGGTAGTAAAAATGATCCACTTAATGATAGTGGTGTAAAAAGATTGTGCATATTTTTTTAGTTGCCACACTTTAAGCATATAACCATTAGGCATATTGTTGACTTTATGCATACTGAGAAAAATATAGCTTTTTCTATTATAGAAACTCTTTTTGGTGGATATGATACAATGTTATCACGCCTAGACCTTCAAGAACTAAATATTGGTCGAAATCTTTGGGTTGAAAAGTAAGGTGATGGAAAATATAGAAAACCTATTGCTCCTTATGTGTGGACAAAGGAACAACGTGCACAATTCTTAATGTTGATGTCTCAGACTCGCTTTCCTATTGGATATGTGAGTAGTAATATTAGAAGGAAAACTGACAATAATCATCTTAAAAGGCCTCAAGACCCATGACTATCATGTCATAATCAAGGATATTTTACCTATTGCGGTCATATCAAATTTGGAAAAAGGGGCTAAGATTGGAAATTATAAGGTTGGTCCTAATATTGAAGAGAATGAGTTTGCATGTATTAGATCCTTCAAACTTTGATAATTTGAGGGGAGAGGTCGTTGAAGTCCTTTGCTTATTGGAATGGGAATTTGCACCAATAATAGTTAATATTTATATGCATCTTATTAAACATATAGAACATGAAATAGAGCATTGTGTCTCGATAAGAATGAGATGGATGTATCATATAGAACAATATATGAAGGTCCTGAAAATGTTTTTTCGTAATAAGGCAAAACCAGAAGGTAGCATGTGTGAGGGATATTTAATGCAACGGGCCATAGGATTTTGCACATAATATATGAAGGATTTTAGTAATGTCAATCGACGTGTATGGGATGATGAAGAAGAGGAGAGAGTTGCAGGAGAAGTATTAGAAGGAAATGGACATCGCTTCAAGCTATCAAATGAGGAAAGAACTGCAATACATGCCTATGTTCTTCAAACACATCCTCATTTGATAACTGGAGTAGGTGAAATATTGTTTACATGATTATTTATTTATTTAATTTCGTATAATAGTTAAATTTTATCATTCTTACTATATTGTATGTTCATATTCTATGTAGAAAATACGAAGAAGAGATTGAACATGGATGTGTCCATCTCAAAAGCATACACTTACGGATTTGAATATTGGAGATGGTTCTTTTCCAAAATTTGATGAATGGATTGTTGATGCAATTAGTGATGCACAACAAGAAGTTCAAGATATAACGATCAAGGAAATTGAGCTTTCACGACCGCCAAATATATTAGCTACTTCATTCAATGCAATGTGGGCCTACGACCTAGTCATTTAAGAGTGGAAGAAAAGGACACAAGAAAGGAAAATTGTGATTGTTTATTAGTGCTAAATTTCATCACGACACTGAAAAGAAACTTTATGTTGGATTCATACAATAAATTATTCAAGTTGATTATGGTGAGACTAATCCCATATTATTAAAATGTAAATGGATCAAACCATCCACAATACAACATAATGAGTATGGATTTGTATGTGCAAATACACATCAAATTTTATCAAAGACTGATGATCCATATGTTTCCCCTCTTCAAATTACCCAGTCATTTCTAATTGATGATGTAACAAGGCCAGGATGGTCGTATGTCATTCAAGTAGAGTCTTGTTCGAAAAGGAAAAGCATGGAATATGTTGATATAATGGTCGATGGGAAATGTAATACTTTACAAGAAACATTGGAAGAAGAAGCTGAAGATGATGATAGAGTTGTATTTGAAGAAGAAAATTTGATTCCCAATGAAGAGAGTGACTCATAGAGAATGTAACGCATGGTCAGGAAAATATATTGTATGAGGACAATGAAGACAATGAAGTAGATGCATACACGAGTGATCACAATTGTGATCTTGATGGCAATCCAAATCATCATCATGAGGATTTGTCACCTTAAACTTATAGAATAAATTTTCAATATGAAAATTGGATTTTATTGTTTTGGCCATGGGATTAGCCAAATACTTATTTTCAGTGCTGTGCAATGTTTCAAATATGATTTCCTTTTGTTCCTTACTGTCAAATTCTGTCTGAGAAATGCTATATTCAATGGATGTCTTTGACTTTCAGTGTTAACAAAATATGGAAGAATTATGCTTTGACTGTATGCCATCATGATGGACAAATATATATAGGTTGTATTAAACAAGACTTTTAGATACAATATGTGGAATGTTTCAAATATGATTTCCTTTTGTTCCTTACTATCAAATTCTGTCTAAGAAATGCTATATTCAATGTATGTCTTTGACTTTCAATGTTAACAAAAGATGGAAGATGCTTTGACTGTATGCCATCATGATGGAAAAACATATATAGGTTGTATTAAACAAGCCTTTTAGATACAATATGTGGTCATATGTGGAATGTTTCAAATATGATTGCCTTATGTTCCTTACTGTCAAATTCTATCTGAGAAATGCTATATTCAATTGATGTCTTTGACTTTCAGTGTTAACAGAAGATGGAAGAATTATGCTTTGACTGTATTCCATCATGATGGACAAACATATAAAGGCTATATTAAACAAGAATTTTGGATACAATATGTGATCATATGTGGAATGTTTCAAATATGATTTCCGTATGTTCCTTACTGTTAAATTTTGTCTGAGAAATGCTATATTCAATGGATGTCTTTGACTTTCAATGTTAACAAAAGATGGAGGAATTATGCTTTGACTGTATACCATCATGATGGACAAACAAATATAGGTTGTATTAAACAAGAATTTTAGATACAATATGTGGTCATATGTGGAATGTTTGAAATATGATTTCCTTATGTTCCTTACTGTCAAATTATGTTTGAGAAATGCTATCAATTGATGTCTTTGACTTTCAGTGTTAACAAAAGATGGAAGAATTATGCTTTGACTGTATGCCATCATGATGGAAAAACATATATAGGTTGTATTAAACAATACTTTTAGATAAAATATGTGGTCATATGTGGAATGTAATTTTTTAATAAATGTTACAATCAGATGCAAATGTGCATGTCCAATTCACAAACCCTGAAATTGACTATGTTGCATATTGACCTTCATTTCAATGTTATGATAGAAGTGCACTATGCTAATATCAAATGATCTCACACATTTAGACATTGTATAGAACCATATCATATGCAAGGAAAGATGGTCTACTCATTCTTATTAATCATAATATGTGATTATATAATCGAGATATTTTATAGTCTTTGTTTGTCCATGTACTAATGATTTTTTTTATGGGAAATGTTGGACATAAAGGATATGAAGAATAAGGGGTCGAAACGTAAAAGTGGCCCAACCAATGATGAAAATGTTCTAGAATATGAGCATGTTCGTAAAGAACAGAACACAAGAAATGAAGAATATCTATCATCTCTTGGTTTGGGAAATAAGTAAGTAGTTATTCCTTGTACCTTTTCACTTCTATGCATATTTCATGAAAATTGTATATAATCTATTTCATGATGTAGCCTATATATGATTTTGATTCTAATTTGATAAGTTTTTTGTTTATAGGTAGAAGTTTGATTATAGAGAAAACTAGCATAAGCAAAATCCAAGCAAAGGCACATCAACGCCAGCTCATGGTTTGAAAAATAAGTAAGTAGTTATTCCTTGTACTTTTTCACTTCTATGCATATTATATGATAGTTGTATATAATCTATTTGATGATGTAGGCCATCTATGCTTTTGATTCTAATTTATTAAGTTTTTTATTTTATAGGGAAAAGTTGGATTCCACACAAAATGAGCATAATCAAAAGGCAAGCAAAGGAACATTGCCGACAAATCATAGAAGCATACGCCTTGGTGGATCAATACATGGAAATGATGCTGAGAATAATAATGATAATATTCTTGATATATCACATGATCATGTCCAAGATATTAATAATGAAAAAATGGTACATAATGGAGATTCAGGTTTGCGAGAGCTTTATTTAAAATTAAAAAAAAGATTTGAAGGCACATATGAGCAGATTGGTGAGATATCTAGTGCCACACGTGACGTGGCAAATGAGGAACCAATTAGGCCTTCAACTGCCACATAAAAAAAACCTATTGTGTCCACAAATATGAGTGCTCATTTAGCATCGCCCAGTCTTGATTATGAAGCTTTATCACCTTTGGTAAAAAGACGAAGAATGAGTCAAGGCTTGTATAGGAGCACAGAAAGGGAAGCCAAAGAAAGAAAATCAAAAGGGAAGAAAGCTTATTTGGTTGAGGTAAAAGATGGTGAACCTATTGGCCCAAATGCTTCAAGGTGGGCCTCAGAGTTGGGCACAAGAATAAGGTCTTATTTGGATGTCACCAAAACCAATTTTGCAGATCAAGATCTAAGAAATGTGGATCGAGAAATCCAACAAATGGAAAATTCCTTTGAGACAGTAGGTGGAAATATTTCCACCAAATATTACAAGAAGAGAATGAGAAAATTGATTAATATTTTTAGGCATAAATGTAGATGTTGTCACTAAGGTTTGCACTGGATTGCTACAGGGAAAAGCTAGGGCATTTGAGTTTTAGGTTTTGGTTGGAAACAAATTTTTAGTTTTCTAAAGGTTGGATATTTTGTTAGTTTCGAAAGGATTGGAGAAAATAAATGGAAATTGACAGTAATATAACACACATCCAGAGGTTTTACAACACCAATACAAATAGCTTATTCGTTGACTTACTGCTTAACAATTTTACAGACAAAATAAGATAAACATTTATTCATTCATAATCTTCATTCCATACCTGAGTTATAATCTGAAGTAACGGAATGAACATGACATCTTCAATTCAATGAATAATAAAGCTTAGAATCATTAAACTGAAAATAGATCATTATGCAAAGCATACAAACTTTCATTTTCAATTGTAAAATTAGCAGTAAAGACAACAAGGGGCACGAATTATTCATTTGTAAAAGATTACTGAACATATGTTTATATTACTGTATCAAAAGAATTACAGTTTCTCACAGCTATATATCATCTAATAGCCAAAATCAAACCCTTTTCTTCTTTACATTCCACTACATATAATTTCTTGATCTTTTAGGGTTCTGAAACTACCCTTTAACTAATAACAAATTTCTTTATTATCAAAATCAATAAGTTCGAAACCATACATATGTCTGGAATATTTACTTCATGGATGTTTGAACTATTTAGTAATAATCTTTAACAAAACATAACTACGCCTAACAAGTATTTTTAACAAAATGAACTTAAATAGATTCATATCAGTATGAGGAAAAGACTCTATACACTTCACAACAAAAACATAATTGGACTTCAACAAGCTGGAAAATGCATCTCGATTCTCGTGGCATTGGAAATACATTCAATTTGTTTCAACTCTTTGATTTTTGGAAGGCTCATCCCTTTGACTCTGCAATGTATATTGAAGAACGTGGGTGCCTAATTCTGCCAGAATTCCCAATTTATCATTATTAACCTAATGTTTCTTTCTCTCAAGCATGTGCTCTTTCTTCCAATACCTCTTTTGCCTAAGGAATTTCTCGTTGTCCTTCTTTAATCCATGAGAAAACCTACACAATTTGTTGTGTTTTATAAGCAATTTACTCTATTCCTTATTGGTCTCATTCAATCTTCCATGTACCTGCTTATTTTCCCATTTCAATTCTTTAATTTGACACTTGGATTTCTTTAACTTCTTCTCCAGCCTTTGACTAGCTTGAAGCTTTGCGTTTTCGGGTTGTGTTGCATCCAATTGTTTTTTTTCCTGGGATGTCAAAAATTCAATGTCTACCTTTGGAATGTCATCAAAACCTTCATCTTGGATACTTCGCTCCTCTTCAGGAGCCATGGGCATATTGGGTCGAACAAGAGATGAATAGGGGACTACGTTGATAGATTTCTCTAAATTAGTTAACATCTCAACCACCTTTTTCTCTACTTCCATGGATGAATCCAATTCCTCATTAATATTCTCCTAAGTTTCTTTGGTTCCTTGGAATTTTTCATTTGTCTTTTCCTCCACATAATTATTCCTTTTAATGGGACTCGAATTCATTCACTTCTTTGTCTTTATTGATTATGGAACTTGCCCTTGTTTGCACAAGTCTTGAAGCTGAATCTTTAACTCTTGGCCTCTTAAGTTTCTTGGGTTATTGATATGAAGAACTATCTAAATCTATGACCCCTTTCTCTTTCAGAGAAGGGTTAAATATTTCCCAAGAACTGATCCTCAATTTATTTGTAGCTCGGGTATGCAGTCCCTTGAGATAATAGGGTTTTGATATTTCGGGCTTTCTCTTCTGAGCTTCAATTTCTTTTTCATCAGTTAAAGGATTATTTGAACGTTTTGTCCCGTGGGACTTAATATTTTTAGATTATGGCGGTGGCTTTACAGGTGGTGTCTTTACACCCCCTCTCATCCTTGACTTCATTTTCATTTATTCCTTTTCAAAACTTGGTTTCTCATCAATTCCAAAACCTCCACAATCCTTAGATATTTTCAAACTTATGGAAGCATTATTAGTATCTTCTGGCAAACAATGATTTCCTATGGTTCCAAAATCGGAGTGTAACACAAAATGGTCCCAAATCCTATTGAATTTATTCAGTTCTTGAATTATTAGCATCTTAATTAAACCTTGACGGAAGATACTGTGTTGGATTTCAAGAAAATTTCTAACCCTAGAGGCCATTTTGGACAGACTCTTTAAGAAATAAAATGGGAGATTCATCCTTGCAATTCCATCCAAATGTAACAGGAAGTGCATGTGATAGAGGTGGATGGTTGCATACCTTCCCTCTCTCGTGATATATCTCTATACCATTTTTAGCAGGTCACTATATTCTTGCTTGATCCAACCCTGTGGATTCCCTTTGTGCCAATATGGATTTATGTACTTGTCCTGGAGAAAACGACTACACTATGCGATGTCAACAGCCTAGAGCTTGAACCAATGTTCACCATCTTATGGGAGTTCATATGCTATGGCAATTGAGTTCTCTAACACAGGAAAAGTCACATATCCCACAGTGACAGTTTTTCCATAAAACCCCTCTGCAAATGCCCTAGATACCTCTGTATGCTGACCTTGCAATTTTTCACAATAAAGAAACGAACCATCCCATTTCAATTTGACTCTAGACTCTGGGTATGCCTCAATAATTTCATCCCCTATGGGCTCATACCTCACCACATGACCGCTTCTATGCACAGACATAATGGCCTCTTTCAATTACTGTGAAGAATTAGGTGAACCTCTGTGCATAAAATTTCAGTATAACAGAGCAATTAACAATGTTTGAAAGGATCCGTCGACAATTTCTTCAAATGATCACACCGGAAGCTGTAAAAAATATAAGAAAGATATTCGAATGAATTTGTAGAACCCATGAATTTCTAAACACTTGGGTCCTTGATTCACCACTGGTTTCATTTATTGCAATCACGGTCTCCCAAAATTACATGACACAAGGAGTTGTTACAATGATGGCCCTGACACTATGTCAGTTCTACAGCGCTAGTGGACAGTTTGGTAGCGACCTCGATTTGGTAGCGTAGATTTGGAAGTTTTGTAGCGCTATTGAATTTTAGCCAAAATTAAGCTATTTGACTAAGGACTATACCTGCAAAATCAGAATACAACAAAGAACAACTTGTGCCACCTCATCGCATTACAAACTAATAATTGAAATTTGAGAGTAAAGAAGTTGAACAACACAACATCATAGGATAAGCAAAAGATTGCTTTAATTGGATTGGACCTAGGGATAACCATGAGGGAAAGGGAGTTGAATTAAAGGTTTTGGGGTCAAGAGGTAGACAATTTGGAGTGCATACTCAAGTACTAACAGTAGAAAATCAATTTTGGATGGAAACGATAGGGAGAGCAACTTGAATCCCAAACAATGGGAAGATTTGAAGGAAAGTATGTGTGGTGAAGAATGGTTGGAAAAGAGTACAAAAGGGAAGAAAGCAAGAGATAATGTGAGGGCTGGATTTATTTTGGGTCGGGGTGGGTTCCGAGCCAAATAACACATGTTTGTAAGTATATGTATTTTTTTTTAATACATTATCTATGGCTCTTTTGTAAGTATATTTGTAAGTACATTGTGTTATGCATTTTGATTTGTCTATATATAATCCAACTAATTGTGTGTTTACAATGATTTGTAGGCTCATGGAGCTAAGAAAGACTTGGATGTGAGTGGATTTCTAGACTTGGAAAATTGTAAACATAAACATGTGGCACAAATCCCATAGGAACATCATTGTCACCTATTGTAGTCGAGGAAAGAAAAAATATTGGAACCACATCTGCTGTTGAAAACCATACTGCGGATTAAAAACATGCAATGGAATGCATAAATGGGTTGGAAAAGACAATGTCAACCATAGCCTCCTCCATTCAACCTCGTGTTTCTGCATGGAATAATAAGGGATTTCATAGTGATCCAGATAAGGTAAGCTTATTATCATTCCCCTACAGACATTTCTTCACTTGAGTTTTAAATCTGTTGATGTTTTGGTTTCATTTCCCTTCACTCGTGAAGCCTATTTTCTTTTAATTGCAATGCCTATCAATCACAGGAGAAATATATAAATCAGGGTGGTGAAAGAATTCAGAAAGACTCAAAAATGTTGACGAACATGCAACAAACTTATGTACTAAATCAGTAGCGGTTTTTTTATTTTTAGTGTTATATGTTATATTTACTATTTTTAAGCTATATTATTGTGTTCTAATGTTATATTTGATTTGTGCAAGATGGAATCACATACATGATATAATTAAAGGAAAAAATGCAGCCTTTGGAACTCAAAAATATCACAACATTGATGCGCTTCAACATTTCCAATCAGCGCCAATTCCTGCCGAAGTTTCAAATATTGACTCGACAAGTGCATTTATAATTTTGGTATATCAATAATTGTGCATGTTTTTGGAATTTAATTGTAATCATTTTTTTTAATATATTTATGTATATTTTTTTTGTTTTTGGCAGTGCCCATTAACTCCAAAAGGGCATGCAAAATTTGAGGTAGGTGAGAAAGTGAATATATTGGATCCATATGATGGTGCTATTGCTGGCACTTGACGCATTCATACACTTTTTATGATCCATGGAGTGGCAATTGGTCCTGATCATGCAAATATAAATGTCATCTATGTCTCAAGTAACATCCCCCTTGCGTATGAAGATACAATTGATGGATGTAATGGTTTGAAGGAGACGAAAATTAGTGTCATTAGGTAGCCCAAGAAGTATTTGGGAAGATACTTATAGTGTTGCATTAATGTTGTCAAGAACTTGTACTGTATTGTTTTATGAATCAGTTGCAAATTGTCTGTCTACTTTGCATAGTATTTAGACCATTTAAACTAAGACTATTGTATTGTTTTGTGAATCAGTTGCAAACTTTCTATCTACTTTAAATAGTATTTAGACCATTTAAATTAGTAAGACCTTTTTTCTTCCCTTGCAAACTAATATCAGTGCTTAGTTACATTCCATTTCAGGCATAAACTAATAATTGGCATATTTTTTCTCTTTTTCTTTCTTTTCCTCCAAGTGCACCTTTCTATTTTGAGTTCTAAAATTTTTATGCTTGATTTAGAGTGAATTAATTGTATATTTGTTCTAATTGTTCTTAGCAGTATACCCTAAACTTTGTGTTCAAGAATTGTGTTGATTATAAAATAAACTCTCTAGTCTAGCTACTGCACAGACCCCATCTGTAGGTTGAGCTGTAATATGTAGGTTGAGTTGTAATCTGTAGGTTGAGTTGTAAGTTGTAATTGTTGCATTAAAAAAATGGTGTATATTTCCTTGAGAAATCATTTCACTTGTATATGATATTATAGAAGCAAAGACATTAAAGGCCCAATGTTCAATTTACCCACATTAGGCATACAAAATGTATGATGCATATAATATAAAACTATACTCCACTATGCATACCATAGGATGCATGTAGTTTGTTGGCACTTGGTCCTAGCTTCTAAAGTGGGATATCATATGGAAAATTGTGGAATTATTTTGCTAACGGTGTTTTCTGAGTACATGGATATTGGTAGTGCTCTCTCCCTTACTTTTGATAATTATGCATCTTGTTGTTAATATTTTGGAAATTTTATGTATTTGAGCATGCCATCTCGTTCTTTGAAATAGGGCTATGTAGGTCTATGGATTAAAATCAATAACAATTAAGTCCCTTGTGTTGTATTACAAAATCATTCTCCAACATTGTTGTGAGAGAATTTAATACTCATTATCAAATGATAGAAGCATAATGTTTTGTTCATATTAACTTTCATACTAACATTAGGCATGAGCTACAATTAGTTTAAATGGACCATTGATTGGTTGTGAGAAAAAACAATCCGAGTTTGTAGGTTTTTCTAACCAATAGCTCAAATCAAGGTGATTTGTACTGTCTTATGAAAAACTGTAGACAAATTACTCATGGATATTGAATTAGTGATGAGAAACAATCTTCATCAGGGTAGCTGGTGAAGCAGGGTGCAGAGGCTGTGAGTGGAATTACATGGTTGTCTTATTGTTTTCATAGTTTTATTATGGTGTTGGGTTTTTGTATTTTTTGTTATTTCACATTTTAACTGTTTGTATGCATAGAATATTTGAATTAATATTTCTGGGAAGGAAGGCCATTATCAAGGAGTGTTTCTCCAAGAAGTACATGCATCCCATTTTGGAATCAAAGTTGACCTCAAAACACCTTGAGGTCAATAATGCTTCAATTTTCATCATTGTTTGATATCTGAGGATGGTGCATCATGAGCACAAACTAAAGTTATATAAAACTATACTCCATTATGCATACCATAGGATGCATGTAGTTTGTTGGCACCTGTTCCTAGCTTTTAAAGTGGGATATCATATGGAAAATTGTGGAATTATTTTGCTAACAATGTTTTCTGAGTACATGGATATTGGTAGTGCTCTCTCCCTTTACTTTTGATAATTATGCATCTTGTTGTTAATATTTTGGAAATTTTATGTACTTGTACATGCCATCTCGTTCTTTGAACTAGTTCTATGTAGGTCTATGGATTAAAATCATTAACAATTAAGCCCCTTGTGTTTGCACAATGCAAAGACGTGCACATTTTGTGTTTAGAGGCTTGGAAAGAGTTCTCAATTGATGTGATGCACACAGTGCATAATGCTTTGTCTTATCTTTTATGGTTATCATATTAAACTTATATCCTTCCAATAAGTGATGCTACAAGGAAATGGCTATTTGATATTGTATATTATGATGTTTTTGAAATAGGTCTTGATTGACTTTGGCCTTAGTTTCACATCTACATTGCCAAAGGATAAGGCCATTGATTTATATGTTCTGGAGAGAGCGTTGTTGTCAATGCATTCTTCTAGTGGGAATGTTGTAAGTTGGCATTATTGTTAACTGTTTACTATGGGATATACCTTTATTTTTTAGAAATGCTTCTTATATTTACAAGGAAATATTTACATCCATGCCCACAGAGGGTTTTGAAGCCGAGTCTCCACATTAATGCAATCCCGACCACATTGTTGCTTTCCATTAGACCACACTCAGGTGGGTATATAATAGTTTTTCAATTCCAACAATGTATTGTTCTTATTTATGTTATGACATGGTAATTTTATTTATTACTTTGGTGGAGGTTATTAGTTCTTGATATTTTATTCCATTGGATTGCAGATGGAAAGAGTACTTACATCTTACAGAAAATCATCAAAGCACCGGTCAGCTACACTGAATAAGCTAGCCTAAGGTAAACCTGTGTTCCTTGAAAAAAATTGTGGTAATTGTATCTATTATTTGGTCAACACTCAATTTCTTATCAATTTATTTACCATAACATGTTGCATGGAAGATGCAACATCCAATACATATCTTCTATTGGTCCCTCAAAACTCTGAAACATTGCTTTTCACACTTTCTTTAGAATCTCCCCATAATATGAAATTGCAATCTACTTGAGAGATTGGCCTGAGAAATCAAGGATTACCAGAAATCCAAAAAGTAAGAAATACTGATGCCCCTGCCCTTTGACTCAATTGCTTCTGCACTTGCATGATTTTCTCCATATATGCTTGTATTTTCACATTCAAGGCACAAGAATAGCATCATATTCCATGTTTTTCCTTGCATTTGTAGCTTAACTAGAAAAGCAAATATGATTCTCTGAAGATCATATAATCTAGAATCTTAGTTTTATCAATCTTGACCTACAATCTCTATGGATGCCCAATTATTGATTATGGATTCCATGAACTATATGCATAGATTTTTCTTCTAATCTAAGGCTATTGCTTATGTTTGTTCTTGTACTGAATATATCATAGTATCACCAGGCAATGATTTTGGTGTTCCGTAAGAGAACTTATTACAAGCTTTCATTTCAATTTCAAATCACACACCCTAGACATTGGTATCATGCGTGGTCATTTCTGCCATATTCAATGTGAAGATATACATCGTGAGCTCTATTGGTATGCTGGGGTCTTGATCTGTATTGACATAACATTTTGTGGACACCCAATTCACCATTTTCAGGATACCTTTGACTTATAAATTGATTTGCATTGTTGTATTTGTACTACTTTATCTTATGAGCATAATTATAGATCTTGATGTAATGCTAGGAATAACAATTTTTTTTCATCACCCAACAGACGTGTAATCTCCCAAATAAATTACCATCCCTAAAAATCTATCGGTTGTCAATATTTCCATTAGGAAGAGAATTGAACCCATGACACCTCGGCTTAGTATTCCTTTACTCAAAAGAGCTCGAGCTGCAGACTCTGTGTAAAATTTGACATGATGAATCCAAAATAGGACCAGTTAGAGTGAATTAGCAAGATGTGGGCTTCAAGGTAGAGGCCATTTTTTGATGGGGCATTATGATATTTGATATACTTGTGCCAGCAAAGACTACAAGAAAAATATTTTGTTCATGTTTTGGAACCAATGGATAACCAAGGAACCTAGTGGGAAATCATTCCTAGTGGTATAGAGCCTAATGGTGACATAGAGAGGGATTTAGTAGATAGATCATGGTACATTTTGACCATTCTCATTAGAATTTGTTTCCCAAGCTATAATTATACATCAAGATCTATAGTAATATTTTTTTAGTTTATGAGTCTTGTTGGAGGGGAACGAGATCGAGCTCCTCTAATTCCCTGTTCAAATTTATGAGCATCAATGATATTTTGAAACTCATAACCTCTATGACTCTAAGTGCATTGATTGGTTAGTGAATGAGTACAAGCAAACTCATTGATAGATATTTCCCTTTCATGCATGAAGAGAACATATGTAGATCTAGGCACACATATCAATTAATGATAGATAGATCTAGGTGCACTTCATTTGGTTCCTACAATATCCAGAGTCATGAGTTAAAATTATAATGGAAAAGAAATTTCTTGTAGGTGTTGTTCTTCCTCTCAGTAATCAAACTCCAAAATTTGTTGAGTAGCTTGGATCAGATTGCTGGTGTAATGTATGTCTAATATTTTGACTATGTGCTTTGAGTTTCTTTTTAAGGCCTGCTATTCTTTATTACGATTTAGAATATGAAACCTATGAGAAATTTTCTTGAGTTTTAATACTATTTGAATCTTGCAATTATGGATATATAGCGAACTTAGGTATTGTAATTTCCCTTTATAAATTTGGTAGATTTTGAAATAATACAGAGCTTGTATTTGTGAAGGAGAGTTAGACTAGGGTATTTCTTTGTGAAGGAGAGTTTGTCTCTTTGCCAATAAGTAGTTGAAGGGTCTTTCTTTGTGAAGGAAATAGTTAAATAATGGATCTAAACTCTGACACTTGAATTCTCAAATTGTTGAAAGTTATTCTACCTCCTAATGCTTGACTCATTGCTTAACTGTTGTTAAAGAATATTTTGCAAGTCAATTATTAGATCTATTAATGAATGTTTCTTCTGATGCTAATGTTCTTTTTACCACATATGGAGAATTAAGATCTTTGGGAACACATAGTCTAAAGGTGGATAATAATCATATTGTATATGAATAAACTTATAACTTATTTATGGTCTTGTTGATATGTTATCTCCTATAGGTCACAGAACTCTAGAAATAGATGTTCCATATTTCATTTTTGCACGGAATTGTTGTGATTGTTATTTAGTCGTAGTTCAGAGGCAGTAAGTTTTATCAACTTCTCCTCCCAGAGAAAGCATTACGTATTAAATCTTGAACCGTGTGGCTACTGAGAGGTTAACTTTATTTTTTAATGTTGTTCTCCCCGTGTCGGTGTTTTGCTCTTCTTGTGTTCTTCTTTCCAGATAGTGGAATTCATTGCAGTTTTGTTCTTTATGTTCTTGCCAATTGATTTGATTATTCAAAGGTCATCATTCATTTTTTTTACGTTTATTTGTTCTTTCAGGGAATGTGCCAAGATGGTGCAGGTTCATTATCATCGACAGAAGGCAGGGGAAGATTCATTCAATGGCAATTGTAATATTTTGAAAAGTCATCCATATTGTAGATGATTTTAATGTAAAGTATGGAGGCAGTTTTTGTTATGGACTAGTATTAGTCCATGAGTGGATATTCAGTTGGAAACTCATATTTATTGTAATACTTGAAATTTCATATAATAAAATTTACATGGTTGGAAATTATATGTTGGTACTTTATATTATTTAGTGTTGTAATTAACTAATATTGTGACTTTGCATGAATCACATGTGTATTAGATGAGCATGATTATTATATGATTTTTTTTAATAGGGGAATTGGCAATAGGAGTTGGGATGGTACTCGCGTGACACGGGGTCCAAGGATCCAATATCACTACCAATATACCCCTAGGTGCATCCACGAGGCTCGAACTATAGCGCACGGGTAATTTTGGGGGGATTCAAACACGTGACCTTCCATTTGCAACTAATTACAACTTCTCATCTTTACCGCTTGAGCTTCCTTCCACGAGCATTATATGATTTTTTTTTAATTTAGACATAATATCAATATTACTAAAACATTATTTTGATTAATATAATGGACAAGATTAAACTAATAAATAATGAACACATATGAACGACTAAATTAGACTTTTATATTGATTAAAAATGACTTGACCACAAATAAAATGACTACAAATGACCAAAAAGAGATAAATGAGCACTACAAAAATGAGAGATAAGTGACCAAAAAACGACCAAAATTCGCATATAAATGACCAAATGGTGACCACTGGTGGAAAATTAGCATTCATTTATCCTGTGACCAAAAAATATGGGCATATTTAGCTTGGTCATTTATAGCTTATCTTGTGGTCATATATTGGGTCGTATATTGGGTCATTAATTTGGTCATATATTTGGTCATTAATTGTAACAATTAATGACCAAATATACGACCAAATTAATGTCCACATTAATGACCAAATATATGACCACAAGATAAGCTATAAATGACCAAGTTAAATATGACCACTTTTTTGGTTGCGTGATCAATGACCACTAATTTGCCACCGGTGGTCGCCAAATCAAAAGTGTTCATTTATATGCGGATTTTGGTTGTTGTTTTGGTCATTTATCTCTCATCTTGTACTAGTGCTAATAATCTATTTCATGTAAATTTATATTATATTAATTTCCTTATGAGTTGACTTGATTTGAATAAAGTCGACATATTTTGTTAACTTGTCCACCACTACCGTGATGAAAGCATGTTTCCTTGATGTTTTAGACAACTTACTGACAAAATCAATTCTTACCACTTCCCATTTCCCTTTTGGTATTGACAATGGTTGCAATGTTCTTGTTGGATGTCTACTCTCTGACATTCCATTTACCTAGCTATATATTCAACAATGTCTTTGATCTTCATTCCTAGACAAAAGTGTTAATTCCTTATTGTTGCAATTGTCTTTTGATATCCAGGACGTCCAACATATCGAACATTATGCATCTCATTCATTACAAGTTTCCTTAATTCACCAAAATTAAGAATATAAATTCTATTGTTATGCATAAGAATTCCATCAACTTCCAACTTGTAACCTACATATGTATGTTGTGCATCTTTTTTTGTAATCCTTCTTTGACCTTCAGATAATGCTCATATAAGATAACAATTTCAAGAATTTTGTTTGTTAAATCCTATTTACACATGCTTATGATTGTAGCATGCATTGCATGCATCCTTCTATTGAGTGAATCAATAACCTTGTTCTCTTTACCCTCGATATATTTGATATCAAAATAAATTCACAAAGAAATTCTATCCATCTTGTTTGTCTAGCATTCAAAGTCAGATGTTCAAATAAACACTTCAACCCACTATGGTTTCTTCTTAATTCAAACTTTATACCCATAAGATAGTGTCTCCACATATTTAATGCATGTACAATGGAAACAAGTTTTAAATCATGTGTGGTATATTTCTTTTCATGCTCTTTAAGCTTCCTAGATCCATAACAAATCACATATCCATTATGAGTAAGAATTCCACCAATTGCCTCTTTGCAAGTATATGTATATACCACAAAATTTTCACTTGGATCAACAATATCAAGAATGGATGCACTAGTAAGCAACTTTTTTAATTTATCAAAACCTTCCTCACACTAAATTGTTCATTCAGATTCGATTCCTTTCTTTTGTAATGAAGTAATTGGATGTGCAATTTTGGAGAATCTTTCTACATACCTATTGTAGTATATATAAATTCCTATGAATGGCCTTACTTCTGAAACATTCCTAGGCATATTCCATCCCATAATAACTTCAATTTTATTTGGATCTACTACTAGTCCTTCCTTAGAAATGACGTGTCCCAAATATTGAATTTGCCTTCGATAAAATAAACATTTGCTTAACTTAGCATAAAGTAGATGTTCTCTTTTCACTTGTACTAACCCCAAGTGCTCTTCATGCTCCTCCTTTTATTTAAGTATATAAAAATGTCATCAATAGATACAATGATAAATGTGTCCAAATACTGTCTGAAGATTCCATTCATCAAACACATGAAAGTCGATGGTGCATTTGTTAGACCAAATGGCTACACTACAAATTCATAATTTCTATATTTGGTTCTAAAAGATGTCTTATTGATATCTTCTTATTTTATTCTTACTTGAAGGTACCTTGATCTCAAATCTATCTTTGAGAATATATTTTCTTCTATTAGCCGATCAAACAAGTCATCAATTCCAAGTGAAGGATACTTATTCCTCACAGTGTCATTGTTCAATTGTCTGAAGGTAATGCATAGCTTCAAGGTTCCATCCTTTTTTTCACAAAAATAATTGTTCTTCCTAAGGAGATACACTTGGGTGTATGTACCATTTCTTCAACAATTCTTCCAACTTCATTTGTAATTCCTTAAATTTTGGTGTATTCATTTTATATGGAATATTATACATTGGTGAAGTCTTGGGCACTAAATCAATAGAGAAATCAACGTCCCCTTTTGGTGGCAATGCTAGTATTTCATCAAATACATATGCAAACTCTTGAATACTGAAAAATACTCAACATTGGGGATTTTAAAATTTGTTGTCTCTTCCACATGAGCTACATACAATTGACATCATTTTCTAAAACATTTTTTCAACTACAAATATGTAATCTCTCTTATAGAGATAAGCCTGGGAATGCCTTTCACTATCTTTCATTCTCCTTCTTCATCAAGACATGTAAACGTATTGTTATTGCAATCCAATACCACATGATGCGCATCTAACTAGTCCATCCCAATAAGGAGATCATATGATCCAAGTGGTATTATGTTCAGACATGTAACATATTGAGTCTATTCATATCTAATGGACAACCCTTTACTAACTCATTAATCTTCCTTTTGTTCCAACAGAGAATTGAACCATCTATAATTTATAATGCTTACTTCTTTTGCAATGAAATATTTCAACCAAATTAGGAGCAATATAACTATGACATGCTTCTGAATCAATCAAAATAGTAATAGGTTGATTGGAAATCTTACCTTTAACCTCAATCATGTTTGACTGATGATCCACCTATCGACTATCCAACATTGCATATATTCTTGGAAATTTTTTGGCCACATCTTCCATTGTAGTTGCTTCTTAAATATTATGCATAGTCCCCATTCTATTTTCCCTCCTAGGGAAATCTCTATATAGATGATCTCCTTTGCATCCCCAATATTTGATTGATTTCCTTGTTATTTTTCCTAAAGACTCTACAATTTTGGATCCACTCTAAGATGACTAACTTTGTTGACGCGTATTAGAACTATTTCAAAAGAAAGAAGATTTAAAAAATTTCTTCCTTTGATCCTGCTTATGTTTCTTCTCATCTCTCTAAGACTTCTAAAAACTTTCCCTTCCTTTGTTCTGGTCATACATGAATTTGTCAAGAATCTTGAGCTCATCAAACTAAATGTTATCTCTTTATAATGTATTGTATCCCACTAAGGAGCCTCTGAATATTTACATTCTCATCCTTAATAAACACAACATATCTCAACAACTCTAAATTTTTTTTCTCATATTCCTCCATGGTCATATTGCCTTACTTGAGTTCAAAGAACTCGAGTCTATACTCTTGTCATAATAATGCTCTGAGAGGTACTTTTGCTAAAAATACTTCTTGAAATGTTTCCATGCAATCCTCTTCCCATTAATGTGTTTCACTTGGGTCAGTTGATCCCACCAAATTGAGGCCTTACCTTGAAAATTGTAAATGGAAACTCTAGCTTCCATTTTAGATAAGTAGTTGTGCAATTGAATATAATTCCTCATCCTCAATAACCAGGATTTATCATATCCCCCATTCTTGTTTTCACCAAAAAAAAGTGGGTGGCTTAATCTTTCTGATATCCCCTTGTAGCTCTTCATGTACATGTCTCCTCTTCTGATGTTTGATTCTTCAAATGTGTATGAATTCCTGACTACATGAGGTGTTGAGTAGTAATGCTTATAACTCTTGGTAGCACTTTTGAAGTGCCTGGATTTTTCATGGGATGTCCTCCTTGAATGTTCTTTGACTTCTTTCTCTTTAAATGAATCTGATCCAATCTACATTTTCCATTGCAACAGATTTATGCATTGCATTAACTGAGTGTTCAATTGATTTTGTTGCCCTAGATCCCTTAACATTTTTTCATTATCAACTCTACAACTTTGCACCTCCATTTTCAAACTCTTCATTGTTTTCACTAGCTCCAAGGTTTCAATACTTCCTCTATTCCCATTAGGTTCTATCTCTTCATTTTCAATGTTTATATTTAGACGTCTGACTTCTTCATGGTTTTATGGATTTTTCCCTTCTTCCATTTTCCTCATCAATACTCATCTAAAAACTCTGATCTGTAATTCCATCAATGTAACTATGTATATGCAAAGTGTTAATACAATTCACTTGTTAGATATACCTCATTTCCATAATTTTGAGAGTTATTCTTATTTATATAAACATTCTAGAAACTACCCATTTAACAATTATCAAATTAGGGTTACAAACCCACTATCCAATTTTGGAATGATGTTGTAATATGCTTAAACCCATAAATCCATAGGAAAGATATAAAATACAAGAAGAATATATGAAATAGATGGAAATTTTAACTTTCCTCTTCAAGGGGGCAACCTCCAAGAGCACTAGCTCCAAATACAATGACAATTCTTGACTTCACATTACATATCTTACTACTCTATATGATAGTACTTCAATAGCCCAATTTTAACTAATTATGCTCCCTCTATTAATGAGGACCGACTACCTAAGGACCTTTATCCAATAAGGAAGTCCCTTTTATATTAAATAACTACCCACTAACTAACTAATGGGCCTTATGGTCGTGTACATAGATAAAGTAGGGGGGTTAGGGTAGGACCCTAACATGTTCTCTCCCTTCAAAAGCAACATTGTCCTCAATGATGGAGATGGGGAAACTACTACAAAAATTTTATGGTTCCCTAGTATCATATTCTGGTGAGGTATCCTTCCACCGAATCAAAACTTCATGGATAGTTCGTTGAGGTAGTTGACGCTCCCTAGTGTCCAAAACTACTTCTGGTTGGAGCCAAATGGATCCTTCTTCATCTAGTTCAGGTAAGGTAGTTTGAAATCGACAATTCTGATCCACTACCTTCTTCAAACAAGAGACATAAAATACTAGGTGAATCTTGGAGTGTGTTGGGAGTGCTAATTTGTAGGCCACCTGACCAATGCATTGAACAATATGATATGGGTCATAAAACTTTGGTGCGAGCTTCTGATGGAATTTAACTTTGAGAGAGGTTTGCTTATAAGTTTGGAGGCAAAGCAACACCTGGTCACCTTCTATAAATGAACACTCTGAGTGGTGTTGGTATTCTTTTTGCTTCATGCGATTTTGGTCCATTGACAAATTTTCCTTCTTAAGTGTGTAAAGAGTGACATAACAGTAAGCAAATCATCAATTGTATGTACTTTGGAAGTAACTGGAAAATAAGAAACCATTGAGGGTAGTTATTGGCCATAGACTGCTTCAAATGGTGTCATTTTTGTATCCACTATGCCCATTGGTGTTTCTTTTAGGATGCAAAACATCACAAGTAGGTTTTAAGGCACTTGTTGATTACTTCTGTCTAACCATCTATTTGTGGATGATATGATGTGCTCATGTGCAACTGGATTCCCTGTAGCTTGAATAGTTCTTACCAAAATTTGCTCGTAAATGTGGGATCATGATCTAACACAATAAGGGTAGGCATGCCATGAATTTTGAAAATCTTGTATAGAAACATTTGGGCCACCATTGCCAGTGTAAATGGGTATTGGAGAGCACAAAAGTGGGCATATTTGGAAAGTCTATCAACTACCACCATGATGACTAATTTGTTACCTGATTTTAGAAGACCAATAATAAAATCCATGGAAATGTCGATCCAAATGTTGGCTAGGATTGGTAATGGTTGCAATGCCCCTCTTTCATCCTGATTTGGTCATATCCTAAATGAAGATAAATATTGGTGAAAAATTTAGCACCATGGAGTTCATCTTGAAGATCATCAATGATTGGGATGGGAAATTTATCTTTTATGTTTAGCTTGTTGAGCTCTCGAAAATCAAGACACATATGCCACATGCCTTTTTTTTTAAACTATGACCACTGGGGATGAATATGGTCTAGCGCTAGGATGAATGGATCCTTCCTCTAATAGCTCATGGATGATCTTTTAAATTTCATTCTTTTGTGCAAATGGGTGCCTATATGGCCGTACATTTGGTGGTTGAATTCCTAGAATCAAGGGAATACCATGACCATGCTCACCTCTAGATGGGGGTAAACCCTTCCATGTCTCAAAGACCTATTTATGTTTGTCCAAAACCTTCTGTAATTCGGGTTGGATTTATGGTGCAGTGTTATCTAGATCCTGGATGGCATGGAAATGAACAATAATTCCATAGTGGCCTTTCTTAATAATTTTTCCATCCGATGAGAACTTATGATTTCAGGGGATCCTACCTTGAGACCTTTAAGGGTGCGAGTATGAGAGTCTTGGGTAAAACTTAAGTATAATTCCTTGAATACCATGGTCATTGGGCCCAATGTTCATAGCCATTTTTCCCCTAAAACTATATCATAACCACTCATATCTGTGGACAACATATGAATTTTGAGATTATAGTCACCCAATTGGAGTTTCATAGTTTCACAATGCCCCCCACATTTCATCATCCCACCATTGGTTATCATAATTTGAAATTTTGGCACTAGATGGACATAACAATGGAGTTCTTCATCCACTCTCATGTTAATAAAGTTGTGGGTGCTTCCACTATCAACCAAAACTACCACTTTTCGGTGCTTGATGTAACCCAGAAGTTTCAATGTTTGTGGGGATAAAATACCAGATAAAGCATGAAGAGAGATGAGTGGTTCTTCTTGATTGACTTCAGGCCCGAATTCTTCTTGCATAGAAGGTATTCTGACAACATCCTCAAACATAAGGGTATCTTCCACAATGTTGTCTTCAAAATGGGTAGGAGAAGTCACATCAATGTGAACTAACTTATGTTCTTTACATTTATGACCTGGAGAATACTTTTCATCACAATTATAGCAAAGTCCCATCTTTGTCATTCTCCCATTTCAACTAGAGATAAATTTTGTACTTTCAATGGAGAAGAACGAATTGTGCTTGAGGAATTGACCTGCATAGGGCATGAGTGGGGCATGAATGGTGGTTTGTTGGTATGCACATTGATCATCATCTCTGCTTCTAAATCCCTCTAAGATGCCTCTAACCAAGTAGCAGGTCGTTTCATTTTGACTTATGCTTGAATTTACTCCTTGAGGCCACTAATGAAACATTCTTTATAGAAATAAGCTGTTAAGTTCTTTATGTGGATGGACAATTTCTCAAAGGTAGAGATAAAGTCTATGACTGAGCATGTTTGACGTAACTTTGTAAGTCGTCCCAAATAGTGAGTATCTCATATGTAACGGTCATAAAGAGATTTAACAAATAAACTCCATGGAATGAGGCACCCATATGCTTTTTTATGCCACTCCCACCATTTTTTGTATTTATGGATCCAAATACAAAACCCCCACCCTAAGTTCATCATATCATTAGTAATTCCATGAAGTGAGAAGTAGTGTCATCTATGTAACCCAGCCCGAAGGGTTCTAGAACTATCAAAAAATTTCAATTCTACCTTAGGAAATTGGTACTAGTTGTTATTATCCATGGAGTGTGGGCTATGAGGCCCCAAATAGTGTTGATGGTGGCTAAATAGTCCTAAGTGAGATGTTCCTTCTTGGGTTGGCTCACTTTGTTGTGTATCCCAAAGGATCTCTTCTAACATGCGATGAGATGTCAGCCGAGTAAAAGCTTCAGATAGCTTTTCCAACTTCTTATATAATTTTTTTACTTCATTCTATAGTACCTTTATCTGGCCTTGATTGTCTTGGATGTTTTCTTGAATACCATTGTATTTCTCTTCAAGGTCATCAAACCTTTGGGAATTAGAGTGCGTGTTCATGTTTCCTGGGGATTTGAAAGGTGGTTTATAATGAGGAGTACCTTATACCATGGGATTGTTATGTGGGACTGAGGTTTACACACTGAACCACAATTATTTTTCGAGTTAGTTTTTTAGGCCAAAATTTTCAAGTAAGTACAACTCCTCATAAAACCCTGATGGCAATACAATCTAGAGTCTTCTACAACTTTGAAATTTTTGCACTTATGGCGTGTACTTCCAACCTCAATATATGAAAATTAGTATCAAAAAATGATAATATGATTATCACCACATATTATCTTGTATTTTCTCTTTCCAATGGCTTTTTGAATCACCTAAATCAAACCTTCCAGTCAAAATTTATGCAAATTTAAAATAACATACCTTTTAAAACCCTGATTTGGAGACTGTTTTGATGACCAACCTTCCAACTGAGGTATATTTGGAATTTCAAACCCTCTGATAGTAGCCTGATATTATTCTTTGCAATGCCACAAGTTTGACCTAATTCTGATGAGACAATAAAAAGTTTTGGCAATTTTCCCAACAGTTGTTATTTTTGGCCCTTTCAAGAAGGCTAAAGTGTATGGACTGCCACATGTCCAATTTTTTTGATATAAATTTGAAATTGATACCACATACACTACATTTCGTCTTCTTTTCGATCAAATAGGTCTCATTCAATTTGGAGCTTGCACATTTCCTATATAATAGTTTTCATCAGAACACATATTTGAGACTAGTTTTTGGACTAGTCAAGAACCTTAACTTCCATAGGGTATAACTCTAAACCTATAATAATTCAAGATATGAAAATCATACCAAAGATAGTCATTTTGTCTTCTACTTGACCTCTGAGTTTCACTGTTTGAAACCTCCTATAAAAAAAATTATAGCAAAAATATCAAGATCACTTGTTTGAAGAGCCAAACTCTAGAAAATTATTCTATTTTTTGCCCAAGAAAGAGCTTCGATACCACATGTAATATGCTTAAACCCATAAATTCATAGGAAATATAGAAAATACAAGTAGAATAGAAGAAATAGATGACAATGTTCACTTGCCTCTTCAAGGGGGCAACCTCCAAGAGCACTAGCTCCAAATACAATGACAATTCTTGACTTCACATTACATATCTTACTACTCTATATATAGTTCTTCAATAGCTCAATTCTAACTAATTGTGGCCTCTCTATTAATAAGGGCCAACCACCTATGGATCTTTAATCAATTTGGAAGGCCCTTTTACATTAAATAACTACCCATTAACTAACTAATGGGCCTTGTGGCCTTGTCCATAAATAAAATAAGGGGGTTAGGGTAGGACCCTAACAAATATGGAATATTTTGTCATGATATAATTATCCATATTTATTAGATTTCCTATGACTATAATCATACTCAGTTATAAGCTTATATTTGGAGGTTACATCCCTCCAAAGTTAGAAATTTTGCCAAATTTTGCACTTTTTCTATAGTTGCGCTTAATCTTAGAGACCAAGTTCTACCACCTCTAGAAGAAAATTTGAGAAGAACCAAGAATAGTTTTGTATTGAGAATTGATAACACGTATGATTGTGAGTACTCATAAACTTACAGATAACTATTTCGATGCTCCAATCATTTTCTACATAATTATGGAATTCACTACTTTATCCTCTTTGCACTTCTTTTAGACGTGGAAATGGCTATCTCGCAATCAGAGTTAAATTGGAAAAACTTCACTTAGACAAATATGTGCATGGTGTTAAGAAGATAAAAAGTTGATTAAATAATGTTTTCTAGTTTGGACATCTCAAATCACTTTTACCTCCTTCAAGTTTTCCAAAATGACCAAAAAGACTCTTGGAATAGTGAATTTGGACAAATTCTCCATTAGGCATCTATGTGCCTAGAAACAATTTGCACCAAATTTCATCAAGCAGGCCCCTATCAATGAGTTGGGTTCATGCCTTCAAAAGTCACTAATCCTCCATTTTCAGAAATTTGGAGCTAAACATGCTCACACTTTTATCTAGAATTTTTGTAGTGCTCACTAAGAACTTACCTGTGAAATTTTGTCAAATTTTTAGATACCATGTTCATGTTACAACAAATTAACAATAATTTGGCTTCATATTTTTTGTTTAAAATTTTCCATCTGCTAACGTGGCATGATGCTAGTGTAGCATGAAACGTAGTTACTGATGTGGCACCAAGGCCCTACATATCATCACCTACATCCACCATGTAATCATACTTGGCTGTCAGGTCACCCTACCTTGTCATCATGGATCCTATGCTTCTTTTCCATTGGCCACATATATCGAGAGTGAAGTTACTGGTGGGGCCATATCCACTATCTGATTCCTAGTTCATAGGTTTTTACCATTTCTGATTCATATCAACAACCTAAATCAATTTTGGGGGCTAAACTTGTCAATCTTTAACATGACCCTTACTCTTTGGAAGTTCAAAATCACCTTTACATGTGGCACACTCTCATCATTTTAGAGCTTGAAGTGTGGTTTCCAAAACCATGAACTTGTTGATCTTTAACATGGATCCTTGTGCTTATTTTCCATTTGGCACATATCTCGAGAGTGAAGTTATTGGGGGGGGCATCTCCACTGTTCGATTCCTAGTGCACATGTTTTTTCCATGCATGATCCAAATCAACTACCTAGATCAATTTCGAGGATTGAACATGTCGATATTTAACATGGCCCTTACCCTCCAAAATTTCAAATCCACCTTTACATGTGGCACACTCTCATCATTTCAAACCTTGAAATATGGCTCTTAAAACTACTTACCACCTTTTTCAATTCCCGTGTAATGGGTTCCACCCTACATGTGGTTCTCATCTATCCACTTATGGGGTCAAACATGTACGTCTTTAACAAAACCTTCACCCTTTGAAATTTCAAACTACCTTTACACGTGGTGTTTCCTAGTCAATTTCGAGGCTTGAACTGTGGTTTGTAAAACCGCACTCTAGTGCTCCAAAAATCACATACCACCACTTCCAAACCCATCTTCCTCTTTGACACCATGGGTTCCATCAGACATGTGACACACATCTCTCCATTTCAAGGTTGAACTTGATCGACCTTTAACACCCACTTTTTCCTTTAAAATTGAAATCCACTCATTAGGGATTTGAGGTAAAAAATGGGTCTCAAAACAAAAAATATATTATCAAAATAAACTTTACAAGAACCAATCAAATTCTAGAGAATGACATTATCCCTTATAGTTGAAGTGGTATTGCTTAAATTAAAATTATTTACTTGTCAAATTCTAAATGATGGATGAAAATCTATGATTAACCATACTTATACTAGAAAAAATACTCATAAATTACTTTTAAATATAATATTTATATACTTCGTATTCTTAAAATACTTTCACTTTTGTATAAAAAATACATTAATAATAAAAAATTAAACATAAATTCAAAAATAAAATATTAATTTAATACTTTTATTTATATATATATATATATAATAATTATATTATAACATGTATAACACTAACCATTTATTATAACTTCTTACTACCACATTATGTATTATAATATTTTCATATATCAGTGTGGCATCTTCTTATTACCACATTATGTAATATATCATTGTCATATATTATATTATATAATTATGTAATATATATCATTGTTGATATCCTTGTAATATATTATATTATATTATAATAAATATAATATATTATATTTATTATAATATATATTATATTATATGATATATTTAATTAATGAATATAGATTAGAATTTTATATTAAATATGTAAAGATATTTTAAAATAAATAATTATTAATGTGAATTATTTTATATCAGTATAATTTAAAATTTATTTATGAAAAAAGTTTAATATAAATTGTAATTTAGAATTAAAATGTTTTATTTTGTTTTATTTTATTAGTACTTTACTAGTACATTTATGTATTTAAAAGTACTTATATTTTTAGTCATACCAAATAGGATCTTTTAGTAATTTTCAATAAGATGTTTCCAATATGCAACAAAAAACATCTAACCAAGATGCTTAATAAATAAATATATCAAAAGATATATAAATGTATTGAATAATAAGTGATGCCATTACAATACAACATGTGATCATTATATAGGCCCTTTAACACCTCTTCATTTGAAGAGATATGTCCTTTTAATTAAATATTTTAAATCTATTTATTATTATTATTATTTATATAATTTGTGTTCGCTACATTGCTACTCCTTTAAAAAAATGTTTCGTCCTTGAAACGTCGTTGAATTGTTCAACCACTTCTTGAGCTTAATTATTTAACAACTTACACTGGTTGATGATTCCATAAGAAGTTCTTTTATACTTTTCCCATTTTCATGGAAGATTGTTGTCGCTCTTGTAAGCTTGTATAACGAAGTTTTTTTTTAGCTATCACAATTGAGTACCGAAAGCACTTACACACGGTGTTTCCTAGTCAATTTCGAGGCTTGAATTGTGGTTTCTAAAACCACACTCTAGTTCTCCAAAAATCACATACCACCACTTCCAAAACCATCTTCCTCTTTGACACCATGGGTTCCATCAGACATGTGACATACATCTCTCCATTTCAGGGTTGAACTTGATCGACCTTTAACATTCACTTTTGCCTCTAAAATTGAAATCCACTCATTAGGGATTTAAGGTAAAAAATGGGTCTCAAAACAAAAAATGTACTATCAAAATCAACTTTACAAAAACCAATCAAATTCTAGATAATGGCATCATCCCTTATAGTTGAAGTATCATTGCTTAAGTTAAAGTTATTTACTTGTCAAATTCTAAATGATGGATGAAAATCCATGATTAACAATACTCATAATAAAAAAAATACTCATAAATTACTTTTAAATATAATATTTATGTACTTAATACTCTTAAAATGCTTTCACTTTTAAATAAAAAATATATTAATAATAAAAAATCAAACATAAATTCAAAAATATAATCTTAATTTGATTTAATATATATATATATATATATTATAAATAAAATTATTATATTGTATATTATAACATGTATAACACTAACCATATATTATAACTTCTTGCTACCACATTATGTATTATAATATTTTCATATATCACTATGAAAACTTCCATTATGTAATATATCATTGTCATAGATTATATTATATAATTATGTAATATATCATTGTTGATATCCTCGTAATATATTATATTATAATAAATATAATATATTATATTATAATATATTATAATATAATATATATTATGATAATATAATATATATTATGATAATATAATGTATTTATTATAATATATATTATATTATATTATATAATTAATGAATATAGATTAGAATTTTATATTAAATACATAAATATATTTTAAATAAATAATTATTAATGTGAATTATTTTATATAAGTATAATTTAAAATTTATGTATGAAAAAGTTTAATATAGATGGTAATTTAAAATTAAAATGTTTTATTTTGTTTTATTTTATTAATACTTTAGTAGTACATTTATGTATTTAAAAGTACTTATGTTTTTAGTCATATCAAATAGGATCTTTTATTAATTTTAATTGTACACTTCTTTTCATTTTAACTTAGCCATAGTTACATGAATTGTACTTTAAGTGGTGTATACCTTCCTCATAAAATAATAAACTCACAATATTTTATTATTAGTTCCTGCTCCGCAAGGATTATAGTGATCGTTTGGCCACCGTTTTCTATTGACCTTCTTTTATTTCAATTTTTTAACCTAATGCCAACTAAAGTTTTACATTTTTTTATATTAAAATAAATTTTTTAAAAATTAAAATTTTTTTAATTTTTTTTCCAAATTACATTATCTATTTTGCTATTGGTGTAGTACAACTATTTGACAAATTTTACCTGGTGTGCAAAATAATTATCAAATTATAAAAGCAATAAAAAATAATAAAATAATAAAAAAACAAAAACTTGCTATGTAGAAACAACCATTAATAAAATAATATATATTTAATGTCATGGCATGGATGATATGACAGAACCTTGTCAATCATATTTAATGTCATAAAAAGTAAAAATTCAATCAAAAGAAATTTTATTTAAAAAAATATAATCTGCATTACCTTTCCTTCGGTCACAAGCTCCAAGCGTCGCCAAAAGCAGAAAAACTAACAATACTCGGAACACGGAAGCAATCTTGGCCCTGATGCATGCATCAATTCCTTCATTCGTCGATTTGTTGCCATTCGAAAGCATCATTACGTCAACAGAATTCTAGATTTCCTCCCGCTACTCACTAAACAATATTCTAGTCACCTGTTCAACATATAAAGCTCTGACACAGTAAAGATGTGTTATTTCACAGCAGATTCTCTTTAAAGACGTATCCTACCAGCTACAAGCTACCTCATTTTACAGAAATTAAAGCTTAAAAGAACAAGTGCAATTAACATCCATTCAAGGCCGAATTTAACCCCATATCTTGAAATTCACTCTGAAATTAAGCCCAGACGAACAAAGAAATATTTTGTGCGTGCAATGTCGATATTGACTTGATAAAAAAAAACTATTTCTAGTCCAAAGATCCTTAACCTGTGCAATATGGTGGACTTTGGAATGAAGATTTCTTCACTTTCCTCTTGCAACCATCATAGTCCATGCAGAACTTCATCTCTCTGGTCTACACAAGCTCAAGCCGGCAGCGTGTACACTGCAAGTGCCCACGTCGTGCTCCTATAATCCCACTGTCGTACCAAGCATTCACTAGTCGAGCTCAAACTATGGCAAAAACCCTATTTGAATTATTGACAAGGAAGCTCAAACTATTGCAAAAACCCTAGTCGAGCTCTAACACATCGCGCAAGAATTATTGATGAGGAAGCTCTCATATTTGAGAACCATGACCCACATTCCATTGGCCACACACTAGTTTGATCTATTCCATAGATGCTACAACTCAGATACAACTAAGTCTACAGAGGATACAGAGGATATAAAGAAACAAGAATCCTTACCGAGAGAGGAAAAAGAAAGGGCTAGACAAGCAGATGCAGCTAGACTTACCGAGGAAGCAAAAATACAAGCAAAGGCATCCATACTTATTGAGGAAGCATAAAGACAAGCAGAAGCAGACATAATTACCTTCCTCAAGCGACTAAAGTTAATGCAGGAACAATATTTAAGCATTCAAAGTAGAGAAAGTAAATGTACTAGAGGGGAGCTGAGCCTTTCATATCCTCCACAATGTATAATTGATCAGTCATACTCATTACACTCGTGGGATGTGTTCTTCATTCTAAGCCTCGTCCTTACTACTGACCGTTTGTGGTGTGCATTTCTCTACATACTATTGTATACAAACTTGAGTTTATCGAGGGGCTGTTGTTGAAGATAAACATTCGTTAGACCATATACAACAAGCTTATGCCTTGTCCCCACACACCATAACAATCACTGTGTCGATCTTTGGGTGCATCTTGCGTGTTGTCACCTTGCGGGTTTTCCAGTTGTTGCAAGCCCTATCCCATGTCAACTATGCAAAATTCCTTTATTTTCAGGAATGTGGGTGCTATGCATTTTGTATTACTCCATTTTAAGTATTATGCCTTAAAGATTCTCCAGCTACATGCCAAGTTGTTCTAGGTCTACATTGCTCTTGGTACCTATGCGGCTCCTCTGTGTTTTCATATTTTGCTTTCCAACTGCGTTGGTGTCAACCGAGAATGCATTAATTTGGATTTCTTCCATTGGTATCTTGTTGTCCGTGAGACAAAGTGGGGAGGATTTGTTCATCATGTAGAGCTATTAAGCACCAGGTCACATAAACTGCAAGTGCCCACGTTGTGCTCCTATAAGCCCACTGTCGTACCAAGCATTCACTAGTCGAACTCAAACTGTGGCAAAAACCCTAAACGTTGAACCCTTGGACCATACTGCAGAAGAAAAAAATGGAGTGAAAATGAACGTGAAGGGGAAGGTTGACATGTTTTCTATAGTCTTGTCTTCAGTTTAGGGCTCATGGAGGACTGCGTAGGCTTCATGTGGGTGTCCGCGTGGCATTCATGTAGGGTGTTCTTGATATAGGTGTCTAGCAAGGCGTAATTTCAATTTGATTTACAATTTTCATATTTATTTTATTCTCTTTGAATTTTCATGCTTTTCCTTTTGAATTTTCATGCTTTTCCTTTTGAATACTAAGCGAAGTCCAAGTGATCATGCGCCGCAGGCTTAAAAAGCTCGCATTTGATGGGAGAATTATAGGTCCATTGGTTTGTGGAGTAAATGTGGGAGCTTTGCATTCACTTTCCTTCTTACATAACCGGTTGACTCGACGTTGTGAAAAGTTTGAGAGACTATGTGGGCATGATAATCACGAAAATCGTGAAGTCTGTAAAACTTCCTTTTTATTGTGTTGGCAACGACTAATGAAGAAACTCTAATCTCCTTAATCTGACAACTTATTTGTAAATAACATGATCAGAGAGCTTATAGTACATACAGGAAGATCAAGTTTAAACTTGATAAGTTTGGCTTGGAGAAATCCCACACTGACACAGACAATGGCGTTCTCTGCAGTGTAAATTGAACTGTCCTCCGTCACAACATTGATGCCTTTGTCTGTATATTGGATTTCCCTCACGACCTAGCCCAAGATTTGATGAAAACATATAATCACGGATCAGTAAACAGAAATAAGTTGTGTTTCGTAAGAGAGGGTAATAAATTAATGGGAGACGCCAACCTTGTTGAGTTTGAGACGGCTATCTGATATAGATTCGTTGCCAGAATCAAGGAATTCCTGGGCTATTTTATGAACAATATGTTTGTATCCTCGACTGTCGGCCACGAATTAGTATTCATCGTCACCAAATTCTTCAAAGGTGGGATTCGGTAGCACATTCTTTAAGCTTGTCACTCGTGGAGGTTCTGCACATTCAAATGAAATCAGTTAAATTTTCTCTTTCAACCATAATAATAAGTAATTTAATTATAAGGAGGCCTTTTGTATGCAAAATACACAAAGTACAGGAAATATGTGAATATAAATCTATGCACACCAACAATGTCAAAATCATTATAATAAAAACCTGCGATTTCAAAATCGTAAAAGTAGAAGTCAATGGCCATCTCCAAAGGCGTTATTGGCACACTGCAAATTTTATTTACAAACATAATTCGCAAGTTATCAGTTTATATGCAAGTTATTAGATTGCAACTCCAACATTTTAGATTACTATCAAGGCAGGCGAAGCAAGTAATTTGAAAAGAGAGGGATTCGGCTAATATAGATGAAACATCCCATATTATTCCACCAGCACCCACTTCAAAAGTGGTATCATAACATGTGAACAAAATCTTGTGAGGTGATGGTTTGATGCTTGGATATTTTTCTTCTTCTCACTAAGATAGGTACATGCATCCTCCTACCCCATGCATCCTCCTACCCCTCTTAAACGATTATGAAATGACAAGTATTATTCCATATACATCAATCCAACTCCATATTCAAAGAAATGATCCATATTTTCCTTCCTACTTCTGCTATAATTCCGGATGGTGATAAAGTTAGAGACTCGGAGTTTAATATTTCTCTTTCATGGAATGAAATTGTGAAAACTAGTCCTCTAATTGTCTTCCAAAACTGCATACGAGCATGCATCCTCGTACCCCTTTTAAATGATTATGAAATTACAACTATTATTCCATATACATCAATCTCGATTCGTATTCAACGAAATGGTCCATATTTTCCTTCCCACCTGTACTATTATTTAGGATGGTAATAGAATCAAAGTTTCATATTATTGATGATAGTAATAGAATCAATTTTTTGTATTTCCCTTTCTTAGAATGGAATTATGAAAACTCGTCCTCCATTTGTTTCCAAAACCACCATTGAAAGCTGTAGATTTCAAAACAAACATTGTAATCACTAAAACATTAATTTCAGCCAAAAGACCCTTTGGGTTAATGTTACTTTTGCAGTGATTATTGGGAGACTAGTCTTCTCATAAAGCTTTGAAAACTTTGTATTGAAATTGAAACTGTGTAGTTGATGATTTTGAATTGAAATAGCTTTTTCCAGTAAAACTTTAGATTAGCATAGTCACTTAATTTGTAGTTCGTAAATATCAATATACCACAAGTTAAGTGCCTCCAATAAGTTATCAGTTACTTGTTCTCACCTTTTTTTAGTCAAATGGCTATCTATTATCCATACATCAACTAAAAATGCATAAGCCAGTAGTTATCCATACATCATTTGCCAATTATTTTTAATGTTTTTTTTATAAGGACCATTTTATATACTAATTCGTATATAATACTTCGGATCCATATATGTACGATAATAATTATTAATTATTGAACCAAATTTGAAACAATTATTGTATTAATTTGATTGAAGCACGTTGGCATGTGAATGCATGACGTATGGATACCTGAATCCATACACTTAGTTGTTCTAGAGAATATTACAGACTACCCAAGATAGCAGTAGTAAACCCATGGAATTCTGATAATCTCGAAAGGTGTTTCATTTTATTGTTTGTGTGCATGCATAATGATGCATTGTGCAACGATACACTAGTGTGTTTTATTGGGTTTCTGAGTGTGTTATTGATAAGCATATTTATTTCACAGAGACCTTAATACTTGAAATAAAGTACAATAAAGTACAGAGATTCTAAATTTTGAGGTTTGGGGTGCAGTAACAATTTAGCCAAATTTTGGGTCAAATAATTTAATTTTTCCAAAAAGAACATATTACAATGCTTTCCAAGAAAACAGAGTAACTTCAAACTTTACTGTGAAATGCAGAAATTCTACATAAATTAGTCACCTGAAAAATATAGTAAGCTACTATTGGTGCTGAATACCATAAAATCATCAATTTTTCAAAAATAAAAACTTCCCAGCCTCAGATTTGTCGACAGAACACTGAAAATGTTTACCCTCTCTGGTCTGGGACAAAAGTTGTGAAATGCTATTGACTACATGAAGATAAAGAGAAAAAAGAAACACATTTACTCACTTGAAAAAAGGCAGGTTGAGCAGTCAGATTCCAAGCTCAAACATCTCAAAAAGTGTAATTAATAAAATAGATGCCGTGAAAGCTCGCAGCCTGGTGCATCCTCCATGCAGACAATGGTTTATAAAACAGCAAAGGCAGACCCCACAACTTTACCTCAGCTATCTTAGGTAAATGGAGACCAAATTCGCTTACCTGGCACTTGGCCCTTCCATCAACACTTTCAGTCTGTTAATGATTTCAAAACGTTTATATTTGTTTCGTTCACTTTTTCCTTTGAGAAGGAAAATTGGTGGGCAGGAATAGCGACCGTGAGGATTCAAAGTTTTGCCAAATTTGTTGTAAAATTGTTTTATTGTCTGCAATTTAAAATTTTAGGTTTTTTATATTGGAATTTTATTGGATAATGTATTTTAAGTATATAATTTAAAATATATATTTGAAATGATAGAATTGTTATTAAAATAAAAATAGAAGTAATTTTTTCAATTATTCAATACAATAAGATTGTATACTAGTATAGTCACTTAATTTGTATGAACTTGAGTTATTTGTTACTTGTTCTCTATATCTAGTTGTAATCATCTATTGCCTATTTTTTATATTCCTTTTTTATAATTGTTTATTTAGAATTTAGAACACGACCATAAAATCAAGAGAGTACATTTGTTTCATCCTCCTTCAATTTTAAAAAAACATACTTGTTAGTCCACCCCAAATACAAAAACATAAAAAGCATACTTATTAGTCCACTCCAAATTCCAAAACATAAAAATATATCAATATCAATATAAATATAAATATAAATATTTATAATTTTATTAATTCAATTTTGTTTTTCAAATTTTAATTTAAATATACTAATTTCTTTTCCATTATTTTAAATTATTTTATAAAATTAATTAATTAATTATTTAAATTATTAATCTTTAATTTGAAAAAACTAATAGTAAACTATTTAAATCATATCTCTTATTTCATATAAATTATAAATGTAATTAAAATTTCATAAATTTTATTCTATTTTTTTTAATACTCTACTAAATTTTTTTGTATAATTTTATTAAATTTTATAATAATAGGAATTTTATTAAATTTTATAGTGCATTCATATATTATGGTATGATATTAAACATTTGGTAGGTTTTTATTAGTAAACACTTTTAAAAAGTGAATTTAATTTTTTTTTAATACTTTACCAAAATTTATATATATATATATATATATTTTTTTTTAATTTTAATTTAAATATATTAATTTTTATTATTATTTCAAATTATTTAAAAAAAAATTAATAAACTATTCAAATGTCTCTTTTTTATGTTATTTTAAATAATTTGAAAAAACATATAAAAACTTCAATTATCACTTTATTTAGTTAAAATTTTGTCAATTCTATTTTTTTAATACTTACCAAAATTTTCTATATAATTTTGTTATATTTCATAATATTAAGGATTTAAGCCTTGAGACAAATACATTCATATATTATATATTATTGGTATAATATTCAACATTTGTATGATAGTTTTCTAATTAATAATCATTTTTAAAAAGTGTTTTAAAAATGTGAATTTAATTTTTTTTAATATTCTATTATAATTTTCTAAATAATTTTGTAAAATTTTATGATAATAGGGATTTAAGCATGAGATCAATATATTCATATATAATGGATATAATATTCAATATTTATATGGTGATTTTTTATTAATCATCACTTTAAAAAATGTTTTAAAATTTTGAATTTAAATTAGAATGATTACAAAGCGTTAATTAACAAGAGTAATAATTGCAAAGTAATTAGTCCCTATCATAAAATTAAATTATGTTATATTTTGTATAAATAAAATTAGGTTATATTTTGTAAAATTCATTTTATTATCTTTTATATAATTGATGTATGATGTCCTCGAAATTAAGAATAGAAACTTAGAAAATGACAAAGTAATTGTAAGACTATTCCCACCCATGCATGTAGCTCACAAAATATTAGTTTTTTTTCCCTACTATATATGACAAAAAATAAGCCCCAAGAGTTAGCTCGATCGGTTGTGTTCTCGGAAGTTAGGCCTCCCAGCATGCGAGGTCACGGGATCCATCCTCATAGACCCTCTTGGGGTTAGGCACACAGCGGCCGCAGGGCGGAAACCCCTTCGGGGCGGGTCCGTCGGATATTATTTCGTGGATGTAGCGGTCTGCTAAGCCGATTAAAGTGAACCACATGGGAAAAAAAAAAAATATATATATATATATATATGACAAAAAATAATAATAATATGTATCTCGTTAAAATGCAGGTATAGTTATTTCCAAAATTTGAAGCACAATTGGTTGAGCTTGAAGACCAAATATAAAAAAAAGTTCCCTATTTTTCTATTCATGAATATGGTTGAAAGACTTTCAACCATGTATACTACACATAGGACAATAGACATTCATCACACCACTAATGGTAGAAAAACCATTGAATGATTTGAAAATATTCTTGATTTCCACTAGGTGAGAAACAACAATCATATAAAAATATCTTATATAAAACATACTTTTTATAAATAAATTTTGACTAACAAGTAACATCCAATGATGTCAAATAGGTTCAAGGAACATTGCATGTATCAAACATATATTCCAATCATTTTCAACCTACATGCTCCAAATGCAATTTAGCAATAGAAAATTTTGGTACAATACGAGGAACAATGCTACATTGTGCAAAATGTAACGCTGAAACTCCTATCAACTATTTGCATCGGTTGAATTGTACCATAATTAACACAACTAATGCAAAAGTACCATGTACGCTAAGAGGTGACATCTTAGGAAAATTATTGCTAGATTTGATAGCACTCTCATATGAAGATTATTTGAAGGAAAGATCTATTGTCATCTACATGTTGCATGACTTCTTTGTCGATGGGAAGTTTATACTCAACCACGAAAAATATAATTCTTGATGTGAAGACATAGCTCACAAAATGACAAAACTCGTTAAAATGTATGTTTAAAGCTATTGTTTTTTTCAAAGAACTTAGACTTTCAATCTCATAATTTACTAAATGCATTCTTACACTTACTTTTATTCTGCAGTGCAGAAAGCACATATCTAGGGACAAGTTTTTGTAACAAATAATTTTTCAATGCAGAAAATACTTCACTGCTTCTATCAGTGAAAATAAAGACATGCACAATTGTTTTTGTAATAGATCCTCCCTCAGCACATAAAATAGTTCAATGTGGGCAAAAAATACTCCGTTGCTTCTATGAGAGAACATAGAGGCATGCACACTTTTTTTAAATAGATCATTTCTCAGCACATGAAATGCTTCAATTTTTTATTCATGGGGCAAAGAGGCCTATTTGAATTATGGAAGTATTAAATTTAAAGTTTGAATTATTATGATGTAAATCACTTTCTCATAATATGTTTTCTTTTTGTTAGCACCTTTTATATTTTGATTAGTTACTTACACAATCATTTGAAAGTAATCATGATCTTTGAAGCATATGCCTATTTGGTACAACTTATTATGATATGCATTGTATTCTATGTTCAACATTCATTGGTAATATTTGTTTTTTCCATTAGACAAGATTTTCAATAGTTTTTAAAAATATATATTTCATTTTTAATTTTTAAATTTACTAAATATAAATTTTTTATTTATATTTTCAAATTCAGCTATATTTAGAAAATCTTATTTTCAATTTTCAAGTTCTATAATACAAGTTATTTAGGAAACTAAGTCAAATTTTGATATAAATTCTATTTGATGTAAAAGATTCTCTTAATATTTCATTAATAAAAGTTAGTTTTTGAAAACCTTATTTTCAATTATCAAATTCGATTTAAATACAAGTTGATTAGTTTTCTTTTATTTATTTTCAATTTAATGATTTGATTTACCATTAAATTTTGATATAAATTCCATTTAACCTAAAAGACTTTCCTAAGTTCCTAAATATTTTTATTTATTTTCAAATTATTATTTTGATTTATTTTCAAATTATTATTTTTTTATTCTTTTTAAATTATTTACATAGGTCTTTAACTAAGAATATGTAATGGAAAAGGTCTCCGATTTCTTTTTACTGGAGTGTGAAACTCCATAGAAGACACATTGCTAAGCAGTAGAGTGGTAGCATCCAACAAACTTTTGTTTCTCTTCGCGTTGTAGTTCATAAAAGTAGTCAAGCCTGTCCATAGTTTTTCATAGAATGCATAGGATTAACAAGCATCTACACTACTCGGTGGGTCTATCGTAAGCATGCACCGCCTTTGAGTCAAGGTTTCACAAGTATCTGAAAAATCACAGTCATTATGTTGGGATGGTGAAGCTTCCTCTACATTTTGCTCGTGCTCGCCATGAGGATCAATCCCATCTCCTTCACACCATATGTTCTTGGACCTCATTTTGTTCATGTAATCTTTCAAAGCCATCATGGATTCAATAGCAGAGATCTTCCCAGCAATTGCAACTATTTCCTGTGGATTTACTTGATGGGTGACCTCTACAATTTGTTCCCTAAATTATGAGAGATATTTTTTATGATCTCATTACTTTCCTTTATTAATACTTTGTTTATGTCTTCCTTCAATTTTTCTTCCATGCTTTTAAATTCTTATTTTATTTTTTCAATGAATTTATTCCATTCGAGCATCATTAAAAAACTCCAGCTTAATGTTGCTATGGCTAAATCTCGCTTGGACACCAATGAAATAGAAAACATATAGCTAGGATGCTTAATAAAAAATATATCAAAATATATATAAATGTATTGAATAATAAGTGGTGCCATTACAATACAATGTGTGAACATTATATAGGCCCTTTAGCACCTTTTCATTTGAAGAGGTATGTCTCTTTAATTAAATAATTTAAATCTATTTATTATATTAATTTTTATTATTATTATTATTTATATAATCTAGGTTAGTTACACAATAACATTACCTTGGCTTCCAAAAACAACTCTTACCACTCTCCCGAAAGCTACCTTATAGCTTTTAGCATGGATTTATTTCTATACATCCCCTTGACAAGATTTTTAACTCCAATCTCAAAGATTTCATTTTGATAGCATTAGAAATGAGCATTTTGATAAATCTAAACCTCATGGTTGGTAAATTCAACTCCAACAATGACCATGTAAACTATGTATTTAATTAATTTGTCCATTTTTCCACGGAGCTGAATTTATAAATACCAAAACTTTTCAATGCCATTACTCTCTATCAATCATAGATTTGAACATTTCTTTTTCTTGACGTTTTATCAAACATATATACTGTAAACTGCATTTTCCCCCCCAAAAAAATTCATTAAAGCATTTTATCAAACACTTGATATGTAATGTATAGTTCCTTCTTATTCAAGCTAATGTTTTGGCTCATATAGCCCCAATATTGAAATTTGGAGCTCTTATACCACTATATCATGTCCATTAACCTTCATTTGTTATCAAGGTTGTGGAGCACCTTAATTTCACCTTTGAATTTTTCCTCTAATGTTATCAACATATTAATTAATGGATGACTGTAAATTTCATTAGCAGAAGCAAGCTACAATAGCCTTAATAATTTAACTACAGCGCCAAACATGAATTCTACCATGTATATATCCATAGCTATGATACTTTAATTCCTTGCACATATAGGAACAATCTATAAAAGAAGAAAATGCATCATGATACATAAAATGAATGGCATTATATTAACATAATTGTAAACAAGACGTTCAATGACACATTCAAGCACCTATCTTTAAAGAAATAGTCCTCCAATTGGATGCAAATGAAAAACATTCCTCCCAACCTTAGGCACTCTATCACACTTAATATTTTTATGATAGAGGCCACTCGTGAGTTGAGACTATCATTCCATAAGGGTGAAGTTCTAGAGTTCCCTACTCATCCCACAACTCAAAAACTCTTTGGTGAAAAACCCCCTCTACAACTCCCAATCAACCAACACTCTTCCTCCTAAACTTGCACAACACCAAGAATGGGATCTCATTCTTTGCACGCAGGCCTTTACGTTATTTCAATTCCCTTCTAGTTCTCTAGCATAGGCTAGCTAGGCAATCTCACTTCTATGATTCTAGGGATATCAACTATAGGATAGCTTTCCTCTCACGATGGACCAATAATCATCAACGCCCATTTCCTATGACAGTTGCATCAACATGCATGAAAGTTAAGTTTAACAACATAATTGTATATTCCCCTCTATTTTCCCCAATTCCTATTAGCAACAAGGATGATGGAAAATGATTGTAAGAATGATCGACAGTGGATTATGTTGTTGATGTCGAAGAAGCGGAATTGTTATGATTGCAAACAACCCATAAGGGTGGGGGACCTGAAAAATGATGAATCTGTTAGGTGAGTAACCTCCTTATGTCAGATGTGTAACTGTTTTTAATCATAAATGTGAACACTACTACCATCGAAATGTACGACTCCCCCTGATGCGATGAACTTGATGGCATCGAGCATAGGGGATACCACTAATTTAGAGAGCATTGATGACTCTCTCTACTTAATTCGAGGTGATCCCTAATTTTGATGAGAAGGGACCCCAAGATACAATCATAACTACTTGAACTCTCATTAATGAGGTGAACTGACGTTGATGACGGGTGAAGCAAGTGGTAAGATGAGAGTCTTATCATGAAAACCAAGATCATTTTGTAACCAACTGGAGTACTGATAGAACTAAAACAAAACTGGTTGATAAGCATGGGGCTCATGGCTTCCCTTGATCGATGTAAAATAGGTGAGTGGCTTATGAAAACGTACTTCAAGTGGTAACGTAGGGTGTAACGAAGGGGAACATATTGTAGATGAATGTTTATCATAGATGTAGTATTGATGGGGTAGGGTATCTAGATTACAAGTCTAAAGTTGTTGGGGTCATATGGACTCAAGTATGTCAATCACATGTCAATTAAGGGCGACAAGGGGGTGTTTCCAAAAAGAATGATGTGATGGGGTTCCCATGATTGTGAGTGAGTTGAGGAATCAATTTATACAAAATAATTATGTGTTTTTTTTGTATAGATGAGAAGACAAGTGCCTAGTGAATAAATTCCATGCAAATTATTTCTGTAGGAATGACTAAATGATATTGGTGTATTCAGATGGTGGTTCCCCTTTATGGTCTTCTCGGGGGTTGATGATATGAATGGAAACTCAGATAGCTATTGCTCATGAGGGGGATGAGAAGTTCTCTGTGAATCATAATTGTAACATGTGCCAAGGAATATAGGGGGTGTTATTGATAGAATGCAAGGAGATGACATGTGGTATCAACTTGGAAAACTTGGTAACAGTAGAAAACTCCACGGACTTGATGGTTTGAAATCATGGGTGCCAAAGTGTTAGGGTTTTGCAATGGTGAGAACACCCATGGGGGATCATCCTATATCCAGATAATAATGTTGATGATGAACCTTTTTCAAGGAATGAGGCCTTAGGGATATCAGCAAGATCACTAGATAAGTGCAATGTAAACGAAGGGAATACATTGCATATATGTAAGGTCGAGATGATATACATGTTAGTGGGGACCATGCATTGTTTGGATGATGGGAAACTTGCTTCTTGATGAACATCTTGCACACATGATGAAAATACAAAAGCATAATAATGATCATGATAAGAATAATGGCAATGCGAGAATACTTGACAAGAAACCAAGAAGAATATCTTCATATACAGCTCATTGATAGGGTTGTTCAAAAGACCTCCTTCGGGATCACTCAACACATATGCTCCTTTGGGTAAGCATCGTGTGACTATGTAGGGTCCTTTCCACATGGGGACAAATTTACCAAGTCCCATATTCTTGTCCTTTTTGGCATAAAAAGTGAGGACGATATCGCCTTCGCTAAAGGTGCAAGGGCTAATATGGAGATTGCAATGGGATTTGGTGTGTAGTTTCATGGTAACTTTCATTCTGCAGTAATGAATCATGACACTCCTCATTGAGGTGTTCCAATGTGAAAAAATCATTTCTCTAAACCCAATGTGTCTGGTAATATCTCTACAACTAATTGAAGTGTAGGGATTTTTCATTCAATGGGTATAATTGCTTCTACTCCATGAACAAGATGAAAGGGGGTAAATCCTGTGGTGGTTTTGACCGATGTTCTGTATTCCCATAGTGCCAGGAATAACATGTGATTCCAGTTAGTTTTATTCTTGTTAATTGTCCGTTGAAGCATGTTTTTGAGAATTTTGTTGATTTCCTCAACCTGCCCATTGGCTTGTGAATATTAGGAGGTAGAGAAATCATGTTTGAATCCTAGTTAGGATGATGTTCTTCGAATGTCTAATTTTGTAAATGAGTTCCGTTGTCGGAGACCAAATTTTTGGGAACACTAAATCGTGAAATGGCGTGGTTAAAGAAGAACATGGGTGTTGTGGTACAAGAGCAATCGAAAGTAAGCATTGCTTCGGCCCATTCGGTGAAGCAATTGATAACAACAACGATATACTTGTGGCCTTGGCCAGCTGACGCGGGGCAACATTCCATGAATTCAATTCGCCGCTTACAAAATGGTCTAGTTGTGATGAATTTATGCAGAGATGTGAGTGGATCCCTTGTGTTGCAAGAAAGTATTTGAAAATTTTCACATCATTTAACGGCGTGAATGCAATCTTTGAAGAGTGAAGTCCAAAAGTAACCAATGTGGAGAATTTTTGGGGTACTGGACAATCCTAATAACTAGTCGCCACAAGCATCATTATGGAAATCATTGAGGACTTGCTTGGCCTCATCATGAGATAGAGATCATTGTAATATGGTGTCATCCCCATGTCTATAGAGAATGTCTCCATGGAGAAGATACAGGGGGGCTTAATGACGAATGCAATGATGATCGTTATGTGAGAGGTTAGGGGGGATTTCTTTGATCAAAGGTATGTGAATACATCTCCATACCATGGATATTTGTTAGTTAAGATGAAGAGATGTTCATCTAAATAGTAAAAACTGATCATTGACATGGGGTCTCATGATGACAATGGGGAGATTAGTAATGAGCTCGACAAGAGCCAAGGCTTTCTTGCTTTCGAGTGTGAAAAACTCTAGATCAAAATCCTAGAGAATAACGATCCAACGAGCAAACTTACCATTGATAAGTCGTCGTCTTAATATGTATTGCATCGGATTAGAGTAAAAAATCACCAGTATTTTACGCAACAAGATATAATGTTGTGTTTGAGGATCCTATTCATTGAGTCAACTAGGTCCTCCCAACTGAGCACCAATTGGTCAGCCCAGCCTAGTCGAGTTAGTTAGGTTGACTAGCAGACAGTTATATAGTTACAATTGTCTAAGCGATTGTATGATCCATATATATATGTTGTTGATCCAGATTATATAGAGATGATTATCCCTCTTTTGTACATTATGGCCTATTAATAATAAAAGGATTGTTGTTAGTGTGACCATTACTCTCACTATTTCTTTCTCTCTTTATGTATGCTTGTTCTCGTACTTGAATATATGTTATAATGTGATATTGGTAACCTAATGTAATCCCATAGATTACAACATTGGTTTCATTTCCAATAGTACTAAATCGGGACAAAACATGATCATGCATACATAAATGGTGAGCGTAGAGGAAATCAGAGAGTGGTGGAATAGAAAAATTGCAAACTACATAATTATGACAGAAGGAACAATTTGACTCTTACAAAGGCCAAAGAGAATTTCTTCACATAATCTCATGAATGATTTATAGAGATTGTTCGTCATGAAATAAATAAATTTCTCGATAGCGTTCATGAGAAAACTAGAAGGCCATAATGAAAGATTGTTAATGCAAATTATCTGTAATAGTGTACAGAAACAATTGCATGAGTGGGTCGAGAAGATAGCAGACAAATTCTGCAAAGAGCAATTCACAGAGGAAATAACTCCACTGGATGACGCCGGGACCAGATTCTATAACGACTTACATGATAGTTTTTTTTGTACAATTTCTTCTTTCCTTTACAAATTTTTAATTGAAAAGGGAGTCATCCATATAGTTGAACCTCAACTTCCTTTAGGCCCTAGCTGTTCAAATTGGAAAAAGATACAAAAGGGCTAGCTGTTCTTAGTAATGAGCATCATTGTTGATCCCACAACTGTCTCCTATCAATAATCGGGTTGGAAATGCAGGGGTTGCAAACCACGTGGACTGAATGAATATATGACTCTAGTCGACAGAATGAAAATGGAATGAAGCCTAGCGAGAACACAAGCACAACTCAATGAAAAAAAGATGGAAAACCACAAGCAAAAAGCTAAAATTTAGAAAAATGAAAGGGAGAAAAGACAGAAAAAATAGGAGGAACTTAGGTACATTGTAAGTCTGCTTCATAACACGAGGAATATGAATAAATTGGTCGATAAGGTTGAGAAACCAAAAGGCTTACCTGAGTCGAGGTAAATTTGACCATTTGAGAGAAAGGATGAGGTGTTGACACTGGTTGAATGACCACAACCAATGGAGAAGACTCTGAAAGCTTTTTAGATTGTAATTAATGAAGTTAGGAATCTCATAGAACCAATACCGATGCTTCTGAATAATGGTCCAAGTGTAAGAGAAATTGTTGAGCAAAACTTGGGAATTAGAGTTGGCGACAATAGCATATGGTGTCGACTAGATGAGTGTGGATGAATCATGGATTAACTAATGATCCAAAGACGAATTCATGGTAACTAGATTACTTTATCACCCGAATTTGGAAGAAATACTTTTTACCTATTCTATTCAGAGCACGTGGAGGTACCCCTCCATGCCAGCAACATTATTGATTGAAGCATGATGTCTGTCAATAATACAACCTGACAATGAAGACTCAATAGAAAAAATTCAACTATCTTGGTATTAAACTCATCACAAAAATGTAAGTACATATATATTTGGTACTCCTTCTCCAGGTAATAATCAAAATATTGTCAGTATGACTTATCATCATTCAATACACATTCCCATTTATGACGGGGACAAAGATTCTAGAAGACATTGTTTTGTCTGTGAAATCGTGTGGGATTCTAATCTTGTTAATGATGAGATGATCGCACAATTTGTAGGTGGTATCCAAAAAAGAGCGCTTACCTAATACATGAAGTTCATTGAAAATTAGACCAGAATGAAGGTTGAAATAAAGCATAATTTTCTAGAATTCTAGACTCGAGATAGCATAATTTAGCTGCTAATAAATGAAAAGAGATTATGTAGAGGACGAGAGAAACAATCCGTAAGTATGATAAAATATTCAAATATTTACTTATCCAAATATCATACACAATTTATCAAAATCCGTTGATCCAGTAGTTCGTCGTGGGTCTCCTACCCAGGCTTAGAACACCATTGAGCTTACATGAATTTACAACATACGAGGATGCTCTAAAGAAATCCCAAAAATTTTAGTCTAATGAATATTTCACAGGAACGCCTATTGATAGAAGATTAGAAGAAAATTTTCAAGTCATGCAAAGATCTCTTCAACAACTTGCTCTAAGACATAACAACTTGTGGTGTATGACATGCTCATCAGAGGGTCACACCAAATATAATTGTTGGTATGATGAGCGATGACTATTCCTAGATGAAAGAATGAAATTTCCAATTGAAGGAAGACCATTTCCAGAGGACAAATGACCAGATAATTGTTGATTCATTCACACAAGCTACTATTGTGATATATGTGAAATATTTGAGCCTCACTCTAGTGTGGATTGTTCATACAATTCAAAGAATGCTAAACCTAAATGGTGCAACAACTGTTGGGATAAATCACAAAATACTACGGAATGTGCGTTGAATATGAAGAACAAACCAAATTACCAGTCGGTCTATCAAGATTAGATCTTTGACCAGAGCAATCAGAAGGGATGATACTTCAAAAACAGCAACCAACGAAACAATGGCTACAATTGATGAGGCGATTACAATGATCGAGGAAGGTATAACAATAATTGAGGCAACCGTACTCATGGTCAAGGGAAGTATTGATGTTTCATCTATTATAGTGGAGAACATTTAAGTCCCGACTGTCCTTGGAAGGACAAAATGGATCTCAATTTTTGTATGAAATGTGGGGTGGTGGGGTATTCATTAGAAGACTGCTCTATCATCCTTGAAAATTTTATAAATAAGAAGAACATTAATCTCTTGCTTGGTGTACCTAAGCATGAAGCATTAAATTCTGAAAATTTGCACACTATCACTAGACAAGGAACGAAGACTAAAGGCGACAATTTGCACATTACTAAAATTCAAAGTAAAGAGAATAATTATCCTTATCCTCATAAGAAAAGGGAGATTTTTAATAATACTGCAATTTTTTTGAAGAGTTAGCATATGAAGAAGACACGTTAGAATCAAGAAATAAAACACTTTATGGATTGTTGCAACTTCTCATGAAAGAAGATGTCATTGCACGATTAATTGATTTGATGTACATGATAAGAAATAACTTGGGAAATGAAAAAAATGCTAAAACTCTCTGTCAACTAAATGATAAAGATAGATTTGATATCGAATTGTTGGTCGAATTCAAAGTCGAAGGATGTTGTATCTTGGAAGTGATCCTCGACTTCATATCGTAAGCAAATATAATGACTAGGCCTACTTGGTAAATATTGGGTCGACCAAAACTATGTTAGTTGGATATATATCTTAAGCTTGCCGGCCAGGGATTAATTGAACCAATAGGAGTATGGAAGAATGTTAATACTGCAATAATGTGCATAGACACTCAAATTGATTTTGAAGTAATTGATCCAAAATAAGGTTCTAAGTTCTTCATTGTGCTAGTCAGTCGACCATTGGGAAGAAATATTAATCCTTCAAATCATTAGAAAAATATAGAATAAAACTGAAGGGAGAAGGTAAAAAGGTCATTTTTCCCATCTATCCATCCAAAGGAAGACCTTGGGTTGAGTTTGATGAAAATGATGTAGATATAAGGAGACTGTATCAAGTAATGAAAAATAATGAAGACTCGGTCGAGCCTAATAACTATGGGGAGATCCATTTGGGCTCACCCATGTCGACTAGACAAAATTCTAACTCAGTACTATACGACTGATAGATTGAAAACTATGAAGCACAAGCACCAGAATGTTGGACAATTGAAGTCATCCCCCGACACTCAATGCAAAAATGCTTTGCAATCTCTGTAATTCCAAAAGTCTTTGAGAATAAATCAACCGAGTTCCAACATTATTACTGACTAGAACCGAATTGAGAAATTTTCCTCCACTTCGGTATGAAGAATGTGAGTCACCGTCTATCCATGTCGACGAAGTCTCTAAAAATGTCAGAGAACAAGGTTGATTATAGATTTTAGTTGAAACAGTCTCAGGTGAAGTTGCTAGATGGTGGGACACTCAACAATCCCGCCTTCAGACTTGGACAATGGCCTCAAATTATTTTGTCAAATGATTTGGAGGAAAGAAGCTAACAACACAAGTAGAAATTCTGAAATTTATCCAAGGACAAAATCTAATCGCACACATCAACACTAGTGAAAAAGAATGGAAAAGACTAGGTTATCGTTATAAACGAGTATGGCCGCATATTTTCCCAAGAAAATTGGACAACTTTCCCAATAAATGGTAAAAAATCGAAGAAGCAAGAGGTGAAATATTTAAATAGCAATCCCTAAAGGAAAATTTCATTAAATATTTCACATTTACTCCCACTGAATATTGTCTTAAGGAATCTATGCAAGAAATTCAACACTATCAAACCATCAAAATGACTAGTTGGTGTAGTCTGCACTACACCTACTCTTCGACCGAGCTCAACATGCAAAAACATCACAATCGACAAGAAGCAGCAGGTCATCTCCCGACCCACTTGGACTTAGAAAATGATAATACACCTGGAAAAAGATTCGAATGGAAGAAAGATCATCCTCGCACATTCCATCTGGTTAAATCAGTCCTTAAATTTTCTACTAAAGATAAATAATACAAGGGAGAACTCAAAGGTCCCCCCCATCCTTTATAAAATTTAAAGAGGGTGAGCGACAGTTTGACAAATCAAAAGCACATGAGTGCATGGACGCAGAAATAAAGACGAAAGAAGTCGATATCTGCATTAATGGAAAACCTAAAATGCCAAAAATAGGTGATTACTCGTTAGAGCAACAAACAATAAAAATAGTGACTCTTCTCAAAGAATATTGGGACTTATTTGCTAGAGATTATAAAGACTTAAAAGGATTGGTACAGGAAATGGGAAAAATGAAGATCGACATTATGCTAGATGGAAAACCTATCAAAAAACGACCATATAAATTAGCTCATAAATACAAGGACATAGTCAAGAAGGAAATAAAAATATGATAGCCACAAGAATTATATATCCAGCTGACCAGTCGAATTAGGATAGCCCTATGGTTGTCTAGCCTAAGAAACATGATCTGAAAATACTTCGGGTTTGTGTCAACTTCAAAGGACTAAATAGAGTAACTCTCATAGACCCATTCTCGACGTCATTTTGCAGACAAGATAATTAATGAAGTTGCAGTTCATGAATGTTACTCTTTCATAGACATATTTTCAAGATACAAGTAAGTACCCATAGAAAAATAGGATCAACACAAGACCACATTTGTGTGTGAATTTGGGTCATTCGCATATAAATTTATGTCGTTCGGACTGAAAAATGCACCAACAGTTTTTTCTAGAATCATCATAAAATATTTTTTGTAATTTCTTTATAAAACCATGGTTGTCTACTTCAACGATTGGACCATATATACCATGCTAAAAGACCATATTTAGTGGCTTCAACTAATGTTAGAAAGATGTCGACATATTCATATTTTATTAAACATAAAGAAGTGTATCTTTTTTGTAGTTGTAATTCCCATTTGAATACTTTTGGGCCATGTTGTCTGCAAGGAAGGGATCAAAGTCATCTTGGAAAATATCAAAGTCATCCTAGATTTGAAGCTACCTGTGAATCCCAAACAAGTCATAATATTACTAGGACATACAAGGTACTATAGAAAGTTGATACGTCATTATTCATATACGATATCCCCCCTGGAGGAGCTACTTAAAATAAATGTCGAATTTGTATGGACACCAGAATCTGCAGAATCATTTGAACTATTTAAATGAAAACTAGTCAAAGCCTCGATCCTCATATTTCCAAATTGGTCCAATAAGTTTCATGCCCACATTGATGTGTCAGGTATTGTAGTAGGTGCAATACTAACCCAGCCTAGCAATTACAGTATCGACTATCCTAATAAATATTCTAGTTGGAAGCTAAATAAAGTTGAATGGAATTATTCAATGACTGAACGAGAAGGGTTAGGTATTATTTTTTCTCTTCAAAAGTATTGTCACTATTTATCGGCTAACCCGTTTGTCTTTTTCACATATCATTGGGCCCCAAAATACTTGTTGGCTGCTTTCTGGGGCAGACCCGGGTTTTAATGAAGCGCAGCAACAAAACCCCTTGGCGCACTGACCCTCTCGGCAACGAGCTGCGCAGCAACTCGAGGTCTCACCCGAAGTGGCTATGGGGGGGTTAAGGAATCAGGTTTCCTTAACCTGGGCGACGCGGAGACTGTTTCTCTCTTTCTTGGCGATTCCCCAAACCGAATTGTCTTACTTTTCCGCAGCCCCCTCGGCGTAACTGCGCGGAACTTACCCGACAGTCTAGCTGCGCGGCATCTCCATCTCGGCGCACGGGGCAACTATCCCCTGCGTTGATGCTCTATGCGTCTTTTCCTTTCTCACGCCTGGCGTAGCAATGAATTCCCTTGTCGCTGCGGCGACAGCGTTCACTTATTCTTCGCCACTTAACAATTATAGTTACAGGGAACTTCACGAACTCACTTAACACTTATAAAGATATTGCACGATTCATGTATACATAAGTAACGAACTAAACAGGCAGTCATTCAACACAGCATCATGACAAGAAGAAGTATGAAGTTCATCTCATCGAGGAAGACCACGTCCACGGGAGTGTTATATTTAACCAGAAACTAATAGAGCTACACAATATGCTGCGCACTCAGCTGCAGCCTTAGATCTTTCCAGGAAACTCCACGCACACAGCTGGGAGCCCTTCTCTCGATCCAGTCTCTCTCAGAGATTACAATAGTTCAGACGTCGACTCAGACAGTCTGCAACTCAGGGATTAACTCCATGGCTATCCCGGCTCGACTCTTCTTCTTCTTACAATACGATAGAAGATTGAATGGCTAGCTTACTAGCGGGCTGACTAACCCACTCACTACTAATCATCTAACTAACTAACTAACTTCTATTCTTTGTAATTACACATATATATAGGTGGCCATGGCGGTCACACCTTTACAAGACTGTGGGCCTTTCCCAATAGTAATCCCCAAAAACCCTAACCACGCACATGGCTAGGTGTACTGTAGGCGCCGCTTGCAGTCACATCGCCGCTTCCTGCAGGTTCCGTGACTTCCAGCGCAAATTGCGGGTATGGGTGCCTTGTCCTTCGCCTTCAATGCTTTGGTCCGTTGCTCCTCCTTGATCCGAGCAACCATAACTTCTGTACTTAGCCTTAAATGAGGGTAGCTGAGCCCTCTACTCCGTCGCTTTATTTATTATGGTAGTTGAGCTTTCTATTCAGCCACATTCATCCTTCTATGACATGCGCGCGAGCTCCACGATTTCCGGTCCGTGATCTGCGCTGAGCATATCCATCTGGCACCGTACTGCGCACCGTCTCCTTCTATCTAAAACTTAGTGCTTGTTCAACATTAGCACTTTCCTTCCATACTTGTGCTTTTTCCTCAAAATTCGCAGCTTTACCATAGCTGCGGCCTATGCTCCAACAATACTTATTTAATAAACCACCACACCATGGAAGAATATGTCGATGGCTCTTATTATTGTGTCTTTATGTAGATGGTTCTTCCTTCATTAGTGTGAAGGTTCCTTCTTCGAGTCATGATGCTTTTCTTCCTCCTAGGTTTTCATCTCTCCATTGAACATATTGGGCCCCATAGTTCTAGGAGTGGAGGAAGCTATTAGATATGTGAAATATTTCAAGGATACAACAATTTCCTTCCATTGTATTGGCCATGTTCAACAATTTCCTTTTCATCACTTTTTGATTGAAAGGTTTGACAATATTATGTAATTTATTTCAAAAAGGAATCTTTGAAGTACACTAAGTTTTACTTACTCTTAATGTTGGTGGATTATAAAAACGAGTATCTTTGAAGTACATTAAGTTTTGTGTATTCTTAATGTTGGTGAAAAATGCGTATTACTACCTATATGAGGATATGTGTAGAAATTAACCTTCTAGAGGACTACCATAGGACATGTTGTTAGAATCCATTGACTATGTGTAAAAACCTAAGTTATGAGAGTATTTATTTCTAGTGTGCGTCTTGATTTGAAGACATAACAGTGGTTTTCCCTAAATGAAAATATGAAATTAAGAAGGAACACCAAAATTTTGTTAGGTTGCTCACTAAAATGTGGAACATCCATTAACATACTCGGTGGAATTTGAGGTTGTAGTGGAGATTGTTTGCCTAGATTTTAAATAAGATGCCCCAATGTAAAACAAGAAAAGGATGTATCACTATACATTGAAAAATCGATCCCCTCCCCTTTGGAGGGAACCCAAATTTGAGAGGAGGAACAACCTAGGGACATGATAGACCCTTCAAAAATGAAGGATCCCAATTGGATGTTGAAGGAAAAATTTAAATTTAAAGATGTACTCCTATCCACGTGCCATGCACTTTGTTCTAGAAAAATCCCAAGGATTTGATTTAGTGAACAAATAACAAATTTAAAAAGAATTACAAGGTCAATTATAAGTACATGATGACCAAACCTATGAAGGGTGTGGATTGACATCAAGGTAATCAAAAAAGTGTTTTCAATGTAATGTTTATGTGTCTTTCTATATAATTAGTTTGTAAAGATCTACCTTGCTCATGAGGATAACGAAAAATTTCTATATGAAATAAAAAAAACACTTGACCCAATCCTATCCTATTTGGGGATGGGGAAAAAGCTTGATTTTAGAAGATCTTTTGGATTTGCTTGGTTCCTTTGTATTACAGTTGTATGGGTTAAGCCATGACTAAGCTTATTTGTCTATATAAATTTACGCTACTTTAAAAAATAATGATAATAGTTGTTGGAAAAAAATGGTAGGTCAATCCAAGTACTATTAAATGAATTTTGGTTATTTAACGTGACTATTTCTAGAGAGACGCGCTTGGTTGTAGGTAAAACAATTGTTTATGGGAAGTGGATTTATAATCATGTCTTCATTGGTTGTCCTTGGATATATTTATCTTATCTTTTCTATTTTTTTTTTATTTTTTTTTTATTTTTTATTTTTTGTGTGTGTGTGTGTGTGTGTGAGAGAGAGAGAGAGAGAGAGCGAGAGAGAGATTAATAGCTCCCATCCTCTAGGTTACATGTGGTTTATGTGGATGGGATAATTAATTATTAATGTCAAATGGAACTAAAATCATTATATTGTATAATTAATCATTAATCAAATAATTGTAAGGTTTGATTAGAGGAAACATTCTAATCGTAGAATAGTTTATTATTTATTATTAATTATTATTCTCATCATGAGTGCATCCTTTCGGTATTTGGCTTGTTGGTGCTCCATTTGTAATGGATCCTACTGATGTTACTGAATCTTATAGTAATGGTAATTGTAGAAGACTTTATTTGTGAACAAAGACAAAAACCTTTGTTATTAAAATTCCTTTTTGAAATATGTTTTACAGAGGTATCCTCTTCTCATTAAAAATCATTTTTGAAATATGTTTTATGGAGGTATCCTCTACTATTGAAACGATTATAATAGTGTTTTCTCATTGTTTACCATGTTCATATCATTGAGTTTACAGTTATGATATAAAGATACAATTATGGTTTTTATCTAGAGTAACTACAGTTTCAATTTTAGAATTATGTAAAACTTATTTGTATAGCACATTATAAATATTAGTATCAAAAATATGTAATGCTTGCACATATAATGCATGACATCTCGTAAAAGACATAATCGTTGGTGATCAATTAAATATTTAATAATTGACCACCCCATAATTAATTGATAAGATGATTAAAATGATTTCGTAAATTATTTTGTAATTTTGCAATTTTGTATATAATTTTATAATTTGTAAATTAATTTGTAAACATAATTGCAAATTTGTAATTGTAATTTGCAAGTTTTGATTGTAACTGCAACTATAATTTGTGATTGTAAATTTATAGTTGTAATTGTCCAATTTGTAATTTGTACCTTGTAAATCTAATTAGTAATTTCTTATTGTAATTGTAATTGTTATGGTAATTTACAGTTGTGAAATTGTAGTAATGATTGTAAATTGTAATTATAGATAAGATTGTAGCTTACAATTATAATTGTGAATGTGCACAATTTGTAATTATAACTATAGCTAATATAAAATACTTCGACTTAAATACATAAATAAATAAATAAAATTGCATCACACACATGAATCACACTCATTGACGTAAAAAAAATACATTATACACGTGAATATAAATATCAAAAACTAATTTAACAACCCATTGAGTTCATAAAAAAATAAGTCCATATATATACATAACAATAAAAAATAATACAATGTGATCATCAAATCAATGGCCACCACCACCATCACCTAACATCATGCAACGTAGCATCATCATCATCATCATGACCACCTACTAAACAAAAACATCATCTAACATAACCATCACACATGTATTACAAACATTATCTAATGTCATACACATCTATCATCACCTATCAAACATAAGCACCATCTTACAAACACAAAAAAAAAATAGTTAACATAATCTAACATAGACATCAAACATCACCTAACATACACATGTAAACATTATCTAACATCATCTAACATATACATTTAATAGATTTAAACATCATCTAACACACAAATCTAATAATAACATCTAACAAAACACAAGCCGCATTATCTAACATAACCATCATGCACACATATATCTAACACCATCTAACATACACATCTATCAAGCACACCTAGCAAACATATATAACCTTACCTAACATACACATCACCATCAACATATAAATAAAAATCAACCGTGAACATCGACATCAACATGAAAAATTATATATATGAACAATAATATCAAACTCATGATACATGCCAAATGTACATATCTAGTCCAATAACTTCTATAAGATATCTCGTCCACCTCTAGAACCAGAGGCATCACTACCTCTTACAACAGAGCCAGAGGCATCAACACCCCCACCAACAGAGGCATCACTACCTCTGTCAAGAAAAAAAGTAGATTGTAGATCAGCATAGATATCTCCATCAAGACGAATCTCACTCGCTGCAACCATCCTATCTAGAGCTAAGGTGAGTGGAGTAGGAGATGGTGGAGTGGTCGTAAGATGACTAGATGGATCAGATATGGTGGTGGGTTGACTAGGTGTGGAGGATTAAATAGTGGTTGGTTGTGATCATGGTGAGGAGAAGGAGGAGGAGGTGGAGCATGAGATGATGATTCTCCCTCATCATGTTGAGGAGGAGGAGGAGGTGGTGGATGAGGACAAGGATCGCCATCCTCATCAAATGACATGTAACATCCCCATCCCTCAATCTGTCCAGCCGGAGGGGACATTCAGTAAATCGGGGCCTCTAAATTTCGCCCCATAACCATAATTTCAAATTTACAACATCTATAATGCATGTGCAAACATGTAAATAAAAACACATCGTGGAATCAACGTCATCCACACACACATCACATGCAATTTACAGGCATAATGATCACATGAATACAAATGAAATCAGTGCACATCAAATACATAAGAATACTTATATTTAAGCAAAGAAGATCCAAGCAACTGACTGTGTAAGAGCGATTTTCCACCCAGCCACAAGCACTCTATCTAGCATATACTCTTTCTACTAAGAGGCCACCCTCAAGATGGGCTATGAGGCCACCAGGTTTAAGGAAACACCTATAGGGTTCTATCTCTCATCCCACAACCCATTATGCTCACTATACTTAGCCAAAAAGCTCAACCAGAGCTCTATAGGGGTCTCATTAAGCCATCACAGCCATGGCACTCCTTCCCAGCTGCCCCACACAACACAAGGAAGGAATTTCCCTTCACTGATCCAGATCTCCCTTACAAAATCCAACCCTTATAGTGCTTACCAGTGTTTGTAGTAAGATTCCAACCTGTTGTATGTTAATGGAGAACCTCCTGCAACATTAATCCATGGCTTCTCAAGCACCCAAAAGTAGCAGAACTCAATGGTTAAAGGTTCCTAGCTTGCTCAACCTCCATTCTCACCTACATCCATCTATTTTCCCTTCCAAAAATGCATCTCTATCTTCCAATTTGAATTTATGGGTTAAGCACAATCTCGTAATGGGCGTGAACAACAATGGAAAACTCTACGTAGTGTAGAAACATGGATGAGAGAATGATCAAAAGAGTGTTGACTCCAAGGGATATGAGGTAAGGATGAAAATACAACTGACATAGCTTCTAACCATAGAATAGATAGGACTACTGACAACTGCCATGACTGCCACCACCCCCATTCTTCAATAACTACATGAAGTGACTTTTCCCATCAACCTCACATATGCAATCAATGATTGGGTTTAATAGTTAAGAGAAGGAAATTGGCTTATTTAAGGAATATGGAATATTTTGGATGAGTTCTAAGTTTAACACATGGAAACATAGGATTTGGTTTCCCCATAGGCCCCCTTCCTCTTCCTCGCTGGTGGAATCATAGCCCCTCTAGTGCTCTTTACACATCCATCTTGGACCATTTTATTAATTCCAACATAATATTTACATACATTTCGAATTGGCATAGTAAGCCAACCACATGGTCCAAATAAAAATATATACATCATACATGCCTATCCATTCACTAGTTGGCCCTTGGCCTTGAGATCCACACTAGGAATCGATACTAGCGTATTTACATCATTCACATAATTTTGATTAAATACATTCCAAGTAAAAAATGTGGGTATTACATGACATAGATTGATCATACAAACTCTAAGCATCTAAAAGAATGGATGTGCCAACTACATATTGCATCAACAATCTCATATCACGAGGAAGCATACTCCATAAATCTACGAGCTCAAGGTATCACATGATATTCGAGGCTCGTATAGGATGGAATCCTCGTCGACCAAACAATGTGGACAGCATGTTCGTCACATCCTGTTGAAACCTATCATCTGGCCTACATTGTAGGTCGGATCGAAGTAACACGGGAACCTCGGTGTCTTACATATCCACATCAGGCTGAATAGGAGGAGGCACCTCCCCAATGAATGTTCCAATATATTCAAAATATATAGTATACAACAAATATAGTTAGACAATTTCCTTAAACTATTTAATAAAACAATTTAAAGAAAATGTTAGAATATTTTTCATTTGCATTAAATAAGGCAATAAAATGCAACTAGATTAATTTAAACATAATGCTAATATTACCTCTCTCATCAGGTGGCTCAACCCGGGTGAAAATTATGTTGGTACATGCTCTCCAGTCCAATCTCACGTATGGATATAGAAAAAGGTCAAATGCATGGTCCTCCTCGTTGGCTAGCATATCCAACACCTCCAGTGTGATCCTAGTTGGGAAATCGGATTGGCCCCTCTTGGGAATCATCTATCCCCACATGCGCATACACACCTCAATCATCGACCTAGGAGGGCGGTGTTCAAATGATGGACTCATGGCAGGAATCCTCTCAGAAAATAAACAAAAACTACCTGAACCAAACGGGAAGTTGGCCCTCCCATCAAACATTGCACGACATCAATCCAGAGTGAAAACAAATCTCGTAAAAAACCTACAGACCACCTAATGTTCTAGGTGTTCACAGTAAGAATACATAATATAAAAGAGGGAAACTAATTCATTTCCCATCACTGGTGAGGTGCACCATGCTCATAACCAACAGTGAGAGGCACCTAACCTCCTCTACAACGAAAGCACCAATCCATAGCTATCCACTCCGCACCTGAAAATCAGTAGGATTGAGGATGTGGGAACCAATATATCTTTGATAGTAAGCAAGCTGACACTCTGCTACGACACCAGTTGGGACATTAGGGAACTAGGGAAAATCCTCCCCTCTCTTATATAGCCTATTGATGAAATAAATATACTCCTCAATGGGTTGGAACTGCTGACCGAGATCAATGCAAAATGCATGTCTCCCATGATCCCAACGATGGATCAACTACTCCAACAAAGCAGAGTTCCCCTTTAGGGATGTGGCCTCCTGATAGAACTTCAGGAGGCCTACAACCATTAAGAGGTATCGTGTATGATTGGTGATGGGGCAAGGGTACAAATCCCTCTCCCTCTCTCTCACCTCCCACTCATGCACGAAGTTGTTCGGGTCAACTCATTCAACTCATACATGCTCCTCCTAAGCTGCCTCTCACCGCTGACGTCTCTGATACACATATAACATCGATAAATCTCATAAATAGACAGATAAAAAAAAAAAAAAAAAAAAAAAAAAAACATTAAATATTTCATTAAATGAGCATGATATTTATTAACATCAAATAATAATTTTTTATCAAAATAAATGAATTTGACAAGCGATGTGCCTAACTTTTATAGTCAAGCACCATGGTCGATGCTTTTGGAACAAAATAGTAACGCAAACGGTGCGCTTGAATACACAAGTGCACTAATGAGCATGGTAATTTTTTTAATTATGTTTCATTTGTTGATGTGTCCATCAATAGGATACACCGGTGCATTGTAGAGAGGTGATAGCACCGTACATAATGTGCACATATTGATGAGCACACCATAGTCAATGCAGCTCTTTGTGGGTTTTATATTTCTTCTCAGGATAATGGTGCGCCTATTACACATTAGTGCACCATAAAATTGGTGCAAGAAATGTTAAAAGAGTGCACCAGCTAACATGGTGTTTTTTAACTATGTTAAATGTGGTGATTCTTCCATCAATAGGAAGCACCGGTGCATACAAAACACGTCATTGCACCAGAAATGTTGCACAAGTATTAATAGAGTGCACTGTAATAGGAGCGGCTCTTCGTGAGTTTTATATTTTTTGGTGATAACGGTGTGCCTATTACACGTAAGTGCACTATCAACCTGATGTGTTCTTGTTTACAATGTGCACCAGATGATGTGGTGTTTTTTGTAAGTTAAGTTTCACGGTGCGTCTATTATTATAAAGCATCTGTAATGTCCCCATCTTGACCCTATTGCATTAATATTGTAAATGATGTAAATATTGTTATTTAGTCATGGTGAGGAGCTCAAGGCCAAGGCCCCGCCATTGATTTATCGTTCTATGTATCGGCAATTAGAATAGATGCATATGGTTCTTTTGCTAGCCGTGCACAATGTAAATTCGGGCATCATGTAAATATGCAATTTTAATGAAAAACCCACAACCAGCTATGCAATGCAACAAAGAGATGGGGCATGATCTTACAAGGAATAGGGAGGGAAAATAACCAAACCCTTGAGCCAATGGAGTCAATCCATGTTTTAATGAGAAACCCATGAAATCCCAACTACCCATTTTGGCTTATGCCCCAATCATTAAATTCTTCCAAGAGTTGGTTGAGGCAGTTAATGCCTTGGGAATGATGAGGTATGGCAGCCAATTTCGGGTATGGGCAAGCCATCAATCTGGGAATTCAAATTTTTGCTTGCAAGGCAAGAAATCACCCACATTTTTCCTTCCCAAGCCATTCTGAACCACAGTCTTTCCTCTCTCATGTAGCCTGGGGCAAGCTAGGGTTCACATTTTCACCATTTCTCTGCATTCTCCATGCCGGGAATCATTTTTGGGTTAGCATAGTGGCTGGGAGAAGAGAACCACGATTTTATGGGGTTATGGAGGCCGTTTCTGCCCATGAAATGCCCATGGACGTTTTTCTGAAAACAATTATGCTACTGGGGTTGTTTTCCCATTTTCCAATTTTCGTTTTGGGCTTTCAAACATTTTTCTGAACTAGTTGAAATCCCATCTTTGGGCATCCTACTGCAAAAACGCCCAGCACTTGCATTTATGGCTGTTATGTCCCTCCCTGTTTAGTTTGAACTTGTGAGCAGGAGATTCAGGAGTGGAAGAGGACAGATTTGGCTTGATGAGCCCAATGAAGTATCCATAGCTCAATGGTTGAGCCACTCACCTAGTAATTCACCTCTGTCCATCTCTTAGCAGCCTGAGAAACCCAACTGCTGATTGGCTTGGCTGATTCTGGTGTATCTTTGGCTATATGAGAGCCTACTTTCCCCTTTTCCTTGTGGAGATCATGCCCAGCTCAGGGGTGGCAGTGGTGCTGGGAGATTGAGGAGCAGACTGGCCTACGGTTGGATGGAACATTGCAGAAGCGTAGCTGGTTGCTCAGGGACTACTTGTTTAAGATAAGTATTTTCATTTGCTAATTTGATATTGCTTAATTGATGGATGACATGAAAATCTGGAATGTATGATGGATGTGTAATGGAATTAAATTCTGTTGTGTTTTCAAATGTTTATGCATTTGCATATCTCCATCTACAATTTATATGAATGCTTATTTGATTAAGTATGGGACTAGATGTCCAGTATTATTGTTAGTGTCCTCTCCATAGCCTTGTAGGATAGGAGCGACACTACATTTTGGTATCAGAGCTGTTGGTTGCAGCATTGGGCCTTCATGGGCTACCTATCATAGCTTGCAGAGGCAAGTATGTTTCCTGCTCAACTGTGGTCATTAAGAAAATTTGAAAAAAAAAAAAATATATCTAAGTGTTTATAGCAAAAAGAACTCGTAAGTTTCCGCCGAAACGGCGGAAAGAACTAGCGCGTTTGCGCCGAAATCGGCGGTAAGACTCGGCGAGTTCATCCGCAACAATGGAAGGAACTTGCGAGTGTTTGTTGAAACTGCAAAAGAACTTAGCAAGTTGTTCCGCAACGACGGAAGAACTCGGCAAGTTGGCCTGAAGCTGCGGAAGGACTCGGCAAAGTTGTTCCGCAACGCGGTAGAAAGTCGATAAGTTTGGCAGAAAGATTGAAAATTTTTGAAAGAAAAAGCTGAGTTTCGGTCGGAAGAACTCAACGAGTTCGTCCGCAACGGCAGAGAAACTCAGCGAGTTCGTCCGCAACGACGAGTTGCGCCGAAAAAACTGCAGAAGTGCCCAGCGAAAAGAAGAAGAAATTTTTCTAAGTATTTTTCGGCGTCAAAGGGAAATTTTCGGAAGAACTCGGCGAGTTGTTCCAAAATGGCGGAAGAACTCGCCGAGCTGATCCGAAATAGTGGAGACAGCAGAAAAAAATTTCTAAGTGTTTTTCGGCGTCCAAGAGAAAATTCCGGAAGGAATTGGTGAGTTTCGTCCGCAGCGCCGGAAGGAACTGGCGAGTTTCGTCCGCAGCTCCAGAAGGAACTGGCAAGTTTCGTCTGCAGCGTCGGAGGAAGTTCTGGAATAAACTCGACGTTGGAGGAGTTTCGTCCGCAGCGTCGGGCAAGCCCCATTGACCCCCGTCGTCCCCCGGAGACAGTCATTGAAAGTGTGAAATGCACTCTTGGGATGAGGAGCATGGATTGCATAAAGGGTGGTGGAATTCTCAGCAAGAGAAATTGGTTGTGATATCCATTATGGAAGATGAAAGGGGAAATTCCTCACCTTAAAACTAATTCTGTTTATAGCATAAGAATTGCATGTTGGAAAACAGCAAGAATGAATGATTGCACATATGTATATGTTGAATTGCTAATTCATGATAATATCATAGCTAGTGATTGCTTGTATGCTTGGTAGGGAAGCCAAGGAAAGGATTAGCTATGATGTGGATGAGGAACTCCATGACAAAATGAGGAATTGGGAAGAATTCCTTAACTCCTCTCTTGCTGTCGTATTTATATACTGGAAAATTATGGCATAAAGATGCTAGAAATGCAAGAGAGTAATAGATTAAAAATAAATATTGCACGGTGCATGTGAAAATGTTTGTGCATGTATATGATATTGCATCTTGGTAAAATAGTGAGGTTTTACATATGCAATGAGCCACTTAAGATAGTCATTGTGGCTGCTAATAAGTAGTTATGTTCGCATTGGTCATAGGATCAAATACAACCGAAGCATGGCTGAAGATGTGGATGATGATTGTTGCATACAACCAATAACTGTATGAGGAAGGGATGGTGCAACAAATCTATGGTCATGAGGTTGGAAAAAGGACTGTGTAGCCTCGGTAAGAGGCCAACTGATCAGGTAACATCAAGTGATGTAAATGACAGCCATGCAGGTAATGGTTATTGGTACATAAATTGCATGAATGTTGAAAGAGGATTTGGTAAGATCTCTTCAACTATGTTTAAATTATGTTGAACGCATAGTACTCATAACTTAATGCAAGGTAGCATTGAGGAAATGTGCATTAAGATAGTATGCACAATCTTGTGGTTATGCATTGAGTGAATGCACATTAAAAGATTATGTGAGTGATGTAAATATGCATGCATAGGTATAGGTGCACATGATGAGATGCATTGTGAGAATGCATGATTGTGATGTATGTTTCATTGCAATTAGATAATAGATGGAATGGTGAACTATTATCAATCTTAAGAGCAAGAGAATAATTGCATAAAATGATGAAATCAAACCATGCAACTCTAGTATGGTAATAATTCACAGGAAGTAGATGGTTTTGGTGATATTAAAATGCTTCAGTGACTGTGGCAGCAATGAAATATTATATGCATAGAAACTTACAAAGCGTTTGGCTAATTGAAGTTTCAGATTTCAGGTAGATTGTTTTGGGCATGGAAAATATGGATAAGTCCATGATGAAGATTGGAATCTACCGTGAACCGGAGCCAAATGATATAAGAACGGGCTCATGGCTAAGCGAATCAATTTCTAAAGACACATTGCAGGAAGACCAGGAGTGATGGTCTGCCAAAGAGAAACCAGATGGGAAAAATCCCATGCTTTGGAAATGGGTTTCGGGTGAAACGCCATTGATAATGTCTCAGCCAAACCACATGTCGGTAAACCATGAAAGTGAGATGGTAAAGCTATGCCCAGAAGGCATGTGAGACACATCTGCAAAATGAATGAGTACTCTGTGACCCTAGACAAGAACATGCATGTCTAAATTATTAGGTTTAATATGCAGAGCATGCTCTATCTTATTTATATAATTGCAGACTGCTTGAGTATGATTAGGGCCTACATGGCGCACATTGGAAAGGGCGTGCACACCTTTTCTGGTGTTGGGTCATGATAGGGTTTTCAATATTGACTACACCCTAAGGGAATGGACGCATTCCTGGTGTTTCAATACTTGGTAGTGAATGATATGGAATGTGGTTAATAATTGAACAGCAATACTGATGAGCTTGCTTATCCTTCTTGTGTTGTCAGCCTATACAGATGCAGATTGATACTGCACATTAAAGGGAAATGTGAAGAAGTGTACGCAAAGGGACTGTATGGGAATTGGAAACCTTTCTATGCTCACGTGAAATATTACCAGAAGGGATGGACAGGCCCGAAGAGCAGTGTAATAAGAGAAGGTATCATCCTTGTGTGAGTAGGGGTCATGTTAACCTGCAGTCAAGAAAGTCACCTATAAAGTTTCTAAAAGGAACCACCGATTTGCACAAGAGAAGGTGTGGTGGCATTGGTAAAGGCCTAAAATCTCTACTGGGACAGCAATGGGAGGACGGGCGCCGAGGACTGACTGAAAACCCTGAGATGCCTATGGCTCCATAGTAGAGCCTTGACCTATAATGGTAAGACGGTGCAAGAAGGTGTGGTGACATTGGTAAAGGCATAAAATCTCTACTGGGACAACAGTGGGAGGGCGAGCGCCGAGGACTAACTGAAAACCATGAGATGCCTATGGCTCCATAATAGAGCCTTGACCTATAATGGTCGATGGCGCAGTTTCTTTCCATTGGTCGATGACCCAGACGAATGTATTGGCTCGGCACTAGAGAGGGACAGCCAGGTATGGGACTGGTTGGGCACCACCAAATGCTTGGTAAATCCAGTCGATGGGGAGGTGAACTGGTTAAGCATTAACTATATCCAAGTCCATAGGCAATCCTAAGGCTTGCAAAGCGAAGCAGGATCCTGTGGACCAGAGGGGAAACGCACAACACAGATAAGTATTCGTTTTCATTTATGTCTTGTTTGGAATAATGAAGATTTCAGGTATAAGTCTTCTAACAGCTAAGCTAATACACTATTGTTTCTTTGTTGGAAACCTTGGTCATTGTAGGAAGGAAAGACCCTGGAAGACTATAAATTGCTGGTAAATCCAGAGAGTAAATGAGTGGGCGATATAAATTATTAAGAAATCCAGGGAGTAGCTGGTTGAACGCTATAAAGTTCTTGATAAGTCCAGAGAGTGACTAGTTGGGCATTAACTACTTGATATGGTAAAGAAATGTGTACGCTAGCCCAACACCCCTTAAACAATTAATAAAACCAGTCGGAGCACTGGCCTAGCATATTGCTAAAGGAAATGATTGATAAACCCAGTCGGCATACTGGTTTGGAATTGCCTATTCGAATGATTGTGGAGTAGCCTACGTGTTGGCCCAACATTCGTTATTGTGTTCACGAAAAATCCAAGGCTCGTAAAGAAAGGAAGAATCTCGTGGAATAAAGTGAAGACATCCAATACAGATAAGTATTCAGTTACCTTGCAGCTTCTTGCTTATGAATATACGTGTGTATATGATTTGGTTATGATTTTCTAAACTCTTGTTTAGAGATAAACCCTATGAAAATGAACTAAACATGTGAATTGATTCAATGTTTGAGTGTAGGTATTGCTGGAAGCAAGGATTATGAAGGCATCCTAGAGATGCATGTGGATATGTGACCGTCCTAAGGAGCTCAATATGAGCAGTAATGAAAGATGGTGCTAGTGGATATGAGTGGATCCTAGCAGCCAAAGGTTCTGTAGGCAATAATGGGAAGGGTGCCCTAGTTGAAAATCCATATACAGACCTTAGACACTAAGTGTCATAGCCAAGAAAGGAAAGCCAAAGCATTCACATTGAAGTGAAAGAGACTAAGGAGCATGAAACCACAACGATGGTGTAGCTCTATAATAGAACAAGACTAAGAGGGAGAAACCCCTACTCTTCTTTTTTCTTTTGATTGATGCATTTATAAAACAAAAGATTGTTGAGTGCATATCATGGCTGAAAATATATTGTGTTTAATTGCTTGAGATGAATTGTGAATGCTGAAATAGTAAATTTCCTGTGAAAGGATGAACATGAATGAGTTTATGTGTATGTTGGGAAAGCATGAAAAGTGTGGAAGTCCCATGAATAAAGCATGGACATTCCATGTCAATTAGAAAAACAATTGACTAATCTTAATGTTTATGTTATGCTTGTCCTAACAAAGAATTCCCATGATGAATTTCACAGGTAAGAAAGTGAAACAATTGGTTGCAGCCGGCACAAGAAAGTGTTGCTAGTAAGCAAAGTGTGTTCAACTGTGCCCATTGACCATGGCAGCAGACCGAGGGCTATTAGAGTTGGCTGAAAGTCTTCCTCAAACAATTGTTGGGACCCAAGAAAATCTTGGGGAGATTCTCAAGCTACAGAGGCAACAGAATGAGATAAACCATGAGGCTTTGCAGGACTCTATTCATCTGCAAAAAGAGGTAAAAAGCATTCTGGGAGCAATTAGCAAGGGAAAGGAAAGTGGATCAATGAAGAAGCATTCATCCAATCGTCCGATTAAGAAACGTTCCAGGTGAGAAGACTCAAAGGAAATGGATCGGGAAAAGGTAAAGCCACCAATGAAATGTTGGGGATGTGGAGGAAATCATTGCCTCCGTGACTGCCCAACAAGAGAATATCAAGAGGGTAGCAACCATAAATTCCCCAGGTTCGTGGACCAGTTGGAAGGAAAAGAAAAGGAAGGAATTGTTTTGGAACGATGTCCTCATGCAGTGCTAGAAGGTCCCAGCCAGCAAGAGCAGTTTGTAAAGACCAAAGGACTTAGTCCTGAAAAACCTAAGTAAAGGGTGAAATGCATGACAGACCTACCACATTTTGTGAATTTTGGACATATTTAAAGTGGGTATTTATTTCCGAAGTGTTGGAACACCGAGGACGGTGTTATTCCAAGGGGAGGGGAATGTAATGTCCCCATCTTGACCCTATTGCATTAATATTGTAAATGATGTAAATATTTTTATTTAGTCATGGTGAGGAGCTCAAGGCCAAGGCCCCGCCATTGATTTATCGTTCTATGTATCGGCAATTAGAATAGATGCATATGGTTCTTGTGCTAGCTGTGCACAATGTAAATTCGGACATCATGTAAATATGCAATTTTAATGAAAAACCCATAACCAGCTATGCAATGCAACAAAGAGATGGGGCATGATCTACAAGGAATAGGGAGGAAAAATAACCAAACCCTTGAGCCAATGGAGTCAATCCATGTGTCAATGAGAAAACCCATGAAATCCCAACTACCCATTTTGGCTTATGCCCCAATCATTAAATTCTTCCAAGAGTTGGTTGAGGCAGTTAATGCCTTGGAAATGATGAGGTATGGTAGCCAATTTCGGGTATGGGCAAGCCATCAATCTGGGAATTCAAATTTTTGCATGCAAGGCAAGAAATCACCCACGTTTTGCCTTCCCAAGCCATTCTAAACTACGGTCTTTCCTCTCTCTCGCAGCCTGGGGCAAACTGGGGTTTTTCCTTCACGTTTTCACCATTTCTCTGCATTCTCCCATGCCGGGGAACTCGTTTTTGGGTTAGCACAGTGGTTGGGAGAAGAGAACCACGATTTTCTGAGGTTATGGAGGCCATTTCTTCCCATGAAATGCCCATGGACGTTTTTTCTGAAAACGATTATGCTCCTGGGGTTGTTTTCCCATTTTCCAATTTTTGTTTTGGGCTTTCCCACGTTTTTCTGAACTGGTTGAAATCCCATCTTTGGGCATCCTACTGCAAAAATGCCCAGCACTTGCATTTTTGGCTGTTATGTCCCTCCCTGTTTAGTTTGAACCTGTGAGCAGGAGATTCAGGAGTGGAAGAGGACAGATTTGGCTTGATGAGCCCAATGAAGTATCCATAGCTCAATGGTTGAGCCACTCGCCTAGTAATTCACCTCTGTCCATCTCTTAGCAGCCTGAAAAACCCAACTGTTGATTGGCTTGGCTGATTCTGGTGTATCTTTGGCTATGTGAGAGCCTGCTTTCCCCTTTTCCTTGTGGAGATCATGCCTAGCTCGGGGGTGGCAGTGGTGCTGAGAGATTGAGGAGCACACTGGCCTACTTTTGGGTGGAACATTGCAGAAGCATAGTTGATTGCTCAGGGAATACTTGGTTTAAGATAAGTATTCTCATTTGCTAATCTGATATTGCTTAATTGATGAATGACATGAAAATCTGGAATGTATGATGGATGTGTAATGGAATTAAATTCTGTTGTGTTTTCAAATGTTTATGCATTTGCATATCTCCATCTACAATTTATATGAATGCTTATTTGATTAAGTATGGGACTAGATGTCCAGTATTATTATTAGTGTCCTCTCCAAAGCCTTGTAGGATAGGAGGGACACAATAGCATCGGTGCTTTCTAAATACCTTATCGCACCGGAAACGATGTGAAAGTATTAATAAAGTGCACTGTGATAGGAGCAAGTCTTTGTGAGTTTTATAATTTCTTGGGATTACAGTGCGCCTGTTACACGTTAATGCATCATCTATCTAGCGTGTACTTGTTTACAATGTGCATTGGTTAACGTGGATTTTTTTTAAATGTTTAGTTTAGCGATGCATCCATCAATAGGAAGCATCAGTGTGTTGTCCGTACCAGCAGTGGTGCGCAGGTATTAATAGACTGCTTGTAGTAGGTGCCACCCTTTGTGATTTTTGTAAAAATTTTGGGGATAACAGTGCGCCAGTTACACATTAGTGCACCATCTATACGGTGCATTAGTGTTTAGAATGTGCACTAGTTAAGATTGTTTTTTTTTAAAGTTTGGTTTAGTGGTGTTTTTTTTTAAGTTTGGTTTAGTGGTGTTTTTTTCACATTAAAGTGGACAATGTGTGTGGTGTGCTGCAAATCGAAACACACCGTCAACGGTTGAACCTGTAAATTTATAGGGTGCATCGACGGGCGGTACGAGCCGAACCGCTCAAATGCATCGTGCAATTTTTTTCATTTTTTTAGATTAAATGGAAAATAAAACTCAGTTTGAAATTTTAATCTACTAAAAATTTAAATTAGGAGGTCACAAAGAGTTTATCTTGTCCTTTGCGCATCAAGGAGGCAGGGTAACGATGTACACCAAATTTCAAAATTTTCACATTGTTTCGCAAAATTAAAAATCAACTCAGCAAACAATGGAAGCCAATAATGCAACCACATGGAGCACGGATTGTGGGGCATCTGAGCAAGGAAGGTACAACATCGGCGCTTAGGGGGGTCAAAATCACTATAGAGATGGTAAAAATGGTTTTTTCAATTCGGTAACTTTTTTTATTTAACCCTGCTCCGGTGCGCTCAATAGCCAAACACATCAGTGTTGTTTTGTAGCCAAAATGCACCGCAAATCAAAAATAAAAAAATTAATATAATATGTGGTCTTTAATTTTCAATTTTTGTAACCCTAGAGTGATGCTCCAGAAACTATACAACACTGGTGTGTTTATCTACAACAATTGCACCGGAAATGGAAATAAAAAATAAAAAATGAATGTGATAGTTTTTTATTTCGGTAAATTTTTTATTAAACCCTAACGTGGTGCATCAATTCCAAACACACTGGTTTTGTTTCATTGAACAACCACACCATAGTTAAAAATTAATATAATCTATGGTTTTTAATTTTGAATTTTTTAACCCTAGAGCGATGCACTTGATTCTTTAAAACACTAGTGCGTTTATCTACAACAACCGCACCAGCAATGGGAATTAAAAATAAAAAATTAATGTGATAGGTTTTTTATTTTGGTAATATTTTTATTTAACCCTACTACAATGCACTCGATACAAAAATGCACCAGTGCAGTTTTGTAGCACAATCGCATCGCAAATAAAAATTAATATAATCCATGGTTTTTAATTTTGAATTTGTTTAACCCTAAAATGGTGCTCCTGAATGTGTACTGCTCCAACGCGTTTATGTACAACAACTAGTGTGCTTTAGTTTTTAAATGCATCGAATGAAAAATTTTAGGTTTTTTTGCTTATTGATGTCTACAACTGCAGTGCCACGTGATTTATGTCAACATCGGTGTGTCCTCATCTTATATGCATCGGTGTGTTTTAGCTAGACAACGCTGGTAAAAAAAATATGCTAAAACCTCCACCCACTCACCTTTGCTAGTGACCTCCACTATAAACGGATATTTGGGATCTTTGTAGAGGAGCATCTGCAAAACCCTCCACTAGAGGGTATTTTCTTTGTGCCACCTTATACCCCTAGCATAGCTAAGCATTAAACATTGCTCACAACCTAGCATATGGATGGGAGGATTAACAAGTATGTTGCTGGTGAAAATTTGTTTTAGAAATCAGTGTTCATTGATGTGTCTCTTGTATCTCAGACGACATGGTCCCACCAGGTGACTAGTGATCGGAGTCACCATTAGTATCGTGTGAAGCTTATTTATCCACATAACCATGGTAGAAATCTGCTTCCATGTGACCAGTGGTCGTACATGGACACCACTGCCTAACAATAATAATCATAATTATCCATTCGTTATTGTGTATTAGTAGTGATGATCTCAGGTGGGGGAGGAGGAGCTTCCCTAGAATGGAATTTCACACAGGTTTTCAGCGAATGGGCGGTAGGAGAAGAGATTCGGGAGGGTAAGCAAGCAAGTTGTTTTTAACTGCTCTCAGTTGTGTCCACTTACACCTTCTTTTCCCACTTACTAAACTAATAAATACCGTTAGGGTTTGTATTAATGGACATAAGGCTTCGGGATATCAGGTAGAGTTCTCTAAAAAAATTAACTATTTTTATTATGATGAAATATGGCAATATTTTTGTTAGCTTACTTCATTTGATGGATTTTGGCACCTCAATGAGTCAAACCTAGTAATTAAATTTCAATATGCTAGAAAATTAGTTTTGGAAAAATTTGGGAGACGCGGGATATAATATAAAGTAGCCTTAACTATGAGGTAAGTGGCTCTAACTATGAGCTCTAGTTCTATGGATTTCACAGTAGGTATTTTTGGGGAAGAAAATTTTTCAACTGACATTTACATACAGGGAATGTTTTAAGAAAAAATGGCATTAAGTTTTACCTGGCATTGTCATCAATTTAATTTTCATGGATTTTTTATCACATGATCTATCATCAATTTTTACCACATGACCTATTGATGTTCGGAAGTAAAATTTGAGTGTAGAGTCATGTTGAGAAGTAAAATTGCAACTGTGGTTATGAGAAACTAAAAATGTTTAGGTTTTCTCTCATCTCTGTACAAGTAAATTCATGGGAAGGTGAAAACTCCAAATTCAAAGGAAATAAGAATATGATGTACCTAATCAATATTTCTTAATCACTTTCACATCCACTCTTTTTTTATGTAGGATTAATGATGGTTGCATTGGAATCCTATGACTCGGATACATTAATTTATGTCAACACTTCGATGTGTTGATGAAACTTGCATGCTTAATTTTCATTGATTTTTTCTTGCATAAATAAAGGGGATAAAATCGGCTTGCTTGAAAATGAAGGTATACAATCTGTTGCATTGATTGATCATCAAATCAAATTGTATCCTTGATGGATGTTGCTATTAGTAATATTTTAATGATTTGATTGCTAGTGGAAGATAATAGTTTTTGGGTGAGAAATTTGTCGGTAAGAGTCGAGGAGTAGTTGAAAAGAAAAACACGTCAATCGAGCGGGGATAGTTAGCAACTACAGGTGTTGGTTGTGGAGCATGATCTTCTTAATTCAGAGATGTTGTTGTTTCAACCATGTTTGTACCCCAGTTTTATATGATATGCAAGTGGACTGTACACTCATCCCAACGGGGCAGTGTGAGGCGTCATCGCCCCCCCACAAGGATCTGGGGGAGACCATCTCCCCCGACTGGGGGGGTATGGGGACCAATGGGCCCCCTATAGGGGTTCGGGGGAAGTACTCCGGATAAAGGGGGTTCGGGGACGAAGCCCCTGAAAAAAATTGTATGGGTTGTTTTGTTGGCCAACAGTTTATGGGCCCATGGTTTTGGGTAGCTCGTAGTATTTTCCCATGGTAATTCCCCTTTAAAAGGAAGACATTGTAATACGGCTGTGTAATGTATTGTAGCATTGTAAAGATATATGTGATTGTGTAAGAGAGACTGAAAGAGATTGAAGAGGAAGTTGCAGTGGATGTGCTGCAGGTTGTATCCCTTCATTTGTTGGATGGTATAATAATAAAAGGACTGGCGATTTATCCGTGGAAGTAGCCCATATTGGGTGAACCACGTTATATTGGTGTCTCTCTTGTATTATGTTTATGTGATTTATATTTCCATCTTGTTTATTGTTATTGCTCTGCGATTCTATTTTTTTAACAAGAAGAAATATGAATCTTCAAAATCAGGTCAGTCTCAGAGTGATTTCATGTCTATGAAACTCACCATGAGCATTTGGTGGAAAAGGATCAACATCAATATGAAGGAGGACCAAAGTGAACCGAAATTCCTGCGATGACATTGAGTGCATAGATGCATGGACTTCTCGTGACAAAAAGAGTTTTACAACTAGTAAGGTGGAGAAGATTATAAGGAAAGATAATCCGAAAGTGCTTGAGAAGCCCATGGTCAATAAAAATAGTAGCGTGGGTCCTCAGTGCAGGTGCAGGGACAGAAGGGGTTGGGAGGTGTTCAAAGAGAACTGGTATTTCTTGTGTGAGCACCATCTTGGAAACATCTCAGAAAGGGAGGTTGACGAGTATTAATACCGAAAACGACACGGATCTAATAAAGAATTGTGCATGTTAGTTATTTCTTCTCCCTATTATAAAGTTGAGCTTGATCAGCATGACCAATAATCGCACAAACACTTCTCGAATCTCTTAATTTGAATTGTATGAAGCTCTATGCTTCATGTGAGTCAAAGAAAGAAAAGAGAAAAAAACGATTATATATATATCGTACCGAGATTCTTTGTGACGATGTCCACAAATGCTAGAATATGTCCTTACGATTATTGGTCCCGTAAAAGAAACCGAATGGTTTATGTCTATTGGATAGACTTGTAATCATTAGTATACTTATCATGCTTATTTATATATATTCAATGGTCATTATTTATATATATTCAATGGTCATTATAACTGTTACACATCCAACTGAGGCCTGTCTCTGTATCCTACATATTGGACATTGACAAGCTAGAACATGTGCCATAGACATTTCCCACGTGTATGGATCAAAACCTTTTTTTCATTGTATTTTCTCAATCTAGCTGTAGGGAAAGAGCTATCTTGGTCTAGAATTGTGCATGAGTCCAAATGTATTTGCAAATGTTCTGTTTTCAAAAATATTTAGATCTTTATTTTTACACTTCAGTTTTGTATTTGTAATGTGTGTGTGTCCTGGGTATCCGTCTCGGATACTCACATACTTTGAGTTGAAAATTATGTGGATTCAACTAACATAGAATATGTAGATGTTGCTTTCTGAAGTGTATTGAAATACAAAAGAGAGGTGAGGCTAATGGTTTTAAAGGAGGTATGTTAGTTTTTAACTTTTTTTAATTATGTAAAAGTGTATTTTTGAAATGTAGATTAATTGGCTAAATAATACTAAATAATGTGAAATAATGGTAGTTTATTTTTATAAACAAATATATATATGTGTGTGTGTTTATTGTTATTTTAAATATTTGATGACTTATTTTTCTAATTAATCAAAAGTTGCATTGCCACTAGTATTATTAAGACAAACTTTTGATGGTTAAAACTGGCCCAAATTCTTCCATGTCAATTAATGACAAAAGTGACTTATTTAATATAAACCAAAACCATTTTCAAAGAAGTTTTGATAGACATAAAACAAAATAAATTAGTTTGTTTATAATTCCAAATAAAAGCAACTTAAATGCTTGTTTATCATTCTAAACCGAAGAAACTTAAACCAAAAGTTAAATTATGTTTTTATTTTTAAGAAATTCTAATACTATAATTAACATTATATTTTATTCTATATTTTAAATTTCATTTATTTTAATTATTTTATACGATCAAATAGTTTAAATATTTTAATAATAATTTAATATAAAAAATAAAATAAATGGTTTTTGATATTCTAATACTCTAATTAATTTATATTCAAACAAAAATAAATATCAATTTGTAATATATCGTATCTTTATTTTGATGTTTTTTAAGAATTTAAAAAAAAATCAAAAGAGATTATAATATTAAAAAAACACAATTTTATATAATAAAAAAATTACGTAAATAATATATATAATTTATAATATTGATTAGGTTTTACAACACTAAAATATATCATAATTAATTAATTTGAAATAATGTTTTATATGCTTTGTCTCAATAAAATTGTTTTAGTGAAAAGGTTGAAAGAAAATGTTGTTCAACAAAATAACAATAAAGAAGAGAAGCAACTCAGGACTCGCAAAAGCTTGTGAAAGAAAAAAGAATGTTGAACACTTTTATAAGAGGACTTCAAAATTGGAAACATTAAAAGTCAACTTCTGAAAGTAAAAAAAGTTGGAACATTTTAAGTCAATATTTAAATTGATACTTTGTCAGCAGAAAAAAGCATACTATTGTTATTCAAAATTGTATCAAATAGTACATCGATGTTCTAGTCTTAACCGACATATCAACATATAAGCTTATATGTACATGACCTTCTCAAAATACAAAAATTTCCAAAAAGGAAGAGGGAACTTCCAGACCCAAGACATACAAAAAAGAACACTAAAGCAATTCTCGATCATAACATCACTCAAAAATCCTCACCACACCCATATCACGAATGTGTTCTTCCTAAAATTCTTCCCAAACTATGACACCGTCCTCGCCATCTAAAGCTTGTTTTGACAATTTATCTACCAATGTGTTATGTAGTCTGTAAATGTGTTCAAAGGAAATATTGTTGAGGAGTTTGATTTATGTCCTGATCATGTTGCATCAATGTAATAGATAAGTACATTTTAAGTTATAGACTCCACTTGCCCATTTAATGGTGACCCTAGAATCCCCAAAAACTTTCAAGTCAACAAGCCCAAAAATGTTTGCCGCTTTCAATACACACCAGAGAGCAAGAAGCTCGGATTTCATGTTAGTTCCAGAGCCACAATTAAGACCAAGAGTGAAATAATGTTCCTGATTTATAAATATTGCTCCACCTGCCGCACATAAACCATTTGAGGCCGCACCATCAAAAAAAGTGACAGGACTTATGAATTGTGGAATGAAAGTACTAACTTTATGTATCTTCAGAAGCACTTTTTCAGCACAGTAAGTCTTATATAAATTCAGAATCTGGATACAAGATACAAGTTGTCTGCAAACTCGGGTTCTTATCCTCAAACACAACCTTGTTTATGATATGCCAAATTGACCATGAAATTAAGACTGGAAAAGTAGGGTGCGTTCTGCAATTTCTGAACTGGTGAAGAGTGCAAATGTCAAATTTCTTATATCCCCAAATCTGCTCAAGCTTGAGGGCAGAACATCACATGTTCCAAATGTTCCTTGTAAAATCACACTCCACAAGAAGATGATTAGTAGATTCTGCATTGTTTTTACACAAAGAACAAATACTAGGCCCATGCCACCCCTTTTCCAAGAGATTATCCCATGTTTTTAGTCTCCCTTGTAACACAAACCACATGAAGCACTTAAATTTCAAAGGAATCTGGCATTGCCAAAGACATTTATACCACCATTGTTGAGGAAAGTAGCATTTTTTTATTATTATTGTGCTATATGCAGACTTGGCAGCCACTATCCCCGTGGCAGAATTGCCATTCCAAATAAGCATATCCTTCTCCTGCGTAATTCTGCATCCAGCAGAGTTTAATAACTTAACATAGCGATCACATTCATACGCTGCCCCTCCAGTAAAGCCAAAATCCTTTGCATAGAGCCAGTAAGAACTATGAATCAAATTATTCTTTGCTTTCTTAATTTTATCCAGGGTAACAAACTCGTTTTCCTTCAAATAATTAAGAATATCTTCTGACAGTTTATATTTTTATTCTAGACCTAGAATCGGATCTATACCAACCAAAATCTCTTTACCAGATCCTACTCGCCAATAAAGGTCTCTTTCCATCCAATTATAAACTTTGAGAAAACCTGCTCAAATAGGAGAAGTGCCTCTAGTTTTTTTTTTTTGGATTTCTGATCCAATTAACTATGTCTCCTTTGATATATTTCACCCACAGCACTTTTGACCAAAGAGTAGTGCCAAATAGACCTCTCCATAGACTCTTAAGTCTCAGAGCCACACTGAATGTGGCAAGGTCTGTTATCCCCCATCCACCACAGCTTTCAGGTAATGCTATCTTTTCCCATCCAACCATAACCAAACTACTACGTTCCATACCTCTGGTCCAAAGGAAATTGACAAGTCTAAGCAAAGAGAAAAATTATGTTCAAAATTGGCATGAGATTAAAATAGAAAAATTACATAACACAACCAATAAAACTAAAAAAAAAAAGTTTCTTCTTCGTGAATCTTCACTTTAACATAAATAAATATGGATGCAATTTTTGCAAATAATATAAATTTGTTTGTAGTCATGTATGTGGTTAATGCATCAACCACTATTTTCATTGTTTTATAAAATCTAATGGATCAACCATCATTTTCTTTGCTTTACAAAATCACATAACATAATGAAATCATTATATAAATGATAAAAAATATATATATAGATTAAAATGTGCCTTCACACAGTTCTTTTCATTTTTTTCCCAACTTTTTTAAATTATGTACGGTTTCTCAATCAATTTTTTCCTATGCACATTATTTTATAAATGATTGAAAATAAATATTAAAATACACCTCTACACTATTCTTTTTTAGCTAAACTCCTTTTAATTCTTTTTTTATCTTCCTTAAATCTTTATTGAAGATGGTATATTACTTAGAACTAAATAGTTCTAATCATAGGAATATAAACAATTTGATTGAAGTAGTATAGCTTTTATATTGACAATTTAATGTTTTAGTTTAAGTTTTTATGAAACAAACATATATATGTTTTATTGACTAAACCACATTGAGAGCTATAGTCACTGTTTGGGATAATTATTGCAATGAAAGTTGAATAGAGATCATTTTTCCTCTTTGTTCCAATAAAGTTTAGCAGAAGTGTTATAATTGTGATTGATTTACATGGGGCATCTTAAAATAGCTCCCTTTGTATAAATAATAATAAAAAAATTGATTAACTATGTGGCAAACATAACACAAAATTATCAAAAAATTAAGTCTCTCCCCATCCAACAATAAATTTTTAAATCTAAACTATAATCAATGATGTTTTGCAATTAATTCTACTAGAATCTTTAATCAACTGTACAATCAATATGTTTTTTATAATTGTTATTGGGCATGAACTAATTTTGAAGGCAATTAAGTTTGTATTTAAAACAAATTTGATTTCCAAATTTGTTTTTGTGTATCTTCTCAAAAAATGTAACAACAACAATCACATTTGAGAAAAATTAGGTGCAAGACTAAATAACAAATGAAACATTAATTATGAAACATTTAACCCTACTTTCCAATTTTCCAATTTTATTAACCTTTATTCTTGTTACATAATAAAGCTAATAAAGCTTGATACAAGGTATATATGAAGAATAGGTATAAAACCATCCACAGATAATTGTAGATTAAAGAAGCTACGAGTGACCAATAGTTATTATAAATATATATAAAGAGACTTAGCAGCTCTTGATTATACGTTAATGGATTGTTGTTGAGTATACCTATGCAACATACAAACTACACGTCATGCATATTCTTTATAACGGGGGGTCTTAAAATGTTTAATGTTAGGATAAAAGTCTTGTTGCGTACATTATATCACAAGAGATCTTTATTTTTATTTAAAAAAACTTCTCACCGTTATATATATTTTAATTATAAAAAATAATTATTAAAATTAAGGTTGAAGAAATATAATTTGAAAATATATATTGTATATTGATAAAAAAAACTAAGCTATATTTAAATTTATCTCAAGATATTATAATGACAATTTTTATTTTTATTTTGAGAGGTAAATTTTAAATTTAGATTATTTAAGTTAAGATAAAAGTACAATTCAATTCAATATGTATGGTTATCTGAACTATATTATTTTAGTATCAAATATATATGTATCACTGATTAGGCTCAATATAAAATTTATAAAATTTACTTAATAAAGAAAAAAAATGAAACAAGATCTATTTAATTTATAAATGTAAATATAAGAGGTTATTTTAATAAAGATTTATTATTTGAAACAAGATATATGTATATCAATTATGACCAATTTAAATAATTGGATTAAAATATTTAACAAATTATTGTTAACAATCATTAAAGGTTTGTTTCAAATTATAATTACCATTGTGAAAATGTATTCATATAAATAGTGAAATATGAAATAATTTTTCTTTCTATGGCATTTATCAAGTTCATATAACGAATTGAAAAGCTACGACTACAAATGTATACTTAACTTGATATAAATAATGAAGCATAAAATAAACTCTATGTCATTATGAAGATCATAATACGAATTGAAAAGATGCAAGAACTAAGATTCACATATTTATAAGTTGAGTCAATGAAAGGTAATACAACATTGAATAAGGTTGGTAGAACTTTAAAATATAAAGACAATAAAACTTTAGAATGTATTAACCGTAGTTTTATGAATAATTTCTATTAAATTGTATTGCATTATTTAAAACTTATTTGTTAAAAAAAAAACACATTTATAAGCTAAATATAAATCCATTTAATATTAAGATAAATAAGCATAACAAAACATTAAAATAAGAATTTTCCATTAATGAAGTAGCATCCTTGGTTTTAGTTGAATATCCAACATCAGTAGAGTCAAATTGATTATGTTTATGTTTATGTTATGGTTTGTTAGTTTTAGCAAGAAGCCAAACTTGAAAACCTTTGAAAATCCTAAACTATTATAAGCCCTTCTATAATGCATAGAAAATAAGGAAATGTGAAGTGGCAGAATGTGGAGGAAACTAAGTGAAGGAATACCATGCAACATGGGTACCATGTTTAATATTAATCCTCTTAAAAAAATTTACTATCCGTGAATATGGCATTGGGTTAGTTAGATATACAAGTAAAAGTTTATAAGTCATTATATTTGTATTTCAAATTACATCAAGATTAGAAAATTATATAATCTCTTGCTTTTGAGAGCAAAATTTATTCAAAAGTAAAAGTATATATATATATATATATATGGAGTAATAATGTGAGGTTAATTCGCAAAGTGAGGTTATTTCACAAAGTGAGGTTAGACAATGTGGTACACTCGTGTCAAAATGAATTCATTTAATCCGTAATTTAAAGCCCATAAGTAGAATCAATTCGTGCGATTCACCGAATTTACAATTGCTTTAGGCAATACACTAGTAGTTACCAAGATCGAATTGCAATTAGCTCTCAATTCCCATTCCTTTTAATGTTATTTAAATTATGAAAGTAACATAACTTCCCCAGTTGCATCGAATATTTTCTTATCTTTAATGGTATGACCAGCTTTATATTACACTGTCTTTCGCATGACAGAAGTCTATATATATATATATATATATATATATATATTTGTATTTAGAGAGAAACTATATAATTTACTCTTTAATTTATTAATGGAAATGAATGTGTTACTTCAAATTGAACACGCAAATTGAATATAAAATTTCCATATGTTGAATGCTAATTTAGTTTGTTTGCAAAAGAACTTACATGATTATATGTAAGTGTCGTTTTAGTGATATGGAGTAACACTTCAAAGAGTTGGGTATATCTATACAATAGTTTCATGTTAATGATGAACTATTGCACATGTTGATTGGCTATGAGATAGGAGGATTCCTATAGTAGTTCCAAGGGGCACGAGATGCCTTGGACATCAGGAGGATAATGATGTTATATCTTTTTTCATGCTATTTGATTGTGAATTCCAATATTTCTATGACTTGTGGATGAGTGTGAGTTTTGACAGGAACTACGACTTTCCCAAAGTGGTTTTTCGGTGACGAGACCCCTTAGAACAGTGATGGCACAGTATGGTTGATGTAGGGCGTTGACCCTAGTACTATCAAGGGGGTGGAGGCATTTCTGACCGTTTATCCTCCGAAACTCGGAGTCGTGGGAGGGTTGTGTTGAGCACTCTCCCATGGGTGTGTGATGATGACTAGTGGGTGCCTTCTAAGGAAGCTTGGTCGATGTAGTTGATCGAAACTTCCGCTTACAAGTTCTATACGTGGTCATACACATAGTCGATTCCATGGTATATTCCAACAGAGGATGGGATGGTGAGGTCAGGAGCCGGAAGTAGTAATGATTAGGTGGTTGGATTACTAATGGGATGGATGGTACCAATGATGGATTGGATGGTGTTCTTGATTGTTATTAACCATCATGATTATATGCTCAATTTCATCATTATGTTTACCTAATTCTGTCTTATTAATTCTATATGAATGATTATGAATTATGAATGATGCATTGTTTAATTGTTCTTCTATATGTTGTTGTGAGCATGTAATAATGATCTATTAGTAGCATTGAAAGTGATTATTAGTACCCATGCTTAAGACGTGTGCACTGGCCATGCATACGCCAATTCATGAGTACATTACCATGATTGGTCGATCGATGAATAAATTAATATGGTTATATTAGCTAATAGTAGTTTGGTTGACGAATTGTTGAAAGTATGAGTTTGTTGACTTGTTTAATATGTTTTAGATTTATATAAATTAATTGGATTATTGAATGACATATATAATTATATACATATAATATAACATATGTCATAGTATAATATAGTATATGAAAATATCTTATTTGACTTATGTATGAGAGGATAATATAAATAAAATGGATAGATAGGATTGCACAATTTTTTAGAAAAGAGTAGTCATAGTTGCATTTAAGATAGAAGCATGGCAAGTGAGACTTTGCAACCATGTTTATTAATATTTTATTTATTTAAAACAAATTGCTATTATTTTTTACAAAATGAATTTATTGATTGTTGACTATTATTTTAATGGAATTTATTGATGGATCGGGAGGATGATGAGGAGTTTTGATATAAATAGGAGACTTGAGAATTGATCATTTATCACTCACTCTTTCGACATACACACATAAAGGTAATCCCCTATCCACTTTGAGAATGGATGAAAATGTGAATGAGGGGCTATGACTGCATCACTTCTCTTATATCATTTTTGCTCTTGTACCACACTTCTTGTGTATGACATTTAGAGTGTATTAATACTTTTCATGATTTGCTTGATTTGTCATAATCATTCTTTCAATCTTATTTTATCAACCTTTTTCATATTAATACATTTTTTTAATGAAATATTTTAATTACCTACTCATTTTCAGTCACTTACATAACATAACATATGTACATTCCCATCATTTATCACTCACCCTTTGGACATACAGACATAAAGGTAATCCCCTATCCACTTTGAGAATGGATGAAAATGTGAATGATTTCTATCAAAAAAAAACCTCATATCCTTACATTGTATGGTGATTAAAACACAAAGTTCATTTCAAACACCTTTCTTCTAAATGGTACACTCCACTATCTTTTAAGGAGTGTTATTGAATATGTCATTACTTTTATAAAAAATAAATAAATATTTTTTTGTTACAAACTTTTCCATTTTTCCTTCACCTTATTCTAATAGTATTTCTAATATTTAACCAACTTTATTCTTATGCAATCTTAAACTTATGATCTAAATCTTGAACTTATCATTTAATTTTTCAATGTTTATATTAAACCAAATTATTGACCAATGTCAACTTTATCCACTTAATCATATAATTACCACCTTAACTTACAAAATCCCTATAGTGCTTATCTCATAATCTTACCACCCAATCATACAATTACCACCTAGACTTATAATTATGTGTTTTATTACATCACTTATGTAAAATAAAAGCCATTATTTTTTACTATATACTTAATATATGATAAATATAAAATTGTTTATAATATTTAATATATAAAATAAAGTTTTTTTTTTAATTATAATTATAAAATTGATTATAATATTTGATTAACCAAAGAGACATCCAATCAAAAGAGAGTAATATATAATAAATATGGAAGTGATATTTGATGAACCAAATATATGTCTATTCTAAAAGTAGACCTTGAAATTGCTAAGATATTGCATAGTAGTAATAGCAAGAACATGAGTATAGATAACTGTATTTGTTGTACTTTACTTGATGTAATTTCCATTATTGATGAAGATGTTATCCATATTCCATGCAACAAAGTAATGATAGTCCTCATGAGGCCTTGAAATTGATAAGACATTGCATAATAGTAGCAGCAAGAATTCAAATACAATCTCAAAATCTTTTGCAATCTTCATTGCTGAGGAATCACTTTCTACATTGGTTTTAGATAAGGTACTTTACCAAATCATGCTATGCACTTATTTGTGTGAAGTAACACACATTTAGGAGGCAAAATTATTTTTGAATGCTTTGGACTATGACTATGAAATTTCTGACATTTGGTTTTCTAAGAGACATTTTACACTATTGTAATTAAGATTGCATGCTAGATCAACATGCTTGTTTAAGAAAATATTAATTGTTCAAGAATTGTTGTTGCTGTGGATTGGAATCGAGAGAGTAATGGTGGGGAGTTTAGTTATGAAAGCCACAAACCATTCCCTATGTTTCTCCATGCAAACTCTTCTAAAACATAGGCTTTAGATATCTTTCTTTTCACACTACTAATGTATACAATAAAATACTATAATTCATTAAGATCCTACAAGACTTACTTTTCCTTATGTGATATACATTGTTATGAGCTATCCAATATACCACTGACATATTGAAATATTTTAATGATGTCTATGCTTTCAACAAAAAGGTAATGTACAACAAATTCATTTAGACACCAAGTGATTGGTAACTTGGCAAGACCCATTGTTTCTATTGTTAGTTATTTTGTAACCGTGGTTAGGAAAATATATGTTCAAGAAATTAACTTTTTTGGTGGAAGAGTCCATATGAAATATTTCTCAATAAATGTAGTATAAGTGGATCATCAGTTACCCTATTGCAGGCATGTACATACTTGTAGATAATTTGATGTAAAGTTTTACTATGTGGATGCATGTAGTCTTTGGGCTATGGATTTGATGTCCATAGTCATATAAGATTCAATAGCACAAGATTTGTTCAAATCTCACTTCATATCTTGTGGGATTACCTTTGTATGTCAAATACCAATGTTGTGGTTTGATATACCCATGGCATTTACATCGGTGCCTCTTCTGACTACAAGTGCATTTTTCTTATGCTTGAAGTGCTTACAAAAGTACAAAACTAACAACCTAACCCTAGATTATAACATTAATATATTGCACTTTCTTAGAATATTGCACCACTATTATAACTTATACTTCTATTACAATTATTTTTACACTAAGTATTAAAATTTTTACACTTGCCTCTAGATTGTGCTAAGGTTTTAGATAATTCTTAGCTAGAATTTAACTCCTCTTTCTTATTGTTATAGATATTGTCCCATTTATAGAAGTATACCATTAATTATAACATTAATATATTGCACTTTCATGGAACATTACACCATTATCATAACTTATACTTCTATTACAACTATCTTTACACTAACTATTACAATTTTTACACTTGTCTCTTGTACTAAGATTTTCGATAATTCTTAGCTAGACTTTAGCTCCTCTTTTTTACTGTTGTAGATCTTGTTTCGTTTATAAATTATAGCATCATTGTATTTGAATCTCAACATCCATCAAATTTAAAAGGCCAATGACATATTGGATATTGCAATTTGAATTTCTTTACATATTGATGTCACAAGGATTTCTTTGGTGCTAGTTTGATTTATTTTGATCTTTACAACCTCAAGGTTATGAATTCCTTAGGTGTTCCTCAACCTTGGGGTTGTGGTCTTCATGGGTGTTTTGAGAACTTGTGGTTGTGGTCCCCTTGGGTGTTTCATAATGTTAGGTTTGCAACCTCCTCAATAAGTTTTAAATTTAGGTTGCAACTATTGTTATTAGAGGAGAAATATTTAAGAGGTTTAATGACATTATCATAAAGATCATATAGTGATGCATTGCATGCCAGAGAGGTTGCACATATGTGTGTAATTTGCTATCATGAGTAATTGGTTTAAAGTTTTGGAATTCATTTTACGCAACAATTATTTAAAGGCTCTCTTCAATAATAATTTTTCACTACAATACATAAAGTTATACGTCTTATAATTGTAAAAGGTTTCAATTTAGAAAAGCACACAAAGGAAAAAAAATCATAAAGACACTTAACCATATAGTAGTGGACTTAGAGATTAAATAACATGTTTGTAATCGATCAATCTTTCATACTTAGAGTCACCTTTAACTTAACCACTTGAGGGAAGGCTTTGCTTAACTTCATACAATCAACATAATCTAATTATTATAAATCAACTCAACTCACTTGAAAAAGGACATGTTTAAATTTGAAGTATATTGATTGACAAGAATAATGCCTAAATATGGCCTTGTAGATTTTTATGTTAAAGATAGATTTAGTAACATTGTGATATATAACTAAGAAACAAACCTTTACTCAAATATCAAGGAAGGTTATATGCAACGTCTAAGCATATACTTTATCTATATGTAAGAAACATATAGATCAATTTAAGAAACAAGAGACACAAAGCAATGTGTAAGAAACATGAAACATACATCAGTTTAGTATCTTCTTGTAACCTATTGACACATTTGACACATGTATCTATATGTATCCTAGTTTATACCCAACCTGTTGTATGTTCATATTTATTGTTGTTAGACAACTTGTTATAATCCTTATGATATAGATAGGTATTGAGAGAAAGAGATACTTGGGAGCTAAGATTGGAAATATCTACCAAGCTTGAGTATTTAATTTACTTCATTCTATTAGTTAGTCAAAGATCCATACTTCAATTGTGATTTTGTTTCTTGTTTCGATGATGCCGGTGTAAACTATTTCTGAGAACTTGGTCAGATTGTTTTTTCCTTTTGCTCTTTTCCTCTCGGCGTTCTTTTTGCCCCTCTTGGGGCAATTGCTAGTATAATATCAAGCTACATCCATATTGAAAGTATCGAAATGATTTAAAAGTCTATTCGCCTCTTTACCATTTGTATTATTGAGTTGAATTTCTTATCTTTAAACTTTTATATGTATATATTACAGAAATATTATTTTGATATCTAGGTCAGAATGATTATATTTCTTCTTAAGTTGTACTATATATTATTCTATTTATGTAATTATTAAGTTGGATTTTTTTTATTTTTTTATTTTACCACGGTTAGAGAGAAAGGATGGGTAAGAGTGCACTAGGGTTTGTTGCAGTGCGTGAGGGTTGTCGTTGTCAGGGTTTCTGCAGTGGGGGTCATATCCCCTGTGGTTGTATCGGATGTCGCCCCAGACCATGACATCTGCGGGTTTGGGAGATGACATAGAGATGGGAGAGGTAGGAGGTGGGGCGAAAGAAGCCAAACGGAGGATGGGACCGGGGGATGCTTCCTAAACACCCCAACCATCTCGGCCCTTCAGATCCGCGTGGAAAAAGTCAGGGAAAAGGTGGAACTCTGGAAGGAGAAGGATTTAACTGGCAAGTTTGTGGGGATCTGGCCTTGAGAGAGGGACTTGGTCTGGTGCATCAAGAGTACCTGGAATCCGAAAGGTCATTATGATCTCCATTTGGGGGCCAAGGCTTTCTTCACCATTATTTTCTTTAATGTGGAAGATAGGGACAAGGTGCTTGAGGGAGGACCCTGCTTTTTCTTCTCTGCTAGTCTATATCTCAAGCCCTGGAAGGAGCGATTCAACCCTAAAACGGAGGACATGAAAGTGTCCCCAGTGTGGATCTGGCTCTTTCCCTCCCCTGTGAATTATGGGACCTGGAAATACTGAAAGATATCGGCAATACCCTTGGGGAATTTGTCAAAGTCGTTGAGCAGACAAAACAACAGAGGTATACTGCATGTGCTCGGATCTGTGTTTACATGGATCTTTCAAAATACCTCCCAGAAGCTATCAGTATGAACTGGGAGGATGAAGAATGGATCCAACTGATTGATTACGAGCAACTCCCGTTTAGGTGTAGATTGTGTCACGAATATGGCCATTTTGATAGAAACTACCCTCAGATGGCTCAGTCGAAATCTTCAACTAGAACCAAGCAGGATAGAGACAAAGATAGGGAGGATTTTACCCAAGTGTGGAATCGCAAAAAGAATAGATCTGGGGATCAGCAGAGGAAAGGGAAGGAAAAGGTAGACAGTGGGTCTACTAGAAAAAATTCGTTTCAAATATTGGATGAGATTGGTGAGGAAGAGTGAGAAGGATCCTCAGAAGAATCCGGCTGGTGCTACTGAGGAAACTTTAACCCGGGAGAAGAGTCCCGATGATCAAACTGCTGCTATGGAGGAGGATGGCGATGAAGAATTGGACCTAGGGGAATTAGATCTGGATGAGCTTGAGAAAGAATGTGAAAAAAAGGGGGAAGGGTTATGTCTCTAGACCGCAGCTGGAACTTCTCCAAGAGGTGATTATCAAATCTAAAGCAAACCAATGATTGCGCATAGCAGTTGATCCTTAGTCTAGGAATAAAAGGAAATCCCCAGCAGAGGATCTAAAGCGAGGGAGGAAGTCGAACAAACAGAGAATAGCTGAGATAGGTATTAAACTGATTGAATCTGGCCAATATCTGACGATTAGGGAGGCCTTTTCTGAAGTTAATAAATTTTCCCAATGAAGACTGTGTCTTGGAACATTCAAGGGTGCAACCATCCATGGAAAATCAAATCCTTAGCAAGCAAGGTGAAGCAGGAAAAACCGGATGTATTATTCCTACAGGAAACAAAATGCAACTCAGAAACAATGGAGAAAGTAGGGAAAAGGATCTAGAGAGGTTGTGAGGTTATGGCAACTGATTCCAATGGCATGGCTGGAGGCCTAGTGGTTCTCTAAAAGCCTCATTCCATTCACTTCTCCAATTGGAGGGTTAATATGTTTGCTCTGACCTTGGAGTTCTCAGTGATAGATTCGGGGGTTATAGGTACTTTGGTGAATGTCTATGGTCCGAGTGCCTTCCCTCAAAAGGAGGCATTCTTACGCTTCTTATCTTGGTTATCAGAGCAGGCAGGTGAGGGGTTGTGGATTGTTGGTGGGGACTTCAACTTGATTTCCTCCCTTAACGAGAAAAAGGGTGGGAGAAGGACTTTGGACAAATTCCAAGAAAACTTTAGAGATCTCTTGAGCCATAGTCCTTTCATTGATGTGGAAACTGGAAATGGGTGGTACACCTGGAGTAATAAACGTGGAGGCAATCAATTGGTTGCTTCAAGACTTGACAGATTCTTAGCTACTAAAGACATTGCAAGTGGTATGGGTGATGTCAATGCCAGTGTGCTCCTGGCGGCAGGCTCTGACCATTGGCCCATATGTCTTCACTGGGATCGGTCGAATGCCTTTCTAAATAGACCCTTTTGATTTGAATAATTCTGGTTGGAGCATAAAGACTTCAAAGATTTGGTGGAATAGTGGTGGCAGGAGTTGGTCCCCCCTGAGGGATCTGGCATGTACTAATTTCAACAAAAACTCAAGGCTCTGAAATCTAAGATTCGCACCTGGAACAGGGGAAACTTTGGCAATATCTTCCAGGATAAGAAAAAATTGATTAAGAATTTAGAGCTTATTTATCGGAAAGGCATGGATGTAGGATGGGATGAGGGTTTAAGAGAGCAGGAAAAAAATATTTTGGAGTGGCTGGAAGCTCGGGAGAGGCAAGAGGAGATTTATTGGAAACAGAAATCTCGGAACCAATGGCTCTAAGAAGGGGAAAATACCACCAAGCTCTTCCACAATACTATTGTCCAAAATCGTCACAGGTCAAAAATCTTCAAGCTCGGGAAAAACAATGGAGGCCAAGTGGAGACTCGAGAATAAATTGAGGAGGAGTTAATCCACCACTTTGAGGTTGTTTTAAAGGAAGACCAGTACGACCGCAGCCATGAAATCGCCTAAATCACTAGCCTCATCCCTCGATTAGTCTCTAGGGAGCACAATGAGATGCTTGGTAAACCAATGTCAATCCAGGAAGTTGAGGAGGCCTTGAATCAAATGGCCTTGGGGAAAGCTCCTGGTCCTGATGGGTTCACCACCAATTTCTTCCATTTCTTTTGGGATCTGATCAAGGAGGAGGTTCTTCAGATTGTGGAAGAATCACGTAGCTGCCGCTGCGTATTAAAGGCATTTAATGCCACCTTCTTATCCCTCATTCCGAAGGAGGAAGGAGTCGATACCCCTAGTAAGTTTAGACCAATATCCCTCTGCAATGTTATCTATAAAATCATCACTAAGATCATAGCCAACTGACTCAAGCCTCTTCTCCCTATCCTTATTAGTACGGAGTAGTCGGGCTTTGTGGAAGACAGACAAATTGTGGATGGAATTATTTTGGTTCAAGAGACCATGCATTCCTTGAAGGTCACAAAGAAACCGGGCATGCTTGTTAAATTGGATATAGCAAAAGCCTATGATAAAATCAGTTGGCAGTATATGCGTTTTATCTTGGAAGCTTTTGGTTTTGACAGGGATTGCGTGGATTGAATTATGAATATGGTTTCTACCCCTTTTTTTCCTATCCCTCTTAATGGGGCGCCAACCAAACTTCTGTAAGCCTCCCGGGGCATTCGTCAAGGAGATCCTCTATCCCCTTTCCTCTTTATCTTAATGGCTGAGGGTCTAAGTAAACTGCTGCAGAATAAAGCTGATGATGGAAGGATCCCTGGGCTTCAACTCCATGAGGGGATGGATAAGCAAACGCACCAGCAATTTGTGGATGACACTATGTTAATGGGGCACCCTTCAGTCCAAGAGGCTCGCGCCTTTAAAAAGAGCCTAGAGATTTTTGCTAAGGAATCGGGGCTTGAAGTAAATCCAAAAAAAAACTCAAGTGTTCTTCTTTAACACTGTTGGACCCACTCAGTGCAATATTTTGAGAATTTTTGGTTTCTCCCGGGGATCTTTCCTGTCCAAATATCTTGGGGTTCCTCTTGTGGAAGGAACTATTCGCAAGGTTTCCTAGCAAGATCTGCTTGATAAAATGCGGAGAAAATTGGCCAATTGGACTCTGCGTCCTTTGAACCTTCCAAGCCATCTGATTTTGGTCAAAATTGTTCTCCAAGCTATGCCAGTCTATCTTTTCTCGATGCTTTCAGCTCCCAAAGCTATTCTTAAGGAAATTTGTGGTATTCAGAGAAATTTTCTCTGGGGAGGCAGGGAAACTAAGTCTAAATTTGTATTGGTGGGTTGGGAAAAAATCTGCAAACCCAGGGAAAAAGGGGGTCTTGGAATCAGAGACCCGGAGGTGTTGAGTGAAGTCTACGGTTGAAAGATATGGTGGAGGTGGTGTAACCATCGCACGGAACCATGGGCACGTCTGTGGCATACTAAATATGCCAGGGACAAACCTTTGGGGAACTTATCAAATACAATGAGGAGAGGAATGGGTCTCACATTTGGCTAAAAGCCTTCTTTGGTCGAAAGCTTGTCCAAAACCATAGCTTTTGGGGAATCCATGATGGGGAACTTGCCAACTTCTGGGAAGATTCTTGGAATCAGCTCCCCAAACTGGGGGATGATCTGCGCTGGCAGGCTATCAAGGATAGAGGGATGTCAGAAGGAAAAGTCAAAGTATGTCATTATTGGGAGAACCTGGTGCAGGAGGGTGATAGAAAATGGCTGGATTGTAGCTGTTGGGAAGGCCTAACCACGGCAGAGACTCTTCGTGCCTTCGAGACTACTCTTCAAGAGCATTTCATTAGGAGCAAAAATTATCCTAACAAGCTGAGGTGGGGTTTCAAGCAGAGAGGTATTTTCAGCATCAAGGAAGCTTATGATATCCGGACTAACCGTGAGGAAGGGGAGGATAACATCTAGAAAAAGATATGGGGGATGAATCTCTAGCCTAAAATAGCAGTCTTTTGTTGATTGGTGGTTTGGAAGAGAGTTCTGATAATGAAAATATTAGGAAACGAGGGCTCCTGGGACCATCTCGTTTCTCCCTTTGCCTCAATTTAGAGGAGACGATGGGGCACTTGTTAGATGATTTCCCATTTTCGTCCTCTCTATGGGACAGACGAGCTTTGATTTTTAGGAGAAGCAACCGGGTTAGAGGTCAACCAGATCAAACTCTCAAGGAATGGAACTCTAAAGCTTTTAAGAATCTGATTATTGGGACTCTGTGGCAGATGCTTCCAGGCATGGTTATATGGACTGTCTGGAAGGAGAGAAATGAACGTATTTTTAGAGACAAAGGTCACAGGGAAGAGGAAGTTTGGAGGAAGCTTGTTAACAATATGAAAGAATCATTAAGGATCTCTCAATGGGGACATAAGGATAAGGATTTAACGGAAGGGCAAATGCGTATCGCGGCTGGATGGGAACTGGGCAGATCCGATCTAGATGGGCTTCGAAGGAAAGACAGGATATGTCGTCCTGGAAATCCGATTCACTGGTCGCCTCCTCTGTAATCTGGTTTTAAAATTAACTTTGATGGAGCTTCTCGTGGTAACCCGGGTGTGGTTGGTTTTGAAGGAGTCCGCAGGAATGCATTGGGCATCATTCTCAAAGTTTTTTTCAGTTTTATTGGCTTCGACTCTAAGAATTCCACCAAATTGGAAGGTCTAATTTAGGGTACTCTGCTAGTAATTAGAGAAGCTTGGTTTCCGACTGTGTTGGAGGGTGATTCCCATATCATAATTCAAATGGCGAAGAAGCTGTTAAGTGGACAATCTCCGGAGAAGATCTCGTCCAGTTGGCGTCTTTTGGATAGGCCGGAATACCTGAGGACCCTCATCACCAATCATAACGCCATATCTTTCTCCCACGTCAAAAGGGAGGCAAATAAGCTAGCAAACCTTCTTTCCAACTAGGGTATTGTTGCGAGTAGGGCCCTCACTGTTGGAACCATGGAGGACTTTCGACACGAGAATTGGGTATTAAATTGCAGCCACATGGCAAATCCAGATATGGAGAGAAGCAGACAGATGGCAGTGATGGCTCCACCCATCCATGATGGTGACAAGAGTCGGTTGGGGGCATTTATTGGGGGGCCACGTGTCCAGGTGCAATCATGCGAGGAATGACATTTTCCGCCCCTTCGATCTCCAATTTGAGTATAAGAGGGTACAGTTCAAGGCATGGGAAATCTGGAAGACAGGATCCGTATCAGCTACCATTTCTAGCCATCAGTATCATCTTAATGTTGCTTAATGGGAAGCTTGGCTCCATGATTGCTGCATTGTACCTGGTGATGGAATATCATAACTTATCGGTTATCCTCATTGTGAAGCCTTGGGACTTATATGCCGGTGGAATTCCCTGTATGTTCATTCGAATCTTTCACTATCTGGTTGGGTTCTGTCTAACATAGGGGGTCAAGTGTTTTAGGGAGCTGAATTGTGTGTGGTTCTCCTTTGTCCGACCACCGGATTTTTTCTGGGTGAGAGTTATGGCTCCTAAGCACAGGTTCAACGTTGAGGATTTGAAGGGAATTGGTGTTGATGGGCAGAAAATAGAAGGGGAGGTGACTGAATAGTGTTAGGATATTCCTATACCCCATCCTAGTCCCACCAGTATTTTGATCATTTACATTTTCAATCATGCATGCACTTTTAGGGTTTGCATGCATCCCAATCATCAGTCCAGCACCTAGCCCTTAGTTAGCCAGCCCCCAGGAGCTTCTCACTATTCAGTTTTATCCCTCCAGTTGCTTAATGTGCCCTTATTCCTTGATTTTAGGAAGCAACTCGCCCATCTTCACCTACCAGTCCAGTTGTCTTCATTTTATACTTAGTTACACTTAGTTACACTCACTTACACCCACTAGACTCAGTTTGACTAATGGTTGACAGTTACTTGAGCATTGATGACTCCACTGATGATGATGAAGACTTACAGTTGTGCTCCGATGACACTCTATTGATCTTATGATCACTCTGAGAGGCTAATTCAAATTGCCACCTTAGGCATTTGAATCCTCTCTACCATTGTATTATTTATTTGTCCATTTGTGATTAATGAATTAGTGTGTGTGAAGTATTATTGCTTCTATCTGATTTCTACTGTACCATATTATTTTGTTGCTCATTATACTATATTGTTCACTCTTCTTCTATTTTCCTGCTTAATCATAATTATTCTTGTGAGGTACACATCATCTCTTAGATCTGCTGTGAGGATTTTCACATGGTATCAGAGCATGTTGAGAGTATTGTTTATCTCCATTCTTGAGAGTTTTTTGCAGGTTATTACCAAGATTTCGAGTGCAGTAGTTGCAGCAGTTTCTGCATTTTTGTAGCAGTAGCAATTGCAGATATTCTCTATTGTTTTTGCAGGTATTCTACAACTTCAATGAATTCACAAGAAATCCCTCCTCTTTCTCCACTCAACTATGATGAATGGAAACCGAAAATGATAGCATACTTGAAGAGCCATGATCTCTTTGACTGTTGTTTTGAAAGAGAGTTCGAATCTTCTGAAGAGAAGATTGATTGGTTAAATAAAGGTGACAGAGCCTTTGGATCAATGATTGGATCAATGATTGATGCTATGCATGAATGGATGTTATATAACCTCCCTGATTTTTCATCACCAAAAGAGCTATGGGCTCACCTGGATGTAATATTTGGCAGATAGAATGAAGGGATTGGTCCAAACCCATTCGAAAGCAAGCAAAGTGATGCATTCGCTCCCCTTGATGATCTCTCAGATCATGAACCAGTATCATCTCATATTGAAGTTGTTGACAAAGAACTTGCAGATTCTCCACTCATGCTCCAACTTTCTTCTCTTTCTGTGCCAGCTCACACTCTAGATATTGCAGAAGGTCCTAAATCCTCTCTTGCACCAGAGTCTGTTGGTTTGCATCATGATCACATGATTATTTCGGAGGTAAAATCAGCTTTTGGAGGTAATGCATTCGCTCCTCTCAAGAAATCATCTCTTATTTACTACTATATGATCATTAGCACATGCTTTCAGAAGGTTATTGAAGAATATGGCCATTGCCACCCGCTTGAGATAATTTCTCATGCATCCATTGGTTTTGATCTCACCTCTTATGGTTCAAAGGAGATCTCAAGAAACCATTGCCATTCGCTTGGGATAATTTCTCATGCATATGATAGTTTTGATCTCACCCCTGTTGGTTCAAAGGAGATCTCAAGAAACTATTCTTCAAATCTTAAATCTGATTTGGATTTCAAGCAATTATTATTTGATGGTTCTTTTTGGCATAATCTCACCCATGATGGTTCGAAGGAGAAGACAAAAGACTATCTGCATATTCATGATTTTGATCCTACCTCAGCTAATTCGAATCACAGGTTCAAGGATCATCCTCATATTTTTGGATTTGTTCTCATCACATTCAATCTGAAGAGCAAGTACAAGCACATGCTTTTTGAGCATGATCCACTTCTTCCCAAGAAGAAGATACCTCCAGACATATGACCAACATCATACCTGCTTGAGTTTGGAGCATTTATTTTTGTGTGTGCCTTATAGTCTGTTTTTTGAGGAGGGGGTATGTTTCCCATGAAATTTCCCCACTTCCTTGGTTTATTGACTGTTATTATTCATTGTATTGGGTGACCTTTGGTCTTAGTTACCAGGGCCTAGGATGGATTAACGGGGGGTGTTAGGATATTCCTATACTCCATCCTAGTCCCACCAGTATTTTGATCATTTACATTTTCAGTCATGCATGCACTTTTAGGGTTTGCATGCATCCCAGTCATCAGTCCAGCACCTAGCCCTCAATTAGCCATCCCCCAGGAGCTTCTCACTATTCAGTTTTAGCCCTCCAATTGCTTAATGCGCCCTTCTTCCTTGATTTTAGGAAGCAACTCGCCCATCTTCACCTACCAGTCCAGTTGTCTTCAGTTTATACTCAGTTACACTCAGTTACACTTAGTTACAGTCAGTTACAGTCAGTTACACCTACCAGACTCAGTTTGACTGATGGTTGGCAGTTACTTGAGCATTGATGACTCCACTGATGATGATGAAGACTTCCAGTTGTGCTACAATGATCATGAGGACACCTAGTTGTGCTCCGATGACACTCTATTGATCTTATGATCACTCTGAGAGGCTAATTCAAATTGCCACCTTAGGCATTCGAATCCTCTCTACCATTGTATTATTTATTTGTCCATTTGTGATTAATGAATTAGTGTGTGTGAAGTATTATTGCTTCTATCTGAGTTCTACTGTACCATATTATTATGTTGCTCATTATACTGTATTGTTCACTCTTCTTCTATTTTCTTGCTTAATCATAATTACTCTTGTGAGGTACACATCATCTCTTAGATCTACTGTGAGGATTTTCACAAATAGTAGGGCGAAAGGATAGGTCAAGTTACTAGAGCAAATACTAAAACCAGAGCTCAGGAGGCTGCTTCTTTCTTCCGCGAGAGCATCCCTCCGTTGATTCGGGATGATATAGCCTCTATGGAGAAGGAGCTGTGGGATACAGTCCAAACGCTCTTGATGGAGGACCTTCGACATGAGGTCGAGGATTGGGTGGTTGACCCAGGTACTACAGCAGGTAAAGCCTCTGCTTATGATCGCATGATCATGCTTTATTGGGTCACGAAAAACTTGCTAGCTAATGTTACTATGGACACTCTCAACAAGCGCCAGGGTGATGATGAACCTATTCGTTCCTGGAATGCACACAATGCTGACAGCCGTGTAATGCATATGAAAATCGATGTGATTGCTACTAAATTGGGTGTATCCTTTTAGTATCCGGGCATGGAAGAGGAGGAGCACTTAGGTTCCAGTCACAGGAGCAAGCGGAATTCCATGGAGATGGTGAAGGAAGCTGAGAAGGACAAGACGGAAGCCAAGGGAATGCAGCAGAACTTGGCTGGCTGCAGTGGAGGCACTGATCCCTCGATACCTGTCTGATGTCGGGTTGGTTGTTTCTTTTTGTCTCCTTTTGGTCTTTGTAGTTGGATTCGGGATGTTGTCTCTTTCAGCAGCTCTGGGGTTAGTCAGTTGTTTAGGGGTATGAAGTTAATTACTTTGAACAGTTTGTCTATGTTTTGATTCCTGTTTGGCTGAGAATGGCCGGGAAATCTATGCTTCTGACGACTCTGTGAGAACCGCTATGTATCTTTTATTTCAGCAGTAATATAATTTTTATTTACATAAAAAAAAGTTGGATTTTTTTTTAAATTATGTTATGTGTATATATCTTAATATCTAAGTGGGAATCTAAATATTTAAGTTGTATTTATATATACTTTTTTTCCTTGGAAAAAGTCGTAATTTTATTATCAGAAGATACAAAATTACATTCTACAGATATATGGAGAGCAAAAGTTGCTCCATACATTGTCACATATAAGTGGGTACAGTAAATGAGCTCGAGAACAAACCCTCATTGCACAAAAAAAATGGAGAAAACAAGAAAATGCTACAGAAGAGTGAGCAGAAACCCACTCAAATCCACCATAGCCACACGAAAACAAGAAACTATGACCATCCACAGCTCACTTTGTAGCAGACCCTCCACAGAAAAATATAGATCCGTCAAAACTGAAACCCTAATCGGAGGAAGCAGAAGATCCATGTCTATGGACAGAGCAGCAGACACGGTAGACCTCCCAAACCGGCAAAAACAGCCAGCAAGCAAACCCCTGATGAAGAAGCAGCCAGACAAACCCCAAATTGGACTGGAGCAGTCCGCCGAAGCAAGCCGAGCGTCCCTGAAACCAAGAGCCCCAAACGCCTCCACCGAAAAGCCACCGGCCTCCAAGAACCCTTCGCTGATAAGCAGAACCAGAAACGCCCCAGGCACCAGGAAGAATATAGCAAGAAAGGCCGACACCAAGTTGACCCACGGAGCCCATGCTCTGCAGAACCCTAGCCGCCATTCATGCCTCGGCACCCAGTCGCAGTGGGTAGGGCATGGTTGCAACCCTTTCCGCTGTCCATGCCATAGATTAGCACCCAGTCGCCGCCAACAGTGGATACTCAGCCGCCATGCTCGATGCCGAAGAGCCAAAGTCGCCCCACCCTGGATCATTGGAGCAAGTCCCCGCAGGCACAGTCGCCGCCACCGCCACAGAGAAGAAATGGGTCACCGCGCATGGATTCCAGTGTGGGCAGCGGCGGCGTTGGCGTGGCTCCCGGAGGTGCTGCGGCGGCGTTGCTTCAACTTCCAGATCGTTTGCGAGCCAGCGGCGCTTGTATTTATATATACTATTTATATAATTTAATTAATTAAATTTGAATAATTGAGTATTTTGAATTTTATGGAAATGATTTTTGAGTTGATTTTCTGGATGATAAAATGTCTCATTCATATTTAATGAAGCATCTATAGGCACCATTTTGATATATCAACTTAGATAAGGTTGGTTGTATTTGTTGGCTATCTCACTTGAGCTAATATCACATCGAATGGTAATTCAAATAATATAAAGGGAAGTCAACATTTTTAACATGAAATTCACTTAAAATTATTTTGAATTAATGTAATTTTAAGTGGTTTATTACATCATTGCAAATCTCATCATAGTTAAAGTATTTCAATTTTTACTTAAAACATAATTGTGCACTCAGATTTGATTTCCCAACATTTATGACATTGCTACATCGTAATTTGGTTATATTTTGTTATTATTTTATTATATAATATCTATAAAAAAACACCATAAATATAATATGTTTAATTTAATTATGTATTAATTAAATGTTAAAAAAATAATACTATCAATGTGTAAATTTATTATCCATCCATATTTGTAATTAATATTGTAAGTTTTTTAATTTAACTGAACTATATGTTATTTCAGGGTTGGCAAGTGCAGGGGGAGTAATTCTAGATTTCATGGGGAACAAGCAGAAAGACTTTGCCTAGGGCATTGGGAGGAAGACCAACAATGCAGCGGAATGGTTAGGACTCATCAAAGGATTGGAGACTGCAGCCAACCTGGGAATTAAGAAACTCACAGTTCTTGGAGACTCTCTAATCATAATCAGAGAAGCCAGGCGTATTATTGCCAAAAGGAAAGACCCCATCTCCAAAATGCATCACATCCTTCAATGCATCAATATTGAATTCCATGAGCTCACCTTCCTTCATATTCTGCGAGGGTTGAACAAGAAAGCGGACGAGATGGCGAATATTGGAGTCGAGCTTGCTTATGGCACCCTAAAGCTCGATAATGATATTTTGGAAACTTCTTGGACTCCTTAAACCAAGAGTTGGAATTCGGGCTAAGTCCTAAGACCCTACATTCTACCCGCTCCCTCATTTATGGACTTTACTCATTTAATTTGCATCATAATTGAAATTTTTTGGGATCTCTCCCTTGGAGAATTGACGGCTCTTTCCCCTCTCGATCGCTCCCCTCGCATGCATGAAATTAATGATCCACAAAGTACTGCAAGCTGGCTGGCATGCAGACTCTATGGCTTGATAAAACCTCGCCTCCGGGCTTTCTTCAAAACTCATTCCTCTGTTTCTCGTCTTCTCGTCGCCCTGTTCGATCTGGGTCTACGTTTGTTGTTTGTTGTTTGGAACGATCTCTGTGTTGGTAGGGAAATGGCTCATCATGGAGTCGAGCATGGTGGGGAGCACTATTGTCGTGGTGTTGGGCGTTGTCAGGGGGATGAGAATCCCACTTGTGGAAGATGTTGCAAGACAGGTCGAGGCTCCAATGCTGGGTGTGGCAGGGGAGTACAGCCAGAAGAAAGGTGGGACGATTCAGTAGAGCTCGAGAACCACCCTGGACTTGGCCCCTACCGAAGGCACGCAGGGGTAGGGAACGTCATCGGGCAGGACGGGAAACACAGCATTTCCAAGTTTGAGGTGGAGTTCCTGGATCGTTTGCAGGATTTGGAGCTGCGGGTGAGAATGGTTCGTGGTGAAAACATTGATTTCAAGAAGGTAATATCTCGTCTCTATAACTTTGCAAATGCTTCTCACTCTGAGGTTAAAGCTCAGAATATATGTGTGGCTAAAAAAATAGAGCATTTGGAGGAAACCTTGGGTCTGGCCTACCCCCGCAAGGCCCGGAAGCTCAAAGTAACTAGCAGCGAGCTCGAGGACATCAATCGAAAGATGGAGAAGCTGCAGAAGTTCATGGCAACATATGGTAATTTCGTGGACCTTAGCACTGAAAAGAATATGGCTGCGGACTCTGTGGGTGCGGCCATGGACATTGGACCTCACTAGCAGCTTGTCTGCTCTGGTCACGGGTTGGATTTCTAAGTTTATTTATGTTATCTATGCTTTCTAGCACTATGCACAGGAACTCTGCTACTTTCAGTTTAGGCTCTAGTTGTTTTGTTGGCATCTTGGTTGGGATCAATGCCCAAATTTTGTATAAGGCAGCCTATCAGAAATGTTCTTCTTTTGCATACTCCTCCTAGGACAGTTTGTTAGATGTTATAGTTTCCACGGAAGAGAAAGGTATCATGCTAATTATCAGCTGGAACATGATGAATTTGGATTGATGGTTGTCTTCTTTCATGGGAGCAATCTGATCAGTCTATTTTGATGGAATTCTCCTTTTTTATATATAATTAATGCTTTTAGCCGTTTCTATTAAATAAAAACCTAAACTATATGTTATTATTATTTAATTAATATATTATTTATACTAAAAATAAGCTAAGTCAAAAATAATATTATTATTATAAAATATCATAATAATAATATATTTTATAATTATAATTGAATAAAATTATAATAATATAATTTCAAAATTATAATTTAAGCAGATACTAAATTAAATATTTAAATTTAACTAAAATATACATTTTATTATTTTCTTAATATGTCATTTACACAAAACACGGGAATGAGTCAACTCGAAAATAATATTATTATAATAATAAGAGATGGTAACAATTATATAGGTTTACAATCATAGTTGAGTTGAATAATAATATATAATTTAAAAAATATAATGTAAGAATATTTAAATTAAATTGATGTATATATAATTTTTTTTTAAAATAGAATAAATTTTAAAGTAGTGGGTTTTTAATGATTGTAGTGTACGGTGCGAGTGAGTTTAATTGTTAAAAATATGTGTTTTTTTAGAAAGTTATAGGTTCAAATATGGAGGAGTGTATTATATGTACACTTTTGTAGATTTTAGTAAGGAGGTCTTATATACTAAATTGGTGCATGGATTGGCTTTGAACTTAAAAATAGATTATTATTATTATTATTACTAATAAGTTTTTATATTTTAAAATTTGAAGTGGATTAACACCTATGCTTTTTTTATATTGCACAAGGATGAGACAAGTGTACTGGTTTTTATTAGTTATATTTGTATATAAAATAAATGATATCTATAAATAACTCGTAGTTCATGCATAAATAATCCGTAAAAGAAATTTGTTTATGACACACAAATTAAATAACTATACTAATATTATAACAAATATCAAGTATAAACAAAATATAAAAAAAAAATAGATAATTATGAATAACTAGAATTACATATCAAATGTCCTATAAAAACAAATGTAAATCCATTAATAAAAAAAAAAAGAGGCAACATAAGTTGATGCGGCATAGATAGTTTTTTTTCCTTTTAAACAGAAAAACTATACTATATTAATAATATATTTACGGGTGGCTATTACATATTATTGCTTTCTCCAAGTCCTTGGAGAAAACTAAAACACACTAATAGTCCATGAAAATAAAATTGGTATGCATAGTTACATAGATTGTGTGAAAAAAATGGTTGGAAGTCATAGGATGCCTTAGAAACACCTACAGCAAAAATCTAATGGTGTGGGGCCTCAATTGCTTAAAGAATTATTTTGACTTTACTAACCTAGTAAAGAATAAGAAGGTACTTGGCATGTCAATGTAAAGGACCATACCCACTCCATCTCATTATTAAATGAAGGGTAACTATTGGAATCGGAGTGTTTTGGGGTACTTTCTAGAAGGTGGTCCTCACCGTGGACCACAATCGATCTCAATCTACACTCAGCGTTTAACCCGCCAATTTTTATGGACGCTTATTTAATTCGCCCATGAAATAATGCTCCACCAAACCAGATGAAATGGATCTACAAACACTACAAACATATATTTTTCCATTTAGGAAGAGTTAACCTCTGTAGTCTTTTAATTTATTAATATTTTTTTTTGGAGGGTTTCCATTGCCTTTTAGGAAACATGCTTTTTCAGGGAATTTAATCTTCTTGCGGATGAGCTTTCAAAAAGGGCCTTATTTGCTCCTGAGTTGGAGGATTGATGTGGGGATCAGCTTATTTCTTAGAGCTTCATGGATATATTTTTGAGATAGGTTTTATATTACCTATTTTTGGTTACATGTAATTTTGGATTTACATTTTTGCGGAAGTTTTTTCACTCTTTTTATGCAGGATCTTAGATTTATGAGGTTCAACAGTTTGTTGGGTTCTCTTTGGGGTATTCTGGCTTGATCAATGCTTGTATTGATCCTGCGACGAGGCGACTATTTTGTTTGGCGTCATTTCTTTTTTTGGTTCATAGTTTGTTATTGTTTTGGGGATTACTTTCTGCCGAGAGTTCTAGCTTGCCTGATTGGCTGCGGGCTCGTTCTTTCTTGATCCTGCGGTGGCGGTTCTACTCTTTTGGTTGACCGATGGCGGTCCTTGGGTTCCTTGTGTCATGTTGTTGTGTTTTGGTTTTATGGTTGAGAGCTAGTATGTTGTGGCCCGATGTGGGCTTGATCCTATCATGTGGATTGTTTGTTATTATTGGTGATATTATGTGTGAGTTGAATATTTGCTAGTGGGGAACATGTATGTACTCTTTAAACTATTCTTAATATAAATGGTATGTTATTTTTACTGTGAAAAAAAACATGCATTAACTTTTTATCTTGAGAAAAAGAATTCATAATGTAAAAAAAAAAACCAATCTAGTGTCAAAATTTTACATTCAAATGGTATGTTTTTTATGTTTTTTTACGTTTAATTAGAGGAGGGACATCTCTACATTGATGTGGAATAAATTTACCAACTTGTAAAGTTTACGAGATAGAAAACTATTTACTTGTCATTTTTTATTTAGAATTGTATTTTATAAACCAATTTGTATATATTTTTTAGCAAGAAAAAAACGTATTTTTGTTATTCATAGAGAATCAAAAAGTACAACTCATAACCATAAATAGTCCAAAAATATTCTGACTGTCTAGAGCCTACATATGCAGCCTTCAAATCTAGATCTTTCCAAAAAAAACTATCATCTATCATCATCTCAAAGTCTCAACAAAAGCTACAGCTGACTGTAAAAAAAACAAAATACCATTAATTTTGTAATTACATCATAAAGATGTTTTTTGAGCCACTGTCGATCATGGAGTTCTCCACAAATTCCTCCCACTTAATAATACCTTCCTCACCTACCAGAGCTTCCTTGGACAAATTATCAGCATCATGATTTAACTCTCTGAAAATATGCTTGAAATCAATGCTTGAGAAGGAAGAAAAATGCTCTACCTTGGTGTTAGTTCCCATACCACAATTGAGCTTAAATATGTGCAAGTGTTTAATGCTCTTTTTATTTTATGGTTTTCTTCTTTTTCCGAAAACAATAAAACTCGTCATAACTCAATTGTCAAACTTGTGGTAAGAATAGCCAACACTGGCTACTATGTGCAAATGTGAGTTGACTCATTACCATTACTCAAGGAAAACCATACCACCTAAAATAACCTGGTGTGGTCTATAAGGGGGTAGACTTCCACTTTTGCCAAGGGCCTCTAGGGCTTGGGTCGTTAACTCATTTTCTTATGTCCAAATAAGATGAGCTATTAGCCAATCAAAAGCAGTTTTAGGTCTTACTCCAAGACCATTATACATTTCTTCTTATAAGGTGGGCTTTTATTTTTTATATATTAAATAAGAGTTGGGTTAGGAAGAAAGTCTTAAAATAAAGAAAGATCTCACATCTAGCTCAATATAACTTGAACTAATCCTTAAAAGTTAAATTTTTAATTAAATTATTGACAAAATACTATGTGGACCGGAGGAAGGAGAAGTTGAAACTTCAAATATTGAGGATCTAAAAATAGAATACTAGGTGTGGAAGGTAGCAAAGTTCATCTAAAGAAAATTTACCCTTTAAAGTTAATATTTTTTTAAAAATGATTTTTAGGTAACTTTATGTAAATTTCATTTTTATGAATGGCTTGATTAATTTTTATAATTAACTAAAAAAAATTGTTTTCAATGTTAATGTGTTCAAGAAACCTAAAAGCAATTTATATCATCCAAATTAAAAAAAAATTGTAAATAATTTAGACAGTCCAATTTCCTGGTTAAATGTGGAATAGAGTAGATTAATCAAGAATTCTAATTGAAACTATAGTCCAACATTCTTGAGCTTAGATAGTGTTGATTAGGACTAAGTTGGGTATTACATCATCATAAAGGGTTTATCAAGCACATTGTTTTGAGCTAGTAAGTACCGACAATTTTAATTCAATTCATGCAAATTTATTTGACTATTTTTCTATTTATATATATTTCATTTAAAATTTACATCAAAATTTTAATAGTTTTTTCTTTTTATAGTGTATATCTTTTAATTTGTATTTATATTGAAAAAGTGTGTTGGATTTATGTATTTATTACTATGAATAATTGAAAACAATCATCTATATCTTATTAAAAAAAATCATAATTTATACATTTTTATGAAATTAAAATTAGCGGGTTGTTAATTTATTGAATGTAAATTGATGTGCAATAAAAATATTGGAACGCCATGGGTTTTTTGTTTCACAAGCAAAGGTGAACATCAAATTTCAACAATGTATCAACCACACAAAAAAATCATAATATAAAATAACAACATTAATGAGTAAAACATATTACGACAAAAAATATACATATCCATGAGGTGATATTTTGACTATAAACATTCTCATGGTCCCGAAAATGTGTATACCAGACTTCAAAATTGTGTACACCAAACTTAGAAATAGAACATTTTATCTTAATGAGAAAATAACATTATCATATTTTTTATATTAATGTTTTAATAAAAAATTAAGTTGGAACAAAGATCATTTTTTTGTCATTTGTAAGACTAGACATTAATTATTATAGCTACGACCACAAGTTTTAAGTTAATGAACAATATATTGAATGGCAAGGAGGTAAGTTTTGGCACTCTCCTCACCTAGGTTCAAATCATCAATGAGACATTGACCCTTGTGAGAAGGCCAAAAAGGTGGTTACCCCTAGTAGGATGTCTTAGATCTTGCTAAATCATGATTTATCGACTTGTGCAAATCCTTGATATATCCTGTGTCCAACTTCTTGTTGGACTATCTATTATCTTTTATTATATTTGCGGCATACTATAGCAGATGAGGATGTTTTTTTGGTAGCTGCTGATCTGTTTGCATCCTGGGCTTCACTGGGGTATCATATCCGGCTGGAGCTGCTTTTGATGTTCGGCATATGTGTTTCTTTTTCCTTGGATCCTAATTATTTTTGGAACTATATATTTACTGATGTTGTGACATGTGGTCACGGTATAGACAATTGGTACTTTTCAGTTTGGGATGTCTTTGGGACATGGTGCTCTTCATGGTTGTTTTTTCTGATATTGTTCGTTGATACATTCTGCTGTTAAAACCGGTTTGTTCCGGGGTTATATTGATCATATTGTATAACGTGCATTGGATTGACAATTGGACATATTTACTATTTCGTATATTAATAGTAAGTTGAATTTTTCTGTGAAAAAAAAAAACTTGCGAATTGTTGGATACACACGTAGGTTATACTCACAATAGTTAACTTTGAACTTAAACCTTCTCCAAATAATTTCGACACGTTACCAATTCCCTGACTCAAAAAACTTAAAAAAACAAAACACCGAACATCTATCTTCAATCATCTCTCAAATGGTCTCTCAATAATAGATATTAATTGGGGCTCTTTCAAAGGTCAATAAAAATTCGTATGAAACTAAAATCAAAAGAGAAAGAGCCTATAAGAAATCACATATGACATGATGGAAGGAGGTTGAGAAGCCTTGCGTGGTGGAGTGTTGTGCAACCTTTTTCAAACCCTTAACAAATGATGTTAATACGAGTTGAAGTATTTTATTCCCAATTGGAATGCTATAGCTATTAAGTATTCTCAACTATTTTTAGTGTAGATCATTCCAAAAACATTGTAATGTGGAAATCCTATATATCAACTATGCTTGAAGCTTCGTTAAAGCCAACAAAAAATAAATAAATAAAATCTTTCAGCGATGCTTGAAGCTTCGTTAAAGCAAAAAACTCTTTCCCTATTAAATTATTCAAGCTTCCTATTAAGCTCTCAACAAGCCCAAACAAAGGTATGAGTTTTCCTTTAAATTTTAATTCTTTTGATCGTATGGTTTTTGGTTTTTCACCTAATTTTGATTCAATTGTCTCTATGCTTCTACTGATTTCCTTTTCTTATTTATCATTTTTTTTCGTCTTCCCCTTTAAGTGTTTATATGATATGAAATGGGGTAGAAATGTGAGTCTTTCAAATGGTTAGATATAGCTTTAACTTGTTTATATTTTATATTTTAAATGACTTGGTAGATGTGAATTATCTCAAAAGGGTTAATGTCACTTTTGGTTTGAGAATGAAGTTTCTTCTTTTAAAGTCATTGATAGATAAATGAATTAGTCATCAAACCCATCATCCCTTTTCTCAATTACTATTGTAATGATCCTATATAAAATATTAAGCATAACCAATGGTTAGAAATAACTCTTGCTTGTTGAGTAGTTGTCATATTAGTTTTGACAAAATCATCATCTTATGCAAGTTCAGTATCATGTGCTTTGTAATGATTTAGTAAGCTTGTGTGTTGTTGCTAAAAGGAAGACGAGAAAAGCTTAGGGAGTGAGGAGTGTCACTAGGAAAGTTCCAATAAGGCTTTTGTATTTAAATACATCATCATATATCATTACATGGAACACGTGGGAATATAAAGATGCATCTTTGAGAGTGAAGGCTTTAGCTTGTATGGGGATTTTTACCACTATAACCTTGGTGTCTCATTGTTATGCTACCAATTCTCTTATTTAGTTAATTATGGGTTGTTTTGGGCATTAGTTATTTACTGCAAAAGTTTTACATGATATCAGAGCAACCACATGCATGTTCTCTCACATGAGGGAGGTTCATGGATTGTGTTTGCATGTTGTGTGTTTTCCTATGGAAGTCCCTATTGAGAAGGTCATCATTGTAGCTCTATGAAGCAATAAGGGAGAATACTTGTTTCTGCTATTTTGTGATCATAATGGTGCTACAACCTGGACACAATGATAATCACGTAATATGAAAAAAATTGGAGATTTTCTTGTTGGTGTCGCATGCATTTTTAATTTGTTGGTTATATAATGGTTTAAGGTGCATTTTTTATTTTTTGGCACCTCAATGTCTAGCCAGTGGGATGCATCTTACCTTTTGAGTGAATTAAGCCAAATCTCACTGGGACACTTCCAATGTTCACCTCTCACAGATTTTCTTCTGAGACCAAATGACCTAGATGCTTTGATACCTTGTCAATGTAAAGACCCTAATTGTCATGGTTCCTACCCCATTTGAAGGAACCAAATACTCTGATGGCCTAATTATTCCAACACTCTGATGCCTAATATGGTGGGACCCATTCTCCTTTCACATAGATTTTAAAATGTTGATTCAATGACTCTAACTGCCTTGATGGTTGGTGCCTTGCACATTATCTCCCCCTAAGTCACCCAACATTGGGAATGACCCAAGGATAGGGTTATGGGGCCCAAATCTTACATTGAGTGACTTAAGAATGGGCTCCACTAGAACCTTTGAAAGGCTCCCATTCAAAAAGGTTATAGACATAGTCAATGGTGCAAGTACTTTGGTCACTTGATGCTTCAAATGTTTCATTTGCCTCTAATCACCCAACAACTAAAAGGGGCCAATGCCCTAATGACTTAGTCAAGCAAGGCATCGACTACCTCACATTGAGATCATTTTCATAGGTTCTAAGGAAATCAATGATTTGACTTAAAAGGGTGCTTAACAATCAAATTAAAATGTTGAAGAGGCTTGCACACATTTGAATTTATGAGACTAAGTGTGCTTAGAGGTTTTGTTGAGAATGATATTACCAATTAAAGTCAAAAGACCCCATAACCATAAAATGTGTATCATGTTATCTATCAAGTGGTATTTCTTATCCAATAACTAAGGTGAGAGTGAAACATTTTTGCATCTACCACATCTATAAGAAGATTGAAACCTAAGTTGTGAATAAGCTACATCCGTCTGACATAGAACTAAGGGGAGTGTTTTTTATAATTCTCCTTTGGTGCAGAGTCATAATTTCTAGCTAGGCCTCCACACATATCCACTACAAAATTTCGAATCAAATTCCAATATTTGGATCTAATTTTGAAGAAAAAATCAATTTTAACATCAAAAATCACTTAACTTTCATGATTTTTTTACCCCAATCAAATTCAAGTTTCAGATGATCTCAATGTCACATAAATTAATTAGTATTATCAGTGTCTCTTTATCAACATTGTGGGTGTCTAATTAATTTTAAAAAGGTAAAAAAATATTATAGTGGTCTAACATTAATTAATTGATGCATCTAGTAAAAAAATTGTCTACGAATTAATACTGAAAAGTATTTTAGACTTATGACATTTTTTTCCCATGAAAAAATATTATATATTTGTTATTTCAAGGGTGAAATCAAAACATACATCATCGAACTCTTAAGCTCCTTTTCCAAAACATAAATTAGCATCCAATCCCCCTAAAAATACAGATTGCAACCTTCCAATTAAACAAAACATTCCAAAGCAAAAAATTCCCCAAACTATCATCTAACTTGTTATATTAAAAAGACAACACATTCCCCTAAGATTAACAACTTCATCCCAACTCTCAAATTATTAAATGGAGAAATAAATTCCAATTGAGGCCTGATTTACCTTAAATTCTTGCTAGAACAATAAACATTCCTATAAAATAAAAGCACCCTTCAAGAGAGAATATGCTTTTTAATTAAATTCTCCGTAAATATGGGAGAGAGAGAGAGATATTATCAAACTAGGGTTTTTCCCCCAAAACTCTATTCATCATAGGTCCTAGATCCAAATTGGAAATTTGATACTTTTCATTGCATCATTCCATCGACATCTTGGAGTCACGCAGTACTTGCAAGTTCCTTAGACCTTGGTCTACAACAAATTTCATTAGAACCCAAAGAGTAAAAACATATGCTCAGTTATTTGCACCAAGCCCAACACCATATTCTATAGCAAGATAATTATGGTTATCAAGAAAAAGAACTACCCTATACCCACACAAACCTGAAGTTCCTTTGCATGCATCTTCAAAAAATCCCCATGCTTTATTAAAGTCAATGACTGGATCCTTAAGAATTCTAATTATCTTAGTCTTTGGTGCTTTCCATCCTTCTATATATGAGAGCCTAAGTTTGTGGGATACCAATCTAGCAAGGATGATATTCCCTTGAGAAAATATTTTATTTCTACACAACCATAATCCCTCTAGAACATAGCATGGTAAATCTTTATGTGACTTGACTGAGGGATCTACCATCCAAACCTCAAAATATTCCATAAGAGTGTTCTTATTCCACTTATTGGTATCACCCACCATTTGAATAATTTCATTCCAAACTAATTTGGAGAAAGAACAAGAAACAAAGATATGGTCAATTTATTATCCTTCTACCTTGCACATAATATATCGATTTGGGCCATTCCAACTTCATTTTTTACCATTGTCCCAAGTGAGGATCTTGTTGGATAGAGCTAGCCTAGTGAAGATTCTAACTTTGAGTGGACAACCTAGCTTCCATGTCATCTTCCACGACCAAAGATTATCCCTAGTTAGGTCTTCAACTATCAAAGCCTTTTATCCTAATCTAGCATAAAGAGTACCTATGGATTTATTCTAGGTCCATTTCAGTTCATCCTCGAGATCTTGTAAAATAATTGTCATGTGATTTAAGAATTGTTTATAATTAGACCATTCCTCTGCCAAGTTACCTTGTATAATGAAATCTGTTAGAATATTGAGAATATGCATAACATACAAAAATACATTTACACTAACATGTAAATCAATAGCATAGATCTACTAGGATAGCCTTATATCCATACAAGCAACAAATAATCATGTAAGAAATAAGAGACAATAGAATAGACAAGATACATCCGATATACGTGGTAAAATCCCAAATGGGGAAACATCCATGAGAAGGGTTTGGTATTCTTTATTCTTCATAAATCTTTAATATTACAATACATGGCATCCTCACATTTGCATCAAATCACACTCACATCACACTCCATCTTCACTTCATGACACAATAATCTCATGTGTTTTTTATGAGCCTCCTTCACCTCTATTATATAGATAGGGGTATGGAATATTTACATCCAATTACACATGTGGGATAAATCGCTTTCCACCTCTCCTATATAAAGAATGGTTATAAGAGAATTTATTACATGGTGCGTGTGGGATAACTCCATTTTATAATATTAGATTTATTTATGTCTTTTAATGATATTTCACCAACAATACCACACAATTCATCATTACATATTCTAACACTCCCCTTTAATGGTGATTAGGAGAAAGGATACAAATGGAGGAAGGTGGCATCACACTAAAATCCCCCTTGATGACAATTGGGACAAAATGCTCCATAAGATGCAAATAAGAACACACTTCGCCTCATGGAATTGATGAAGATAACAACTTATACTCACTAAATCATGAAACTGCACCCGAATCAAGTTATACCATGAACTCTAGCAAAACACCACAACAGTGTATAGAAATCTCAAATGGCCAATACAACAGAAATTATGGCTAGTAGATAGTCATCACAATTGTAATCCAACTGATAGTTGGAAGAACACTGCAATAGACTTCATCACAAATACAAGAACCCCATATCTATACATCGAAATGTTTCTAGCAGACAATCTCCATAACCAAAGAACTCTACTAAAGATTACATTGCAAATACAAGACCCCGAATGCTTTATCCATCAAAATGTTTGCCAAGCAGTCAATCTTCACAACTAAGCTGAAATATGCATGAACCCTATAGTAGACTCATCTTGAATACAAGACCCAAATGCATATCCATCAAAATGTTTGCCCCGCAAATAATCATCATGACTTATAGTAGAACATGGATGTCCATTGCATACATTACTATTGGAATCCGGTGATATATTATGGATTTGATTATTACATTCCTTCGTAACATCAACCATCTCAAATAACAAAAGGTTTCAACCTTCTTGTTGTCAAGGATAAGCTAAAAAGAGGAACAATGTTGAAGAACCAGAGATAACTACGACAATATGCTTAAGATAGGAAGGAACAACAAAACCAACATGTCCCACAAATCATCACAAAATACTTCTATGGAGAAAGTGAAGTAAATAGAGAGTTAATCTACACAAAATAACTTCCAAGAGTAAAGCATATAATAAACACGATAAGCCAATAAAGGAAAATACATGACATGATATATGAAATGATAGAGAATATGAAATATGAAATTGCTTTTACATACAAACAAGGGTTGGCAACAACTTAGAGATTGAGCAAAATGTGGCACCATGTTATAAGCATCATCATTATTAGAAGAGTGAGACCATTTTAGAATATTGAGCAAAAAAAAATTGATAAAAAAAAACAATGATATCACTTATATATGAAAAAAAATAGTCATTAAGCAACTAATCCCTAAGCATCAGTTCATTTCTAGTGGTAACCATGATAACATACTAGAGATGCATGCCCCTGAAAAATTTCAAAACATATTCCAGACAAAGAAGGTTAGGGACAAGGAAAACGGGGACAAAACAACCTCTAGAACATGATGAATAAACTAAGAACATAAACCCTAATGCAAAAATACAAGATCCTAATGACAAAAAATCCAAGATAATAGAGAATAAAATAGAAATTTCTCACTGAAACCGAATCCTAATAGTAGCTAATAGACGGATATGTAACCATGCAGTAGAAAATCGAGAGCAAAGAAAAGAATTAGGCGAAAAAATGTTGAACTAGGGGTATTTGCGCTTTCTATGTACATAAGGTGTGAATGCAAAAAAGAATTCGCACTTTTGTTGAAGGCAAGGCACGAATTTCTAGAGGCATTCATTCTTTCTCAGACCAAAAGATGTGAATTAGCTGTAACTACCCTGAAACCTGTCAAAAATTCAAGAAATTGCAAAACAGACTTCGTCCCATATGGAAACCTGTAACAAACACAACCGGAGCCGAAAGCAAACCAGATTTGCTACAAAACAAATAGATCCTTGATAATAATTAATTATACAATCGGTTTTAATCTAGATCTACAAAAAAAATCAAGAGAAACTTGAAAATAATCTGAAAATAATGGTGAGGGTTAGGGTTTGAAAACAAATTATCAAAAATGTAGAAAAATGACTAGATATAAAAAAAATACCACTTGGGTTTGATAGATCGGATTCCGGATCTACATAATATGGAGGACCTAACTCAAAATTTGAAGAATTGTTGCTTGTAAAAAAAAAATTAAAGAATTACCGAAGAAGGTAGAGCATATCAACCAGCTATGATACCCTGTAAGAATATTGAGAGTATGCATAACATACAACAATACATTTACACTAACATGTAAATCAATAGCAAAGATCTACTATTCTATCATTCTATCCATACAAGCAACAAATAATCATGTAAGAAATAAAAGACAAGAGGATAGACAAAATACACCGAATATACGTGGTAAATCCCCAAATGGGGAAACATCCATGATAAGGGTTTGGTATTCTTTATTATTCGTAAATATCTAATCTAGAAATACATGGCATCCTCACATATGCATCAGATCACACTCCGTATTCACTTCATGTCACAATGACACAATAATCTCATGTGTGTTTGATGAGCCTCCTTCACCTCTATTATATAGCTAGAGGTATCAAATATTTACATCCCATAACACATGTGAGATAAATAGCTTTCCACTTCTCTTATATAAATAATGGTTATAAGAGTATTACATGATGCATATGGGATAGCTCTATTTTATAATATTAGATTTATTTATGCCTTTTAATGATATTTCACCAACAATACCACACAAGTCATCATTACATATTCTAACAAAATCTTCAGCTGACAACCAAGGTTGAAATTAACCAACCCCCTAGCACCCCAATTATGGATACATATGTTAGTTTTGATTTTCTTTAAGCATGTATTTTTTACTTCAATTCTCTTGATAATTTGTAGTTTCCATTGGAGCCAACCCAAGGGTCACTCCCTAATCTAAGCATGTTGTCTCTAACTATTTTCCAAGCAACCCATCCTCCTATATTTGGAAAATTTCTCACCAAGCATTTCCAAACAATAGATGCACCCTTGAAATATTTTCTTTATATCCTTATCCAATCTTACAAAGAGAAACCTTTGAAAAATTTAGTTCACGTGACTTTTCCCCATAAACCTTCAATAAAGAAGAATATCCACATGCCTTTTGCAAACAAAGCTTGATTGAATACAAATATGTTCTTCAAACCCAACCTCCAACCTCTTTTGGCCTAGCTAGCTTCGCCCATTTTACAAGTGGGATTCCCTTTGTTTGCTTCCTCTCTGTCCAAAATGAAGTTGAAGCATTTTTTCCTAAGTTTATCAAGGATTCCTTTGGGCGCACATGTAATAGATAACCAATAATATTGGTATACATTCCAATACTACCTTTACAAGAATAAGTCTTCATGGACAAGATAACCATATATGGCACCAACATAATATCCTTGCATTGTTTTTTTTCAATAACTACAACCAATCCTTGTACTTGTAGTCATTTGGCTTCAAACTAAACCCCACATACTTTATTCTCTGATCGATGGGGCTTGAAGGAAGGGGCATTATCTTAGATGTTTCATTTTCCAGTTCTTGCCCTAATTCACTAAAGATCATACAAAATTTATTTATATTTACCTCCATAGTTATATCCCATATAAACATTACGCGAGTGAGAAATAAAGACCCCACCACTCCAATACCTCTAATATCACCCACATTTTTTGCTTCTGATATTAACTGCGTTATCCTTCTCCAACCAATAGAAACAAGAAGGGGGATAGGGGACAACCCTGTATAAGTCCCTTGGAGGCATTGAAAAATATGGATGGGAATCCATTTATTGAAACAACAAAGGAGGTTGAAGAAACACATCCCAAAATCCAATTTATTGTATGAAGATTCATTCCCATTTGTAGCAAATCCAACCTAATGTACAACTAGTTCACCTTATCATAAGCCTTAGCTAAGTCAATCTTCATTACAACTGTTGAGAGATATACTTTTGATGTTTGTAATAGATTTATCTTTACATTACAAATAGAAGTCAAGAGAAAGCAACAATATATTTTGTTTAAAGAGTTGGGATTAAATGATATGTTAGGAATGGTAAAAAAAATTATTTTTTACTATATTGTTCAACTCATTAGTCTCCCCATAATCAAAATCGTTTTTTGGTAAAATTTGCAATATCATTTGAATTCTCTAATTGTGAAATTCTTTGAATGTCTGTTTGTTACACTAACGCATGGGTTAAATATTATGTTTAAATAGACCACAAATAGACAACAATGTCAAATAACACTAATTGGGCATTGGTGCATGTAACTGAGTAGCTTATATGGAGGAAGTAATCAAAGAATCCTTGAATCTCATCGGAGAAATTGGTCTTAGTGAATGTGATTATTCTATGCATACAAGCAATAGTAAAAAATTGGCTCAAGATGATACCAAACTTTCTTCAATTGCTAATGGGAAATGTTATTACCCTTGCAAGGAATGAAAGTGATTACAAAAAATATGAATTATCAAGTCGACAACTAAAAATCATTGGTTAGATTTTTGGGTACCTTGAAGGTGGAATCAAATTTCACCCCTTAGAAAGATAGACTAAACATGTTTTGTTTTTTTTAAGTTCCAAATGTTTTAAAATTTCTATACGAACTATATTTCTTTGTTTTTAATTATAGAGACAAAAATGTCAAGGCTTGAAATTCCATAAGGGTAAATGTAAAATTGTCAAGGCTTGAAACTCCATAAGGTGCAATTTTTAGTGTAAATGGTGAGGGTTATGGAATTGAGTTAACCCTATGGAAGAAGATGATAATAATATAATGAGAATGATAGGGTAAACAAGTTGATCCATGACAACTCAAGGGTTATATCAATCAGTTGGTGCCACTATTGGTAGGATGTTTCTTGTAATATGGCATGTTGTGCAGGACCTTGGTTCAATTCCCACAGGGCTAGGTGTCACATCCCCTCCCATCATTCCAAACCACAGAGGGTACATGACTGACATACCAGGGCTTATTTGATCAACTCAGCCCCATACATTACTAATAATTTAAATAATAAATAAAACTTCTATGTGCAAATACATACTCAATATAAACACAACGGAATTAAATCATATTTGCACACACACAAACAGAAATGCATCAGCGTATCTATCACAGGCATATGATGAATCAACATGCAGAGAATTCAATCTCGTTCTCATGCTATGCACAGACTTCATATCAATTGCATTAAGATAATCATTTCATTTCATTAACATGGACAACTAACATTCAGAACAGAACACACAATGATCATAATTTAAACCACAGAGACTACTTATCTTGAAGATGAAGTTGTCCAAACAACTGGCTATGTAAGAGCAACTTTCCACCCAACCATAGATCTCTGTCTAACCTATATTCTTTCAGCTGAGAGATCACCCCCGAGCTGGGTTGTGTATCCACTAAGGAGGAACTAAACAGGCTCACTCACAGCCATGGTTTTGCACAAACAGTCATGCTAAGCCAACACACAGTTGGGGTTAACAAGCATGCAGAGACAAATGAGGAGGATGCTAAGCCAGTCAGCTCAACCACAAAGCTACATGCATCTCAAATGAACTCAACAGTCATGGCACCCACAATACCTACCACACCCAACACAAGGAAGGTCCCATTCTCTATTGCACAGTCCCTCAGGCGTCCCTTCCCTCCAGTGCTCTTCAGGGTGGGCATAGAAAGGTCCAGCTGCTAATTCCTTGAGATTCTAGCCTTCATTGGGTTTATCAAGCAAACCCAACCTCTACTCAGTCATTCACACATGGATTTGTCACACATTAATTAACTCAATCCCGTCACTGGATTTCTGGGCTATAAAAATTGGGTTTTTCTATGGATTTCGAGGTATCTAATGCTCTCAAATTCGCCCCAAGGTTCATATCTATGGATCCCCCATTGGATTTTACTGTCAATACCAAATTCTGGGAGTTTATGGCTCTTCAAAACGTGGGTCCTTGCAAAGTTGCGATTTCTGCTTTTTCTCACTGCTGAGAATTCGTAATGGATGGAAAATGATGCTGGGCCCTTCAACAATGGAATGGGAATGAGGAAGAAGCAACTCCCATGAGGTAGACGGACTTGTGGTACAAGAAAAACAGAGCCCATACCTGCCATACGAATTTCTGGGCTGCCCATGCTCCATTGAAGCCATGGACTGAATTCTTCAACAACTTCCTTGCAACAGAATTAAATGTCAGCAAGGAAAGTCAAATGGGTTCTCACAATGACATTTGGCAGCATCCCACAACCCCCTCACCACTCCCTAGTGGAATACACATGGCCCCTTCTCATTCGTTGCTTCCATAGCCAGTTTTGGTATTTTATTGAAATATTAAATATTTACATCATTTACAATGTTCCATGGCTTAATAGCACATGGGTATCAAAATATCAAATGCTTGTCTATTTTAAATAAAATACGAACATACACTAGTGGAGCCTTGGCCTTGAGCTCCACGCTAGGGAAACATACATCACATGTATACAATATTTACATTAAAACCCAATATTTCATAAGGGTCAAAATTGGGGTATTACACTAGGCACATTAAGTCTTTTCCGCTCACTTTACACTATGAATCATCCCCAGTATGAGGGGAAGTGCTTGGGAGTTTAATAGGAGTTATTTCAAACATATGTTGACATAGATCCTGAGGTAGATCCCAAGGTATGTTGTAAAATTATTTTTATAAAAATAATTTTTTGTCTATGCAATATCCACTATTCAATACATTAATTTAATTTTCTTATAGATGGTTAGGTGATATTATCCTACCACTATCAAATACTTTACCTCGCCATTGTGAAAGATATAGGAATGGATTATCAAATAGTTGATGCATGTCCTATTGATTATATCATATATTATGGAAAGCATGCAACAAAGTTGAAATCCCTTGAATATGGAATTATTAGATATTGAACATATCATGTGACAAACAAGGTACCCCATAAGGTTCTTCATCATATCCCTATATTTCTATGTTACCAATGATTGTTTGGGTGCAAAAACAAAGCAAATTTATGGATTATCATGCACAAAAGAGAATTGAAGATGGTTTTATGGAATGCATAGAAATGGTCCCACGTTTAGGGACATTGAGAAAAGATGGCTAATTTTTAAATAAGAGCCTTGTAATATCAATGTTAATTGGAAACTAACGTTGTCAATTCATTTGGAGATCTCATATCCATTTATTTAGCGTGGCCAATTTTTGTTATAAAGAATACCCTCCCTCCTTGTATTTTAATAAAGAGGAAGTACACAATGTTGGCATTAAATGTTCCAATTATTGCACCGAGAGGAGCAAGGTTCTCTACAAATCAATATGGGGGATATTTTGTCACGTAACATAGTGTTATGTCAAAAGTAAAAAGCAATTAAAATTAAAATCATGTCGTCTAATAAAATAAAAAAATGAAAACAAAATGAAAAGTAATTAAAAAAATCCATGTAGCCTCATACATCAAAAGAATTAAAACCAACATAGATCAATCTTAAATCTGTATCTATCAAGCACAAAGAGGGATCACATTTCTATAGGTGTAAAATTTTTTGGATGTGTAAAAATTTTAAAATAAAAAGAAATTACATCACAAGAAATTGGATCCCTCTCGATGCTTGATAGATCCAGGTTTAAGATGGATCTGTGTTGGTTTATTCTCATGGATTCTTACAACATACAATTCATTTTTATTGTTTGCTACATATTTTATATGTATAAGGACTTAATTATGTGTGTTTTCAAATAACCATGTACATACCAAGATAGACATATGGATGTATATCTTGAGCCTCTTATTTGCATCATCATGTATGACATCTCCAAACCACTAGGGAAAACATTATTTGAATTCCATGGAATATTTGCATGGACAATTCATGATGCCCTCGAGATAACACTTTTTGTTGTATATGAAGTGAAAGTTTACTCTATTTATCCTCTAATATTTCAAGTGTTTTTTAATATTTTGGTATTCTATTACTATTATTCTATATCTTGTAGGCCTTCAAACAAAAGGTAAATATGCATGTCCAGTATGTGGTCCCATAACAACATTTGAATTTTCAAGAAGTTTAGGTAAAATGCATGACAAATACAAGAATTTACTCCCTAAGAACCATAGGTATCAAACTGCTAAAAAACAAATTCTCTAATGTGCAAGAAGAGGGTGCAAAAAAGATTGAGAATGACACCTCACAAAAAGGGCTTTGAGAGGATTCTTGGTAATCAATTGGTTTAAGTAACTTGTTCCAATTATTTGTTTATTTATTTCTATTTGCTATAGCTAACAAATGGTATTTGCATTTATGTTTCCCAAATATCAACATTGTGATCTTCCATGTGGTATGGAAATATACTTTGTCCAATTCAGTTAATTGCCCCACTATGAGCACCTACAAGTAGCTTCTTTGTTTGAAAAAGGCATATTGGAAAGAGAGATGCTAAATTCTTATAGAGAATTCTAGATAGAAGGAATAACAAAGATAAATATGCTAAAGTTATAAGTGACATTGAGGAAGGCAATGTAATGCAATATTTGATTCATTCTTATAGCGATAGACAACTAACCAATCTTCCATGGTTATTAATAGAGCAAAAGAACAATGTTATAAAATAGGTCATAAAAAATATTAGATTTTTTAGTGGCTTTTCTTCAAACATGTAAATAATATATTAACATAGAAATGTGAGTTTCGTGGGGAAAAATTCATAATTGGCATACATTTATTAAGGTTTTTACATTTATTAAGGTTTTTCATTTTCTAGTATTTATGATCTAATATTAAGAATAAAGCATACCCAATTTGGGTAAAGCACTAAAAAGAGAAAAGTTGGAAGACCTACGGGTCATTAATGTGTATATCCAAGAGGAGAATCGACGCTTGAAGGAGAAAATACAGAAGTTTGCAGGAGGATAGTAGACCTAGAAAAGGACCTTAAGACTTTTACAAAATTGATGCCCTTATTAAAGGAACACTTAGTTGAACATTGAGACTCTCTCACCACTATTATGGTATATTGCAACAAGATAAAGGCTCAACTCTTGCAATTGGGAGAAAAAATAATCCAACTAGATGATCAATAAGAAAAGAATCTCACTCAAATGATGGCTAAGATATGTCAAGAATTGGAAACAAAGAAGGAGCCATTACCCAAGCTACAAGTAGTTGTCCTAGAGACTAAGCAAGCACAAGCACCTTCCATGACTACAACATAAGTCAACACCACCAGGACAAGCATGGTAAGCTCACCCTCCAGGGAATTTCTCATTCTATTTTGAAAGAGCCCTTTGGTGTGTTTGAAAAACGTACCATAGGCATCAGTTCCAAGCTAATGAGACAAATGAGATACAATGGCCAAGGGCTAAGCAAGAGAATCCAAGGGATCATAAACCTCATTTTAGTTAAATAGATGGTCAAGCATGAAGGCCCAGGTTTTGGTGGAAAATGAGAATTGACTAAAGATAACTCATCTCTTAAAATTTTGGCTCAAGTAAAGGCCACTAAGATGACCATTGTTAAGGAAATAGGGATCAAAGAAAAGACCATTTTGGTCGAAGAAAAGGAAACAAAAAAAAGGAGTAAGCAACAAACAAGCACTCCAACTTGATTGCAATAGCTTGAATGGGGCCAACTAAGGGATGTTTCCACCATCAAAAATTGCACCCACACTTGAAGAAGCAAGCAAACAAGCCAGCAAGCACAAGCACAAATCAAATAGGTATGGCAATGCATTTCTAGTTTGTTTCTACTATAGGAAGAAAGGCTACAAAGTTGATGATTGTTGGCACTCTGGTGGATATTGTTTTTATGGTATAAGAGGCCACTAAGCGAATACCTATCAAAGAAGAATCCTTCAAAAAAATGCAAGATTGTCTTTAGGGGAAGAAGGATCCAAGGACCAATTCCTCGAACCTGCAGAATGAATGTAATGTCCCCATTTTGACCCCTTTGTATTAAATCGTAAATGATGTGCATATTGTAATTTAATCATGGTGAGGAGCTCAAGGCCAAGGCCCCACCGTTGATTTAGTGTTTCATGTATCGGCAATTAAAAATAGATGCCTATGGTTCTTGTGCTAGATAGGCACAATGTATATAAAACATCATGTAATTACGAATTTTTAATGAAAAACCCACAACCGGCTATGCAATGCAACAAAAGAGATGGGGCATGACTCTACAAGGAAAAGGGAGGGAAATTATTCAAACCCTTGAGCCAATGGTATTAATCCATGTGTCAATGAGGAAACCCATAAACCACCAACTACCATTTTTGTCTCATGCACCCAATCATTTAATTCTTCCAAGAAATTGTTAAGGCAGTTAATGCCTTGGAAATGAAGAAGTATGGCAGCCAATTTCGTGCATGGGCAAGCCATCAACCTAGAAATTCGTGTTTTGTCTCCTTGGGCAAGAAAACACCCACAAAATGGTACCAAAAGCCATTCTGAATAGGGAGTCTTCACTCATTCACGTATTTGGAGCTAGCTGGGTCTTTCCCTACATGTTTTTCATCCAAATTCTGCATTTTTCCATGCCTGGGAGTTCGTTTTTGCATATGCAGTAGCCTGGGAGAGAAGGGCCACGTTTTGGGGACTGTATGGAGGTCGTTTTTGCCTTGAATGTCCAAGGACGTTTTTCTAAAAACGGATTTGGCTTCTTGGGTTGTTCACCAACTTCCTATTTCGTTTTTGGGGGTTCCCACGTTTTTCTGAGTTAGCCGAAACCCCATCTCATGCATCTCACTGTAAAAATGTTTTATCCTGCCCCACAATTGTGTTCTGCTGTTGTGTGCATCCTCATTTTTGGTTTGAACCTGTGAATTGAAGCTTTGGAGTGGTAGTGGACGGAAGTGGCTTGATAAACCTAGTGGGGGAGGCAACCTCTCAAGGAGATCAAGAGGGCTTTGGTTACTGTTCTATGCATACCCTGAGAGCACTAGATAGGGAAGGTATGGCTTGAGGGACTGTATAGCAGTGAAAAGAATACTTCTTTGTGCTGGGTGTGTAGGTATTGTGGGTGCCAAGCTAGATAGATCTTGCAAGGTTATCCCTGGCTCTGTGCTGGAGCTCACTAGCTTAGCAACTCTTCCTTTCCATCTCCTAGCAGCCTGATAAACCCAATTATAGATTGGCTTGGCTCATCTTGGTGTATGCTTGGCTATGTGGGAGTCTGCTATTCCCTGGTTCCTTGTAGAGATCATGCCCAGCTCGGGGGTGGCAGTGGTGCTGAGAGATTGAGGAGCACACTGGCCTACGGTTGGGTGGAACGTTGCAGTTGCATAGCTAGTTGCGTGGAACTACTTTCGCATAAGATAAGTATTCTCTTGTGTAAATTGGCAATTATCATTCGATGAATATTATGAATGTATGTGGATGTGTTAAACGAATTTATTTCCGCTGTGTTTTTTAAAAGTTTATGCATTTCCATGTGATCTTGTATAATTCTGCAAAGGTTTCTATTCAATGGCTGTCACAGAATAGCTTGAATGTATATTAGATATCAACAGGATTAATTTAATTTCCGTTGAGTTCTATAGCATGCACATATACATGTCTGGTATTAATTCTTTCAAAGAATGGATATGGGGCTAATTGCCCGGATTGAGCACCACGTCCTCTCTATCATACTGTATGGTAGGAAGGGGACACTACAATGAAAAAAAGAACATGAACAAAAGGAGAATGTCAAGAAGCCCATGTAGTCACAAGAATTTGTTTCATCACTTCGAGTTTACTAGACATTGGGAAGCTAAGTGTTGAGGTTTCATCTAGAACTTCATTTTGGTATTTTCACATCCAAGAGAAAAGTTTGGAGAGACAAGGTTGAGGGGAAAGAAGAGATTTATGCATTTACATATCAAGGAGCATTAATTGTCCAAGGAAATATTCTAAGGAATACTTTCTTAAATCTTGGATGAAATCCATACAAGGTTGTCAAGAATAGAGAGCATGATGGAGAAGAAAACAACATGCTACACCTTTGAGTCACTACAAGGAAAAAGGCCCTTTAGTGGAGGTTATAACGGATGCTCCACTCAAAAGAGTCCAACTATCCATTTTTAGCGGAGTTCACTAGTGGAGGTGAGTGGCCAAAGGTTTTAGCGGAGGTCTTTAATTTTATAAGTAAAGACCTCATCACAGTGCGTTCTCTAAAATTAAACAACTCATTGCATTTAATCATAACGAAGGCAGTGATCTACATTTTATTAAAAACAATACAACTATTTTATTCAAAAAATATCGTAAAATTTTACCAAAAGCCTCATAACGGTGCGTGAGTATATAAACATCCCGGTGCGTGTGATAGACTCTAACACACTAATTAATTTTTTATCAAAAAATAAAAATCTATAATTGTATTCCTACGCAATTTCGAAAACCTCATACCGATGTGTTAGATGATACAAAATGCTCGGTGCGTGCACAACACATAAACACACTGGCATTATTTCATTAAAAAATAATAAATATTTTTTATTATTTTATTTTAAACCCTCCTCACACCGGTGCGCCTGACCTAGATGCATTAGGTGGTCTACCAAGGATTTTAGGTGCCTCTCTCTTTTGCTTACGAATCTAGATGCACTCCACCAATGATGCATTGATAGGTGGTATACCATGACCACCTATCAATGTATCATTCAAGATTTTTATTTTTTTTACAATAATCCACTTTACAATGACAAATATCAAAGCTCTAATAGGAAGAAAGACAAATACTTAATTAAAAGAACAACCTTTTTCAAATGACGGATTAACCCATCAACAATGAAACTTGAAATAAATATAGATATGAATATGCATATTCCAATTATAGGATTTAAAAAAAATATTGTTTGTTATTTTTAATTTATTATATCATATAAATTTTAAAGGATATACATATTTTTTTAATCTTGCCATAAGTTTTTTCTACCTTAACGATATTTACGTGTCTAAGTATCTAAAATATAAAATATAAGTGTCTGAGTATAATATAATCATTAAATTGACTGTGTTATTGAAATTAGAGTAGATGAAATTACAACAAACAAATATGATTGACATCAATGATAATTTGTACTCTAATTCGTTGATTCTGATCCAATTGTAACAATACAATAAATTAAATGATAAAGCCCACGTTGTAATTATGACCTAAATGAAAAGCTACAAATGTCATCTCTAACTATGCAAAATGACAAACAATCATTCCATACAATCACAAATTACTTGATAGACATGAAACATATTTCACATCATATTAGTTGTTAACCAACTCAAATTGTTTAAACACGGTATCCAGTAATCAACTTTCCATTTCCATCATCATAACATGAAAAATAAACAATATAATTAGACAATCAAAGATAACAATAACAAAATAATATCTCAATCTGTAAATGATGAAATAAAGCATGTACATATCACTCTTCGTCACCATATCCTTCATTATCTTCCTCGGTTGGAATGATAGCATTGTTGTTCTCAAAAACATATTTAGATATAGGGTCATGTCTTAATATGAACCACCAATCTTTATCCAACACATCCGAGTAAAAGAACACCTGATTGCAGTGTTTTGGGAAAACATAAGGCTCCTTACTTTCATCCCACATCTTTCTTGAGTTGATACATATCAACACACTATCACGATCTTCCTTTACATTATTCATGTCAAATGTGTCCCACCACCTGCACCTAAAAATAACACATTGGAAAGATGAGAAGTCCACTTGAATGATCTCTTGTATCTTTCCGACATACCCAACATCCCTCCTATTAGGTTTCGATCGTGATGGCTAGCACGACTAGATTAGTTGAACTTGACTTCCACTCCACAATATTGTGTAAGACGTCCATCATCGGCATCCTCGGTGTGAAAATAATTTCCATAATCCGACATAGATGGGAACAAATGCACCTGTAAGAAAATTTAACAAATTATGGTGTCATATGTCTAATAACCCAAGCATTAATATATTAAACATATATGTTATAATTCAAAGTTGCATTATAAATATAGGGTAACGACCGGATGCACCATATTTCTCTTTGACTTGGTCTACAACCTAGCTGTTGGGACAGATCATTGGCATATTTTCTGCTAAATGATCTGGAAATGGCATACTTCTACCGTGCAACTACCTGAATTATTTTATGTCAATGTCCCATTTCCTCCTCTTCTCTTCATACAATGCGACCCACAATTGTTGCCTTCCAGTTATAAAGAATGAATTTATTGATTGCAACAATTTATGAATTCATTACTATATTCATGGAAACAAAACCACATTCAATATGTATGGGATCAACTATAGATTTTGAAGCTTGTTGTGAATAGTTACTATGTGGAAATTTGAATATTGAAAGATAGATGACTTACTCTTTATCATGCGCCTTTTTCCGTTTGTTTCCAGTACCTCCCCTTCCCTTTTGTCTTCATCATGTTCATCATCCCAAATCACTGTGCTTAATGTGTGGTTGATTGCTTGATGTACTCACTAGCATAATAGAACAACTCATATACTATGTACCCCTCTGTCATAGACCCCTCGGGATTTTCCCTTTGTTGAACAAATCCCTTCACTTTTTTCATGAACCTCTCCAAGAAGAACATCCAACGGCATGACTAGACCACCCCGATTAATTCAACCTCATCAACTAGGTGAATTCGAAGATGAACCTACAAATCCATGAAACTCAACGGTAGTTCCTTCTCAAACATACAAACAAACTCAGTTATCTCTTAACGCCACTATGGAATGCTAGCGATGTAAATCTCCTTTGATGTGATCCACCAAACAAATGCAGATAGTCTAGATATGGCACACCGCAGGTCATCGGGAAATTCATAGTTCACACACCCACGCACAAACAACAAATAATGACACTACAAAGTAAACACAAAAAGTTAATTGCAATTCAACTTTTGTGGTAAAAGATATAAATAAAAAGTAAAAACAATTTTTGGACATTATATGTACCCTTAGAAGGTTGAGATGGTCATGTGATTTCAAAGCAAACAACTTTCCATCTGCAGTGAAGCAACGTCGTAGAGTAGACCCATAAAAAGAAGGTCCCTTCACACCCAATATAACTTCCTTTGCCAAATTAAGATCATCTTTCTTCAAAATCCATGGGACTTCGCCTTTTTTAAATGAAAAAGAGGGGCCAACCTCTCCTCTATTTTCTTGTCTTGGCCAATGCTTCTTTTTAGTATTTGAAAAAATAAGATCTTTCCTGATAGCCAACTTGTCACTTTTTTGGATGATATGTGACGCCACAAAGAACATGAAATTTTTTTAAATATATGCATGGGATCTAGTAGCTGGGCAATATTAATATGCTCCCAATATGGAGCTCATAAAATATCGATTTCCTTTTCATCCCTTTGGGCATTTTCTCAACATAGGTGCTGAAGAATTCAAGATCATCGATCACAGGTTGCACATTTGAATCTAATATATCTATCTATTCCTTCTCCTTCTCTCTGTCATATTCCCTAAGCCAGTCAGTTGGTGTCATTATTTCAGGCATTTGGGTTCTCTCTCATTTACCATTGAAAGTAGATCTTGCTCTTCTATAACAGTGGTTTTTTGGGAGGAATACCCTAGAGAAGTTGTACACTGACTTTCGTAGGTATTTGAACCACCTAGCCTTCATAGAAGCTCCACGACATTTACATCCATAATAACCTTTTGTTACAAGCCCTGCGATATTATAGTAAAGAGAGAACGTTAGTGTTGAAGATCAAGACAGTCGCACCGAATTAAATATGGCAAAAAATATTGCTTTGAATATAAACAAATCAAAAACAATATATTTACCTGAGCAAAATCCTAACCCTGGATTATCATGTGTGGTGTATGCACATATGCCATACAACGTAAAACTCCTCTCTGATGGGATGGGTTTGGATACATCATATACATGTATCCCTTCCCATAATTCCTTAAATTCATCGATCAATGGTTGTAGGTAAACATCCATATTCTTCACTTGTCTTTTACCAGGGACTGTAAGAGACAACATAAGATTTTCATTCTTCATGGACAACCATGGGGGGGTATTGTTATTGATCAATACTATAGGCCAAACAGTATAGATGGTGTTTGGTTGGGAATATGGGTTGACGCCATCAATGGTTATGCTCAATCGGAGGTTGCGTACTTCATCCTTGAATTTATCAAGCCATGTATCCTCTATATACTTCATGGATATTGTGGGATTCACATAACTCCTTCCTTACTTCGGTGAGATGCATGTCATCCTTGGAGCATAACTAATTCATTGCAAGGAATGAGCCTTTGAATCCTTGGTATATAGGCATGTGCCTAAATATATTATGAGGAGGACCATGTGTATTAGCCTTGTTATTTGATTCTTTGTACCTGTCATGCCCACATTTTGGACATATCTCTTTATTTGCATATTCACTTCTATATAGAATACAATCATTAGGACATGCATGATATGATATGTACTCAACACCCAACATTTTCAACATTTGCTTTGCCTCTTCGCAGATCCTGGGCAAGACATTATCATTCAGAAGTACATTATCTTTAAATAACTTGCAATTAGTGGGAAATACAAATGTACAATGTCATTTAAGGTTCATAAAATCAACCATTTTCAATGATGATTGTGTCACAAAATTCCTCAAAATATAATGTAGTTGATGGTTAGTTACCTCAACATTGATGAGAAACACGAATCTGGCATGCCATACTTTGCTTTCAAGTTGTAAAGCAACATTGTTGTCCCCAACTACATGGACTTTGATCAGCCACATTTTGGACATATCTTTGTATCTGCATATTCGCCTCTATATAGAATACAATCATTAGGACATGCATGATATGATATGTACTCAACACCCAACATTTTCAACATTCACTTTGCCTCTTCGCAAATCCCGAGCAAGACATTATCATTTGGAAGTACATTATCTTTAAATAACCTGCAATTAGTGGGCAATACAAATGTACAATGTCATTTAAGTTCATAAAATCGACCATTTTCAATGATGATTGTGTCACAAAATTCCTCAAAATATAATGTAGCTGATGGTTAGTTACCTCAACATTGATGAGAAACACGCATCTCGCGTGCCATACTTTGCTTTCAAGTTGTAAAGCAACATTGTTGTCCCCAACTACATGGACTTTGATCGGCCAGGTTCAAAGAGAGGGGTGGTGGAAGCCGATTTAAGGCTTTCGAAGAAGGATTCACTAATATGAGCATCATCCCCCAGCTCATTGTACTGGAATGTATGTAACAACATTGCATCCATGGCACTCCTTTGTCGTAATAACGCATCCATACCAATGTCTACTTCATTACCTCCATTTCCAAAATGTGAAGAACTACTATCACTGTAGGAATTCCTAATAGATGAGGATGGACACAGTGGAAATTGAATAGGTGGTTTATTCAACCATCCTTGGTAAGCTTCCTCTCCAAGTTGCGCTCTTTTTTCAGCCTTCTCTTGATTTGACATTGTAATGGGGTGCAACGGAAGATGATAGGTAGGTCTCTCATCATCAGAATCTTGATTTCAAAAATATTGAACATTACATCGATGATGTTAGTAAGCACAATGCAATTGGTTCAATCTAGCATTATACAAAACAATTATTTCAGAAGCACAAGAATCATTTCCAATAGAAAATGTTAAGCTGCAAACAATTTATAAAGCAAACGTTCAGATTGAGAGATAATTTAACTTCAATTCCACATTAAATGTAAAAATTTAAAATTGAGCAACACATTTTCAAATTCATGACTTTATAAATTTAATTAACAATTTATAAAACATAATTTCAAACTAAGCAATACATTAACATGACTCCCATTGAAAATTAACAAATACAATTAATCAATGTTTTTTGTGTTATGCCCCAAGGGAACGTCTAAGGGCAATCCCAATGCAAGGCGTCTCTAATGAGCGGTTGCTGGTGTACGGAAGTTATAGTTTATTAACAACTCGTCACCAGGAGACAAACTATGTATTGCACATAAAACAATAAATTTGGACGCTTTCCTTCTTATAAAGAACTGTTGGTCATTGAAGCGTTCCTCAAATGAACAATTTGCAGAAAATAAAGAGCACCTAGAACTACTTATGAACCTTGAAATGTTCCCATGAATGCATGGATGACCATCTATATATAACAGGTTCTTCCTGTTAAAGTTTCCAGAAACATAACCATTCATGCACATACTATACATGGAAATGCTATGTTTGTATTTAACAATATTTGAACAACCACGGACTACTGGGGTGTCATAAAAGAGTTCTAGCTCATGAATTACTATCGATGAACCAGAATTGCGACTTGAAGATGGCATATTACAATTGGCGGGGTAGAGTGGCTGCCCATTTTCATCTACGAACTGCTTGCGATATCTTGCTCTCGATAAGAGCTTATGATGTTTTGAAACTAGTGGAATGTCTTGTGCATCCGAACTCAAACCCGAATCGAGGTCCTGCAATAAAGAATAAATTGATATTCAAATTCACATGGATAACATAAATTCAAATAAATAGTCAAAATATAAATAAAACCTAAACTTATTGGGGATGGAAAGGGAGAACTTGTCAAACTTTGAATAAGATGGAATGAGCTAGAATCTGAAGAATTGGCCATTTGATACTACAAACTTTTATCCTTGCATTTGAGCGAAATCAACAATCAATATACGTCTCTATAGTTTTAAAAAAAAATCAAGAATTATATTACAATCTAACTTCCAATATAGTTTGGAAACCATTTTGTAAGAATAAGGTGAGTTTAAGCAACATATATATAATATAAAATATTGTAATTGGTGTGGTTGAATACTAAAAGAACATTTGAGATGAATATATAATTTTAAGTGGATACATAAAACCACAAGAGGATTTACAAATTAAACTGGTGCATCCATTCAAATATACACACACCAGTGCGCCCACATATAGAAACCACACCAGTGCGTAACAACTATAAACGCATCGTGAAAGAACCTCATCAAAAGCCCCCATGGTATAAAATATCTACTACATTTGGTACTGGATATTTATACATGCATTTTACAACATTTTTCATGCGGGTGTGTTTCGTAAATATAAGCGCATCAGGGCATCCTAATGATAAACGCACTGCAACATGCAATTTTTTTTTAAGTTTCTAAATTTAATATTGCTAGTGCTGCGTCGAACTTCAATGGTCCAATACGTTTCGTATATGGACGCACTGGTGCAGCATGGCCACAAGCGCACCAAAATGCCGAAAAATTAAAAATTAAAAAAACCACACAAGCTATTTTTTCCCTAAACTAAAAAAAGGGCGGAAATTTTAATTTTGAAAACTAATTCTAAATAATGTTTAAACGCAAAAATCCTAAACATTAATTCATTCTTTTTCCAAAAATTTCGAAGGAGAGTTGGAAGAGAGACTTACGTGGAAGGAGTTTGTAGCAACTGGATTATTCTGAGGATTGAAATTTGTTAGGTATGGTGAATCAAACAAAACCCTGCATAGTAAAAATTCAAGTATGTAAATATCACTGTTGATCTTATTACCTTATTTAGAGTTTAACTAGATTTATAAAAAAAACTTCATACTTACCTTCAATGTTGCAACCCTTATTTTCTCATTGATTCTTTTCATTTTAGGTGGTTGCAATATTTTACATTAGGGTTTAAATCCCTCTGTTGTTATATACAATTATGATTTCACCCTTTAGGGATTTTAGATTTGTTGATCTTGTATTATATATAGAAAGTATAGGGTAAGATGGGGACACTTTTTGGGTCGAATCCGTAACCATGTTGGCCCTGGTAACTTCTTTTTTTTCAATAAAAAAAGGCATGCATCAAATCAGTGTGTTTGTATTTCAATAATGCATCGGTGCGTATATAAGGAAAGTGCACGGGATATGATATGCGGCACGTGGTGTTTTATTTTATAAAAATGCAATAATCTTTTTCGTTGCTCGGTTCTTTGTTCACAGTGCGTTTATACGAATGTCTCACCACTAATGGCAGGAGCACATTTTTTTATTTTCATAAAACATTAAATAATTTTCACTCATTCATAGTCCATCTGTGTTTATATAACGCCCCAGTGCATTTGTGTATATAAACGCACCAGGGCATCTTATGTGATAATGCGCACTGATACCATACTTGTTTTCTTTTTTGAAGGTATGTAATTTATTTGTATAATATATTGATCGCTTTTGTATTTAATGGTCCGGGTTGTTTATTGATAGAAAATGCATGGTATTAATTCAATGAACAACTTTAGTCGGCATGATGGGAGCACATCTAGAATTACGAAGAAGGCGAGTGCTTTTAATTCATTTTTGTATTTAAATTAATTTGCTTGAATTATTTGTAAAGTTAACTAATATGTATTGATTACTGTGTGACATGCAGAGCCAAAAAATGAGGAAGCTCGATGATATTCTTACCAATCTAAGTCCAGAAGAGCATAAAACGTTGATGGAAAAGTTGCAGAGAGATGAATCGGGTGAATAAAAAATAAATCAATATGAATTATTTCTTCAAATTTGAGTAATAATGTACTTAAGAATATTCACAAATATGTTTCAAATAATCTAATTCACATATGTTGAATGTTATGTGGGGACTGACAACAACAGAAGTCAATGTCATCATAAGAAGAAAAAATTTATGGAAGATGCAAATGATGATCAATTGGTCCTTAGCTTATCTCTAGTGGTGTTGGAAGTTAATAGAAGTGGGGAAGAATTTTATAATACTATGAGGGATATAGTGGAAAGAACGTACAAATGTGCTTTTCACTTGCAATACAGAAACCACTCAAATGATTCGAAAAATTAGGTCATATGTAAACTACAAGAGGCGTTCCCAGAGCAATGGTCAATGAGACATGTCAGACTTGCAATAGAGAAAACATACAACAACAACAAAAAAATCATTCAAAAAGTAATATTCCTGAACATGTTTATATAGATTATGTATCTATAACTACTACAAAGTACCATTCCTTCAATAATTTTTGTCATTTTGCATTTCCAGGAAGATTATGAAAATCTCAAAGGATGGACAAAGTGATATGTGAAATGTACCAGTAGGGATGTCCAAAAAAGTGTACAAGGAGATGGTCAAGGAAATGGACATAATTGCATCGCAGGAGGAGCCATCTCAACAACAATGTGCTTCAAATGTATAAAATCATTGATTTTTAGGATTATGTACATATCATTAATTAATTCAACATTAAATATTGATTTTCAATTATTTAATATGTTGCAGAAAAGAAAAGAAAATTGAACCCAACCAGACACAAGACAGGATGACAAGGAAAAAAGGGGTTGATAGCAAAGTGTGTGAGTATATTTGTGATTTACTTATAAGAAATTAAGATTTCGTAGTGGTTGTGATTTGTATATTTAATTTTGTTTGTTTTCACTGGAAATCCTTGGATGTCTTGAAATAGGTGTTAACATACAAACAGGAGCCATCAAAAGAATTAATTGGCATTGGGTTAAGCAAGGGTTTTGAGTATATGTTGGCATATCAAAAATTAATTGTGGATTTTGTAAGTATATATATTGTTTTACTTCTCTCGTTTTATAATTAATGAAACAACAAAATTCCTTTATATTAAGTCTTTGATTTGTGATGGGGCATAAAACTTGCAGGAAACAAAGTATGGAGTGGAGCCAACATAAGACTTGTTGATAGAAGGCATGAGATTTGGTTTTGAAAGAATGTGTATCATTCATGACTCAATTATTTCTATGGTATGTCGCCTTTCAATTTACATTCATGTATAATATCTATTTTATTTTTCATTATTCCTGGCAATGTAGATACACTCAGTACAGTTTATTTGTATCTTTGCAGATGGAAGCTGAAGAAGAGGAAAACAATCGATCCAATCAACAAAACATTCGTCCAAATAAACCAAATGATGCAACTGGCTCGAGCACTGATAACAGTTCTAGCGAAGAATAATGATCTATATTTAATTTTGATGTTAATGCAGGTTGTTGTAGCTTGTTGTATATTTTGGAACGATTATCTATGCAAATCAGACATTTTGTATAATGTATTGGACATAGTGTCTGAATTGAAAAACAACGAGTTACCAATAAGCGTAACAATTACATGCATGTTGAAATTTTGATTATTGTTATCTCTATGTTGTCCTATTTTGTATGACAAAGGCACTCTCATTGATATATAATCAAATAAACTTTTTTATTCTATTGCATTCTTCAATGTTATTGTCAAATGTTACATGTGAAAAGGCACATTGGTAATTAAATGTATGGATGATTAAATATTACAATAGATGCTTGCATCTATGATATAAGAAATTAATCCAAACAAACGCAAGAATTAAAATTGAAATGAATTACTATAAAAAAATATTTCAATTTCAGATGAATAACAAAATTAAAAAATAAAAATAAAAAATAATATATATATATATATATATATATTTGACTCCAATATCAGTAGCCACTGTTGAGAGAATTATAAGCAGTGCTTTTAATAATTGATGCCGCACCGGTGCGCCTACCTGAAATACATGCACCGGTGTGTTTATGTCAACGGCAGGCTCGGAATTCCAATGTAAATCAAACACACCATTAGATTTAAAAATAAGAATGTCCACGTGCCAGACAGCTTATCAAGTGCATTTTAGTCTTTTTATAGCACCAATGCATGTCAATGGTTTATATGCACCAATAACTATCAAAGCTTATATGAACCGGTGTTTTTTGTGTGTGTTTAAGCATTCTGGTGCATTTTAGTTGTTTAAATGCACTGAATTATTTTGATCTTTTGTAAGCACCGGTGTCTTTTACAATGGAAAGCACCGATTCGATCTTATAAATGGATAGCACTGGTAAAATTTAAAAATATTAAAAATTGTCATGTGCGTATGATGTAACATATCGCATTTGTGCCTTTATTATGTGCATAAGCACTGATGCATAAAACCTAAATGCAAGCACAAGTGCAGTGTTGAAATTTGGTTCTTTCCCACGCTTGTTCTGTTTGAGTGCACTAGTGCATATTTTTACAACATACAGCACCGGTGCATTGTTTTTCTACATGCACTGGTGCGCACAATTTAAACAAAAGGCACTGGTAAAAGAACATCCGCTAAAACATGCGCCCGTCGAGTTTATAAAGTATATATGTAATAAAATCCATTAAAACTTCTGCTATGATTGGCAGAGGTTATAGCAAAGGTTTTTTTGACAATTTTTGCCAACCTGGTAACACTAAAAGCCTCCGTTATGACCTCCGCTACAAGACCATTTCCTTGTAGTGAGTTGAATCTTTTGGGGACCAAATACCTTTTGTAATACCCTATTTTTGATCTCGTGATGTAAATTTTGTAAATATTGATGTAAAATGCTAGAAGCTATAAACAAATTTTCAAGATTACCAAGACTGTGTAAATATGTACACTTTGATATTAATATAAAATCTATAATGGTTGCGAAGGAAGAAGGACAAAGAAGAGATGGGAGGGTATGATTCCACAAGTGGGGAAGTGATAGTGGGATTAAACTTATTTCCCTAGCCTTAGCAATTTAAACCAAGTTATTAAACCATGATTAAGAGCCATGCTTGGAGTAAGCATCATTTAATTATCCTAAGATAGGATTAAGAGGGGAAAAGTGGTCCCATGTGGAGTGGCCACATGGAAATCTTAACTATGCTTATAAACATGAGAAAACAAGCTTGGGAGGGGTTCGGTTCCTCATTCCTTCCCACCATTTCAATTGCTTTCACCATCATCCTTACCATCACCTTGGACTACCATAGCTTGGTATCGTGACAGATAACTAAGAGGCCATTGTTGAATATGAATTATGCATGTCATTAACCGAGGTAGACTGGTGTGCACGAGGAACCTGGCCTACATCTTGTGCCCTGGAGACCCAATTCGGAGACTTCTTGTCCTACTTGTGCTAGAGAAATATAATGGAATTGGAGGTTTCTCGAGGGATTGTTAGCTCAGAGAAGAGAGATTGTTCCTAGCATTGTGCAAGTTGGCGGGGAAGGATAATTGAGGATTGGGACAAGTGTGGAGGGGGTTTCTGCACCATTGGGTTGCATGGTTGATTGAGTTGTGTAAAGTGGAATTGGTAAAGATTTTACCTTGTGGATTGATAGCCCCAACTTGGGAGTGGCCTGTCAAAGTAAGATATGGATTGACAGTGCCTATGGCTGGGAGGAACATCCTTTGCATGCAACCAGTTGGAGGATAATTGATTAAAAAGATAAGTCTCCAGCTCAAGGGTGGCCCGTCAAAGTAAGATATCGCTAGACAATGACTATGGCTGAGAGGAACATCATTCACTCTAGTTGTATTATATTTGTGTTATGGTATCTATTCAATTTACTATTTTGTGGATAAATATTTGCATGGAGTTGATTGGCATGGCATGTGTATTTTATGTTTGAATTGCCTGTAAATTAAAATGTATGCATAAGATAATTTTTGGAAACCATGTATATTATTTTATGTTGTTTATTTAAATGAAATGTGAAAAACAAAATTGGGAGCCATAGTTGAATTCGGATATGTAATTTTGAGTACCCGATGGTCTCAATGGTTGAAAGAGGAAACTAGGTATGTTACACCTTTAAATGGGGAGATGTGACCTGAAAACATTTTTATGAAGTCTCGAGATAATTACTTTTGAAACCAAAATACCAAAATTCAAGGATTCCATATTGACTCCAAAAGAAGATGGAATGAAGCACTTAATGGTTAGCATTCCAAGCCAACTCTATAACAAAGGGACACCTTGCTTGATGGAAAAGAGAATCCAAGATATATGGAAAAACCGAAACTTGGGAAGAAGTGCACAATAGCATAAGAATGAGGACTTGGAATGAAGCAATACCTCAAAGGTTAGAGGACTAAGAAGATTCTGACCATGTCCACAAGGAGTAAAGATTTTCTTTGAACCAAAACAATTTGAAAAATACCACTAGTGAGTAAGAGTATTGTCTTTGATCCAAAACAATTTGTAAAATACTGCTAATGAATAAGAATACACAAAATCTATGATTGAGATTGTATAGCTCCGATTTGCAAATTTCCATGAGCACAAACATAAGCCATCTTTGTTGGTTTTCCAATTTGGGTTTCTAATGTAATCTCTATTGTCAATGTGTTCGATTGTTGTGTGATTGGGTTCTTCTTGTGTTGCTTGCTTCAGTTTTGGATTCATGTGTGTGTTCCATTTAATAGAAATGTAGAGCATCCTTGAATTCACACTTCTCTCCAACAAACGAAATTCCCATGATTCATTTTTATGTTGATGGGATTGTGGGGTTTGGAAAATAAATGCACATATGGCATTGTCCTTAATTAATTGGGTACTCTAATTGATGGTTTGCTTGATCTTTTGCATGAGTAATCATTGTGAATGCCCACATTATATAGCACTATTCCCATTGCTATAACTCTAGGATAATCTCCTTTCGTGTGCACAATGTCGGACCTTTGATATAGCCAGAAATTGCTTTGTATTCCCTATAACAAGCACATGAAGACACCTAAAATGATTGATGGATGATGTTGTATCCATATATAACCAATGCGATATATGAAATAAAACACCCTTAAGTTATGTGTGGGACTATCTACTTACAACATCATTATACATAACTATTTGAATGCTCAAACATGTGCATGATCTACAACAATCACTTGATATTTTAAGATGTATGCATCAAAGGTTATCCTTGCCTATGCATATTCCCATTCTCTTACAACCATTCACAAATGAATATATTTACTTTGTCTTTGAAGATAAATGAAGTGAAGGGAGTACAATTTATTGTGCTTGGTTGCTAATGAGATGAATACATATGTATATAGATATTCATGGTTTAAGTGTCAAGTTGTGCACATTTCAACAAACGTAGTATAATATCCAACTGGATGGAGAATTCACAAACAAATTTAGGCTAGCGGGTTTCAATTTGTGCAAACAAAACTTGTGTTTATTGCAACCATCGTGGACCTACTCTTTGGTTGGCCATCCATTCGAGCACCACAATCAAGTAAACCAAGCACTCAACCAAAATTAAAATAGAGCCATTTCTTCATTGTCAAGGATTTCAATACCTTTTATAGTGATATGCATAAATATGATTCTAACAATTAGATATAAGAGAATTTAACAATGGCATAAACACAATTACATAACACACATAAATTTATCATGGAAAACCCTTTACAGGGAAAAACTAGCAAACTAGTGAGCTTTACCACTCAACTATTATCAACACTCTTAACCAATATTTACAATAGCCATTTACTATAAGGCAATAGCTCAAGCGTGAATCCACTACACTCTACTTCTCAACTCATACAAGTATTTACAAGTACACATAACCTTTTACATTACATCATATTTATAGATGTCACACATGCATTGCTTGTGATACTCAACTTAGTTACATATAACTGCTCCATTAATCAAGGTCCATAACTTCCTAACTAAATATTGGTTTTCTGTTACAGGTGACTTGACTGATTTAACCTTAATCGAATGCGAGTTGAGCTTCTTGTTATCCTGGTGTTCGTCAAATTCCTACCTACTTTATGCTCGTCGACTAGTCATGGTTATCGACCAATCAACTATTATAGTTGGTCAGTCGATCAGACTTCCATTTTTCGACTTCAATTCCAATTGAATTGTTAACCAGTTGACTATCGAATTCAATCGTCATTTACATGCAAAGATATAAACATACCCAACATTCTCCCACTTGTTGTTTTCTTTGCATACATAGGAGATTTCATAACTTTCCCTCACTTAAGCAGGGCTAACAAGCCCATTGATTCCCTACGCCAAGTAAACTTCTCGGTGCTCACCAACTTGGTTAATGAGTGTGCAATATTCTTCAATGTGTCTACATTTTCCAACAACACTTTCTAGTTCTCCACCATTTCTCTCACAAAATGGTATTGTACATCAATATGCTTTGTATTTGAATTATATATAGGGTTCTTTGCCAGGAAGATTGCATTTTGACTATCACAATTCAGTCTAAAAACTTGTTGTTTAAACCCGACCTTTGAACACGACCTCTTTTCTTACATGAGAAGCTGCCATGTATTCATCCTCAGTAGTTAATAGTGAAAAAAATGACTTCCTCCTAATCATTCAACCGAATGCGGTAATGAATAATTTGAAAACATATCCATTGGTTGACCTTCTATGGTAGAGATCTCCAACCCAATCGGAGTCAACAAAACCATGTACACTTATTGTTTTATCAATTTCAAGTTTTTCTTGGTAGCAGATTGCATAATCCGTTGTGCCACACAAATACTTGAATATTGTTTTAATAATGGTCCAATTCTCTTTCCCATGTGTTGACATGTACATGCTCAATACTCCCACCGCATGGGCAATATCAAGTCAAGTATACACCATTGCATACATTATATTACCTACAGCACTAGCATAGGGTACATGTGCCATGTACTCTATATCTTCCTATGTCTTAGGACATTGTTCAACAAATAATTTAACTCCTATAGGAATAGGGACCTTAACCGGTTTGCACTCCTGCTTGTTGAAGCATTTCAAAACTATATCAACATATTTACTCCCATTTAACCAAAGCCTTCTACCTGCTCAATCTCTTTTAATTTCCATTCCAATATTGAAATGTGCTACATCAAAATCCTTCATGTCGAACTTGGAGGACAACTGTAGTTTCACCTCCCTTATTAGATCCATGTTGTTTCTAACAAAAAATATGTCATCCACGTTCAAAATTACATACATAAAAAATCACTAATTTTCTTGTTATACACACAGTGATCATCCTAACTTATCACAAAACCCAACTATTGGATATACATATTAAAATTCTGGTACCACATGTTAGGCGATTGCTTTAAACCATAGAGGGACTTCTTGAGCTTGCAAACCATGTCCTTTTCCCTTTTCAATGTCAACCCTTCAGGTTACTTCATATAAATTTCTTCTTCAAGATCATCATAAAGAAATGTTGTCTTCACGTCCATATGTTCTATTTCAAGATCAAATGTTGCAGCTAAAGACATTAGTACCCTAATGGAATTTAATTTTGCAACAGAAGATAATATCTCACCAAAGTTGACTCCCTCGACTTGGGAATATCCCTTCGCTATTAGTCGATCCTTGTACTTCTTGAATTGACCTGCCGTGTTCAAATTTTTCTTGAACACCCACTTACTTCGACAAGTTACCTTCCATTTGGCAATGTGACTAGATCCCATGTTTCGTTCCTCTTCAAGGACTCCATTTCTTCTTCCATGGCCTTTTTCTAGAGTTTACCCTCTGTCAAGTCTATTGCTTCCTTTACTAACTTGGGATCCTCTTTTGTGGTAATTAATGCAAAAGCAGAGTGGAAATCTGGTGGATTATACTTTTCAAGTTGTTGCTTTGCTCGACCAAACCTCTTGATAAACGAATTCTTTTGTTCCACCTCTTCATCGGATTCAATTGACTCATCTGAATCATGACTTTCGTCATTCCATTCAAACTCTATATTTTTTTATTCCTTTTCTCTTTTATATCTTCAATCCTGTAAGTACCTATGACTTCTATGAAGATCGTGTCTTTACTATAAATTGTATTCCTTGTGATTCCACAGCTTATACCCTTTCACTCCATCTTTGTACCCAATGAAGTTGCATTTCTCATACTTGCTATCAAGTTTGCTTATTTTCTCCTTTGGGACATGAACAAATGCATCACACCCAAAGACTTTGAGATGTGCAATAGAGGGCCTTTCTCCATCCCATGCCTCATGTGGAGTCCTCTCAACCATATCCATTGATGATGACCTTTTCACTAGGTAACATGCCATGTCGACTGCCTCTTCCCATATCTCTTGTGCAATACCTACACCAATGGGCATGCTCCTTACTTTTTCCATCAACGTTATATTCATTCTTTCAGCAACTCCATTCTATCAAGGCATGTATGGAGTTGTGTTTTTTCAAGCTATATTGTGTTGTCTCATAACCAGTCGAACGCCTTACTACAAAATTCTCCTTCATTATCGGTTCTTAGCACCTTGATCTTTTTGGCAGACTAATTTTCTACAAGAGCCTTGAACTCTTGGAACCTTTCAAAAACCCCAAATTTCTTCCTCAAAAAATACAACCATGTCATTCTAGATAAAGAATCTATGAAAGAGACGTAATATTGGTACCCCCTAGTTATGGGACTGGTACTGGCCCAAACACATCAATATGTATTAACTCTAGTTATTCCTTGGCCCTTGTGGCCCAACATGGGAAACTTACATGACTCAGTTTACCATAAATACAATGTTCATAGAAGTTTACTTCTAAAGAAAAATCAGGGAGACATTCGACCATACCTTTGTTGTGCATAGCACGAAGACCTTTTTCACAAATATGTCCCATCCGTTGATGCCATAACATGGTCGAGTCAAATAGACAAGAAGATATGTTGTTGGATTCAAGAAAGGTTGTATTTGCATATCTAATGGTATATTTTATTCCCAAGAGCTTTTACAGTGTTCCATATTGAACACCTCTCATCAATACCATCGCTCACACCATTTTACATTAATCTTTCTCAAATACAGGTTGCAAATTTTCATTTCTCATCTTACTAAAAGATATCAGGTTTTAAGCAAAACCTGGAATATGCAACACCCATGGAAGAGTTCCATCCTAATTCCAATTTTTGGTATCACTCAAAATTTTCCTTGTCCAAGAATCTTGGTTGGTGAATCATCTTCTAGAAGAACATCACCACCGTCGTATTTCTCATATTCACAAAACCACTCTCTGTGTGGTGTCATATGATACGTTGCACCAAAGTTGATCAACCAAGGGTTGTGATCTAACTGTGTACTTGTCGAATCCAGATACACATCCCCTTTTTCTTCAGTCGAATGCTTACCTTCAGTCGGCGGTGCTTCCTCAAATCCTTTGCTCTTCTCGACTCCTACCAACTTACAATATTGCTTATAATGCATGAATTTACCACATTGCCAACATTTTCTTGTCATTGGACAAGGGGATTTAGATCTAGTCTTAAATCTACCCCTTAACTTTGATTTTCTATCGGAGGCTTAACCTTTTCCTCTGTCTTTTGATCGACCTCCTACCATTAGGGCATCGTGCAGGGTCAATACTTCCATGTTCTTCCACCTCATCTCTTCTTATAGCACAGATGAAACCACATCGTCGATCTGTAATGTGTTATTATTGCTTCCAATACCCACGATCAGGCTATCCCGTGAGTCTGGCAATTAACACAATAGATTGATACATTTATCCTCCTCTATAATTCTGATATCCACGGACAATAACTGACTGACAATAGCATTGAATGCATTCAGGTGCTTTGTTACTAATCCACCCTCATTCATCCTCAAAATATATAGCTTCTTCCGAATTAGAAACAATTTGTTAACCATATATTTTGACTAGTACAAGTTCCCCAACTTATCCCACGGTTTCTTTGTAGTGTATGCTCCTGAGACATTCAACAATACATAATCTACTAAACAAAGTTGGATTGTACTCCTTGCTTTTATGTTAAGTTTCTCCCAATCTTTTGATGACATACCCGTCGAAGTTGTTCCGAGGCTGACAACAACCCATTGCTCTCAATCTACAAGGAGAGCCTCCATTTTGAGCTTCCAAAGCTCAAAATTTTGTCCATTAAACTTTTCAATTTCTATCCTTGAATTGTTTTCCATTCTAACTAAGAATTGATGTCTAGAACTCCCAGTGAAACTACATATTCTCCAAATCCAATATCAAATGAAAAAACACTCAACAACAAAGGCATACCCTTAAATTCAAATATAGCTCTAATACCATGTCAAGGATTTCAATGCCTTTTACAGTGATTATGCATAATGATTCTAACACTTAGATATAACAGAATTTGACAATGGCACAAACACAGTCACATAACACACAAAAAAAATCTTGGAAAACCCTTTACGGGGAAAAACCAACAAACCAATGAGCTTTAACACTCAGCTATTATCAACACTCTTAAGCAGTGTTTACAACAACAATTTACTAGATCATAATAGCTCAAGCATGAATTCACTACACTCTACTTCTCAACTCATACAAGTATTTACAAGTACATACAAGTACACACAAATACACATAGACTTTTACATTACATCATATTATAGATGCAACACTTACACTAGCTCATTGCATCGAGAGTAGCGAGATGCTTACAACCCAGTATGGGGGAGATGTTGTGATTTCATGTCATGTGACATTTTAATAATTAAAAAATTAAAAATTAAAAAATAAAAACATGTCGACTACAAAAATTGTACATATGTTTTAATGAAATTAAATATATTATACTAATCGAATCATCATGACTATTCTTTGAATTGTTTTTATCTTAAATTTTTTACACATCAAGAAAAAAATTACACCTCAAGAAATTGGATCCCTTTCAATGCTTAATATATCTAGGTTTAAAGATGGATCTATGCTGGTGATACTCAAGTTAGTTACAACTAACTGCTCCATTAATGGCGATCCATAGCTTCCTAATTGAATATAGTTTTTTTTTTGCATTTGACTTAACCGAGTCAACCTCCAATCGAGCTTCTTGTTTTCCAGGTGTTTGTCTATTTCCTACCCTCTTTCTGCTCATCGAATTCCCATCGACCAATTGTGATCGTCGACCAGTCCATTATTCTAGTCTGCTAGTGAATCAGACTTCCATATATTGAGTTCAATTTTAGTCAACTTGTTAACCGATCAATTATCAACTTTGACCATCGATTTACATACAAAGAATATAGCATACCCAACATTCATGCCTTAGTTAGTTCATCTCAAGAAACATGATTTTAGGTTGATTGTTCAAACGGTAGAGAACCAATATTTTTTAAAATTTCACAATAATTGTTTGTGTTGACAAGATGACGGGCCATCGGCCTACATTTTATAGATCACATTAATTAGATATACTTATTTTGACTAGGTCGCATGCACAATGACAAAGTCAACAACTAGTTAGTTTATTGTTGGATCAACACTTGCGACAAGGAGTAGAATAAACACATATTATTATATTATCTTCAATTGAACCGCAATATAAAGGCACACTAAATGTAGTAGGTGGAGTTTGCATTAGAATAATATTTACTAACAATGGAATTACACATGAATGATCTACAATACTTTATTTTTGTGAAAAGCAAGGGGTTATCAAGTTATCACATTGACAAGGAATCCAATTTATCATTGCATGAGTAAACTCATTAAAGTACACGATATTATTTTTGACAATTTCAATAAGTCCATATTCAATTGCAATATTGCAAAACACCAAATTAGTTAGTAAACATGTTTACTATATTCCTAAAAAATGAGAAGTTTGAGAATTCAGGAGAAATACTTGGAATGAAGGAAAGTAGTTTTCCATTAAGGGGGAGTGTTGGAAATATTAATGGGAATTTTGCATGCACATAATGTCATTTTGTGTGGGTAGGATTGAAGGCAACACATGTAGAATCTCAAAGTTTTCTTCAATGATGTGACAACATGCATAGCTAAACTTTAATGTGCAACATAGTCTTATTGTAAGCAACTAGCATGAGTACTTCCAACATGTCAGATTCATCCTTGACCTATTCAACTTTGAGCATTGTGGAAAACCGTGTCTAAGGATTTGACCAACTATGATCCTTGATGTGATTAGATTTGATCATTCATTAAGATCTACAAACATTTTCCGCATCCATGTGAAGTTGATTAATAAGTAGATTAATTGTTATGCATTGTTAGGAAATCGATAGTTCACGTGACCCTTAGGCAATAAACTTGTATTATCCATTGTAGATGTGGATTTTTGAGGGTCCAAGAGTTGTGTAATGAAGATTGAGAAGCCATTGAAGGTGACATATATCATATGTAACTTTATTGTACATTAAATTTTTGAGTAACCAAGTTAGCCTTTCTACAGTCACCGCCATACCTTCTTATCTTGCATGTGTGATCATTTGTCTCTTTATGTTCACGAGTTCATGCTTAAGTGTTCAATAAGATAATTGTAAGTTTATTGTTAGCTTTGAAGTTGTGTCTAGCAAATAACACAATGCATGTTGATAGTTTTGTGCCATTTGAAGAAGACTAGCACACTATTATGTTATTAGTGTCAATCCCAGAGAAGGCATATTAGTATGCACAGGGGATTGTGTAGGCCAATAAATCTACAATGGTATCACATGATAAAGTTTGGGTGTGATTGTTAGGTGCGTTGGTAATCCTTTGCCCTTGAATTTGGGATATATATATATATATATAATCATAAAGTTGTAGGCTCATCGTACAAGAAGTTAATACAAATAAAAACAAGAGTATGATAATAGGGTTTCAAGGAGACCCAAATTTTCAAAAAAAATTGCCTACAAGATAAGCAATCCTTACAGTTTTTACAACATAGCTTAAAAGTATGTAGGTATAGAGTCTAATAAATTGACCCAACAACAAAACTACCTTACAAAGCATAAAAATACTTGTATTTAGAAGAAGGCGTGCCCACTAAGGGATTCTTGCTTGATATTTGGTTGGAGGTTGGGATCCAAAGCCATGTGTTCATATGTCATATATTTGAAAGCTTGATAGACATTTTATTCATCCTTGATAAATACTTTGACAAAACCAATGGAAATCTTTGGCAAGGAGGCCAAGGAGTGAGAACTTCTAGCAAGAGATGGCATCACATAGAGCATTTTTTTTAAACAAAAATGGTATATTTTATGGATATATAAAATCAATATTGGGAATCCATACAATTGAGAGTACGAAGGGTTCAAAATTTATACAAAAGTTCCCTACAGAGGAAAACCAAAATACTACAATATTTTTCAAGCTTATACATATTGCATCCAAGGTCTAATTCAATTCTATTAAACCTATAACTATATTGCTTAACATATTGACCCAAAAGCAATATACATGTAAACATCATAAGCAAAGTTTTTCATGATTAAATACATGCCCACTGTGGGCCTCCTCCCTATAAGCATCATCTCTACTAGGGTCAAAATCACCAAGTGTTCATTTTTTTCCCACCAACGATGCTTCTAGTTGTTGCACGGTGTCCTCATTGACATCTTGATCCTTCATCGAGCTAATAGAAACTAGTGGAATTGTTTCCAATGATTGGGAACTCCTAGCAAAACCTAGGATCATATTGTACTGCATCTCTAAATCATTTGCCTTTTTTCTGGTTTTATCTTCTACTCCCCAAGATGAGCTTCTAGTTCATCATATTTGGCCTCTTGTTTTTTAATGTGCATACTTAGATACTAATTTCCTGGCACATACCTTCCAATTGGCTAGATAAATGCCATAACATTTTATTTACCTCATAACTCCTTTCATCATAGTTACCCCCAAGCATATATAGGAGGTATCTCCATTTCAAAAGAAAGGCCTGAATATTTTAGATTCCTTGGGACCCACACAACCAAATTCATAGAACTATTGAATATAAATTTACAAAAAACATAAATGCTACATAGAGTCCTTTACAAGAGCCTAGTTAAGAACATAAGGGCGTAGACGAAAACAGAATATGAGAGACCAAACTACTTACCCCTGACAAAGGTGAAATGGAGGTCTATTCCTCCATCAGGTAGAATGCTTGAGCTCTCGTTAAGTAGGTCATTCCCCATAGAGAAGAAAAATGCTTCCACAACCCTCTCATCATCAAAACTAGGAATGAATAAGGATTGATTGAGCTCTTCTCTCCTCGCGGTATTCACAGAGTGCAATACAACATATTTGAACAAGATAAACATCATCCCACCTATAGGTCTGATTATCTTTGAATATAAATAAATCCTCTCTTGAACAGTCTCTTATGCAAGTGTGTGACTACACAATCGACACAAGGGATAGTTATATCATCTCCCTCATACCCTACCCTTGGACACTTGTTCATTTCCCATCGTAACCCATTGTGCATTTGAAAGTGTGAATGGATTTCCAAAGTTTGGTTTGTGAGGTGATTAATACCATGTTATATGATGAGATTAGGTAACCAAAACATGTTTGGGGTCCCCCCATTTTTTACTAGGATGCTTTGATTGTTGAAATTTGGTTGAGCTTTGATATTTAATTATTTTAGATGCAGAGACTTGAAGCAATGAGACAATTCAATCGATGAAATTCATACAACCATAACACAAGATATACCTTGGGGAAAATCCTCAAAATTATGAGAACAAAAACCCCAGCAATTCTTCTCAGTATAATATAATGGATAGCAGAGAATGCTTTCTTTTACAACATATTAGATTTCTTTCGAAAGATAAGAGATCACCAAACTTTTTGGTGAATATACGTAAGAAATAGAGAAGAGAGATCAATCAGATGTGTTCCCAGCACAGCAATAATAAGCACAAACAATACCCTGCACAAAGAGAAGTGCCTTGCCTTCAATGGAGAAGAGAATTCACTTCACATTGGATTCAACAATCTTGTATAACATATTTATACATTCTTTTCTTCTATTTTTAAATTCTAACTTCGGGATAAACTGGCCCTCAAACTGGATGCATTAATCTTGCATGGAGTGGTGGGCCCCACTTCTCATGTAGTGCTTCATCTCACTGAGTTGTCACTTAGGATGAACTCGCCTCTTAACTGAAATATTTCCCACTTAGTTAGGTGGCTAACTTAAGTGTCGACATGCAAGTGTCACAACTCACGTGTCATCTTTTAGTTTAACATAAGTGTCGTCGTGTAATAACACTTAGTTAACTAAATCTTCTCTTTAACTGAAGTGTCATCTTTTAGTTTAACTAAAGTGTAAATACTTTAGTTAACTAGTCCCTTTTATTTAACACTTAGCTAACTGAAATCATGTTGATTGATTTACTTGAAGTGACCACTGTGATTTCTTTAGTTAACTGAGACATATCTTTAACTGATACTTTAATTGAAGCATTGATACTTAACTGAAGCTTTATAGCTTAAGCTTTAATAATTCAAGTTCTCTTTAATTAGCTGAAGTGTCTGCATGGGAAATTTTGAATTCTCTTGATCCCCATGCTTTATCTTTTATTTCTTTATCTCTTATTGCATGGTCAGTATGTGATAACTTTGATTATCCATCACATTACATTATACTAAGAAGAATTATCGGATGTTGTGATGATATTATATTATTCTGCACCAAATGATCATATGCTAAAGTAATTCACTTTAGAGGTAATCAATCTCTAAAGAAGACTTAATAGCAATCCGGTTATCATGGTTAATAATACATCACACAACATTAAATGCTTTTAACAAGTAAAGCATGACCTTTATACGGAAGGTCCACCTCTATACGGGAGGTCCATCTCATGGATACCTTTATACGGAAGGTTCACCTCTATACGGGAGGTCCATCTCATGGATACCATTATACGAAAGGTTCACATGATAATCATGACTTGAAACACACAAGTTTGAAGCCTCGTCCAACAAGACTTTACAACATCATTACTTTGATGAATTACCTCTATACGGGAGGAATAACCTTTACACGGAAGGCAATCAAAGTGCTCACCTCTATAGGGGAGGATCAATCTTGGCTACACAAGATTGGTTTGGAGAATGTCTCCTGATGTTGTATATTTAACACTCCCTCTCAGCGAGGGAGGCATTCTCTGCCATACCAAGCTTGTCTCGGAAGTACCTGAAATTCATCACTGACAGAGGCTTTGTTAACACATCTGCAATCTAATCATCAGTAGCAATGTACTAAAGTTTCACTGTACCTTTCTGGACCATGTCTCAGATGAAGTGATACTTCCTTTAAATGTGCTTCGACTTGTCATGAAACACTGGGTTTTCGGAAAGCTTGATGCAACTCTGATTGTCACACCTAATAACGGTAGGCTCAAGTTTTTCATCGAACAACCCTGCAAGTAGCTTTCTGAGCCACACTGCTTCTCGGTAGGAAACACTAGCAGCTATGTATTCTGCTTCGGTAGTGCTCTAGGCTACGGAGCCCTGCTTCCTGCTGGACCAAGATATCATAGCTGATCCTAGGCTATAACAGTAGTCAGATGTGCTCTTACAGTCAACAATGCGTCCTCCCCATTCTGAGTATGTATAACCAAGTAACATGACTCCTCCACTAGAGGCATATCTAATTCCATATGAAATTGTACCTCGAAGGTACCTAAGCACATGCTTAGTAGTTGTCCAATGTTTGTGTCTCGGATCAGACATAAATTGACTCAGAATGCTCACAGCATAACATATATCAAGCCTTGAATGTAGCGATCCTATAAGCTATCTATACAAAGTGGGATCTACTGGATCTGATCCAGAGCCTGACTCATGAAGTTTCCTCAAATTGGAAATCATCAGTGTAGTCATAGATTTGCAATCTATCATGCTAAACGTGCGCAATATATCCACATTGTACTTCCCTTGAGATAGAAAAATTTCATCTTTTATTTTCCAAATCTCAAGGCCAAGAAAGGAGTGCATTAGACCTTAGTCTTTCATCTCGAACTCTGAGGTGAGCTCCCTCTTGCACCAAGCAATCAAATGTTCCTCTCCTGTGAGAAACAAATCATCAACATACAGAACCAATATCAATGGTTGGTTCTTCACTACTCTGAAGTACAAATTTGGATAAGCTTCACTCTTACAGAAACCCAGTTTTTGAAGGTAGCTATCAATTCTAGAGTACCAAGCCCTAGGGGCTTGCTTAATCCCATATAGAGATTTCCTTAGCTTGAAAACATGGGACTCCTTACCATGCACCGCAAATCCTTCAGGCTGCTGAATATAAACCTCTTCCTCAACCTAGCACCATTGAGAAAGGTTGTCTTCACATCCATCTGGTGAATTTTCCATCCTATAACAGATGCAAGTGCAATCATTGCTCAGATTGTGGTGTACCTTGCCACAGGGGCAAAGGTATCATCATAATCATTGCCTTCTTTCTGAGAGAAACCTTTGGAAACGAATCTGGCTTTATACTTCTCAATGCTACCATCCGCAGCATGCTTTATCTTGTAAATCCATCTGGAAGTCACAATGGACTTCCCATCAAGTTTGGGAACAACCTCCCAAACATCATTCTGCATTATAGAGTTGTACTCTTATGTCATTGCATCTTTCCAAACTTGATGCTTTGCAGCTTCTTCATATGAGGATGGTTATGAATCACTAATGTGACTCATCAGTACAACATACCCCGAATATCTGTCAGGTTACTTGCACTCTCTAGATGATCCTGTTGGTGCTCCATGTTTCTGTGCATTTTGGAAGATGTCTCAGAACCAAGAAGATCTTCTTTTAGTGGGAGTTTCATCAGATGACCTATCAACCATTTCTATTGGTTCTTCAGGAGCTAGCGAATTTGAGGCATCTTCTGGTTTCTCCCTCTCTAACTCTGAAGGGGGATAATCAGACTTGGGATCCTCCATCTCTGAATCACATTGAATCTCTTTCGATCTTTTGAAAGCATCTTCATCTTGGAAGGTAACATATCGATTGACTTCAATGTGTCTCTCACCAGATACATATATTCAGTATACTTTGGATGACTCGCTATAACCCACAAAGGTGCCTTTCTTTCCAGAGGGCTCCATCTTTGTTCTCTTTTCTTTCGGTACATGAATGTATATTGGGATCTCGAAGATCCTCAAGTGTGAGATGTCTGGCTTCTCACCGGTAAACACTTCTTCTGGTGTCTTCTCATCTAGAATGGCATGCGAGTTTCTATTTTGGATGTACATAGTTGTACGGGTGGATTCTATCCATAATGCGGTAGACATATCTTGATCATGAATCACGGATTTTGCAGCCTCACATATGGTTCTATTCTTTCTTTCGGGAACCCCATTTTGTTGAGGGTTGTATGGTACTATTAACTGTATATATATTCTTGCATCACTACATAGCTCAATAAATGCATGTGAATCAAATTCACCTCCATTATCAGACCTTAATGCATGGATGTGATTTTCTTTCTGATTTTCAACTAGGGCTTTAAACTCTTTAAATTTTTCAAGAGTTTCACTTTTAGCCTTCATGAAATAAATCCATGACTTCCTAGAAAAATCATCTATGAACAGTACATAATATAAGAATCCACTCAGGGAGGGGGATGACATGGAACCACATACATCAGAATGTATTAAATATAAAATCCCTTTAGATCTAGTAGAACTGCTAGAAAACATTTTCTTAACATTTTTCTCAAGTGCACAACCCCGACATACACTATCATGCTCAAAATCAAATATGGGCATACCTTTTACCATCTTTTGAAGTCCTAGTAGTGCTTTGTAGTGTAGGTTTCCAAGCCTTCGGTGCCATAGCTCTCATGGACTGATAGTGTGATGAATCATAGCTTGAATGTACTTCCCGGTTACCTTGTAGATTCCTCCCTCTCGAACTCCAATCACAACAACAGATTCTAGGCTTTTGTTCTTCGGCCATAAAAGTGCTTTGTTACCCATGAAGATAACTCGGAATCCTTTGTCTTCAAGAACTGAAACTGAGAGGAGGTTCTTCTTCAATCCTGGAACATATAGAATGTCCTCCACATGTAGAATATCACCAGTGCTCAGTTGGAATGAGGTGGATCCAACTCCTTGGATCGAATAAGTTGAGTTGTCCCCCAACTCTACCATGCATGTGAATTCTTTCTCTTTTAGATCAGTGGTGGTACTCTTGTAACCAGTCATATGTTTGGATGCACCACTGTCAATCAACCATGTGTCTGCATTTGTGATGACGGATCCCGAAAGGGATGAGACAAGATAATACTCCCTTCTTGTCTCATTTTCTTTGAATGCATTATTTTGAGTGATTTCATCTTCTATGGTGGTAGAAGCATGAAACTTTCCTTTCCACTTTGCTCTACAATCTCTTGAGAAATGGCCTTTCTTGTTGCAATTGAAGCATCTATATTTTGACTTGTCAAAGCCTTTGTTGAACTCCTTCTTCTTTGAATGAGAGAACTTCTTTTGAAAGAAGGGTTTCTTTCCTTTCTTCATTCTTGTCGTGAGGGCGAGATTTTCTTCTTTGATACACACTAACTTGCTCTAGATTCGCCCCTCCTCTTGGAGGCAATCATGACACAACCTTTCGAAGTTAGTTTGTACCTCTCGGCCATTTACCGAAGCCAAGAATGTCTCCCATGAGGATGGGAGACCATCGATAGCGGTTTGGAGAATATCATCTTCATCCACCACTATTCCAATATTAGCAAGTTGATCTCTTACCTGATATATCTTGGAGAAGAAGGAGGCCATTGTCTCATCTGTCTCCATCTTTAAGTTCCGAAGCTTATTCTTCAATGCCCTCTTTTGACTCGGGGCCTTATTCTCATATAGATTAGTCAATATATCATAACATTCTCTTGCGGTCTTCAACGGAGTGATCACGGGCATTAAGTTATCTTTTACCAAATCATAGATGATCCGTTTAGCCTTAGCTTGATTCTTCTTGAAGTTGATGCGCCCCGCATTAGATGTAGGCTCCTCCACCAGAGTGGATACATAGCCATCCAAGTCATGTTCCTCTAGGATGTTGAGAATCCTATCCTTCCAATTGTTGAAAGTTGAGGTGCCCTCAAGATGGTCTTCTGGTCTTACAGAGATCGATGCCATTGTATTCAAATCTTGTGCTCAACTTCTCAGGATCTACATAGGCTCTAGCTGGCATGCAAAACTGAGCTCCTTCACGCCCTGAGCTTTGATACCATGTTGGAATTTGGTTGAGATTTGATCTTTAATTCTTTTAGATGCAAATACTTGAAGCAATTAGACAATTCAATCAATGAAATTCATACAACCATAACACAAGATATACCCTGGGGAAAATCCTCAAAATTATGAGAACAAAAACCCTAGCAATCCTTCTCAGTATAATATAATGGATAGCAGAGAATGGTTTCTTTTACAACATAGTAGATTGCTTTTGGAAGATAAGAGATCACCAAACTGCTTGGTGAAGATACATAAGCAATAGAGAAGAGAGATCAATCAGATGTGTGCCCATCACAACAATAATAAGCATGAACAATACCCTGCACAAAGAGAAGCGCCTTGCCTTCAATGGAGAAGAGAATTTGCTTCACACAGGATTCAACAATCCTGTATAACATATTTATACATTCTTCTCTTCTATTTTTAACTTCTAACTTCAGGATAAACTCGCCCTCAAACTGGATGCATTAATCTTGGATGGAGTGGTGCGCCCCACTTCTCATTCAGTACTTCATCTCACTGAGTTGTCACTTAGGATGAACTCGCCTCTTAACTTAAAGCTTGTCCACTTAGTTAGGTGGATAACTTAAGTGTTGACATGCAAGTGTCACAACTCACGTGTCATCTTTTAGTTTAACATAAGTGTTGTCATGCAATAACACTTAGTTAAATAGATATTCTCTTTAACTGAAGTGTCGCCTTTTTGTTTAACTAAAGTGTAAATACTTTAGTTAACTAGTCCCTTTTATTTAACACTTAGTTAACTGAAATCATGCTGATTGATTTACTTGAAGTGACCACTGTGAGTTCTTTAGTTAACTGAGACATATCTTTAACTGATGCTTTAACTGAAGCATTGATACTTAAATGAAGCTTTATAACTGAAGCTTTAATAATTCGAGTTCTCTTTAATTAGCTGAAGTGTCTGCATGGGAAATTTCGAATTCTCTTGATCTCTATGCTTTATCTTTTATTTCTTTATCTCTTACTGCATGGTCAATATGTGCTAACTTTAATTATCCATCACATTACATTATACTAAGAAGAATTATCGGATGTTGTGATCATATTATATTATTCTGAACCAGATGATCATATGCTAAAGTAATTCACTTTAGAGGTGATCAATCTCTAAAGGAGACTTAATAGCAATATGGTGATCATGGTTAATAATATATCACACAACATTAAATGTTTTTAACAAGTAAAGCATGACCTTTATACGGAAGGTCCACCTCTATACAAGAGGTCCATCTCATGGATACCTTTATACAGAAGGTTCACCTCTATACGGGAGGTCCATCTCATGGATACCTTTATACAAAAGGTTCACATGATAATCATGACTTGATACACACAAGTTCGGAGCCTTGTCTAGCAAGACTTTACAAAATCATTACTTTGATCAATTACCTCTATACGGGAGGAATAGCCTTTACACGGAAGGCAATCAAAGTGCTCACCTCTATACGGGAGGATCAATATTGGCTACACAAGATTGGTTTGGAGAATGTCTCCTGATGTAGTATATTTAACATTGATCTAGGTAAGTCTTGATTTGCCATGATATAGACTTTGGAGTATTTTTCCCTTTAGAAGTGGAGAAGGTGAATTGAATCAAAGGAAGCGAGAAGATTATATATTCTTTGTAACATTCCAGATAGGGTTGTGTTGTCATTGTCCCTTTCACTTCTAGTGAGACCAATGATTAGGGAGGAGTCTCCAAATATCAACACTAACTTGATTTGTTGAGGCTGGAGGAAGGTAATTCCAATGTACAAAGCATGGGCTTCTACTTGGTTATTTGTTGTTATCCCAAGTTCCCAAGCATAACTTAATTCTAGTTTTCCGTTAAGGCCATAAAGGAATTCATAAAGCATGTTATGGTCCACTACCAAATTTCAATTTTCTTACCTCAGCAGGCCACTATTATTGCTAATTCAACATTCTTGGCTCTCTTCAAATCAAGACGAGTTGTCATCCTACTGTAGAAATGATATAAAAAAGCATGAAGATCCTCATTTTGACAAATTCTCGCCTGTGTCTGATACAAATTCACATGGAATGCATCTACTGAAGTGCATATGTCGCTCCATTCTAAAAGCCATTGAGGAAGGGAATTCAAAGCCATGACCAAATGCAAAGCCATAGAATATCCAAAAGGGAGGGAGGTAATCATAAAACCACCCACAAAACTAGAGACAAGTTGGAACCAAATCCATTTTCATAGAGAAAATAAAATCATACCCATAAAATGTAGCCTTGTGTATCATGGGAAACCAAGCAGACCAAATTTGACTAATGGGCCTAGCCAGGTCATCCTTTAAATGACACCTGCAAAAACCATAAACAATTATAAATAAATTCTAGCATGCATTGTGATGAGACATCCCTTTAGGTTTAATGACCCTTCTACTATCATGCATGGAGTAATGGTGGGGGGTTCGATGATGAGAGCTAGATTTAAATCCCATATCACCCACCATAATGAGATATGCCACTTGTCCTTGAATCTTGATTGCATGTCGTTTATAAACTCTAAAGGGTGTTGATTCGTGGAATATAAACTATAAGGATGAAACCCCCCCATTTATACTCATCAGGCATAGTTTAACTTCCTATGGAATCTGCGAGAGATTTGAGAGACTATGGGACTTGGAAATATTCAATAGATCCATCGCTACTTGCTACCCCTTGGATTATTTGGATCAATCTAAAGAGGTTTGAGTTCTAAATGATTAATTGATTTTGCATTTGATGAATTATTATTGTAGATTCTCCAATTACTATACAAATTTCAACCCCTTTGATTTGAGAATGATCAACGCTTGATACAAGGCCATTGCTTCTGCTTGGTTATTAGTAGATTCCTCTAATCACTAGGCAAAATTTAATTCATCATTTCCTTTGAATTAAAAACAACCCCATACACATGCCATCTTGAATTAGACATATCTTGAGCCTTTAAGAGGATGCCATATTTATAATGATATTAACATACCAAATCCAAACCTAGATACATTGTAAGAATACATTACACTTTTCTTATAATACTACAAAATCATATACTATTTCAATAGAAGCATAATTATTATAAATATGCATTAATTACTTTAGTAAAAATAAAACTAACATACCCTCATAGCGAGGAAAAGGCAACACCAAAGAGAATATAGATGGTTATGTTCCTTGAAGACATGAGTTGTTTTTTTGGATGTCCCATGAATAACCAATAAAGGTTTCACTCAGTGCGATGATTGGAAAGGAAACAAGGGTCATCAATACATTTAAGCATATTTTCATGAGTTGTTGGTACAACTCAATGAGAAGTTGAAAACCATTGGATTGGATAAGATCAATAAGACACGTGAAAGAAAATCAAATAAGACAATGTATGCATGCACATGCTTTCTGATGGATATTCATTGTCATATCCCACCATTAAGTAGTGGTTTGGCCTTGAAAAAATAATGCTTTAATATGATTTTAGATCCATGTCTCTATGCCTTTTTTCCACTTTCCCTCAAGCAATCATTTTACATTTTATCATAAAACTTTTTGTATTCATTTTACTTTTTATTATCAAAATGTGTTATGGTTCCAATGCAACAGTGGGGACACCTTCCTATTATACATCACTTATGGCATAGGCATTGCCAAGAAGTGGATGGAAATACTCAAACTAGAAAGGAGCATGCATAACATTTCCTTACACAATTAGATGTTTTTTCCATAGAATAACGAAGAACAACAAGTGAAAGGCAGTGATGATTCACACTTTTCATTGACTAGTGGTTGTTGGTTGACATTCACTTAAAGACAAAAAAGCTTACACCTTTTGTTTCTAGAATCCATATAAATTGAATTATTACTTTATGCATAAATAGTCATATATATTACATTTTAACATTTAAAGAAGGTTTAGAAATAGAGATAGGTAAAAAAAACTAGGGACGTAGAAGACAGGGGTAAAAACATCAAAAAGTTAATACTTGAATATGATTTTAGATCCATTTTTCTCGGGCCTTTTTTCCATTTCTCCTTCTCCTTTTAGCAACCATTTTACATTTTATCAGTACTCATTTTACATTTTATCATTTGCAAGTGTTATGGGTCCAATGCAACAGTGAGGACACCTTCTTATTATACACCACTTAGGTCATAAGCATTGCAAGTAAGTGGATGGAAATCCTCAAGCTGGAAAGGAGCATGCATAGCATTTCCTTACACAATTAGATGTTGTTTGCCCTAGAACAATGATAAGCAATAAGTGAAGGCACTGATGATTCACACTTATCATTGATTAGCAATTGTTGGTTAATATTCACTTAAAGACAAAATCCATATAAATTGAATTATTACTTTGTGCATAAATAGTCATGTATATTGCATTTTGATATTTAAAGAAGGTTCAAAAATATATATATATATATGTAAACAAGAGCTGCGTGCAGCTTAGTCCCTGCCTTCTAGGTTAAAAGATAGGGAAAATAAGAAGAACAAAATCCATGAAACAATTACCTCTTTCAAGGCACTCATAACAATATGGAGATTGAAACAAATCACTAATATATCATCCACAAAGGTAAATATGTCTATTATCTTTTCATTTTTAAATTCAAATTCTCTGAAAAGATATACTTTTCTTTTTCAATAATTTGAATTTTAAAATTTGTCAACTAAATATATTTATATCTTTATAGAAAAAAAATATATATATATTTAAAAAATGTTCAAAAAAAACATAAAAAACATCTTCAAGAAATAAAATAAAATAATTGTAAACATCAATGCAAACATGTGATTGATATCTTATTTGTTTGTCCATCAACTAGCTACCACCCAAATTAGTCTCTTTGCCAAAAATGAACTTGAATAAATAAATTTCAATTCTCAACCAATAAACATTTTCTTGAGAAGTATTTCCCAAGCACTCTCAATAATCTTATGATAAATAAAATAGCATAGTGCATCCTATCTCAATACCTTTATAGAGAAATTCATTAATGTGAAGATTACAAGGTCATCATCATCCAGCTTTTCCAAATGTCGAAAAGCCATGTAGTAATGTAACAATCTGGAAAAAGAGTACTTTAAAATCTTCTAAGTAATAATATGCTTTAAAATAGTCTTACCACAAAAAATTATCTGCCCAAGTTAATAGGAAACATATATTGGTAAATAAAAGGAAATGAATATATACCAGTGAAACACTCTTTCATTTCCTACTAACATATATTGGTAAATACAAGGAAATTAATATATACAAGTCAAGCACTCTTTCATTTGAAATCAGTAGATAAATTAATACACGATCAAATACTAACTTTAAATATTGAACATACAAGTAATTCCATCCTAAAAAGAAGAATCAATCTAGTTAGTCTCCCATTCTGAAAATAAGATAATAAAGAGAGTATCCCTATAAAAATAATGGAAATAATGGAAGAACAAACGCATTCCTTATAATTATAAAGTTAGGAGTCTCCTATTGTAATACTGGAATCTTAAAATGCAATCTTAAATATGGAAGAAAAAATGAGGTACTCAAGTAATCCAACCCTTAGATACTTACCAAGGACCAAGGCATACAGAATCTGCTTATGATGTAATAAAGAGGGATGTACTTAAATCACATTTATCATCTGACCTTAGGAGAGCAAGCTAATTATCTCAACCCTACTGCTTTAACTTTACAATCAGCAAGGGCACATCCATCCATTTACAAAGGGTTTCAAAGAGTTTTCGTACACGTTTTCTCGCCACTTTAATTCCGCAACTACCCTCTTTTATCTTTACCTTGAACTGCTGTGCCTCACAATACTTAGTTAGTTATTGAACCGGCTGCTTGGATTTGTTACTCAGCTTGGGCTTGGTTCTTACACCCGTGTTAATCTTGTTTCCATAACTATTACCATTCAATAGGATTAACTATGCGTAATACTAGTATTCCTTAAAGGGTTACTATGTTAATTCTGAGCATAGATCAATACTAGTAAAATTAACCATACAGAAAGGTTTTATATCCTTAGCATGTTGAGTCATGAGGGTCTGTAATACTAATCTCTTATTTATTAGGGATAATTATAATTTATAAGAATGTGAATGCTTATATGATATCCATGAAATTATAAGCCTGATTATGCGTAATAGTGAGAACATAGCATATCAATATGATTACAGTATTGAACCAAGCTTTACACTAAGCTTAAGCTCTTTATCAGTGTAATCAAATCATTAGACCAATAGAGCATAGAGATGCAACAAATGTAATCAGTGTTACTTATTAGGTAAATAGTGATGATCCAACAATAGATGTGATAGACCAATATAACTCTGCATCATACTTGAATATGTCTCTTTCAAAATATGCCTAGCATTATATTGTCAAGCTTACTTGATTGCATTTTACAATTAATTTTTGTTAAGGACTTTTTATGGGAATCACTAAATTACTTGATTGCATTTTACAATTAATTTTTGGCAAGGACCTTTTATGGGAATCACCAAATTTCTGTGAATAAATTTGTTCCTAAAATGGATTTGGGATGGGTATGTAGAATTAATACTTTTTTTGTGAACCTCGTAATTTTGTGAAGTATAGTGCATTTTGGTATCACAAACCATCGTTATAAAGTCTAATGCAAAAGCCCAAAAATGAATAACACTAAGCTCTAAACAAGAAGACAAATCCAATTTCAAAAAGAGCAATGAGTTAGGCTGAGCATTAAAATTTGTTTCGAAAGGAAACATCAATATCTTTTAACAACGTGCAAACATGCAACACAAAACACATTCATAAATTGGACATCCACTACTATACAATATTTTTTAAACAAAATTAGAAACTCAACTAAGCTCAAGTGCATCAATGGCCAATGCTTAGGTCATTATTGTGCTTCTGAAATCTGTAGATCAATTAAAAAATAGAAACCAAAATTCAAAATGTTGATTATATCCCATAAAATAATGGCATATTTGATACTTTTCAAGACTAAAATAACTGCAGAAGGATTTGAAAAGAATAAGCAAGGTGGCAAGGTGGCTGAGGATAAGAGAAGAATAATGTCATTCTCCGTTCGTACAAACTCTTCATCTAATTGATCAGAAAAAATAATAATGTCCAGTAGAGCTAAAAAAGGCCTAACATGGTCAAGCATAGCAAACTGCAAAGTACCAACTTATAGTGCCCTTTCGTCTCACCGCATATTCATGTTCATTTTCTGAGTTTCTTTGTACAAATTATTTTCTCAATCAACAGGTTAACTTCTTAGTTACGACTTCCCACGGAGGCAGGGACTTGTTGCACTCCAGTCGCCTTGTTTATCAAGATGCATAATTTCTTTACTCCATTGTAAAGGATGAAACATATAAGTACTTTTTTTAGAGTATCCCTGTGTTGGCAAGGATGGAAACATAATTTAGGTAAACCGGATTCATTTTTCTAAAGAGCATGGACAACTTCCACCAATATATGCATTGATGTTACTGGACACCTATAAGGGTAGTAAGTGTAGTGAACAAATTATTGCGTTGCAGCATGATCTTCCCATCATGTTACAATTGAACGTACAACAAAGTCATGTATTATCAAAGTTCTATGGGCATAATGTCGTCTTCAAAGAAAGGTTTGACATAAAAAAAAATATCACAAGAAGGTTTGACATAAAAAAAATATCAACGGATTTTAATGAGAAGGATATTGGAAGAAGACAGGAAGCATTCAACTTATAAGAAGATGAAACTGACAACCCTATCGATGCTCCTCCTGCCTTGGGCTGCTCTACAAGTCACTTTAAATCACCCACGTTAAGAATTATACCCTTATTCAAACGCCCTTCCACCGTTTGGTCCAATTCCCCGAACTTCGTAGCAATGTGGTTTTTATCTTGTTTCCGGGACAGAAAGCAGATATCTCTATTTTAATAGGAAGGATCTGCACACCCTGAAGCTGAGTTGTTTCCGAGACAGAAAGCAGATATCTCTGTTTCAATAGGGTGTCACCTTTTTCTATTCTCTACACAAGTTCTTTAACTGCTCTTTCTGCCCTACGAGAAGAATCAGATTCTTCTTCTTAAGAGGTCCCAAGGTTGGATTTCGTGTCTGTATTTTCTAGAGACAGAACCTCACAGCGTTTAGAAGGCTCATTTAAGCATCTATGAATTTACTCCCATGGGTGTAGAAATTGGGGGGCCCAAACATTCCCTTCCCAAAACACGAGGAGGATTTCTTGAATGCTAACGGTGAACTCATCTTTCCAGCTTTGGTTTCTTTGATATATTCCAATACTAGCTTTTGTGTTGTCAAATCAAGGAGGGTACGAAATTGATGCCAGATACATGTTTGTAAGAACAGGTTACGAGAGCTCTAATGGCTGCCAGCTGTTTGATTGGACTCTTGATTTTGTTAAGTGGGGTGAAAACCTCTTCTGTCAAAGCACAGATGAGTGTAGGGAAGCCTTTGATGGTGTTGAGTATCAATGACCCTCCCAAAGTCGAGGCTATTGTTGAATTGAAGATGGGCAACTTTTGGCCAACCCCGATCTCCTGGGCAGAGAAGAACTCTCATGCAGCAATAGATGAGAGCACTAAAATGTTGCAATATACATTCACGACAGTCTGGTACTAGAGATGCCCAAGCATCAAGTATTCAACACAATATGCAGCAAATATGCATCAAGTCTTCCATGTACGATATGCAGCAAATACTTCGACGAACAACAAAACTTCAATATGATAAAGGGAAAACGCTACAATACGAACAAATATGCATCAAGTCTTCCACACAATCTGTAGCAAATACTTAGACGAACAACAAAACTTCAATATGATGGAGGGAAAATGCTACAATACGAAACACCTTCAACGCAACAATAGATTAGGGTTCACCAAGGCAATAGCAGAATTCTAAGCACAGGCAAACTAAAGGGAATAAGGCAAACTCGCAATAGCAAAACTCTAAGCAGAATAACACAAGCCTGAGATATTATGGGCTCTAATACCATTGTTAGAATGCCCAATAGGGCATACACTCAAATGATTAACACAAATCCAAACGCAAGCAAATAGATACGGGTTAGATGTTTTTCTCATTAAGAGATGTACATATAAATACATGGAAAGTGACCTTCCAAGTAGTATCTTGCACTCTTTGAAGACTGTTCACATTTTTCTATGTGAATACAATAACAATTAACCTTAAACGGATTAGTGGTTCCAACAGAAATCTCAAACTCTTATACCGAATCCATGCCAAAAAATGTTTTCGAGAACAGGCTAAATCAATTGTCGAATTTTAAACTCCTTCAATATCCTAAATCCTATCAAGAAAGCTTGTGGAGAAGGTGAACAACAAGTTTTATTCTACTAGCAAGGCTTATCCATTTCTTGACAACATTTCACTCATCTATCTATTTTGGGTCTAATCCAATGTTTCAAAATCGATTTCACTGTTCTACTAACATGGCTTATCCATTTCTTAACAACATTTCACTAATCTATCTATTTTGGGTTCAATCCAATGTTTCAACCTCAATTTCAGAATCAATTTAAGGTATATATAATGGTTCGCAGCTTCTATTATGGGTATTTAGATTGCTCGTCTTCCTATATAATGGTTCGCAGCTTCTATTCTGGGTATATCATATATAATTAACCTTTTAGAAGTATTTGTAATTCATAATAGCCCCTACCGGCTAAGATGACCTAATTTCTCCATAAATTAAATACAAAAACCAATATTTTCTGAAAGTGAGTTCAGGTAGAGCTTATAAAACTGTAATCCATAGTTAGCTTAGTCCATTAAAGGCCGATAAAATCCCACACTGTATTTTCACTTGATTAAACACCTGAGATCTCAAAATTGAAGGTTCGGTACCATACACGGAATCCAAACTAGAATAAATAGCCCACCACTAACCACATCATCCAAAAAAATTGGGGAAAAAAACAAAATCATTGTACTCAGAAATAAAGAAATGGAACAAGCTAACCTAGTGAATTTTGACTAGTTAAATTTGGTGATTATGTTTACTTAACATTTAAGTGTGGATTTAAATCATATTAAGGTTTTGACTATTTAACTAAATAATATTATATAAAATGCAATAACATTAAAATTAATACATTTTAACAATACTATGAAATCATATTACATTTCTCAATGTATATATTTCAAGTTAAATTAAAAAAATATTATCATAACACCGATCCCCAATTAAAAATATAAATCAATAGCTCACAATACAACACTACTCAATCTACTAGTATTATCTATCCGAAAGGTGAATTCAAATAGATGATGAGATCAAAATTTCACATAGTGAGCTAGTATTTGAGGTGATCTTAGCAATTGTGTAACATCCATAACACCAATCCCCAATTAAAAATATAAATCAACAGCTGACAATACAACACTACTCAATCTACTAGTGTTATCTATCCGAAAGGTGAATTCAAATAGATGATGAGATCAAAATTTCACCTAATCAGCTAGTATTTGAGGTGATCTTAGCAATTGTGTAACATCTATATTTTTTCTTCGGGTTGTAGCTTTAAAATAGTTCATCTAGAGCTTACGAAATGCGGTCTGTAGAGGAAGGTTGGGCACGTAGTTTAAAAGTGTAAAAATTTGATTTTTCCAATATAATTTAGAAAAAAAATTACACTGAGAAACATCATTTGGCCACTAGTATAGCCAAACAAATAAGGAAAGAAAAAAAGAAACAGGAGACTCGTTTATTGGAATTAAGGATGTTTGGATCTTGGATATTATTCAGCATGTCTGCAAGCTAAATTCGAGTGGATGTGTAGTGGTCCCTGACATTGGAAAATTTCAAGATGGCTATTGACAGCAACACTTCAAGCAAATGTGACACCAAACTATCGCAACCATCGGACAATGAAAAATAAAAAAGGCGAAAACATAAACAAATTTTAATTTTTGTATATGGATCTATGTTCTTCTGTTAACAAGTTATATATATTCTGATATGATGCTCCCTAACATGTCTTAGGCCAAGACGAATGCCGTACCCACCATCTATTATTCTTCAAATGTGTTCATAAACACACACAAATGTTTTTGAGGGCAATGTCTTGGCTTTGTACGGTCCTGCACAAAGAAAAAGTTCAAGTTCACCGAACAAAACAGAATTGATGCATGATGATCTTGTTGACAGAGATGGCCAGTTGACAATAAATTTCAACATGAACAATAACCTTGTTTTGCGCTTCATAAATACTTTACACTGGGCAATAGTGTTGGAATATCTGATTTTGTAACTAGAAACAAGGGAGCTTATGACAGAGTAGATGCAAAATATTGTATTGTTTTGCACCAGCAAACTTCCGTTGAGACAATTCCTCTAGTTTTCCAAGAACGTAGGTTTGCACCTGACATGACAATATATACTCTTTTGAATTCAGAAAATTCCTACTCGGTGGGTTCTATCACAACGCTTGTCATTGCAGCTGAACAGAACAACATGAACTATGAATTACAGATCAAAGATGAGGAAGGAATCCATGATGCTGCAATGGTAAACTCTCCACCATCCTAATGGATGTTCTCTTTCAACACATGCAATTTCCATTCGATCAGTGCACTTTTCACCCTTACGCTTTCACTCACATCTTGTATATGGCTTCAAATTGTTGCAGGTACAATTGCCTGAAAGCTACAAGGAGTTGTTCTTCAAAATATAGCAGCAATTGATATCAGAGACTCCCTCCATGTATCTCTTCAAGAGCATTGTAAGGAATGGTGCAAAATTTTCTCTGTTCTTTCGGATTTCTCAAGTTGTATTTGTTGATGTGCTGAATGATGATTATGCGAAAGCACATTTGCTTGCTCTGATGTAGTCAACAAGAAAGGAAAGTATAAATTTGCTTCTGAAAACAGTTTTACCCAATTCAAAATATCTTCATTTGCAGTTGTTGTTGCTTGGCACTCTCCATATCTTCATTGCAATTAGAATTAACCATTTGCAATGTGTAGGTTCAAGGGATACTGAAAACAAGAAATTTATGTTCACCTCCATTTCGTAGAATTTGCAGCAGCTGCAATAAGTCAATGCTAGAAAGTCTATTGGATTGCATAATTTGCAAACAAAACACTCTGTCGGCTGAGAATGTATGGCAACATTTGTGGCAAAAATGTATTTTGTTGGTTTCAAAATCGTAAAGCTCGTGAGAGGCAGTGATAGAAACAAGAGAGAGTGGCATCCATCAATCAATTTCTTCAACCACCTTCCTTGGCAGGCATACAAATAGTAAGAAACTCTGCGACACCTCCTTCAATCTTTGAAATAAAATCACGAAAACATTTTATTTCGCTATAAGTAAAGCTAGTAGTTGTTATTTCATCATATTTATAGTTTATCATTGCAATGCATTTGTGTCTGCTCCCTTTAAATTTTCAAACCTTTGTTACCAGAAGTTCTCTCTACAGAGCAAAAATCGACTGCCATCATGACAAAGGTAAAGGGTTAATAAGAGCATTTATTTTCCAAATTGTGTTATTTTCTTAGGATTTGGTTATTTATCAATACATTGAATATTGCTTCAAATGGGCTACTTAAGGATCCCTAACATTAGGTGGGTTTTAAGACATGTTACTGCAGATGATAACAAGACAACAAATGCTGAAAATTTATGTGAACCCCCTATACTAGAGTTATTTCCATTGCAATATCCTACTGGTATAGCTCGTGCGAATCCGCAAACGATAGAGGAGTCTGCAGCTTATTCCCAAACAGGTCAGGATGACTCATTTTGCACCGCGACTCATGATCACGAGCGGTCTTGATTCCCTGCACTTCAGTTATTACCTATTCATTCTGGATCATCGACCAAGAATTATAAATTTTGGCGAGTTTATTTATTTAATATAGTTGACAATCAAATCTCAATCTGGTTAATTATAAACTATGATTTAAGAGTTTTCTGTGATCTCTGGATCAATCCAGAAAATAACAGATTGATCAAGAATATATATTTTTCTTTATAATGTAAAAATGAAACGATTTGAAAACCCTTTATTGAATTCCATCATAAAACCAACCATAAATATTGAACAATCAAATTTTCAACAAAATTTGCAGCATATGCAATATACATACCATTAAATGCACCCTAAGTATTGTATACCTTTAAGATTCACCCCAAAAAGCAAAATATATACATTCAACACTTACCTGGTCAAAGCTGCATCCCAGTCTGTCTTAGATTTTTAATTGAAGGCATCATCAAAACCAAATTCTTCTTTCAGCAGCTTCACCTATAGACTCACATTTGCATGTGGTCAGAATCTGTAAGAGAAATAGGATATAATAAAATCTTAATGGGTTAGATCAGGTTTACTGGGAGAAGGGCCTAAAATTCAAGAGAAGAGAGTAACAGGGAGGAGGAAGTACCTTCTGGTCGCTACCTGCGCTGCCAACAAAACGACAGCCTTTGATTTTGGCGAGCTGCCCAACAAGCATACCCACTGAACCTGCTGCTGCCGAGACAAATACTTCATCCCCGGGATTAGGGTTTCCAACGATCGTGAAACCAGCCCATGCAGTCAAGGCGGGCATCCCTATCTCAATCAAATTACCCACATCATGAAAATTCCAATACACTACAATGGCTTACAAAATAGCAAGTGAAAAGCTTGATTTTCCCAATAAACAGTCGCCATTAGTGGAGCCGTCATGTTCAGAGCAAAACCTTTCAACAAAAACTTTCATTACATATATTTGATATGGCTACTCAGGGGTAACATTCCATCATCCAACAACATCAATGTTTGTAGCTTGTCCAGAAATTTCTTTGTAGCATCATCAAACTAATTTCAACTTCAATTTCAAATAAAAAAATGGCTATCTGTAGCAATCTACGGCACTAGTAAATTTTGGTATTCAAATCCTACCCAAAAGTCCCAAATAATCGGATGGTTTAGCAGCATTAGTGTCAATTTTTCTGAGAACCCCTCCTGGAACAATAGCGTACTCAGAGACTTCATAGAACCCGAAAACGATATCGCCCACTTCAAACTCTGGATTAGCAGATGCCACTACCTTCCCTACTGAACCAGTTCGGATCACCTGCACAATCAGCAACACAAAACTTGTAGCGACTGTTAAAATAGAAACAGTGTGCAAGAGCAGATTCAAAAAGATAGCCAAGAAAACCTTGCACTAATCCTTTTCTCAGTGCCATCCCAATACGACATTCAGAGGAATATGCCGATTAATACTCTACAGCTGAAGCCGAAGTTGGAAAACCTTTTTCCCACACTCACAGACTAACCACCCAGAACTCCCGGGAAGATATTTTAAGAGGAATCCAGAAAACCCATGAACTTAAAAGCAAATTTGAGAGATGAAAAGCCTCATATTCTATAGAATATTGAGAAAAAAGGTTACAAGTATTTGATTATGGAAACCGAGAATCATTTCTTAGTCAAAAGGACACAAAATAGTCTGAATCTTCAGCAAATGATCATTAGAAGAAAAAAAGGATAACCCTGCCAGAGATTTTTTCTTCAAAGCAAGCAACGTATCAGCAACCCAGATGGTCACACAAAGTATCCCACATTTTGTAGTTATCTTTCAACCAACATATCTGACACGGAATTGAGTACAAGCATTCTTGTTTTAATTTGTTATCAGCTTTTCTTCTTTCTATATGAATGTATCAGATTTTGTTGCTTCCATACTCTTTTCATGCCAACATGTCTCTCTCATACACACACTTAAGAAAATAGCCAATATGTGATCACCAAATCTTACCTGGAAGCAACAGAACGAGCATTTTCTAGAAGTTTATTGATCTCTCGTACCGCACTGAGTTGCTTATTAAAAGATTGAAATCCAACCATTCGTTCAACATTTTCAGCATTTTCGCCAGATGAACCTCGGGCAATTATTGCCCGCAAGTGCCTCAAGATCATAGACAACGTACCAAATGAGTCTCTTCTGGTCTTATCACTCAGTGCATCAACATCCTTTTCAAGACAATCTGCCACGTGGTTCAGCACAACATTACAAGTCTCTACAAAAATCTGCACCCCTTCATCCGATATAAAATCTACAATCCTCGCAAGCAGAAGTAAAAGTGCTTCAATAATAGCGGGCGGCAACTTCTGCGGCGCAAAAAGAACTTCAGCCAGCTGCTTGTATCCATCTCCATACGGGGAATGACCGAAATAATTCATCAAGTGAGCAAGCAAACAGTACACATTAGGCGGTCTACACCTGTCGCAATCGCAATCTTCAACTTCCTTCACTTGAGTTTTTCGCTGAGCGCAATGCCATTCACCATTCTTTTTTCTAACAGGGGTTCCCAGAAAGGTAATTTGATTTCTCTGATGAAGCCACCATAGCCGTAGGCACTGCAGTTTCCTTGTGCTTGAGATGGAATTGACAGTGTTTATCAAAGGCGATTGTCAATGTCTGCAGGAGGGGCAGAAGGTCATCCATCACAGCAATGTCCCCTGCCCTCGACATCCTTAACTGTGAAAGCTTTAGCACAACTACGTCTGTCAAACCCTTTATGGCATGAAAAATATTAATCTGTACATCTACACTCCATCTCCAGATAGCCTTGTCATCCAGGCACTTCTCCAAGGTTCCGGAAACCGCTTCTCTATATAATGCCTGCAATCTCCGGATATCGGAATGCACCTCGATCCCCATGTTGAGAGCCTTGCAAGCGTAAGACATCAATGAAATCAAATGGACGGGATAGACGACCCATGGAAACTTGTTAATCCCTTCCAGCACAGAACCGAGCTCGCGACGGGGAAACTCTAAGACATAGAAACCCTCATCTGCAACTACCTGCTGCACCATGACCATATCTGTATCCTCAAATTCCCCGGCGGACGACTCTCCTTCCTCGTCTTCGCTCGGCGACACGCTCTCCCACGGCTCTACCTCCTCCTTTCCATTCCTCTCCCATCTACGATCCATCAAAACCCTATACCTCCACTCCGATCACTCAAATTTATTCCTGCTAACCCTTGAAAACCTAGCGGACTGATAATTTACTCCAAATTTACCGACGAGCTTGCAATCCCTCTGCAATTGAACCAAGTTTTGACGGAATTGCAGGGCTACCAGGGGCTGCCAAAAGCATCGCAGCGACATGGAGAGGATCCGTTTAGCTGTGCCCGCGGCAACAAGCTTCTGCTATGGCATGATTTAAGATGCTTGCAGCCTTCGGGGTGGGTTAGAGTCTGGTGCACTGTGCTTAGCCCTGCTCGGAAACTTTCTTGATCGAATTTGAGAATTGAGGTTCGTGATGAACTGTCAATCCCATTCCAGAGGAAAAAAGTAGAATTGAAGCTGCCAAGCTATGGGGATAGTGTTCTGCATGGGCTAGTCGTCGTGGCAAGTCAGGGAAAATGCAACTGAATGCTCTGCAACATGTACAAGGCCGATTGCTTGCACACCAAGGAATAGTAAATTGTTGTAAAGTAAGGTGGGTAGGATTAAGGTAGGATTATTTTTTGGTTTTTTTTTTAATTTTTTTAATACTAGACAATGAGAAAAATGGTCAATTCAAGACCTTTTATCCAATAACATGTGAATATAGTTTTTCAAAAATATAATTATAAATAGGAATTTTAATGGAACTTTCACTTAACTTTATAAAAATTTAAAAACTGAAGTATTAATATCAACTAATAGAGAAAGGCAGAACATATAGTCTCCGAGAGAAACTAAAAAATAGGGGAATAGAAATCAGAAGGTAAAGGCCTTGAAAAATTAATACTTTAATATGATTTTAGATCCATTTCATTGGGGCTTTTTAATACTTCTCCTTCTCCTTTTAGCAATCATTTTGCATTTTATCATGAAAACTTTAAGTACTCGTTTGAGATTTTATCATCAAAAAGTGTCGTGGGTCCAATGCAATAGTGAGGACACCTTCCTATTATACACCACTAACGTCATAGACATTGCTAAGAAGTGGATGGAAATACTCAAGCTAGAAAGGAGCATGCATAACATTTCCTTACATAATTAGATATATGTTTTTTTGCCCTAGAACAACGAAGCACAACAAGTGAAGACACAAATAATTCATACATATCATTAGCTAGCGGTTGTTGGTTGACATTCACTTAAAGACAAAAAAAGCTTACATCTTTTGTTTGTAGAATCCATATAAATTGAATTAATATTACTTTGGTAATAAATTGTCATGCATATTACATTTTAGAGGGTTTATAAATAAGATAGGTAAAAAAAATAGGAGCATAGAAGTTAGAAGGTAAAATAACTAGTGACCTAATGCTTTTGAGTGGCCTTTGTTTATAGCTAAAGGAACTAATTTTGTCATCCTTTGAGTGCGTATAGCATTTTCAATGTTAAGTCAAGTAATATAGTAAGAAAGTTATAAAGTGTTTGAGTCTATATTTCGATTTATTTTTCAAGCTATGCATTGTTTAGTGGAAGGATATCCCTATTGATCATAAGGATGCTTGAGAGTGTCATTGTAGTATTTTGAAAATAAACATTTTTTTTTTTGAAATAAATATTGTGATACACGTGAATGATTAATGACGATTGTTTGCAAAAAATCCGTCAATGCAGATACTAATCGATCTTCCTAGGCCGAATGGTTCAGATCTAGAACAAAAGTAATACACAACACAAATTACTTTCCTAGATTGATCAAATTGCAAAGAGTGTCGGAAGATAACTCACCTTATGAGTGTATCACTATCTCCTTGCTTGATGTGACTCTTGATCTTCCGAGTCTCTAGCTGCAAAACCATGTACAACGAGTAGAAACAAGCAAGTACTAGTAGCATACAAACAGATCAATCTAAACTAGCAGTCCAAAAATCCAATTCTAAAGATCTCACAATTAAGATGTTTATGGAAATAATCTGCATTAATGTAATTATAAGAAATACATAGAGAGAGGTTACAACTGAGATTTGATGTCGTAACTCCTTCCAAATGATCCTATCCTCAAAGATCCAAGCTTTTGCCTCCTAATGGATGAAAGGCAACCAACTCTAGAGAAATTTCACCAGCATTTAAGTGCTCTCCTCTTCCTCCTCTTTAACCATGGAGAAGGGGTTTGTATTTATATTCTTAAAGGGATAGGAAAGGTTGAGGATTTGTGGAAGAAGCTCAAGGGATCATCACACTAGGTAAGGGGATCGAGTGCCACATTTCCTAGTTCATAGGGATAATCTTCCACGTAACCAAGGGTTCTAGAAGACGCTCGAAGCTTCTCTTTCTCCTTTTAAACCAACAGTGACAAACTTTGCACACATGAAACTCGTGTATTTGGAGGGTGACGCACATTGTACAAAGGCAGCATGCATCACTGACGTGCTCTGTCAATGTGCGGAGCGCGTCACCAAGGGTCTGACGCACCTTGTCAATGACCAGGGCGCATCGGGGTGACAAAAAAAGGTAGAAGGAACAACAACAACTCTTCTTTCAATCAATTGGTCCAAGGGCTTTAGGAATTAGAGAAAATAGAGGACACTTAACTAATGATGACGAGATTTTGGTGTAATAGAATGTCCCCCAAAGCATGAAGCTAGCGAAATACCATCGGTTGGAGGCAAGGACCATCGGTTGGACTGGCAAACAAAGACTCCTATAGTACAACAGACTCTTAGATATATGTCTCAAACGACTCATAACATGGTTGTCGACCAATACATTGCAGATCCATGGTAGTATTGACTGATTGGACACAATCATGGCTACTAGACACAAGCGTAGATCCATGATGATATAATTACACAACCACAACCAATACAAGAGTGGATCAATGTAATATGACTCAAAAAATATCCTTTGCATCCTGGGTAAGATACATAAGTTAACCCAGGGTCTTCAAACTGAACCCGCAATGATACAAATCTAACCATGTGATTACAATGTTTTGACGTCGAACATGGTAGAAACCACTTGATTACCGGTCATTGATGTAAACCGTTAACAAGTGCGAGGGAAATCACCATTGATGGAAATGATCCCCAACGTATCATATTACATACCGCCGAATGTGAATCAATGATTTGAGGTTGAACATTCGGTGGAATATTTCAATCAGAAGTCAATGATGTGTACTTATTGTTGAAAGCGAGGTAACCTACCATTAAGGCATGCAGGCCCAAGGTACTTGACTAGTTTCTAGGTTCAATCCTTGGATGATGTGTTGAAATCAACAAGGATAAACCCGTCGAAGGAGGGCCATGATGTTTCCCCCATCATCGACACGAAATAAGATCGAATTTGTTTCGGAGTAGATCGGACGATAGTGTAATGTTTGAGACTGACTCAGGGGTGACCGATAGAATGGAAGGTATAATGACTGCAGGTATTGACTGGATCAACATAATTCTCTTGAACACAGAATGACAGGACTTGGCAGCATTGACACGATGAGATTGACACCGAGACCAGATGTAACCAGTGATCGATGCATTCTTAGGATGACCCAAAGGAGTAAAATGACTCTTGGAATTGGTGAGACTCAAGGACAAGTAGATTATCCAAGTGGTTCAAATGAAATGCTAATGAGTGCCATGTTCAAGAGCGACTATGTACAACCATTACTACAAGTAAATGCAAACTCTTTCATTATTCCCCATCATGATTGATGAGTACCCCTTTGTTTATTAACGAGCTTGAGGAGGTTAACATATGCTCGGTATAGATCATCCTTAAGACGAGTCCAATCTCACATGTTTAAAAAACCTAAAATAGGAGGGGTTCGTCCCTACAAGGGCCCTTCAATGTCAGATTTTAATGAGTCCAAAGAAGGTAAAATTGGCATCATTTCATGTGTAGAGAGTCTGAAAGGACTAAAGAAGACTCCAATGAGTACTTTTTCATAAAGTTTAGTCTCCTCACCCGAAAAAGGATAAAACAACATGAGAAAGAACTCTTCTAGCCATGATTAACTAGAGTGATATTTTTCGTAAATAGTCTCGCTGGTCCTAAAAATAGGTAAACTATCACCAAAAAGACGACCTTCCTAATACTTTTACAAGCGTGAAAGAATCAAGTTCGCTTAGAGATCTTTTCTTATTTAGTGAGTCTGAAAAGAGCTTAAAGAAGAACTCCAAGGGGGTTCCTTTTTCATAGGAGTTTTAAAAGCCCCAAAAAGAGATAAAAGATAACTCGGTGACTTATTCTCATGTATTTATGAGCACGAAAAGGAACAAAGACTTAGCTCAATACCTTTAATACTTAGTTTTAATGAGCGTGATAACGGTATAAAAAATGCTCTAAGGCCCTTTCACACTTGATAAGGAGTATGAAAAGTTAACGATGATTACCATCATATTCAAAACACAACTCTACTCTACCTGCAAGATCCGGGAACCAAGTTAGGATCCATCATAAGGTTTTAAAACATAAAAATGGGATCAACTATAGTAAAAAACCCATGAAATGACAAAAATTTAAAAGAGAATATTCCCTTTTTATATAAAAAGGGTGAATAGTAAAAATTATTTACCATTTCATTTTTACCAAGTTGAATAGTGAGAAAAAACCTCTTTGGAGCTCGATCTTCCCGCGACGATTGTAGGAGCCTCGGTCAATCATTCAACCGACTATCAGTTCCAGGTAATTCTAGACCTCATTCTCTTAGTTTTGATGGTTAAAATGTTGTGTTTAATGCAACTTTTTGGGGTTTTTGGACTCATTCTAACAGGGGGAACGTGCACCCTGGGTGACGCACTTTCCCCTTTCGGGAAGTGCGTCGCTCCTTCCCCATGGGAAAAGCGCATCACTGATGCCTTGTCTGCAAAGACAAGGTGCGTCGGCGCAACTTGACCCACAAAATTGGGAATGGGGCCCAAAAAACAAAATTTAAAGCATTGAAAGGGATCTAATGCTCATCATTTTGGCGTTTATGCAAGGTTTAGCCATCAAAATGGTGCAGTGGAAAGAACATGAGCATGAATTCGAGGATGTGCAAGCCGCAAATGATCCTCAATCCGTTAATGCTTTGAGGGAGTGTGGGTTAGTCAAATTATTTCATGTCTAAGGAATTAGAGCCCAAATACAGTTGTTGGACTACTTTATTCGGTTATGGGACCCGGATCAACAGTATTTCAGAGTAAGGGATCATATCCCCACTTTGGATGTTGAGGACATATACTTTTTGACAGGATTATCCAGGCGTGGGGCCCTGATATCACTATCCGGACCCAGGGGCAGTGATCAGTCCACCGAGAACCTCATAGCACAATTCTATACTCCAAGCACGTAGATGTTGGGTGGGAAAATTCCCATAAAAAATGTGTGGAACCATCCTTTGAGGACTGTATTGTTTACCATTGAGCGGGTGGCAGGAAGTAGAGCCCCGCATCAGGCCACCAAGGCCCATACGTTGTATGCCATCGAGTGTATAGGGCCCACTGTGTTCAACTGGTGTGAGGGGCTCCTCACAAACTTAAAGGACCAACTGCCAAAGTGCCATAGAGGGGAGTTGAAACAGTTCGGGTATGGCTCCATCGTGGTCTCTTTCTTCCTCGATAATGTTCCACTTCTACGTCCTCAGGTTGAGATCGACGATCTCGATCCATGAGATCCACACATGCATAGGTGGGCCAAGGTGATGGCCCGCCATGGTAGTGGTGGGCCAATGATCACATATGGCCCGACTTTCTTCAGGTGGTTACGCGACCAGCTCCTCATGGTTGAGGATTATGCTTATGCAAGGGCATATTTCAGAGGAGATCCTGTTTTATCTCTTCCGGATGGAGAGAAATGGGGAGATATTGGTAAGAAGAGACTCTTTTGTTTTTATGTATTTTTTCATTTTTTTGTAGTACTGATATGTCATGTCTTGATTATATAGATATTTTGCCCATCCGCACCGGCAGGTTCCTCATCCATCAAGAGGCAAGGAGTAGTTCGGGAGATGGAAGCGGTCCATCAAGAGGCCGTGGAGGAGTTGGATGAGTTGGAGGAGAACCTCCAGCGGTTGACTGCTGATATTCCAGACATCTCCATAGATGATATTCCTCAACACTACCAACGTATGAGAGCTGGAGTTTCAGGACGTTTTGGGAGATTGCTTCATTGGGTGGCTAGGACCATCATATGTTACCATGAGCACCCTAAGGGATAGGCCATATATGATATGATGTACTGAAAGCAATAGGCTTCATATTTTGTATATGTCGCATATTGAAAGCTTATTAGCTTCATAGTTTTTGTATCAGTACCTTTTTGTACAACATTTTGCCAGACATGATATATATAAAACACTATGTAGCGGTTTATACACTGCGTTTTTATGAAGGATTTGGATCTTATGCATGTTTTCCTATACACTATGAGTAGTTTACATGTCATGTTGTTTATGCATCTTTGATAAAAATGTTTATGAATGTGCAATGTGCCAATCTAATACAAAATTAGCCAATGCATCGACAACCATATTCATACTTCTTGGAATGTGTAGGTATTGAATGGACTCAAAAGACCTTTCCAAGAGACGTACCTGCCGAAACAAGCGGAGTAATATAGAGTCATGGATGGAGTAGACTTGGTTCAAATGAGAGACCACTAGTTGAGAATCAAGGTAGATAACAACGTGGTCCATACCAAGGGAAAAAGCGTTGGCCAATAATCCGATCACCGTGTGATATTCAGCGATGTTATTAGTTGCAAGAGCTAGGCAAGTTCCTCCTGAGCTTATCACTTCACCGACAGGGGAATAGAGTACCCATGTTGCGGCGGCGAGGCTGCGGGTGTGCTGTCTAGCACCATACGCGAATCCATAGCAAGTTTCCATATGCACATCCAGGCAAAACATGGTATAATCGAAAATGGAGATAAAATCCTAACACACTAAAAGAAAGTGTCACACCAAACAGAAACACACGTAATGTACACTATATACAAAGTACTAATGCAAGATAACTTAAGCATAATACCACTTTAAGTAGAGCCCGTTACGAGGATCCCCTAAGGATATATCGTCATAGCCAACCAACTCATAAGATCCCTTTTCCAAAACACGTTTTACGACATATGGGTCAGGCCACATGGACTCAAGTTTTCCTGCCCCCAACTTATCATGTTTTTGGTCATAAGTAAGGACCAAATCACCCTCATTGAAGATACGGGGTTTTACGGATTTTTCATACTGGGCCTTGATGTGTTTCTTATGCACTTCATTGGCTAGAGCTGCATCACGGCGAGTTTCATCGAGTTTTTCCAAGTATAAGAATCGTTCTTCCTTAGCAGTTGTGTTTCGTAAAAGTTCAACAGTTAGTCTTAAAGACGGAATTTCGCACTCAATAGGAAACACTGCCTCTAGTCCATAAACCAACTGGAAAGGTGTGGAACCAGTGGCGGTTTTGACGGAAGTCCGATATGCCCAAACGGTTGAAAAAGAATGACATGCCAACTTGACTTGTGTGTGCCTACCATGCGTTGAATCATGGTTTTCAAGACCTTGTTATGGCATCTACTTGTTAATTTGATTGAGGATAGTAGGGGGTTGTGTTTTCATGTTAAACCCAACTTGGCGCTTAGTTCAGGCACCATCTTATTTTGAAAATGTGATTGTGATCGGTGACGATGGCTTGAGGGACTCTGAATCTAGCGATGATGTGATTGAACATAAAGAGTGCGGTAGTTTAGGCATCTTCCTTTTATGTAGGCATAGTTTCAACCCATTTGGTAAAGTAGTCTACGGCGACAATTATATAACCTTGGATTTTCCTTTTTTCTTCTTCTTGCCACTGGATTTCTGAGGTGAAGCAGATTGAACTAAATTCACCTCTGCAGTGGAAGCAGGGTTGGGTGACCGAATGGAGTTGTTGCCATCCTATGACTAGGATGGAGCTGAACTAAGGTGGTTATGTGATCCACTCGATTGAGTAGCAGGATGGGTAGGAACAGAACCAATGATGCCATCGGCGTGTGATCCCGTAGGAAGTTTTGTTGGGTCGTGTGTGGGACATGGGGCATTAGGAATAATGTTATATAATGTGACATATTGAGCATAGACTAAGTGTAAATACCGAGAACGTGAGATGGATTGTTCTTACGTAACGAACCCTCCCATAGTAACATCTTTAGCTATGATGGGTAATAAGGACTTCGTGAACCAATCGGCGAGTAACTGATCTATGATAGGAGCTTTAATGAGGCGACGTATCCTTCTCCACTCATGAATATGATCAGAAATGTGAGTTGAGGTTGATTGTCGAAGGTATGCCAAAATATTTGTACGGGTTTCATAGCGGATTGGTAGTTGAAAGTGTGTCAAAAAGGAGATAGATAAAGATCTGAAATCGGCGAAAGAGTGTGGTGGTAACTCGATGTACCACTTTGCAGAAGTACTGTTGAGGTTGCGTTGAAAAAGCCTCAGATGGATAGAATCATCCATTAAGGAATTGGAGGATCAACACAAATGGTATGTCATTACGTGGTTCTTAGGATCCTCACCAAGTTTGTCATCAAATTTTGGTATGTTCGATGGTAACTTCACAGGAATAGGTGGCCAATTTATACCATGTTGGATGGGATCATTGGTCAAACGTGACAGCTCCGGCATATCTAATGTAGCCAGAAATGGTAACTGTCAATTTGGATGTGGATACTAATAATATTGATAAGGTATCTGGGTACCAGTAGGACCATGGATCGAATGATTATAAGGTCCTCCCATAGAGTGTTGGCCATATAGAGGTGTTCCTCCCGGATTAGGAGGTGGACCTGAAGGGGGTCCTCCTCCGGAGTGTGGAGGTCCTCCTATAGAGTATGGGGTTCCTCCAGGTGGTGGAGGTGGATGTGGGACATGTGGTGGAGGAGGGGGTGGGACATGTGGTGGGGGGATGGCCCACCGGCCGGAGGTCCAGTGGGTGGAACATGATAATGCCCCCATGGGGTGTTCATATTTTTGGGATAGGATAATCCAAGAAAAATATTCCCTGGGTAGTTTTGACCTATTGCAATATTGTGATTACCGGGGTATGTATGCCCCCATGGGGGTTGGGTCCAAGTAGATGGTCCTTGCATGTGAAGTGCCCAAGAAGGTTGTCCCATGGATGGGAGTGAACTTAAAACCATATTGCAGTTCATGTATGAAGGATATCCTCCACTTATACTTTGTCCCCTAACTAGAGGTTGCCCCCCAGTTAGATTTTGTCCACTGCCTAAGGGTTTCCCCCCAGTTGAAGATTGTCCACCTATTGGAGTATGCCCAGTAAGCATATGTTGACTACTAACTATAGGTTGTCCTATGATCATATGTTGACCACTAACTAGAGGGTAGCCTCCGTTCGAATTTTAAGGTGGAGGTGTTCCAGTTACAAAGTTGATGGTAGCTGAAGGTTTCCCTCCAGTCGTTGGGGTGTAGAACCAGCCCAATCATTTTGAGGCGTACTAGACAGAAAAGAAAGTTGGCCTCGTTCATAGGCAGTCATAATCAGTGTAGATATTCCTGGTGAAGAGAAAGAAAAAGAATGTATAGGGGAATGTTGTTCGGGGATTGGTACCTACGGATTGGGTCGCAAAGGAAAACTCTTGCACCTAACCTGCTCACCGAGTGAGCGTAAATGTTCGATAGTCTCATAAAATGGTGCGAGAATTTCCTCGTTAGGAGTCCATCGAGGAAGGAACAAGTGTGGTGGATTTTCCATCATCGGAAGTGATCCAAAATCGACAATATTATGACCTAAGGAGGTCCCCCAATATGATGCAGTTGGACAAAAAGCACTTTTTATCGGTTCGTCCTGGGGTTGAGACAAAATCCAATCAATAGCTCCAGGGTTACCTTCAAGCGAATGATGAAAAGATGTGTCATGCAGAGGACGTTGTTCCACCAACAAAGGTCCTATAGGATCAATGATGGGTAGATTTACAGGAGGATAGTAGTTTACTCCTTATTCAAGGGTAGGAGTAATTTCTTCGTGTGATTCAGATATTGTGGGTTGATCCATGCTTGCTCCTAATTTCTCCTCTTGGATAAGGGGATATTCAGGTGGAAAATTTAATATTCTGCGGGATCTTATTAAGGGTTGCTCAGCCAGGGCAGCTAATGTAAAGATTCTCCTAAAAGTATTCTAAAACGAAAAACACACTTCAAGACCTACTCAATCTAAAGCAAGAATCAAACTTATGTGGGAGGTGGCATTCAAAAGTTTGGAACTCACGGGATTATCAAGGCGCCGCAACTCACTATATACTATAGGGTCCAACAGTAATACTCTGCCCAATTTTTTAGACCACTAACTAGGGAGGATTGGGACCGTACCCCTGACCATATTACCCGACGACATGGAATTACATGCGTAGTAGCTCCCCGAGTGTTGTTCTCGATGTATTGTCACGCCAAGACGGCCAATGGTTAACTCGGATGGTTTCAGGAATCCTAGTGGGGTCTCTCGATATACTCAAGGTACGTGGGAGCTTTGATCCATAATAGTGTTGTCTAATCAACAACCGTACGACAGGGGCCTTCCGATATACTGTCGAGTACGTGAAGTACCTTTCTATATACCCGAAGGTACGTGAAAGGTTGTTCAATATACCAATTGGTATGTGGAAGAAATACAATCCCCCGGGATGCAGTGAAGGCAGATAACGACAGCTGCTACGTTTTAAGACACTGGAACACGTCTCTGCCCTATCACACGAATTTCTATACAATTTTAACCTATGCGACTGCTTGATTTTATCTTGTACGGTTAGGTGAATGCATGAAGTGTAGACTTGTAAAGGAAACAAGATACACAAATAATCTAAATGAAATGCAAGTCTTTTGTTTTTGTTTTCGATGAAAACTAATTAAAGTAAGGAGATTTTTTTTTTTTTTTTTCCGAAAGCAAATGAACAAAGTATCCCTTTTTACTTTCTTTTCCAATTTAACCAAAAAACTAAAAATACTTTTTTGTTTAACCCAACAAAATAAAAACAACACAACAAATCATAAATATTTTTCTCTTTTTTCTTTTCAACTACGCAAAATCTATGAGCAAAATGAAAAGATGAACTTCACTTTCGATTGCAATAACCCTACTTCGAAACAAAGAACAAAAGAAGTGAAAAGAAAATAAAAAATATGAGAGCATTCACTTGCTTTTCCAATACTTCGAGAAGGCCTAAATTCACTTAATATTTCCAAGGAAATGAAGATGAACTTTTCAAAACCAAGAGAACATAAGCATTTACAACTTTTGAGCTTTTTAAAAGTTTCTTAAACAACTATGCAAACCATGAAATACTCTTCACAAACATCTCAAGTAATCTACTCGAAATGAAGATGATAAAGAATTTTTTTATTTTCCACTCAAAAATCTAAGAATAATGCCACTTCTTTAATCTTGATTCAAAATACTAGAGACTACTTAATACTGCAATATTCAAGCAACTAGAAGTTCTCAAGAAATTAATCACCCTAAATTGTAATACAACACAAAAATCCACACCAAAATTCGCAAAAAACCACAACAATTTAACTTTTAGAGGTCTTAGAAATCAAAGTGAACAGATCGGAGATACTGAGAGGGAGTCACAAGACTGGTTGTACTCGCGAGGGATTGAAATTTCCCACGATTGGAGAAACATCTGCTTGACTAACTAAGACTCAAATCAAACTCTAAATTCCAAGGATAAAGCACAGTGGGTCTGAGGGATACTATGGGTGTAAAGGACAAAACACAGACCTCAGCAAACCAAGCCAAAACAAATTTGTGGTATTTTTTGACCCTATGCACTAAGTTTTGTAGGGCGACGCACCCTGCAAGTGTACACCAGAGCGTTGGAAGCCCAGCAACGCGTCTTGCACACACGGGTAGCACGTTAGTGACACGGGTTGAACACAAACAAATCACTTCAGCGGAGCAATCTGCTTAAAGGAAAGAAGCGCCAGAGTTACAGTAACGCAATCACATAACTTCCCAGGTGCGTCGTGCGGGACCAACTTATGAAAAAAAAATCCCATGAACAAAAAGATAAATGGCTAAGCTAAATGTCCCAATTAGAGCCTGGATCACCCAGTAACTCTCTGATAAACTGATCCAATGAAAAGAAGGCAATTAAGAGGCTATTGGAAGAAAACAAAGAAGTCAAAAATTTAAAACAAATCAAATATTGCGGGCTACTTCTCCCCAGTGGAGTCGCCAATTTTGTTTGCGAACAATCTGTCAGTGCGGACACTAACCGATCTCCCTAGTCTAAATGGTTCGGATCTAGAACAAAAGTAATACACAATACAAACCGATCTCCCTTGTCACTGACGCGTTCTGTCAATGTGCAAAGCACGTCACCAAGGGTCTAGTGCACCTTTTCAATGAGCAGGGCGCATTGGGGTGACAAAAAAAGTAGAGGGAACAACAACAACTCTTCTTTCAATCAATTGGCCCAAGTGCTTTAGGAATTAGGGCAAATAGAGGACACTTAACTCGTGATGACAAGATTTTGGTGTAACATAATGCCCCCCAAAGCATGATGCTAACGAAATAGGGTAAGTGAGATGCTTTGAAATATGGAAGTTTGAGGCAAGGACCATCATTTGGAGTGGCGAACAAAGACTCCTGTAGTACAACAGACTCTAAGATATATGTCTCAAACGACTCATAACATGGTTGTCGACCAATACATTGCAGATCCATGGTAGTATTGACTGACTGGACACAATCATGGCTACTAGACACAAGCGTAGATCCATGATGATATAATTACACAGCCACGACCAATACAAGAGTGGATCTGTGTGATATGACTCAAAAAATATACATCGCAGCCTGGGTAAGATACTTAAGTTAACCCAAGGTCTTCAAACTGAACCCGCAATGATACGAATCTAACCATGTGATTACAATGTTTTGAATTCAAACATGGTAGAAACCACTTGATTACCAGTCATTGATGTAAATCATTATCAAGTGCGAGGGAAATCACCATTGATGGAAATGATCCCCAACGTATCATAGTACATACCTCCGAATGTGAATCAATGAGCTGAGATCAAACCTTCGGTGGAATCTTTCAATTAAAACTCAATGATGTGAACTTACTATTGAAAGCGAGGTAACATTTCATTAAGGCATGCAGACCTAAGGTACTTGACTGGTTTCTAGGTTCAATACTTGGATGATGAGTTGAAGTCGACAAGGATAAACCCTTCGAAGGAGGGCCATGATGTTTCCCCCATCATCGACATGAAACAAGATCGAAGATTTTTCGAAGTAGATCAGATAGTAGAGTAATGTTTGAGACTGACTCAGGGGTGATCGACACAATGGAAGGTATAATGACTCCAGAGATTGACTGGATCAACATAATTCTCTTGAACACATAATGGCATGACTTGGCAGCATTAACACAACGAGAATGACACCGAGACCTGATGCAACTAGTGATCGATGCATTCTTTGTATGACCCAAAGGAGTAAAATGACTCATGGAATTGGTGAGACTTGAGGACAAGCAGATTATCCAAGCGGTTCGAATGAAATGAAAACGAATGCCGTGTTCAAGAGCCACTATATACTACCATTACTACAAGTAAATGCAAACTATTAGCTTATTCCCCATCATGATTAATAAGTACCTCTTTGTTTATTAACGAGCTTAATGAGGGTAACAGATACTCGGTATAGATCATCCTTAGGACGAGTCCAATCTCACATGTTTAACTAACTTGATATACGAGGGGTTCGTCCCTACAAGGGCCCTTCAATGTCAGATTTTAACGAGTCCAAAGAAGATAAACTCAATGTCATTTAATGTTTAGAGAATCTGAAAGGACTAAAGAAGACTACAATGAGTACTTTTTCGTAAATTTTAGTCTCCTCACCTGAAAAAGGATAAAACAATGTGAGAAAGAACTCTTCTAGCCATGATTAGCTAGAGTGCTCCTCTTTCGTAAATAGTCTTGCTAGTCCAAAAAAGGGGTAAACTATCACCAGAAAGACGAACTTTCTAATACTTTTACAAGCGTGAAAGCATCAAGTTCACTTGGGGATCTTTTCTTATTTAGGGAGTCTGAAAAGAGCTTAAAGAATAACTCCAAGGGAGGTCCTTTTTTGTAGGAGTTTTACGAGCTAGAAAAAGAGATAAAAGATAACTCAGTGACTTATTCTCATGTATTTACGAACACAAAGAGGAACAAAGACTTAGCTCGATCCATTTAATACTTAGTTTTAACGAGCATGATAACTGTATAAAAAATGCTCTAAGGCCTTTTCACACTTAATAAGGAGTATGAAAAGTTAACGATGGTTACCATCATAATCAAAACACCATTTTCCTTTATCTGCAAGATCCAGGAACCAAGTTAGGATCCATCATAAGGTTTTAAAACATAAAATCGGATCAACTATAGTAAAAAACCCATGAAATGACAAAAATTAAAAAGGGCATATTCCATTTTTATATAAAAAGGTGATTAGTGAAAATTATTTACAATTTCATTTTTACCAAGTTGAATAGTGAGAAAAAACATCTTTGGAGATCGATCTTCTGGCAACGATTGTGGGAGCCTTGGTCAGTCATTCAGCCTCCTATCAGTTCCAGGTAATTCTAGAACTCATTTTCTTGGTTTTGATGGTTAAAATTTTGTGTTTAATGCAATTTTCCAGGGTTTTTGGACTTATTCTAAAGGGAGAAACGCGCGCCCTAGGTGACGTGCTTTACCCTTTCCGGAAGTGTGTCACTTGGTAGTGACATGCCTTCCCCATGGGAAAAGCGCGTCATTGACGCCCTGTATGCAAAGACAGGGTGCATCGGCGCAACTTGACCCACAAAATTGGGAATGGGGCCCAAAAAACAAAATTTAAAGCATTGAAAGGATCTAATGCTCATCATTTTGGTGTTTATGTAGGGTTTAGCCATCAAAATGGTGCAGTGGAAAGAGAGTGAGCACAAATTAGAGGATGTGCAAGCCGCAAATGATGCTCAATCCATTAATTCTTTGAGGGAGTATGGTTTCTCAAATTCTTTCATGTTCAAGGAATGAGATCCCAAATACAGTTGTTGGACTACTTGATTCGATTATGGGACCTAGATCAACAGTATTTCAGAGTAGGGGCTCGTATCCTCACTTTGGACACTCAGTACATATACTTTTTGACAAGATTATCCAGGCATGGGGCCCCGGTATTACTATTCGGACCACGGGGTAGTGATCAGTCCACTGAGAACCTGATAGCATATTTTTGTACTCCAGGCACGCAAATGTTGGGTGGAAAAATTCACATCAAAAATGTGTGGAACCGTCCTTTGAGGACTGTATTGTTTACCATCGAGTGGGTGGAGGGAAGTGAGCCCCACGTCAGGCCACCAAGGCCCATATGTTGTATGCCATTGAGTGTATGGCACCCACTGTGTTCAACTGGTGTGAGGGGCTACTCATAAACTTAAAGGACCAACTGACCAAGTGTCGTAGAGGGGAGTTGAAATAGTTCAGGTACAGCTCCATCGTGATCTCTTTCTTCCTAGATAGGGTTCCACTTCTTTGTCCTCGGGTTGAGATCAGCAATCTCAATTCGCGAGATCTATGCATGTAGAGGTGGGCCGAGGTGATGGCCCACAATGGTGGCAGTGGGCCAATGATCACATACGGGCCGAATTTCTTCAAGTGGTTACGCGGCCATCTCCTCATGGTTGAGGACTATGCTTATGCAGGGGAAGATTTTAGAGAAGACCATGATTTAGCTCTTCTGAATGGAGAGCAATGGGGAGAGATTGGTAAGAAAGAGACTCTTTTGTTTTTATGTATTTTATGATTTTTGTATTTTTTTGTAGTATTGATATGTCATATCTTGATTATACAGATATTGGCCCATCCATACTGATGGGTTCCTCACCCATTGAGAGGCGAGGATCAGTTCGGGAGATGGCAGCGGTCGATTAGGAGGTCGTGGAGGAGCTGGATTAGTTGGAGGAGAACCTCCAGCAGCTGGCTGTTGATATTCTAGACATCTCCATAGTTGATCTTCCTCGACACTACCAGCATAGGACAACTGGAGTTACGTGGCATTTTGGGCGGTTCCTTCGCCAGGTGGTTATGGCCATCATATGTTACCATGAGCACCCTCAGGGGTCGGTCGTATATGACATGATGTACTGAAATCCATAGGCTTCATATTTTGTAGATGTGACATACTGAAAGCTTATGAGCTTCAAATTTTTTGTATCAGTACCTTTTTGTACAACATTTTGCCAGACATGATATATATAAAACACTATCTAGTGGTTTATACACTATGTTTTTATGATGGATTTGGATCTTATGCATGTTTTCCTTTACACTATGAATAGTTTACATGTCATGTTGATTGATGCATCTTTGATCAAAAAAATTATGAATGTGCAATGTGCCAATCTAATACAAAATTAGCTAATGAATCGGCAATTGTATTCATATTTCTTGGAATGTGTAGGTATTGAATGGACTGAAAAGACCTTTCCAGGAGATGTACCCGCCGAAACAAGCGGATTAATATAGGGTCACGGATGGTGTAGAATCGGTTCAAATGAGAGACCACTAGTTGAGAATCGAGGTAGATAAAAACGTGGTCCATACCAAGGGAAAAAGCTTTGGTCAATAATCCGATCACTACGTGATATTCGACGACGTTATTAGTTATAGGACCTAGGCAAGTTCCTCCTGAGCTTATCAGTTCACCGACAGGGGAATAGAGTACCCATGCTGCCGAGATGAGGCTGCGGATGTGATGGTTAGTGTTGTCCGCGAATCCATAGCAGGTTGCCATCTACACATACAGTCAGAACATAGTATAAGCGAAAATCGAGATAAGATCCTAACACACTAAAAGAAAATGTCACACCAAACAAAAACACACGTCATGTATAATATATACAAAGCACAAATGCAAGATAACTTAAGCATAGTACCGCTTTACGTAGAGCCCGTTATGAGGCTCCCCTAAGGATACTCCGTCGTAGTCAACCAACTCATAAGGTCCCTTTTCCAAAACACGTTTTACGACATATGGGCCACGCCACATGGACTCAAGTTTTCTTTCCCCCAGCTTATCATGTTTTTATTCGTAAGGATCAAATCACCCTCGTTGAAGATACAGGGTTTTACGGATTTTTCATACTCGGCCTTGATGCGTTTCCTATGCATTTCATTGGCTAGAGATGCATCATGGCGGGTTTCGTCTAGTTTTTCCAAGTATAAGAATCGTTCTTCCTCAACAGTTGTGTTTGGTAAAATTTCAACATCTAGTCTTAAAGACATAATTTTGCACTCAATAGGCAACACTACCTCTAGTCCATACACCAATTGGAATGTTGTGGAACCAGTGGCGGTTTTGATGGAATTCCGATATGCCCAAAGGGATGAAAAAAGCATGACATGCCAACTTGAATTGTGTGTGCCTATCATGCGTTGAATCATGGTTTTCAAGATCTTGTTAATGGCCTCTGCTTGTTCATTTGATTGAGAAAAGTAGGGGGGTGAGTTTTTATGCCGAAAACCCAACTTGGCACTTAGGTCATCCACCATCTTATTTTGAAAATGTGATCTATGATCGGTGACGATGGTGTGAGGGACTCTGAATCTAGTGATGATGTGATTGAACATAAAGAGTGCGGCAGTTTCGTCGTCTTCTACATAGCTTTGGCCCATTTGGTAAAGTAGTCTATGGCAACAATCATTTAACCTTGGATTTGCCTTTGTTCTTATTCTTACCACTGGATTTCTGAGGTGAAGTAGATTGAATTGAATTCACCTCCGCAATGGAAGCAGGGCTAGGTGACCGATTGGTGTTGTCTCCAGCCTATGACGAGGATGGAATTGAACTAAGGTGGTTCTGTGATCCACTCGATTGAGTACTAGGATGGGTATGAACATAACCAATGATGCCATCGGCGTGTAATCCCATAGGAGGTTTTGTTGGGTCGTGTGTGGGACATGGGGCATTAGGAATAATGTCATATAATGTGCTAGATTGAGCATAGACTAGGTCCAGATACTGAGCACGCGAGATGGCTTGTTCTTTTGTAACGACCCCTCCCATAGCAACGTATTTAGCTATGATGGGTAATAAGGACTTCGTGAAACAATCGTCGAGTAACTGATCCGGGATGGGAGCTTTAATGAGGCGGCATCTCCTTCTCCACTCATGAATATGATCAGAAATGTGAGTGGAGGTTGATTGTCGAAGGGATGTCAAAATATTTGTACCGGTTTCATAGTGAATTGGTAGTTGAAAGTGTGTCAAAAAGGCCATAACTAAAGATCTGAAATCGACAAAAGAGTGTGGTGGTAAATCGATGTACCACTTTGTAGAAGTACCGGTGAGGGTGCATTGAAAAAGCCTCATACAGATAGAATCATCCATTAAGGAATTGGATAAGCACCGCAAATGGTATGTCATTACGTGGTTCTTAGGATCCTCATTGGGTTTTCCATCAAATTTAGGTATGTCTGATGGTAACTTCATAGGAATAGGTGGCCAATTTATACCATGTTGGATGGGATCATTGGTCAAACATGAAAGATCCGGTAGATCTAATGTAGCCAGAAATGGTAACTGTCGGTTTGGTTGTGGATACTGGTAATATTGATAAGGAATCTGGGTACCAGTAGGACCATGGATCAAATGATCATAAGTTCCTCCCATAGAGTGTTGGCCATATGGAGGTGATCCTTCTGGATTAGGAGGTGGACCTGAAGGGGGTCCTCCTCCGTAGTTTGGAGGTCCTCCTCCGTAGTGTGGAGGTCCTCCTCCAGAGTACGGGGATCCTCTGGGTGGTGGAGGTGGAGGTGGAGGTGGGACAGGTGGTGGAGGAGGGGGTGGGAAAGGTGGTAGGGGTGAGGGGGGGGGTGATGGTCCGTTGACCGGAGGTCCAGTCAATGGAATATTATGATGCTCCCATGGGGTGTTCATATTTCTAGGATAGGGTAATCTAGGAAAAAGATTCCCTGTGTAGTTTTGACCTATTCCAATCTTGTGATTACTTGGGTATGTATGCCCCCATGGGGGTTGGGTCCAAGTAGACGGTCCACCCACATGATGTGCCCACGAAGGTTGTCCTATGGCTGGGAGTGAGCTTCCAACCAAATTGTAGTTCATTTATGAAGGATATCCTCCACTTATACTTTGTCCCCTAACTAGAGGTTTCCCTCCAGTTAGATTTTGTCCATTGACTAGGGGTTGCCCCCCAGTTGAAGATTATCCACTTATTGGAGTATGCCCAGTAAGCATATGTTAACCACTAACTATAGGTTGTCCCATGATCATATGTTGACCACTAAGTAGAGGGTAGCCTCCGCTTGAATTTTGAGGCGGAGGTGTTCCAGTTACGAATTTGATGGTAGCTGAAGGTTGCCCTCCAGTCGTTGGGGTCAAGTGGGGAGTAGAACCGACTGAACGATTTTGAGGCATACTAGACAGAAAAGAAGGTTGGTCTGGTTCATAGGCGGTAATAATGGGTGTAGATATTCCCGAGGAAGAGAAAGAAAAATACTATATAGGGGAATGTTGTTCGGGCATTGGTGCCTCCGGATTGGGTCGCGGAGGAAAACTATGGAACCTAACCTGCTCACTGAGTGAGCGTAAACATTCGATAGTCTCGTAAAATGGTGCAATAATTTCCTTGTTTGGAGTCCATCGAGGATGGAACAGGCATTGTGGAGTTTCCACCATCGGAAGTGATCCAAAATTGACAATTTCATGACCTAAGGAGGTCCCCCAAAATGATTCAGTTGGACCAAAAGCGATTGCTATCGGGTCGTCCTAGGGTTGAGAGAAAATCTAATAGACGGCTCCAGGGTTACCTTCAAGCGAATTATGAAAAGATGTGTCATGCAGAGGAGGTTGTTCCACCAACAAAGGTCCTATAGGATCAGTGATGGGCGGATTTACAGGAGGAGAGTATTTTACTCCTGATTCAAGGGTAGGAGTTCCTTCTTCGCGTGATTCAGATATTGTGGGTTGATCAATGCTTGCTCCTGAGTTCTCCTCCAGGATAAGGGGATATTCAGGTGGGAAATTTAATATTTTGTGGGATCTTCTTAAGGGTTGCTCAGCTAGGGTGGCTAATGTAATCCTTCTACTAAAAGTATTCTAAAAAGAAAAACACATTTCAAGACATACTCAAGCTAAATCCACAAGCAAAACTTATGTGGTAGGTGGGATTCAAAAGTGTCACGTCCCCTTGCATCGTTTATAAACCATAGAGGGAACATGACTGTCATATCGGGCTTAATTGGTAAACTCAACCCCATACATTACTAAGAAATTCATAATAAATAAAAACTTGTGTGTGCAGGCTCATACTTCAAACAAACACAGCGGAATTAAAACTCGTATTAACACACACAAACGGAAGTGCATCATCATATTTATCTCAAGCAGTTGATGAATCAATAGGCAGAGAATCCATCCCACTCGCATGCTATGCATAGGCTTCATATCAATTCAATTAACATGAATAATTATCATTCCAATTAATACATTGCAAAACAAAGAATGCATATAATTTTAAACACAGAGAACACTTATCTTTGAGCTAAAGCTATCCAAACAACTGGCTATGTGAGAGAAACGTTCCACCCAACCATAGATCTCTGTCCAGCCTATATTCTTTCAGCTGAGAGATCACCCCCGAGTTGGGTTGTGTATCCACTAAGGAGGAACTAATTGGGCTCACTCACAGCCATGGTTTCACTCAACAACTATGCTAATCCAACACACAGTTGGGTTTATCAAGCATACAAATGACAAATGAGGAGGATGCTAAGCCAGTGAACTCATCCACAGAGCTATAGGCATCTCAAGTTAATTCAACAGTCAAGGCACCCACATTACCTACCCATCCAACACAAGGAAGGTCCCCTTCTCTGTTGCACAGTCCCTCGGGCGTCCCTTCCCTCCAGTGCTCTTCAGGATGGGAATAGAAAGGTCCAGCTACTAATTCCTTGAGATTCTAGCCTTCACTGGGTTTATCAAGCAAACCCAACCTCTGCTCAGTCATTTACACTTGGATTTCTCACAATTCTGTCATCCAATAACTCAATCCCATCACTTGATTTCTGGGCTGTAAAAAGTGGGTTTTTCAATGGATTTCGGGGTATCTAATACTCTCAATTTCACCCCAAGTTTCATATCTATGGATCCCCCATTGGATTTCACTGTCAAATACCAAATATGGGTGTTTATGGCTCTTCAAAACGTGGGTTCTTTCAAAGTTGCGATTTTTGGTTTTGCTCACTGCTGGGAATTCGTTTTTGGATGAAAATTGATGATAGGTTCTTCCACACTGGAATGGGAATGAGAATGAAGCAACCCCCATGAGTTAGGGTGACTTGTGGTACAAGAAAACATAGCCTATACTTTTCCATATGAATTTTTGGGTTGTCCATGCTCCATTGAAGCCATCGACTGAAATCTTCAACTACTTCCTTACAATAGAAATAAATGTCATCAAGGAAAGTCAAATGGGTTCTCACAATGACATTTGGCAGCATATGGTTCATCCCCACAGCCCCCTCACCACTCCCTAGTGGATACACATGGCCCCCTTCTCATTCGTTGCTCCCATAGCCATTTTTTGGTATTTTATTGCAATATTAAATATTGACATCAATTTACAATATCCCATGGCTTAATAGCACATGGGTAACAAAATGTCAAATGCTTGTCCATTTAAAATAAAATACGAACATATACTAGCGGGGCCTTGGCCTTGAGCTCCACGCTAGGGGAAACATAAGGGTTAAAATTTCATAAGGGTCAAAATTGGGGTATTACATTCCCCTCCCCCTTAGAACAACACCGTCCTCGGTGTTCTCAAAACTGAACAAAAATGGGAATGCCTCTCTCATGGCATCCTCCAGCTCCCATGTAGCCTCTTCGGGACTAAGGTGCTCCCATTGGACCTTTACCTGCCTGATGGCTCTGTTCCAGAGCAAAGTGACCTTCTTGTCGAGGATGGGCATAGGTTCCACTTGGAACTCTCCCTCGGGTTCCACCTATATCACATTCTAATCAGTCATATCATTAGGATCATGTACATACTTCTTAAGCAAAGATACATGGAAAACATTATGAGCTCTTATGTTAGCAGACAATGCAATTCTATATGCAACTGGCCCTATCCTATCAAGGACTTCAAACGACCCACAATATATCGGTGACAACTTGTCACAACTCCCCAACTTGAGAGAACTTTTCCTTGGTTTTACTCTCAAATAAACATGATCCCCAATCTAAAATTTCTTATGCACTCTTTTCAAATCTGCATAACTCTTTTGCCTGTCCTGATCTGCCTTTAAAATCTGCCTAATCTTAGCAACTTCCTGTTCCATTTCCTTTATCATCTTTGGTCCAAGTACTACCCTGTTCTCCGAGTTGTCCCAATTCACTGGAGTCCTGCATCCCTTGCCATACAATGCTTCATTCCCAAGGATGCATGATGTCCATTATTGTATGCAAATTCTACCAAGTGTAGGAAATCTTCCCACTTGGATGGTTTGTCCATCACATACATTCTCAACATGTCTTCAAGGACCTAATTCACCCTCTCAGTTTAGCCATCTGTTTGAGGATGATATGTTGTACTGAAATTCAATCTAGTTCCCAATTCCTGAAACAATCCCTTCCAAAAAATGGAAGCGAACTTTGTATCACGAGAAAAAATTATTGCCTTAGGCAATCCATGCAATCTGAATATCTCTCTCAAGAAGATATTTGCAATGTCATTAACCTTGTGAGTGGACTTGACTGGAATAAAGTGAACTACCTTTGATAGCTTGTCCACCACAACCATGATTGAATCATGCTTCTTCAGTGTCATGGGTAGACTTGTTATAAAATCCATAGAGATCACTTCCCACTTCCATTCCGGAATGGGTAAGGGCTGCAACAATCCTGCTGGATGTTGGTGCTCTGCCTTGACTTGTTGGCACTTCTGACACCTAGCAATGTACTCAGCTATGTCCTTCTTCATAACATGCCAAAAGTATTGCTTTCTTGCTGCTGTTATAGTCTTTTGATATCCTGGGTGTCCGGAGTATGGCATTTGATGTATTTCATCCATCACAAGCTTCTTCAAATCTGCCCTATTTGGAATGTACAATCTATCCTTGTAGATGAGGATATTGTCTTCACCAAGCTGATATCCCACACACTTTTCACCCACATTACCCTGCTGTAATTTCTCTTTAATTTGAAGGCAAGTTTCATCATTATTCTGGGCTTCAAGAACTCTTGTCTTCAAATTTGATTTACACACACTTAATGCTGCAACATGAAATTTTCTGCTAAGAGCATCTGCAACCTTATTCTCTTTCCCTTTTACATGCTTAATTTCAAAATCAAATTCACAAAGGAATTCCATCCATCTAGCTTGCCTAGCATTCAAGTTTGGTTGGTCAAACAAATACTTCAAGCTCATGTGGTCTGTTCTAAGCTCGAATCTTCTCCCCATCAAATAATGCCTCCACATCTTGGGAGCATGTACTATGGTTGCTAATTCTAAATCATGTGTGGCATGATTTTTCTCAGGTTCTTTTAACTTCCTTGACTCATAGCAAATCACAACTCCTTCTTGTATGAGCACTCCACTTAGCCCTTCAATGCAAGCATCTGTGCACACTACAAAATCCTTCTTTGGATCTGCTATCTACAAAACAGGAGTGCTAGTAAGTAGCTCCTTTAACTGCCGAAAGCTTTTCTCACACTTTTCAAACCATATAAACTTGGTATTCTTCTTCTGCAATGAAGTGATTAGGTGAGCTATCTTGGAGAATCCTTCAATGAACCTTCTGTAGTAACCAGCAAGACCCATAAAAGATATAACATCTGAAACATTCTTTGGAGTAGACCAATCCATGATGGCATTAATCTTTTTTGGATCCACTGCAATTCCTTCTTCAGAAATGACATGACCCAAATACTGAATCCTCTTTTGGTAAAACTCACATTTGCTTAACTTGGCATACAACTGGTGTTCTCTAAGAACTTGCAACACCATTCTTAGATGTTCCTCATGTTCTTCTTCATTCCTTGAATAGACAAGAATGTCATCCAAGAACACAATCACAAACGTGTCCAAATATTTGCTGAAGACATTATTCATGAGACACATGAATGTAGCAGGTGCATTGGTAAGACCAAATGGCACCACAATGAACTCATAATGACCATATCTAGTTCTGAAAGCCGTCTTGAGAATGTCTTATTATTTGATCCTCACTAGATGGTACCCAGACCTCAAGTCAATCTTCAAAAACACTTTAGCTTCCTTCATTTGATCAAACAAGTCATCAATTCTTGGCAATGGATACTTATTCTTAACGGTCACTTTATTGAGCCACCTATAATCAATACACGGCCTCAAAGTCCCATCTTTCTTCTTAACAAATAACATCAGTGCTCCCCAAGGAGACACACTAGGACTTATATACCTTTTATCAATTAATTCTTGTAGTTGCATCTTCAACTCTACCAATTCCGGTGTGCTCATTCTATAAGGAGCTTTGGAATTCGGTGTTGCCCTTGGAACAAGATCGATGGTAAAATCAATATCTCTCTTTGGTGGTAGTCCCGGCACTTCATCCGGAAATACATCTTGGAACTCTTGCAACATTGGAAAGTCTTCTATTCTTGGTCCTTTGTCCTCTGATGAATCTGACATATGGACTCTATACAATTGGCAACCTTTCTTGTAAAAAAATTTCAACTGTAAGGCTGAAATATGCCTTACTCAAACTTGCTTGGGAATTCCTATTGCCAATCTTGGCCTTCCCTCTTCATCAAGTGCTTTCTCATAACAGTCCAACTTGGCTCTATGATTTTCCAACCAACCCATGCCAATTAAGGCATCATACGATCCCAATGGTAGTACATTTAAATCTGCATGTGTGTGGAGTCCATTCAATTCTATGGGGCACTCCACCACCACTTCAGTAACTTTCCTCTTGGTCCCTGTGGCTAGTTGAATTAGCCAAGATTTATTATGCTTCACTTTTCTGAGAGAACAACCTTCAACCACTTTTGGATAAACATAACTATGAGTAGATCCTGGATCAATCAAAACAACAATAGATTGCGTAACAATCTTACCTTCAACTTCCACCACTGATGATTGATGGTCTGCTTGATGATTATCCAACGCTGCATAAATTCGAGGCGTTGCCCTTTCCATGTCCTCCACTGTAGCTACTCCCTTTAAGTTGTGCAAACTTCGGGGATTATCCTTCCGATGTGGACAATCCCTCAGCATGTGGTTTTCTCCACATCCCCAACACTGAAGCGGTCCCTTTGATGCTTTATTTGCTGCTACTGCTGGTTTGAATCCACTCCTTGCTTGCAACCCCTGTGGAAAGGTTCCAGGATGAATTTTGAATGGTGGCTTGAAACCACTCTTCTTTTGGTCAAACCTCCCTCTTAGCTTCCCTTTCCATGCTGGGTTAACCTCCGATTTTCCCTTATTCTGCTCATAGCAATGCATTGCCATTCTAATATCTTCATCAAGACTTGGTGGATTAACAAATTCAATCCTATCTCTGAAACCTTGAGGTAGACTCCCAAGAAAGCATTGGATTTTTACTCTCTCATCTTTGATATAGTCAACATACCTCAATAATTCCAAAATTTTGTGGATATTCTCTTCCATAGATTTTTGTCCCAACCTGAGTTCATTGAACTCTTTTCTCTTACTGTCATAATACCCAGCAGAAAGGTATTTCTCCTTGAAATACTTCTTAAATCTCTCCCAGCTGATCTTCCTTTCACTAATCCCTTTCACTTACAAGAAGTTGTCCCAACAAATTGAATCTCTACCATTTAAATTGTATATGGAAATTCTGGCTTTTTCATTTCCGGAGTGGTCTTGAATTCTGAAATATTTCTTCATTCCAAGAAGCCATGCTTCAGCCTCTTGGCCAGTCTTGTTTTCTCCATCAAATGTGGGAGGCCTTGCCTTCCTGAATTCTCCCTGTGGGATTCCTTTGGACTTCTTTCTTCCCTCAAATCTCCTGGGCATATGCCTTGGACTTCTTTGAGAATCTCTGGAATCACACGATTTGCTAGAAGAAGATCTAGAGGAAGGTGTTCTATGCTTCTTGCTCACCGAACTCTTCCTTGGGCTTAGAGTTCACTTCTTTGAATGGACTCTAGAGCAACTCTCTGCATCTCTTCATTCTTCACCCACATTGCTTGGGTTGGACCCAAGGTTTATCCTCTGCTGCATATCAATAAGACTTTGCAAGATAGCAGCATTGAGTTGGTGTTGTTCTTTTTGAGCCTTCATCAATCTTTCATTGAAGCTCACCATGGTTTCAACCAAATTATGAAGAGTCACCTGCTCCCTTCTCCCATTAGATTCCATCTCAGCATTCTCTTCATGCACATTTTCTCCTAAAACGTCTTCTTCATGCTCATAAGGATCTTGAGCATCATTTATGGTCACCATTTTTCCTGTATGCTGCCTTTGCTACAATTATTAAATCTTATGAGTTGCAAGCACTGTGCATTATGAAAATATTTATTAGACATCTTAGGAATGCTTATAGAAACATAAACAATCAATATTTAACATAATAAAACTCATGGAATAATTCACATAGCTGCTATGCATTCATTATTTTTGCCAATTCATGCAATTCTGGAAATTGCCCATATTGTCAACAATTTGACAAAAACAGTCACTGACACTTTTCTTCCCTAAACATCTATGGGGTATGACAACCTCACTCAAATTCTGGTCATACACCATTATTCCTTGCTGGACAAGATTTCCAATTCATATCCTCGTGCTCCATTCCGACTTCGGGTGTGGAAACTATGTTATTTCAAAAATGACAACTTTCACCACAATTCTGCACATTTTTACACAGTTGTAAAATATCATGAACTGCCAACTTTAGCCACCCGTGGGAGAAAATCTATGAAGAATCATAAAAACTTTTCTACCAGGCGAATTTAGTCCATGTAGCAAGAAACACTCAGCAACTCGCGGATCTCTGTTCTGATGTTCCATGCATCTTCTCTAAAATTATGGGTTTGACTACTTTCCACTTTTCACATTTTTCCAAAATTTTAAATTTTGGGCTAAAAATGGTTATTTCCCAAATGGTGCATTTCTGGGAAATATTTGTCTAACAGAATATGTCTGGTTTACTGAGAATACGAAATGCTGAGTTCAGTAATTTTCTTGATTCCGAATTATAGGGTCACTTTCCTCCACTGCAAGCTTTTCAAAATCCCAAAAACGTGGCCCGGAATAGTGTTTTTTGGCTTCTTGCACACCCCGACTCCACATCCTTTGGATTTTGGCTCCAAAACTCCAAACTTAACACTGTGCCTGCTCCATGACCACTCCATATCAGTTTCAGCTCAATTCGACCTTCTGTCAAGCGTCGGGACATTGATTTGTAAAAGCCATTAATTCCAATTTTGTGCCAAATTGGGGCATAATGGGCTCGGGATCTTCACTAGTTCATTCATGGCCTCCGTCAATGGCCTCAGAATGCCACTGAACTCATCAAATTCCGACCTTGCATGCTCCTGTAATCCAAAAAACAATTTTTGGGTTGTATACTTTCTTTTTTTTCACCCGAACCCGACACTCGAAAGCCGAAAGTGCGGGTGCGGGATTGCGGGAATCTAGAACGCAATTTTCAAAATTCGCTTTCCTGAAACCCGAAACCCGAAACTGCGGGTTCGAGATTGCAGGAATCCAACACACAAGCTTCAAAATTCATGTTCCCGAAACTTGAAACTCGAAAGTGCGGGTGCGGGATTGTGGGAATCCAAAACGCAATTTCTGAACTTTGCGTTCCCGAAACCCGAAACCCGTAGAACACCTCTGGCCATGCAACTTGCGGGGTTCATAATTCCTTCGTCCCATGGCCAAATGAGGTGAGTCTGGTACCGTTGGAAATCTCTTGGAGAGGTCTATGCACCTGTGTGATCCTCTCCCACACCTGAGAAATCTGACCCTGCCATCTTTCTAATCAAAAATGTCGCCCCAACTTCACCAATACTGCGTTAAAACATTCTGTCACTTGCCTGTAACTCAGAGCTTGTCCCAAGCAACCCCAGTGCTGCAAGCTGGGCTCTGATACCACTCTGTCACGTCCCCTTGCATCATTTATAAACCGTAGAGGGAACATGACTGTCATACCGGGCTTAATTGGTAAACTCAGCCCCATACATTACTAAGAAATTCATAATAAATAAAAACTTGTGTGTGCAGGCTCATACTTCAAACAAACACAGCTAAATTAAAACTCATATTAACACACACAAATGGAAGTGCATCATCATATTTATCTCAAGCAGTTGATGAATCAACATGCAGAGAATCCAACCCACTCTCATGCTATGCACAGGCTTCATATCAATTCAATTAACATGAATAATTATCATTCCAATTAATACATTGCAAAACAAAGAATGCATATAATTTCAAACACAGAGAACACTTATCTTTGAGCTGAAGATGTCCAAACAACTGGCTATGTGAGAGAAACGTTCCACCCAACCATAGATCTTTTTCTAGCCTATATTCTTTCAGCTGAGAGATCACCCCCGAGTTAGGTTGTGTATCCACTAAGGAGGAACTAATTGGGCTCACTCACTGCCATGGTTTCACTCAACAACTATCCTAAGCCAACACACAGTTGGGTTTATCAAGCATAAAAATGACAAATGAGGAGGATGCTAAGCCAGTGAGCTCGTCCACATAGCTATAGGCATCTCAAGTTAATTCAACAATCAAGGCACCCACATTACCTACCCATCCAACACAAGGAAGGTCCCCTTCTCTGCTGCACAGTCCCTCAGGCGTCCCTTCCCTTCAGTGCTCTTCAAGATGGGCATAGAAAGGTCCAGTTGCTAATTCCTTGAGATTCTAGCCTTCACTGGGTTTATCAAGCAAACCCAACCTTTGCTCAGTCATTCACACTTGGATTTCTCACAATTCTGTCATCCAATAACTCAATCCCGTCACTTGATTTCTGGGCTATTAAAAGTGGATTTTTCAATGGATTTCGGGGTATATAATACTCTCAATTTCGCCCCAAGGTTCATATCTATGGATCCCCCATTGGATTTCACTGTCAAATACCAAATTTGGGCGTTTATGGCTCTTCAAAATATGGATTCTTTCAAAGTTGCGATTTCTGGTTTTGCTCACTGCTGGGAATTCGTTTTTGGATGAAAATTGATGTTGGGTTCTTTCACACTGGAATGGGAATGAGAATGAAACAACCCCCATGAGGTAGGGTGACTTGTGGTACAAGAAAACAGATCCCATACTCTGACATACAAATTTCTGGGTTGCCCATGCTCCATTGAAGCCATGGACTGAAATCCTCAACTACTTCCTTACAACATAAATAAATGTAATCAAGGAAAGTCAAATGGGTTCTCACAATGACATTTGGCAACATATGGTTCATCCCCACAGCCCTCTCACCACTCCCTAGTGGATACACATGGTCCCCTTCTCATTCGTTGCTCCCATAGCCAGTTTTTGGTATTTTATTGCAATATTAAATATTTACATCAATTTACAATATCCCATGGCTTAATAGCACATGGGTAACAAAATGTCAAATGCTTGTCCATTTAAAATAAAATACGAACATATACTAGCGGGGCCTTGGCCTTGAGCTCCACGTTAGGGGAAACATACATCGCATGTATACAATATTTATATTAAAAGCCAAAATTTCATAAATGTCAAAATTGGGGTATTACAAAAAGTCTGAAACCTCACGGGATTATCAAGGCGTCGCAACTCGTGTTATACTACAGGGTCCAACAGTAATACTCAGCCCAATTTTTCAGAGCACTAAGCAAGGAGGATTATGATCGTACCCCTGACCGTATTACCCAACTACCTGGCAGTGCGTGCGTAGTAGCTCCTCGAGTGTTGTTCTCGGTGTATTGCCATGCCAAGACGACCAATAGTTAACTCAGATGGTTTCAATAATCCTAGTGGGGTCTCCCGATATACTCAAGGTATGTGGGATCTCCAATCCGTAGTAGTGGTGTCTAATGCACAACCGTACGACAGGAACCTTCTGATATATTGTTGAGTATGCGAATTACCTTTCTATATACCCGAAGGTACGTGAAAGGTCGTTCGATATACCGACTGGTACGTGGAAGAACTACAAGCCCCCGGGATGCAGTGCATGCAAATAACGACAACTACTATGTTTTAAGACGCCGAAACACGTCTCTACCCTATCACACAAGTTTCTATACAATTTTAACCTAGGCTACCGCTTGATTTTATCTTGTACGGTTGGGTGAATGCATGAAGTGTAGAGTTGCAAAGTAAACAAGATGCACAACTATTCTAAATGAAATGCAAGTCTTTTGTTTTTCTTTTCGATGAAAACTAATTAAAGAAAGGAGAAATCTTTTTCTTTTCCGAAAGCAAATGAACAAAGTACCCCTTTTTACTTTCTTTTCCAATTTAACCAAAAGATTAAAAATACTCTTTCGTTCAACCCAACAAAATACAAACAACACAACAAATCAAAAATATTTTTCTCTTTTTTTCTTTTCAACTAAGCAAAATCTATGAGCAAAATGAAAAGATGAACTTCACTTTCGATTGCAATAACTCTACTTTGAAACAAAGAACAAAAAAAGTGAAAAGAAAATAAAAAATATAAGAGCATTCACTAGCTTTTCCAATATTTCAAGAGGGCCTAAATTCACTTAATATTTTGAAGGAAATGAAGATAAAATTTTCAAAACCAAGAGAACATAATCATTGGCAATTTTTTAGTTTTTTCAAAGTTTCTTAAACAACTATGCAAAGAATGAAATACTCTTCACAACAATCTCAAGTAATCTACTCGAAATGAAGATGATAAAGAACTCTTTTTTGTTTTCCACTCAAAAATCTGAGAATGATGCCACTTCTTTAATCTTGATTCAGAATACTAGAGACTACTCAATACTGCAATCTTCAAACAACTAGAAGTTCTTAAGAAATTAATCACCCAAAATCGTAATACAACACAAAAATCCACACCAAAATTCACAAAAAATCACAACAATTTAACTTTTGGGGGGCTTAGAAATCAAAGTGAACAAATCGGGGATACTGAGAGGGAGTCACAAGACTGGTTGTACTCATGAGGGATTGAAATTTCCCACGGTTGGAGAAACATCCGCTTGACTAACTAGGACTCAAATCAAACTCTGAATTCCAAGGATAAAGCACACTGTGGGTGTAAAGGACAAAACACAGACCTCAGCAAACCAATTTGAGGGATTTTTTGACCCTATGCACCAAGTTTTGTAGGGTGGCGCGCCCTGCAAGTGTACACCAGAGCGTTGGAAGCCCAGCGACGTATCTTGCACACACGGGAAGCGCATAGTTACAGTGACGCAATCACATAACTGCCCAGGTGCGTCTGGCGGAACCAACTTCTGGAAAAATATAAAAATACCAGGAACAAAAAGATATATGGCTAGGATAAATGTCCCAATCAAAGCCTGGATCACCTAATAACTCTCTGATAAACAAATCCAATGAAAATAATGCAATTAAGAGGCTATTGGAAGAAAACCAAGAACTCAAAAATTAAAAAATCAAAGATTACGAGCTACTTCTCCCCAGTGGAGTCGTCAATTTTGTTTTGCGAACAATCTGTCAGTGTGAACACTAATCGATCTCCCTAGTCCGAATGGTTCAGATCTAGAACAAAAGCAATACATAATACAAATTACTTTCCTAGATTGATCAAATTGCAAAGAGTGTCGGAAGATAACTCACCTTATGAGTGCATCACTATCTCCTTACTTGATGTGACTCTTGATCATAAGATTCTCTAGATGCAAAACCATGTACAACGAGTAGAAACAAGCAAGTACTAGTAGCATAAAAACATATCAATATAAACTAGGAGTGAAAGAATCCAATTCTAAAGATCTCATAATAATAAGATGTTTATGGAAAGAATCTCCATTAATGTAATTTTAAGAAATACATAGAGAGATGTTACAACTGAGCTTTGACATTGTAACTCCTTCCAAATGATCCTACCCTCAAAGATCCAAGCTTTTGCCTCCTAATGGATGAAAGGGAACCAACTCTAACAAAATTTCACCAGCATTTAAGTGCTCTCCTCTTTCTCCTCTTTAACCATGGAGAAGGGGTTTATATTTCTGTCCTAAAGGGATATGAGAGGTTGAGGATTCGTGAGAGAAGTTTAAGGGATCATCCCACTAGGTAAGGGGACCGAGTGCCACATTTATAGTTGTTAACACCCAAAAAGTGTTCACTTGCTCGTTTCCCTATTTCCATGACCCATTTGTCCACTTTTCCCACCATTTTAGCCTCTAAAACCTTCAAAAAGACCAAAATCCATCTTTTTCCCCTCAAAATATGTAATTTTCCTCAAAAAATACAAAAAATCCTCGAAAGGGGTCCAAAATTCCCAAAAATCAATTAAAAGGGAATAAAAATATAAAATGTATTCAAAAAAAGAAAAAACAGGGAAAAAAAAGAAAAAGAAACCTAAACCATTTTGGTCAATACCATTGGTTTCCTTAAACCATAATGGTATTCCCTATCACCAAAAAACTATAAAAAGGTGATAGGGGCTCCTCACTATTGATCCACATTCATCCTATCCTTATGCTGCCAAATTCACTCTTGAGAGCCCTAGCCTCACTTTTGAATTCGAAGATACCCATTAAAGCATTGGAGAAGAAGAGACCATTGGACCATTGGAGCACCTCAACCTTGGAGCTGCTCAAACTCAACCATCCTCACCATTTGGGGTAACATGATTATTGTAAATCTATTTTTTCAAAAATAAAGAATTTATTTTACCTATAGATTTGAGTTCTTTACCATTTACTTTCAAATTTTTACATGAACATGCGAGATTAACTTTCTAATTTCTCATATTTTAGATTAAATCTACTTTATTACTTTAGTTTTTATTTATTTCTATTAAGACTGCTACTACAAGTTAGTAGGTGCTCATCAACACATGCTTGGGTGAAAACCCAAGCAATAGTTTTTGGCGACTCCACTTCGTTTCAAATCTTTGAATCTTTGATTTAGATCTATATTTTAGTTGTTTTTAAAATTTAATAGTGTAGATACGGCCTGTTTCTAATCCCATAGCTTACTGCCATAGCTATTGGCCTTTTTTTCAACCTGAACAGCCCAAATTTTTTATTTTTGGGTTTGTTTTCAGCGACATTTTTCGTCCCGCACATCGCGGCTTTCGACACCCAGAACTGCAATTCACATCGCGGCTTTTGGCACCCACAGTCGTGATTCAAATCGCGGCTTTTAGCCTATTTTCCACAATTCAGATCGCGGGTTTTTGCCTGTCGGCCACGATTCGCATCGCGGGTTTCCTGCCTGACAGTCGCGATTCACATCGCGCCTTTCGCCCTCCGAGCCACGATTCACATCGCGCCTTTTGCCCAGATCGTCGCGATTAACATCGCGGATTTTATCCCAAAAGCCGCAATCCAGAACGCGACTTTCGCCACAGACAGCCTCGATTTTGTCCTGTACTGTCCGATTCGTTTTTCTGAGTTTTTCTCATTTTGGCCCATTTTTTCCAGCCATCTCCCCTACATTTTTGGACAGCCTACTGTTTTATTTTTGCAGCATTTAAAAACTCATATTTCTTTTCTGTTATTTGCTTTGCTACATTATTTTTAAGAGAAATTCAGTTTAGTGAAAGAAAAAAGAGTGAAGCACTTTTCAATTAGAAATTTCATATTTTACAAGTAAAAATCAGAATTTTAAATTGTTTGATATTTCTCCCAAGCGAAGCATTAGAAATTTAATCATTTTTCATCATACTTGCTTTACCTTGAAAAAAATTTCAAGAACCCTTATTTTCTGAAAAGATTATTAAAGCATTTACATTTAAAACGTTTTTCATTTTTTGCAATTTGAAATTATTGTTTGTCAATTTTCTCCCAACCGAGGCATGTCATTTTTTGGTACATAACCACATATGCACACAATCTGTCATCATAAATCAAAGTGAGCCTTAAAATCCTCTTAACTCAACCAACATTCTAACCCCACTTAGGGAACACCAAAAGAATATTGTAGATAGGTAGGACTGAGAAGATAAGTATCCAAATAACACCCCTCACTTACTTTCATTTTGAGACATAGTGGTTGACATTTAGGGTACCAAAATACCCTAGTACTTATTAACACGGTTTAAAACCAATTTGTCGGAAAGGACTCTCTCTTAGGAGGGTCGAAGTAGCCAGATTGGTTACGGAGGCCTGAGTGGACTACCTCACTCCATTAAGTCACCAAATGACACCTACTCATTGTTCTCGTTGTACCACCCTTGTGGGAGTAAAACGGTGATAGAACAAAAACTGCAGATTCACCTTTCTGGATGTGTCATGAAGGGGGTATCTTAGTGGCCTATCTACTAGGATTGTCTACCTAGTGTCCCTCCCGGTAGGGGGATATCTAGCCTTTGGTTCTACAATTCATATTGTCTGACTTGGATTTCATCACCTTGCAGAGGATATGTCTTGTTGAATCATAATACCATTTTAGTTAGGTGCTTGCATGCTCTTTTACCACCCCTTGGTCTAATGAGTACACCATTTTTTATTTTTTAGGAGTCGTTTGCATGTTGGTATTTTGACCACATTTTTGTATTACTCCACTTACTATAGCATAGTTATTATAGTAAGTGTTTTGACTTTGGTTGTTGACCTAACTGTCATTCTTTTTTGCGCTCCCCTCTTGCACACACGGCTGCATTAGGGTTTTCGAGCTTTCCACTCACCATCACACATTAGTTTTAACAGACGATTGTCACCATTGAGTCCCCGAGACGTTCTCGGCGTTTCAAGGGTGAACCCCTCAATTCGGTTCACTTGACACCACACGTCATAGGCGTAGAGCTTTGTCACTCGACTCCACACGTCATCGACATAGAGCCTCGTCACCCGATTTGGATGCCCCATATACAGCATCCGATTCTGACATAGAATCTGAATACCCAACATACACAGCACCATCTAGCCCCATGGATGGTATTCCTTCCAACCCTTTCAACGCAGGGACTGTTGGTGGAACATCCTCCACCACCACATTAGCCACCACCACCACAAATACTACTGGTATACCCAACATGGGACCTACACACACTCTAGGTATGCCCTTGACAGGAACCACTTCCACCATACCAAACCCAGGGTCTACTATACCTAATCCAAACCCATCTGTAACTCATGTTGCACTTGGGGGCGCTGGCCGCTCTCACACATCTTTAGGTGGAGGGCACATCCCTTTTACAACTAATATTCCCTTTGCGGGCAGTGGCTCAACCCATAATGCTAACACTAGCACTTATGCCCAATCAACCATGTCACACCCCTTTGCGAGTCTGCCATTTATAGCAAATCTCAACCTACCAGACCTGGCAAGGTTAACAAATGACCCCATCACACATGACCCTACTTGGACCCCATGCCCACAAAAATCTCGTTAGACATCCCAAAGTTTGAAGGGAAGGATGGAGAAGACCCACAAAATCATGTTATGTCTTTTCACCTATGGTGTTCCTCAAACTCCATGGTTGATGATTCTATTCGACTCCGACTTTTACAAAGAACCTTCATTGGCTCAGCAACCAAATGGTATATTGAACAACCCCATGGGACACACCCTACATTTACATCCCTCGCCTCAACTTTCCTACTGTTCTTTCAACTACCCGTCCACTATGATGCAGGAGTAGAAATCCTACTGTCTTGTAGACAGAATACGGCCACCCATATCACAGATCATATCCATGAGTGGCGTAAGTGCCATAGTCTATGCAAGATCAAGCTATACGACCGTATATTCCTGGATTGGTTCCCGAAATCCCTCCTTCCACTCATAGCCAAGGATGTAGCTTCTGAACGACCCCAGTCAGAAGAAGAAGCCATTTTAAAAGCCCAACAGTTCTACTTGATTTACGCTTAGTCTAGCTACTTATACACAATCTTACCAGATGCCCCGCGTGGCGATCCATCCCGAAGCAACGCGCCAAGGGCATCCCATGTCGCTAACAGTATCATTGGCTAGGTTATGACACAAAAAAAACCTTTCACCATGATGAGTACCAACAATGCCTCAGACCTGTCTAGGGCTACATCTCATTCTGGCGCTACAACTCCATACGCTCCAATGACGCACACCCACCACACTTATGGACCCTTATGTCCACCATAGTGTTATGGGAAAGCACCCTCAGCATATGCACCACCTACATATTATAATCAACAGGTTAATCAGACTCCGGTTCACCCACAAGCCCAATCGACTTACTACCCTCAATAGGCAGCACCTCCTACCCCAACACTTCCAATAGCTCAAGGTTACCAACAACCACAACAAACAATGGATCCAACTCTGAACCCTCCTGCTTACTATCCACAGCAGCCTTCTTTAGCACCTGCTCGACCTCAAAACCCCCCTACTGCCCAAGGGCAAGTATACACGCAACAAAACCAACCCCAAAACCAGAACAACCAGTGTAATCAAGGAGGTTAACAGAATCACGGAATAGGACACAACCGCTGAAATAACCAACAAAAAAACCAAGGAGGGAAGCCACCTAATCCTCCCAATAACAATAACGTTGCTCCTGCCAATCAAAACCCTGATCATCCATCGAAACAGGGCAAAAACCCCAACTTCAGAACAAACCACCCATGTTCCTTTTGTTCGGTATATGGCCACTACACACATAATTTCCCCCATTTGGAGAAAGCACATCAACTTTGGGCCGATGACGCCCAACGATAAGGGCACGCTGCACAGCCAGCACCACCTCCGCAACCGCAACCCATGATTTTGCAGAATCCTCTACCCAACCAAGGAGTAGTAAACACCCATCCAATGGATCCCCCACAAGGATCCGTTGCACCATAGCAGCAAATTACCTATGCTGCAATCGATTACCAGCATACAGAGTCGAGCACTCATCATCTGCTAATGATGTCATCAAATGATATCAACCTTCAAACTCGTTGAAACCAATACGGCTCATCCCCTGAAACCACGCCTACTGATCCATCCTCAAGCACCCTCCCAACTGATCAAACATTACACATACCTAATATGCCAATGGACGGGGGTCTGAAATTCCCTCGCGCCCCCCTTAGACGAATCAACAACAACCCTAACACTCGTGCAGCTTCAAACTATAACATTGTAGAAGACTTAGCCCAGTCCCCCGTTGCTATGTCCGCTTTAGAAGTCCTAAAAAAATGTTATGCACAGAGGAAATTATTGTTGTCTGCTATTGGTGCCATAGACCCTAACGACTCCCATATGATGGCATTCGACTTAGACCAAGCCGAACCACGTTTGCCTTCGTCACTAGCTTTTTAGGTTTCTGTATCCATTCGAAACACGGTCGTTCATCGATGCATCATCGATGAAGGTGCTTCCACCTGCGTTATGTCAACTTTTGTCTGGCAGAAACTCGGATCCCCCACAATGTAGCCATCCACTACCGCATTGCGAGCTTACGATGGTCGTTCAACTCAACCGCAGGGCTTGTTAGTTAACGTGCCCGTACATCTTGGGGGAAAAATGGTTCTCATAGATATAGAGGTTATCAATGCCCAGATTGATTACAACCTCCTATTAGAACGAAGTTACATGTATAAAATGAAATTTGTCGCTTCCTCCGTATTCCGCCTCATAATGTTTCCCCATGAACGACGCATAGTCAAAATTGACCAAATAACATACTATGATCCTAATGCCCCCCGCAGCACCTGAAAACGTTCTACGTATGATCGAACAACCCGTTCAGAGTGCACCTACATCATTTGTCTCCTCAGTCGAACCTGGAATATATTCAGATAATCCCATGACCTCCATGTTCCAATCTATCTATCCCACCCCCTCTGCGGATAACTGAAATATCTGATCTGTGCACCCTTTCACACAACACACAGCCACACACTCAACAGCCACCATTACTACCACAACCACCCACAGTGCCTAGTCACATCGAAGTAACACCGATTCACACTATCCCATTCTTATTTCCTCCTTCAGGAGTCATCAGCACGCTAGTAATGGCTATGCTAAATCTTCTAGGGTTAACGTTAAGACTACCTGTATGGTACCTACCTCCACCGACCCCTCCCCCAAACCTGGATGTCGTTTTACAACCGGTGCAACCCATAAATACTTCAAACCGTCCACCACCTGGTGTAGTGAACATCCAAAACCGACCACCTCCAACTGGGACCACTGCATCAACATCTACTGCATCAACATCTAGTAATGCTCCCCCTCAACTCCGCTACAACAGGGGGCAGAGGCCCACAAATTTACACCACTGGACCCACAACCCGCACCACCCCACCAACTCCCAAGTTGGTGTAGAATCCTCCAACAATCCATGTTCCCCCTAAGTGCTCTTTGTGCGACGATATAGGCCACGCTACCCATCAATGTCCACAATTACCAGCACTTCAAGAACATATGCAAATGTTGGATGATGGCACTAACATCCCAGTTGTCAAACTTGAGATACCCCCTCAGCCTCGCGATAAATCGCTCTATACCAACCACCCTTGTGTGATATGCGGCATCTATGGCCATTATGTTAGGATATTCCTATACTCCATCCTAGTCCTACTAGCATTTTCATCCTTTGCATTTTCAGTCATGCATGCATTATTTAGGGTTTGCATGCATCCCAGTCATCAGTCCCAGCACCTAGCCCTCAGTTAGCTAGCCCCCGAAGCTTCCTTCCACTCAGTTTTATCCCTCCTAGAGCTTAGTGCGCCCTCCTTTCACCTACTGCATGAGAAAGGCGTTCTTCCTTACGTACCATTTAGTTATCTTCATTTCTCTCCTTGATTTAAGGCTAGACTAACTATCAACTGACTGTATCACTCCGATGGACCTCTAGTGAGACTTGACTGCCCATTCTGACTTCAGTTAGCTCCTCATGCGCCCTCCAATGAGCCTCCTTCATTCAGTTAGTTCCAGTTACACCTACCACACTCAGTTAGACTCAGTTTGACTGATGGTTGACAGTTACTTGAGCATTGATGACTCCACTGATGATGAGATAGACTACTAGTTGTGCTCCGATGACACTCCAGTGATCCTTTGATCACTCCATGAAGGCTAATTCTAATTGCCACCTTAAGCATTCGAATCCTCATGCATTGTATTATTTATTTGTCTGTATTGTCATTAATTAATTAGTGTGTGTGAAGTATTTTTGCTTCTATCCGAGTTCTATTGTATTATTATTCTGTCGCTCATTACACTGCATTGACCACTCTTCTTCTACCTTCCTGCTTAATCATAATTACTCTTGTGAGGTATACATTATCTCTTAGATTTACTGTGAGGATTTTCAACATGGTATCAGAGCATGTTGAGAGTATTGTTTATCTCCATTCCTGAGAGTTTTTTGCAGGTTATTATCAAGATTTCGAGTGCAGCAGTTGCAACAGTTTCTGCACTTTTGCAGCAGTAGCAGTTGCAGATATTATCTATTGTTTTCGCAGGTCTTCTACAGCTTCAATGTATTCAGAAGATATCCCTCCTCTTTCTTCATTCAACTATGATTAATGGAAACCAAAAATGATAACATATTTGAGGAGCCATGATCTCTTTGATTGTTATTTTGAAAGAGACTTTGAATCCTATGAAGAGAAGATTGACTGGTTGAATAAAGGTGACATGGCCTTTGGAAGGATGATGCTTGCTATGCCTGATTACATAATGTACCAAATCATTGATGATGTTGAAACTCCAAAAGAGCTATGGGCCCATCTGGATGAAAGATTCGGCAAACGGAATGAAGGATTTGGTCCAAACCCCTTCAAGAGCAAGCAAAGTGATGCATTTGCCCTCCTTGATGATCTCATTGATCATGAACCAGTATCAAACACATCTCATATTGAAGTTGTCCACAAAGAAAAAGAACTTGCAGATTCTACACTCATGCTCCAAATTTCTTCTCTTTATGTGCCAGTTCACACTCTAGATATTGCAGAAGGTCCTAAATCCTCTCTTGCACCAGAGTCTGTTGGTCTGCATCATGATCTATTCAATGTTTCGGAGGTCAAATCAACTATTGGAGGTAATGCATTCGCTCTCCTCAAGCAATCACCTCTTATTTACTACTATATGATCATTATTCCATGCTTTCAGAAGGTTATTGAAGAATATGGCCATTGCCATTCGCTTTGGATAATTTCTCGTGCACATCATGGTTTTGATCTCACCCCTGCTGGTTCAAAGGAGATCTCAAGAAACCATGGCCATTCGCTTGGGATAATTTCTCATGCATTTACTGGTTTTGATCTCACCTCTTATGGTTCAAAGGGGATCTCAAGAAACCATTATTCAAGTCTTGGATCTAATTTGGATTATAAGCAATCACTACTTGGGATAATTTCTCATGCATATGATAGTTTTGATCTCACCCCTGTTGGTTCAAAGGAGATATCAAGAAACTATTCTTCAAGTCTTAAATCTGATTTGGATTTCGAGCAATCATATGATGGTTCTTTTGGCATGATCTCACCCATGATTGTTCGAAGGAGAAGACAAAAGACTATCTGCACATTCATGTTTTTTATCCTACCTCAGCTGATTCAAATCACACGTTCAAGGATCATCCTCATACTTTTGGATTTGTTCTCATCACATTCGATCTGAAGAGAAACTACAAGCACATGCTTTTTGAGCATGATCCACTTCTTCCCAAGAAGAAGATACCTCCAAACATATGACCAAGCATCACACCTGCTTGATTTTGGAGCATTTATTTTTGTGTGTGCCTTACCGTCTATTTTGAGGGGGGGTATTTTTCCCATGAGGTTTTCCCCATTTCCTCGATTTATTGACTATTATTATTCATTGTATTGGGTGACCTTTGCTCTTAGTTACCAGGGCTCAGGATGGATTAAGGGGGGGTGTTAGGATATTCCTATACTCCATCCTAGTCCTACTAGCATTTTCATCCTTTGCATTTTCAGCCATGCATGCACTTTTAGGGTTTGCATGCATTATTTAGGGTTTGCATGCATCCCAGTCATCAGTCCCAGCACCTAGCCCTCAGTAAGCTAGCCCTCGGAGCTTCCTTCCACTTAGTTTCAACCCTCCTAGAGCTTAGTGTGCCCTCCTTTCACCTATTGCATGAGAAAGGCACCCTTCCTTACCTACCATTCAGTTATCTTTAGTTCTTTCCTTGATTTAAGGCTAGACTGACTTCAACTGACTGTATCACTCCGATGGACCTCCAGTGAGACTTGACTGCCCATTAGGACTTCAGTTAGCTCCTCATGCGCCCTCCACTGAGCCTCCTTCATTCAGTTAGTTCCAGTTACACCTACCACACTCAGTTAGACTCAATTTGACTGATGGTTGACAATTACTTGAGCATTGATGACTCCACTGATGATGAGATAGAATACTAGTTGTGCTCTGATGACACTCCAATGATCCTTTGATCACTCCATGAAGGCCAATTCGAATTGCCACCTTAAGCATTCGAATCCGCATGCATTGTACTATTTATTTGTCCATATTGTGATTAATTAATTAGTGTGTGTGAAGTATTTTTGCTTCTATCTGAGTTCTACTGTATTATTATTCTGTTGCACATTACACTGCATTGACCACTCTTCTTCTATCTTCCTGCTTAATCATAATTGCTCTTGTGTGGTATACATCATCTCTTAGATCTGCTATGAGGATTTTCACACCACTGCCCTGATCTCCCAGATTATAGAGTAGCTCTATACGAATTGAATAATGTCGACATAGAGACATCCCCTCCTCTTACTGAGGAAATTCATCCCCCACCATCTTCCTCCTCGGAAGAGATTAACACAATTTACACCGGTTCCACTGGAGACCCCTCTGTCCAGTCGGCCCCTTCCATTGATCCCTCCAACCCACATGTTCAACCTGGTCAAATCAACGAGGAAACCACATGTCCACAGCATGGGGGCAGGCCCAAAACCTTGCCTACTCATCATCATCGTCATTCTCGTCAGCGATACTGGGGGCATCCACCCTGCAAGGGAATCCCCCATCATCATATCATCACTTCAGTATGCCACCATGGCCCACATCCTCATGGTACACCCCCCCCCGCCAGCAGTTGGTCAATGCCCTGTTGATCCCTCTCTAAGACAACATTTGTACCGCATTGACACCTCTGAGTTCGGGGGCATAATAGATTACCTCGAACCTGGGATAGGGGGAGTGATAAATCATTTTGACCCTACCCCATCACATCTATCTCAGCACGTCCATAAGCCCATCGTTCAAACCAACACATATGTGATCCACAATCACAAACCCCATGCACATAGCATGGGGGCAAGTCATTAACCCTGCTCACTTTTTCACATTCGTGATCTCAACCATTTTTTAGGTCACGTGTCACTTTTATATTTGAGTTGATTTTATACACATAGTATTTCACCCCCGCGGGTCATCATTTCTCCCCACCACTACATCCTTGGCTGGTGGGTTCACGTTTATTTATAGCCATTTTTTAACCTCGTTTTTTCTTTTGACCATTCCGGAGTCATTTGACCTCCCTTTTTCACATCCTTTGCACTACTGGATTCATATTTCCATGCCCGTGCTAATGCTTGAGATCATTTCTCTCTCTCACCACTATGTTTCTTCAAATATTTTTCTCGCACCCTTTGTCGCCTTGGTTTGCATGCCACATCGGCCATTGTCCCTTTTGGACGTTCTTTATATTGTTGGATTCAGTTTTATGAGCTCGTGACGATGCTTAAGATCATTTCTCACTCTCACCATAAACATTTAGCAACATTTTTTCCCTACACCTTGCCACCTTGACTTGGGTGCCACATCGCCCATTGTCACACTTTACCAATTACTGCATCACAACCTATCCATGATCCCACCACTCCATCCATACTGCATTGATTACGTTGTTTTGCTACCATTCATCAACCCACAAGGAGGCCCCATCAGTGTTCACCCCCCTACCACTGTGCTTGATCCCCATGATTGTCCCTTGATTGAACACTTCCTCTTTGCCTCACCATTACTTTTGTTCGGTATAATGTTATCCCTTTTTCGGGCCGAGCAATTCCTTTACGAAAAAGGCACTTAGGGAGTTTTTGTTAAGCTCTTTTCTCACTCCTAAAACAATGAAAAGATCGTCGAGCAATATTGCTTCCTTTCATGCTCATTAAACGTATCTGAAATGGCGTCTACCTGGTATAAGTTTACCCATTTTCCGGACCTTGTAGAATAATTAAAAAAAAGGAATACTCTAGTCACATCAGCTAGAAGAGTTCTCCATTTGCATCATTTTATGCTTTTTCGGGCCTTGGAGATTAACATATGAAAAATAACACCAGTGTAGTCTACTTACCGCTTTCAAACTCTCTAAAATTGAAAGCAACCACGAGCAATCACCTTCATGGGCTCGTATAAATCCACGCGACGGTACTTCTCCACCAGTTCAGAGTCTTCTTATCGCTTTTAGACTCCTTAAAATTGAAAGCACTCACGAGCTTGAACAATCGTGGGCTCGCACAAATCCACAGGACAATACTATTTTGTGAGCACACTTTTATCCCCTCTTGGAGTTCATTAAAACCACGAAGAAGGCCCCAATGGTACCTTTCGGCGCCACAACAGATCATGTCTGCTCACATGGCAGCTTAACCATTATGGTCGCCTTTGTTCATAGTATTCTGCAATATGTCACCTTGAGAGTCTCCCAATATCATCCACCAGATCGTCCCCCAGAGTTACTCCAGTCTGCCATACATACCCCTGATCCCTTAAGCTATGATCCCCACACTAAAAGTTAGTTTCATCTGCTGCCAGGTCAACCATGTCATCATGCTCTGAACAAAGGATGTTTGAGTCCACCCACTCTATGACCCCAGTTATTCCCCATCCCCACAGTATGCCAGTCCTACCATCAGTACTATCACACTCCGGTTGTACACCTTGCGCTCCTATCAAGGAAACATCATTGCCTTGGTAGTTGTCAGTCTCCCTCTGTCGATGCCAACCAAATCTATTCCAGAGGATAGATCCAGAGGTCCTTGTGCCTTAGACTCATCACCATTAGTGATGAGTGCCTACGGATCATTTTGAAAGGAGTCCTCAGTGCCTCTCCAAATGATTGTTTCTCACATGCTCGACATCAACACCTTGATCGCATCGTTGAGACTCGTACAGGGTATCGGTCCTTTCCGTTATTTTGTTGAAGACCCCGAATGTCACCTGACTCTAGCACATTTGTGAATGTACTTGAGAAAATAATCAGTCACATGTTCCTATGGATACCCGGGTTGCGCTTGGCAACAGTATTCAGAAGTACCCCAGTTTTATACTCCCTCGAATATACAGTTCCATATACTCTTTAGAAGTTGACTCACAGTTATTCAGTCCCTACAGTTGTTGGACACCTTCAGATCCAGTAGTTCATCAAACTTTCTGACACCTCATTCAGAACGGTTGTTGGTCGTTCCCAGTGTATCAGTTCTTCATATCAGTCATGGTATGACCATGTGTATATCGAAGCATTGTGTCCCCTCTGGACCATTATGATGTACACAACAGGTCTATATATATTATTCAAGTCCCCCATTTTTTTGGTCTCATTGTTATTTATATGTCTTGATACAAGAATGGGTATGCTTGCCTCGTCCATTATCAAAGATTCTTCCTCATTCATTTTTAGGACATGTAATTTTTAGTTTGTGTAGTTCGCATGGGCCCGATGTTCCAGTCTTCAATCGGTCTCTTCTCTCCTCCAAACCTCAGGAAAAAGACAAAAGAAATATGATGACTATCGGCCATATGATGAGCTCCTGCCCTCACACATTAGGGGGCAATCTGTTAACACCCAAAAAGTGCTCACTAGCTCATTTCCCTATTTCCATGACCCATTTGTCCACTTTTCCCACCATTTGAGCCTCTAAAACCGTCAAAAGGTCACCAAAAAGACCAAAATCCATCTTTTTCCCCTCAAAATATGTAATTTTCCTCAAAAAATACAAAAAACTTTCAAAAATGGTCCAAAATTCTCAAATATCAATTAAAAAGGAATAAAAATATAAAATATATTCAAAAGAGGAAAAAAAAGGAAAAAGAAACCTAAACCATTTTGGTCAATACCATTGGTTTCCTTAAACGATAATGGTATTCCCCATCACCAAAAAACTATAAAAAGGTGATAGGGGCTCCTCACTATTGATCCACATTCATCTTATCCTTATGCTGTCAAATTCACTCTTGAGAGCCCCAGCCTCACTTTTGAGTTTGAAGATCCCCATTAGAGCATTGGAGAAGAAGAGACCATTGGACCATTGGAGCACCTCAACCTTGCAGCTGCTCAAACTCAACCATCCTCACCATTTGAAGTAACATGATTATTGTAAAGCTATTTTTTCATAAATAAAGAATTTGTTTTACATATATATATATGAGTTCTTTACCATTTACTTTCAAGTTTTTACATGAACATGCTAGATTAACTTTTTACTTTCTCATATCGTAGATTAAATCTATTTTTTTACTTTAGTTTTTATTTATTTCTATTGAGACTGTTACTACAAGTTAGTAGGTGCTCATCAGCACATGCTCGGGTGAAAACCCAAGCAACATTTTTTGGCGACTCCACTTCGTTTCGAATCTTTGAATCTTTGATTTAGATCTATATTTTAGTTGTTTTTTACGTTTAATAGTGTAGATCTGGCCTGCTTCTAAGCCCATAGCTTACTGCCATAGCTATTGGCCTTTTCTGCAGCTTGAACAGCCCAAAATTTTGATTTTTGGGTTCGTTTTCCGTCCCACACCTCGCGGATTTCAGCACCCACAGCCGCGATTCACATCGCGGCTTTTAGCTTGTTTTCCGTGATTCAGATCGCAGGTTTTTTCCTATTACCCGCAATTCGCATCGTGGGTTTCCTGCCTCACAGCCACGATTCACTTCGCACCTTTCGCCCTCCGAGCCGCGATTCACATTGCGCCTTTTGCCCAGATCGTCACGATTCACATCGCGGATTTTAGCCCGAAAGCCGCAATCCAGATTGCGACTTTCGCCACAAACACCCGCGATTTTGTCCTATACTGTCTGGTTCGTTTTTCTCATTTCGGCCCATTTTTTCCAGCCATCTCCCCAGCATTTTTGGACAGCCTACTGTTTTATTTTTGCAGCATTTAAAAACTCATATTTCTTTTATGTTATTTGCTTTGCTACATTATTTTTTAAAAAATTCAGTTTAGTGAAAGAAAAAGAGTGAAGCACTTTTCAGTTAGAAATTTCATATTTTACAAGTCAAAATCAGAATTTTAAATTATTTGATATTTCGCACAAGCGAAGCATTAGAGATTTAATCGTTTTTCATGATACTTGATTTACCTTAAAAAAAAATTCAAGAACCCTTATTTTCTGAAAAGATTATTAAAACATTTACATTTAAAACTTTTTTTCATTTTTTGCAATTTGAAATTATGGTTTGTCAATTTTCGCCCAACCGAGGCATGTCATTTTTTGGTACATAAGCACACATGCACACAATCTGTCACCATAAATCAAAGTGAGCCTTAAAATCCTCTTAACTCAACCAACATTCTAACCCCACTTGGGGAACACCAAAAGAATATTGTAGATAGATAGGACTGAGGGGATAAGTATCCAAATAACACCCCTCACTCACTTTCATTTTGAGACATAGTGGTTGACATTTAGGGTACCAAAATACCCTAGTACTTATTAACACGGTTTAAAACCAATTTGTCGGAAATGCCTCTCCCTTAGGAGAGTCGAAATAGCTAAATTGGTTCTGGAGGCCTGAGTGGACTACCGCAATCCATTCAGTCACTGAAGGACACCTACTCGTTGTTCTCGTTGTACCACCCTTGTGGGAGTACAACAGTGATAGAACAAGAGCTACAGATTCACCTTTCTGGAGGTGTCATGAACGGGGTATCTTAGTGGCCTATCTTCTAGGATTGTCTACCCGGTGTCCCTCCCGGTAGGGGGATATCTAGCCTTTGGTTCTACAATTCATATTGTCTGACTTGGATTTCATCACCTTGCATAGGATACGTCTTGTTGAATCATAATACCATTTTAGTTAGGTGCTTGCATGCTCTTTTACCACCCCTTGGTCTAATGAGTACACCATTTTTTTTATTTTTTAGGAGCCGTTTGCATGTTGGTATTTTGACCACATTTTTTTATTACTCCAATTACTATAGCACAGTTGTTACAGTAAATGTTTTGAGTTTGGTTATTAACCTGAGTGCCATTCTTTTTTGCGCTCCCCTCTTGCACACACGACTGCATTAGGGTTTTCGAGCTTTCCACTCACCATCACACAGTAGTTTTAACAGACGATTGTCACCATTGAGTCCCCGAGACGTTCTCGGTGTTTCAGGGGTGAACCCCCTCAGTTCGGTTCAGTTGACACCACACGTCATAGGCGTAGAGCTTTGTCACTCGACTCCACATGTCATCGACATAGAGACTCGTCACCCGATTTAGACGCCCCATATACGGCATCTGATTCTGACACGGAATCTGAATACCCCACATACACAGCACCATCTAGCCCCATGGCTAGTATTCCTTCCAACCCTTTCAACGCAAGGACCGTTGGTGGAACATCCTCCACCACCCTCACTACCACATTAGCCACCACCACCACAAATCTTACTGGTATACCCAACATGGGGCCTACACCCACTTTAGGGATGCCCAACATGGGACCTACACACACTCTAGGTATGCCCTTGACAGGAACCACTTCCACTATACCAAACCCAGGGTCTACTATACCTAATCCAAACCCATCTGTAACTCATGTTGCACTTGGGGGCACTGTACCCTCTCACACATCTTTAGGTGGAGGGCACATCCCTTTTACAACTAATATTCCCTTTGCGGGCAGTGGCTCAACCCATAATGCTACCACTAACACTTATGCCCCATCAACCATGTCACACCCCTCTGCCAGTCTGCCATTTATGGCTAGTCTCAACCTACCAGACCTGGCAAGGTTAATAAATGACCCCATCATACATGACCCTACTTGGGCCCCCATGCCCATAAAACTCTCGTCAAACATCCCAAAGTGTGAAGGGAAGGATGGAGAAGACCCACAAAATCATGTTATGTCTTTTCACCTATTGTGTTCCTCAAACTCCATAGTCGTTGATTCTATTTGACTCCGACTTTTACAAAGAACTTTCATTGGCTCAGCAGCCAAATGGTATATTAAGAAACCCCATGGGACACACCCTACATTTACATCCCTCGCCTCAACTTTCCTACAGTTCTTTCAACTACCCGTCCACTATGATGCAGGAGTAGAAATCCCACTGTCTTGTAGACAAAATACGGCCACCCATATCACAAATCATATCCATGAGTGGCGTAAGCGTCGTAATCTATGCAAGATCAAGCTATACGACCGTATCTTCCTGGATTGGTTCCGGAAATCCCTCCTTCCACTCATAGCCAAGGATGTAGCTTCTGAACGACCCCAGTCAGAAGAAGAAGCCATTTTAAAAGCCCAGCAGTTCTACTTGATTTACGCCCAGTCTGGCTATTTATACACAATCTTACCAAATGCCCCGCGTGGCGATCCATCCCGGAGCGACGCGTCGAGAGCATCCCATGTCGCTGATGGTATCATTGGCTAGGTTATGACACAAAACAAGCCTTTCACCATGATGAGTACCAACAATGCCTCAGACCTGTCTAGGGCTACATCTCATTCTGGAGCTACAACTCCATACGCTCCAATGACGCACACCCACCACACTCATGCACCCTCATGTCCACCACAGTGTTATGGGAAAGCACCCTCAGCTTATCCACCACCTACATATTATAACCAGCAGGCCAATCAGACTTCGGTTCACCCACAATTCCAATCGGCTTACTACCCTCAACAAGTAGCACCTCCTGCCCCAACACTTCCAATAGCTCAAGGTTACCAACAACCACAACAAACAATGGATCCAACTCTGAACCCTCCTGCTTACTATCCGCAACAGCCTACTCTAGCACCTACTCGACCTCAAAACCTCCCTATTGCCCAAGGACAAGTATACACGCAACAAAACCAACCTCAAAACTAGAACAACCAGCGTAATCAAGGAGGTCAACAGAATCGCGGAATAGGACGCAACCGCAGAAATAACCAACAACAAAACCAAGGAGGGCAACCACCTGATCCTCCCAATAACATTAACGTTGCTCCTGCCAATCAAAACCCTGATCATCCACCGAAACAGGGCAAAAACCTCAACTTAAGAACAAACCACCCATGTTCCTTTTGTTCGGTATATGGCCACTACACACATAATTGCCCCCATTTGGAGAAAGCACGTCATCTTTGTGCCAATGATGCCCAACGACAAGGGCACGCTTCACAGCCAGCACCACCTCCCCAACCGCAACCCATGATTTTGCAGAATCCTCTACCCAACCAAGGAGTAGTAAACACCCGTCCAATGGATCCCCCACAAGGATCTGCTGCACCATAGCAGCAAATTACCTATGCTACAGCCGATTACCAGCATACAGAGTCGAGCACTCACCATCTGCTAATGATGTCATCAAATGATATCAACCTTCAAACTCGTTGAAACCAATACTGTAATATCATGGGCAAGATCTGACCCAGATATTAACTCCACTTCAAAAACTTTTATAACTTTTACTAGTAAATTTTTCTATCAAATCCTTCGAACCGGGCAGGACGTAAGTGAGGGGTATTGAGGTAAGGATTGAGGATGGTGGGATGAATATTTAATTTTGGAAAATGTATGAGGTTAGGTGCAGCAGAAGGTCAAGGAGGTCAGATCAGATTTGGCTTATGCACAAGGTACTAGTACCATTCACTTTTCAACATAGAACAAGTCTATGTCTACTTCAAGGCTCCCTGGGTAGCTGGCATATGCATACTGGACAAGGGGGGGATACTGGAAGTATATGATAGAGTTTATATCAGTCAAATGATGGCTGGTTATGTTCAGAAATATATTTTTGCAGACTTGTGAAATTTTGGGAAGAACTGGGGTTTCTATGCTCTCCCAGGATTGTTGAGCTAGTATTTTTCTTATCTTTCCAGGAAGGGTCAAGAGGCTTCCAAATTCTGATTTTTTTTACTGATATGGATACTAGACTGAGTTAAGGACTAGCTCCAACTGACAGAATATAAAAATAGTGAATAAAATAGATTTGGCAGGAAAAGTGGTGAAACTAGTCTAGAATTGTCATCAATCTAGCTAGTCTTGCATTTTAACTTCACAGGCTACTCTTAAGAATTAGAAACTCTGATATGATATTAATTTCATCTCTGATATGACATATTTCATCCACAAAACTTGAAATTTGACATTCAGAACATTCCTTCTTTTATTAATGCTAGCTTCTCAAATCATGATGCATCAAAGGCTAGTTTTCTATTACAACAGTGGAGAAATAGATGAGAGAAGAGAGAAGTTACTTCAGATTTGTAATGGAGATTATTAACAGTCCATCTAATGTCTAGATGGCTGAACTTGCTGCATTCTGAACATGTTGGTCTTCAATGGTTGCAATCTTCAACTGGTTCTCTCTTGTGGGGAAATCACCTCCAAAACTGGTTGTGGGAGTAGTAGAGGTAGAAGAAGAGAGGAGAATGGTTCTGATATTCGATCTCTGGAATTTAGCAGCCTTTAATCTCTGCATCATCAACTTATATAACTCACTGGAGGTCCTGGGAACACCTCTCCATAATTATCTCCATCCTCTAGTGCTCTTTCTTCAAATCTAGCTGCAAATCTCCTTCAATGGTGGTGTCTTCTTCAATCTGACATTAGATCTTCATGGCTGAACTGTACTGGACATTGATGGTTGTAATACTGCTTGTTGGACCTGCATAACACTCTCAGGAAACTCAAGGGACCTTGGGGCACATCACCCAAGCATAACTTGTTGAGGCACAACACTCAACTTGGAGGGCTCAGAGCTCTCACTCACAAATTCCAATAATGATCAAAAGTTGTCAAATGGAGTTGGTTGGATTCTTTTATAAAGTGCATGATGACCTGCTGAGCAAGTCCTTGGCTTGGTGACCTATGAGAGTAGGTTACCCACTTGCCCATTCTACTCTAAGGCCATGAGGGCGCCTTTCTTGAGGAAAATAACAACTTATGAGCTTTCAAAACTTTCTTTTCTTCACCTCCTTCACTGAATTTGGGCAAGTGCGCTTTAGGTAGCTTTTCTGGTTGTTGCTATTTTCTTTCTGAAAGCTTTTCTGAATCTTTCCACTTTCTTTACTTTCCTCTTTCCTGCTTTCGTCTAATTTTGCCAGCTTTTGTCAATTTCCTTTCTGGGTTCATCTTGCCAACTTGTCTCCACTAGATTCCTTAGCTTTTCTGAGACTTTACCACTTAGGCAAGTTTGGCTCACTTACCAATTCGAATTTCCTAGCCAAGTCATCAACCACTTGGCACATTTATTAGCAATAAACATTTAAATGAAAATAATACAACTCAGAAATAATTTAACTTAGCAATTAATTAATGATCCAGTAATTAATTAATTGTTATGGTGTAATGCCTCAAAATTTCCCCAATTAATTAATTTCTCAATTATTCAATCACTTAGACTTAGTCATTGGGTTAATAACTGCATGGGGGGGCCTCCTTGTCCATTTAATTCCCAAATACAACCTTAGGCATTTTCCATAAGGTAGTTTCCATACTTGCTCATTAATTAAATAATTATTGCCTAGGTGACTTAGGGCAAAATTACCCCATGGACCATGGAAAAATATGGGTACATGACAAATACGGCTCATCCCCTGAAACCACTCCTACTGATCCATCTATAAGCACCCTCCCAACTGATCAAACATTACGCATACCTAATATGCCAATGGACGGGGGTCTGAAATTCCCTCGCGCCCCCCTTAGACGAATCAACAACGACCCTGACGCTCGTGCAACTTCAAACTATAACATTGTAGAAGACTTAGCCTAGTCCCCCGCTGCTATGTCCGCTTTAGAAGTCCTAAAAAACTGTTCTGCACAGAGGAAATTATTGTTGTCCACTATTGGTTCCATAGACCCTAACGACTCCTATATGATGGCATTTGACTTAGACCAAGTCGAACCACGTTTGCCTTCGTCACTAGCTTTTCAGGTTTCTGTATCCATTCAAAACCTGGTCGTTCATTGATGCATCATCGATGAAGGTTCTTCCACTTGCGTTATGTCGACTTTTGTCTGGCAGAAACTCGTATCCCCCACACTGCAGCCATCCACTACTGCATTGCAAGCTTATGATGGTCGTTCAACTCAACCGCGGGGCCTGTTAGTTAATGTGCCCGTACAGCTTGGGGGGAAAATGGTTCTCGTAGATATAGAGGTTATCAACGCCCAGCTTGATTACACCCTCCTATTAGGACGGAGTTACATGTATAAAATGAAAGTTGTCGCTTCTTCCGTATTCTGCCTCATGATGCTTCCCCACGAAGGACACATAGTCAAAATTGACCAGATAACATACTATGATCATAATGCCCCACAGCACCTGAAAACGTTCTACCTATAATCGAACAACCCGTTCAGAGTGCATCTACATCGTTCGTCTCCTCAGTTGGACCCATAATATATTCAGATACTCCCATGACCTCCACGTTCCAATCTATCCCACCTCCTATGTGGATAACTGAAATATCTGATTTGTGCACCCTTTCGCACAACACACAGCCACACACTCAATAGCCACCATTACTGCCACAACCACCCACAGTTCCTAATCACATCGGAGCAACACCGATTCACACTATCCAATTCTTATTTCCTCCTTCAGGAGTCATCAGCACACCAGTAATGGCTATGCTAAATCCTCCATGGTTAACGTTAGGACTACCTGTATGGTACCTACCTGCACCGACCCTCCCCCAAACCCGAATGTCGTTTTACAACCGGTGCAACCCATAAATACTTCAAACCGTCCACCACCTGGTGTAGCGAACATCCAAAACCCACCACCTCCAACTGGGACCACTGCATCAACATCTAGTAATGATCCCCCTCAACTCCGCTACAACGGGGGCAGAGTCCCACAAACCTACACCACTAGACCCACAACCCGCACCACCCCACCAACTCCCAAGTTGGCGAAGAATCCCCCAATAATCTGTGTTCCCCCTAAGTGCTCTTTGTGCGACGATATAGGTCACGCTACCCATCAATGTCCATAATTACCAGCACTTCAAGAACATATGCAAATGTTGGATGATGACACTAACATCCTAGTTGTCAAACTTGAGCTACCCCCTCAGCCTCGCGATAAATCGCTCCGTACCAACCACCCTTGTGCAATATGCGTCATCTACGGCCATTATTCACACCACTACCCTGATCTCCCAGATTATAGAGCAGCTCTATACAAATTGAATAATGTCGACATAGAGACATCCCCTCCTCTTATTGAGGAAATTCATCCCCTACCATCTTCCTCCTCGGAAGAGATTAACACAATTTACACGGTTTCCACTGGAGACCCCTCTGTCAAGTCGACCCCTTCCAATGATCCCTCCGACCCACATGTTCAACCTTTTCAAATCAACGAGGAAACCACATGTCCACAGCATGGGGGCAGGCCCAAAACCTTGCCTACTCATCATCATCGTCATTCTCGTCAACGATACTGGGGGCATCCACCCCACAAGGGGAATCCCCCATCATCATATCATCACTTCATTATGCCACCATGGCCCACAGCCTCATGGTACACCCACCCCGCTAGCAGTTGGTCAATGCCCTGTTGATCCCTCTCTAAGACAACATCTGCACCGCATTGACACCTCTGAGTTCTCGAACCTGGGATAGGGGGCACGATAAATCATTTTGACCCTACCCCATCACGTCCATAAGCCCATCGTTCAAAGCAACGCATATGTGATCCACAATCACAAACCCCATGCACATAGCATGGGGGCAGGTCATTAACCCTGCTCACTTTTTCACATTCATGATCTCAACCATTTTTGAGGTCACATGTCACTTGTATATTTGAGTTGATTTTATACACATAGTATTTCGGCCTCGCGGGCCATCATTTCTCCCCATCACTGCATCCTTGGCTTGGTGGGTTCACATTTATTTATAGCCATTTTTTAACCTCGTTTTTTCTTTTGACCATTCTGGAGTCATTTGACCTCCCTTTTTCACACCCTTTGCACTGTTGGATTCATATTTCCATGCCCGTGCTAATGCTTGAGATCATTTCTCTCTCTCACCACTATGTTTCTTCAAATATTTTTCTCGCACCCCTTGTCGCCTTGGTTTGCATGCCACATCGGCCATTGTCCCTTTTGGACGTTCTTTATATTGTTGGATTCAGTTTTATGAGCTCATGACGATGCTTAAGATCATTTCTCACTCTCACCATAAACATTTAGCAACATTTTTTCCCTACACCTTGCCACCTTGACTTGGGTGCCACATCGCCCATTGTCACACTTTACCAATTACTGCATCACAACCTATCCATGATCCCACCGCTCCATCCATACTGCATTGATTACGTTGTTTTGCTACCATTCATCAACCCACAAGGAGGCCCCATCAGTGTTCACCCCCCTACCACTGTGCTTGATCCCCATGATTGTCCCTTGATTGAACACTTCCTCTTTGCCTCACCATTACTTTTGTTCGGTATAATGTTATCCATTTTTCGGGCCGAGCAATTCCTTTACAAAAAAGGCACTTAGGGAGTTTTTGTTAAGCTATTTTCTGACTCCTAAAACAATGTAAAGATCGTCGAGCAATCTTGATTCCTTTCATGCTCATTAAACGTATATGAAAGGGCGTCTACCTGGTATAAGTTTACCCATTTTCCGGACCTTGTAGACTAATTACGAAAAAGGAATACTCTAGTCACATCGGCTAGAAGAGTTCTCCATTTGCATCATTTTATGTTTTTTCGGGCCTTGGAGACTAACATACGAAAAAGAACACTAGTGCAGTCTACTTACTGCTTTTAGACTCTCTAAACTTGGAAGCAACCACAAGCAATCATCATCATGGACTCATATAAATCCACACGACGGTACTTATCCACCAGTTCAGAGTCTTCTTATCGCTTTCAGACTCCTTAAAATTGAAAGCACTCACGAGCATGAACAGTCCTAGGCTCGCACAAATCCACAGGACAATACTATTTTGTGAGCACACTTTTATCCCTTCTTGGAGCTCATTAAAACCACGAAGAAGGCCCCAACGATACCTTTCGACGCCACAACAGATCATGTTTACTCACATGGCAGCTTCCACATTATGGTCGCCTTTGTTCATAGTATTTTGCAATATGTCACCCTGAGAGTCTCCCAATAGCATCCACCAACTCGTCCCCCAAAGTTACTCCAGTCTGCCATACATACCCCTGGTCCCTTAAGCTATGATCCCCACACTAAAAGTTAGTTTCATCTACTGCCAGGTCAACCATGCCATCATGCTCTGAACAAAGGAAGTTTGAGTCCACCCACTCTATGACCCCAGTTATTCCCCATCCCCACAGTATGTCAGTCCTACCATCAGTACTATCACACTTCGGTTGTACACCTGGCGCTCTTATCAAGGAAACATCATTTCCTTAGTAGTTGCCAGTCTCCCTCTGTCGACACCAACCAAATCTATTCCAGAGGATAGATCCAGAGGTCCCTGTGCCTTGGACTCATCACCATTAGTGATGAGTGCCTACGGATCATTTTGAAAGGAGTCCTCAGTGCCTCTCCAAATGATTGTTTCTCACATGCTCAACGTCAACACCTTGATCGCATCGTTGAGACTCGTATAGGGTATCGGTCCTTTCAGTTATTTTGTTGAAGACCCCGAATGTCACCTGACTCTAGCACATTTGTGAGTCTACTTGAGAAAACAATCAGTCACATGTTCCTATGGATATCCGGGTTGCGCTTGGCAATAGTATTCAGAAGTACCCCAGTTTTATACTCCCTCGAGTATACAGTTCCATATACTCTTCAGAAGTTGACTCACGGTTATTGAGTCCCTACAGTTGTTGGACTCCTTCAGATCCAACAGTTCATCAACCTTTCTGACACCTCATTTAGAACGGTTGTTGGTCTTTTCTAGTGTATCAGTTCTTCAGATCAGTCATGGTATGACCATGTGTATATCGTAGCATTGTGTCCCCTTTGGACCATTATGATGTACACAACAGGTCTATATATATTATTCAAGTCCCCCATTTTTTGGGCCTCATTGTTATTTATATGTCTTGATACGACCATGGGTATGGCCGCCTCGTCCATTATCAAAGATTATTCCTTATTCATTTTGAGGACATGTATTTTTTAGTTTGTGTAGTTCGCATGGGCCCGGTGTTCCAGTCTCCCATCGGTCTCTTCTCTCCTCCAAACCCCAGGAAAAAGACAAAAGAAATATGATGACTATCGGTCATACGATGAACTCCTACCCTCACACATCAAGGGGCAATCTGTTAACACCCAAAAAGTGCTCACTAGCTCATTTCCCTATTTCCATGACCGATTTGTCCACTTTTCCCACCATTTGAGCCTCTAAAACCTTCAAAATGTCACCAAAAAGACCAAAATCCATCTTTTTCCCCTCAAAATATGTAATTTTCCTCAAAAAAATACAAAAAACCCTCAAAAAGGGTCCAAAATTCCCAAAAATCAATTAAGAGGGAATAAAAATATATTCAAAAAAGGAAAAAAGAGGAAAAAGAAACCTAAACCATTTTGGTCAATACCATTGGTTTCCATAAACCATAATGGTATTCCCCATCACCAAAAAACTATAAGAAGGTGATAGGGGTTCCTCACTATTGATCCACATTCATCCTATCCTTATGCTACCAAATTCACTCTTGAGAGCCTTAGCCTCACTTTTGAGTTTGAAGATCCCCATTAGAGCATTGGAGAAGAAGAGACCATTGGACCATTGGAGCACCTCAACCTTGCAGCTGCTCAAACTCAACCATCCTCACCATATGAGGTAACATGATTATTGTAAAGCTATTTTTTCAGAAATAAAGAATTTGTTTTACATATAGATATGAGTTCTTTACCATTTACTTTCAAGTGTTTACATGAACATGCTAGATTAACTTTTTACTTTCTCATATCTTAGATTAAATCTGCTTTTTTACTTTATTTTTTATTCATTTCTATTGAGACTGCTAAGTGTAAGAACGCATAACCTTGAACAGGGGCAATGGCATGTTATTGATGAGTAGAATGGACTACTATGAGATATATCCTTTAGATCAATATGTAACAATCTTATGTGCTTCTTGATTACTATTATGAGAAAGCTACAATATTCAACAACAAAAAAATTGCTAATACAAGAGTTTGGTATTTGCCAATGTGCAACGAGAACAAAATGTGCCATTTGGCTCATAACCTGTGGATTCATTTCACATGAAAGTTGAACAATGTATCTATATCATCACGTACTATAAATATTAATGTCAATGCATATTTCAACTTCAAGGTATGGTATTTGATGTAATCCATAATAAATACTAGTGCATAGATGTTTCCAACCTCCTCTAACACCTACACCCATAATGCAACGTCAAACCATTGTTAAACTTCTTGGTAAGTTATCAAGATTCATTCAACTTAACATGAACTATTGTGAGCTTGGATCATGTTTATAAGCCTCTCCATGACAATGATTATGAAATGTTATTACATTTTTTTCATGATGGCTTGCTTGGATGGCATCAATTATGGATCATAATTGTTTGTATAAAATGTTCAAGGTAATCAATTAAAATCACCATGTTAATATCTGCCACACTAAGTTGTAGTGTTGTGTTAATGATGTTTGACACCCATCTACACATGGAGATCCTTCAGATGAATTTCCTATCTGGACGCAGCCATTTGGCGCTGGGTGGCATGATGGGGCTTACAATGCAGGATGTGGTGTGGATGGTCTCTCAGCTAGTGAGAATCAGTTGGATTTGGGGTTTTCACCATCAAATTACCTTGCACTTTCACCAGGCTCTGTGCTGTTGAATGTTCCAATACCCTGTATTCCATCGATTTCTCCCTTGAAGGAAGCTGTGACATAGCTTTGGTCCTCTGATCAAGTCATTAAGGCCATCGAGGGTACGATGGCCGGTGGGAAAGGCCCTATTTATGCAATCGGTGGCTACCATGGGGAAGATATTAACATCCCCTCTTCGGACTCACTCCCTGGCTTGAACTTTGTAGAGACTCGGGAAGGTACGAAATTGGGGTTATTGGAGCTTCATGAACAATGAGGTTTTGCTAGCCCTTGTGTGGGCTCTAGTACCAGCTCTGAAGATTGGGGAGGACGCTCTTCGGATGATACAACACAAACGGCAAAGCGCGGCAGGAAACGTTGGCTGAAACTAAGCAAGACCAAATATAACTATGCACTTGGGGAAGATATTGAGTGGCATCAATTGGTCAAGATGACCAGTATCACCCTGGTTGGTAAGGCATTGGGCAGATCCTTCTCTTTGTGAACCATTGAGTCCTGGGTGGCAGAACATTGGGTTGCAGAGTTGTGCTATACCCCTGAGGTTGTTGAATTAACCCGCAATTGGTTTGCATTCAACTTTCATAATGAGGAACATGCTAACTGGGTTCTAAATTCCAACTGGAGCTGGGACCATTGTCCGGTAATGATTAAGCCCCGGCATCCGATGTTTGATGCTAGCCATGAACGATTGGATTTTGTCCCACTTTGGGTTCGGCTACCCATCTTACCTCTTCATTACTGGTCGGAGTGGCATTTCAGAGGTATTGGTAACATGATTGGTACTTATTTGGACGGTGATTATAGTTTCCTAAAAACCCGTCAGAGGAAGATTGCTCGCATTTTGGTCAATTTAAATATCAGGGATGGGTTGGCACCGGATGTTACTCTCAGCTAGGGACCCTATGTATATGTGCAGAAACTAGACTATGAAAATGTTCCTTTTAGATGCCGTCGCTGCCATGCCTATGGCCATCCGGTTGTTGATTGTAAACTACCTTTACGGAGGAAAAATGGTGGCAGTCAAAAATCTTCTATTGCGGTGGAGGATACTCCTCATGTTGAAATTCCATCATCTGAACCCTCCCATACTGTGGTATTGGATGCTGCTACGGAGCATGGAAATCTTCGGGACTTGGAAGTTCCTCATTCTACTAGCCTTGCTTTATTGGAACCTTATACTAATGCGGAAGTGAATGGAGGCTTACATCAGGATCTGGTTATGGATGCGCCACAAAAGGAAAAATCGGTACCTGTACCAGCATCTATTGAGTTATCTCAACCAGCTTCCGTCTCGGGCCCAGGGACTTCGACTGCGGGTATTCCTCCTTCCATAAATCCCCTTTCCTTTCATTTTGTTATAAAAAACTTTTCTTTGGAAAATTCGGACTGGTTAGAGGCTTTAAAAAATTTGAATATCTCCCCTGCTATGGAATTGGTGGAACCTTCTTGTATCGCTCCTGATCCTCCATCTTCTCTACATACACCTCTGAATCATGGTGTGATGTTGATTGAACTACCCCCTGAAGTTGATCCTGACCCTATTGAAGCCCCTTCTTCCTCTTCCCCTACCACCTCCTCGGACTCTGGTTATTTTTTACGATCCCTTACTAAAGTTTCCCTGGGAGGGTTGGGTGCTGGCGTGTGTAAAACGGGTAAAAGCAGAGGCAAGAAGTCTCATCTATCTAAAGCACAATCCAAGGCCAAGATGGATCTGCTAGAAGACAAATAGGTGACTATTGATCGGGCGCTTAGAGTGGTGCGTGCCCAAAAGAGGGGGTGTTAATGAAAGTTATGTATTTTAACTGTCGGGGTCTGGCTGGTCCCCATAAAAGATCAGCGCTCCGTAGAGTGGTATCTCTTGAACACCCGGATATCATTCTACTTCAAGAAACTTTGGGTGTTGGTGAGGTTATTAAATCATTACTAGAAAGTTGGTTTGGTGGCTGGTCCTTTGCTACTTTGGATGCTCGTGGCCGGTCTGGCGGTCAGGCTATTGGTTGGAACACAAGAACGGTGCTGTGTCATAACCTCTGGGGGATGGAATCTGCTTTGAGAATGTCCTGCTCGTCTCTTGATTTTGGTGAACTCTTCACTCTGGTAAATGTTTATGGTCCATATTTGAACCGGATCCCTTTCTGGGATTCTCTTCTTTCACATCCCTTGTTACAGGAAGGAAACCTTGTCCTCGGAGGTGATTTGAATTTTTCACTTGGTCCAGCAGAAGTTTGGGGTACCAGAGCTAGGTCAGACCTCTTGGCTGATTATTTCACTCACAAGTTGGTCACAAATAATCTGTTGGACATTGATCCCTCTCTACTTAAGCCTACTTGGAGGAATAACAGAACTGGAGAAAACAGAGTTGAGAAACGCTTGGATCGATTCTTGGTGTCTGACTCTTTGGTGGATAGAAACTACCTACTGAGGCAGTGGGTAGGCTCGGGGGGATCACCTGACCACTTCCTTATTTTTCTGGAAATCCGTGATGGACCTTCTATACCAGTCGGGCCGCTTAAGTTCAATAAGATCTGGTTAAAAGATGAGACCTTCATTGACCTTGTTGGCTCCCTTTGGGTACCTTTTAATCCTAGGGATGCCCTCTATGCCTCTCATCAGTTTTTTGCTAATATCAAAAGAATTAAAGGGCCTATTAAGTTGTGGGCTTATGAAAAGCATTGTAGAGATGATAGAGATTTGAAGTCGATTGAACTGGATTTGCAGTCCTTATATGATTCTGGATCCGGGGGACTGGGATCTGTGGAAGAAAAAGCACATCTGGTATCACTGGAAGGTAGGAGGAACATGCTGTTACTGGAAAAAGAGGAAACATGGCGTTTGAAAAGCAGGGCGGTATGGCTAACAGCTGGAGATGAGAACACAAAATTCTTTCATGCATATGCAAAAGGAAGAAAGGTGTCTAATACCATTTGGAGCCTAGAGGACTCTATGGGGGATACCCAGACCTCTTTTGATAGTATGGTTGGGGTGGGGGTAAATCACTTCCAAACACTCTTTAAAGCCCCTGCACAGGCTAACATTGTGGAAATAGTTAGAATGGCACAACTTTTTCCTCGATTTGTGGAAGAGGAAGATAATCACTCATTGATGGCTATTGTCACAGGAGAAGAGCTGAAGGGAGTCCTACAGAGCTTTCAGAAAGACAAAAGTCTGGGACCGGATGGATGGACCATTGAATTTCTCTTGGCACTGTTTGAGCTTAGGGAATGATCTCTTGCAGATGGTTGAAGATACAAGAATCTCTAAGCAGATTCCAGCTGCCCTTAACTCTACCTTTATTGCCCTAATACCTAAAACTGACAACTCTTCCTCTTTAAGTGATTTCAGACCCATCTCTTTGTGCAACTGTGTATATAAGGTGGTGTCCAAAATTATTGCCAGACGGCTTAAAATTATTCTGTCCAAGCATATCTCCGCGGAACAATTTGGGTTTCTGGAAGGGTGACAAATCCATGAGGCTATTGGAGTAGCACAAGAGGGCATTCATAGTATGAAATCAAGGGAAATCAAAGGAGATATAATCAAGATTGATTTGTCAAAAGCATATGACAAGGTGAGTTGGTTGTATATTCATTTACTTCTTACTCATCTGGGATTTGCTGTGGACTTTATCAGGTGGATTATGAGCTGCATTTCTACGGTCTCATTTGTGGTTCTCATTAATGGAGCAGCCTCTCCCTTCTTTCGGTCGGAAAGAGGTCTGCGTCAGGGTTGTCCATTATCACCTTTACTTTTCTTGTTGGTAGCCGAAGGGTTAAGTAAGGCACTGAAAAAAGCTTATAGGGATGGCACCCTCCAGGGTATTCAAGTGGCTCCGGACTTATTTATATCACATCTACTTTTCGTGGATGATATCCTCATTTTCTGTTCTGGATCGATTGGGGACATTGAAACACTCCATGACATCTTCCAACTCTTCTCACAAGCTATTGGTATGGAGATAAATGGCAGGAAATCCACTTTATTGACTCACTTGCTTAGGGAATTTGAGATCATGGCTATACGAAGGATCTTCCCTTATACATTATTATGCCTTGATGATGGTTTCTGCTACCTTGGGTTCCACTTAAAACCAAATGCATATACAAAACAAGATTGGAACTGGCTTATTGAAAAAATTCACAAGCGGTTGAAGGTATGGAGCCACAAGTGGCTTTCGAGAGCAGGAAGATTGGTCCTGGTGAAATCAGTTTTAGAGGCCATTCCAATGTATTGGATGTCCCTCTCTTGGATTCCCAAAGGGACGTTGGAAAAAGCTCAGAAATTATGCTTTCGTTTTCTTTGGAGCGGTAAAGGAGACTTTGTTTCCCCATGGGTTCGATGGCAGAGAATTGCTATCCCCAAGGCCTTAGGGGGTTGGGGTCTGAAAAACATTCATCTTTTCTCAAAAGCCCTGGAAGCTAAAGGGGTTTGGAGACTACTAAAATCAGATAGCCTATGGACTAGAGTCGTCATCCAGAATACATTGCCCCTGCATCAGTAATGGACTGGGTTCGGAATCCGATTAAGTCTCACCGTGGTCGTTCTGTTATCTGGAAAGCGGTAACAAAATCTTTTTTTGTGGTCGGAGACCTTCTAGCTTGGAATATTGGGAATGGACAGGCTCTTCGAGTTGGGGAAGATCCCTGGTTTGGGAGCAAAGGTAGACACATTCTATCAGATGGACTGATTACATCCCTACGGGAAATAGGTATAACTTACCTATCCCAACTTGCTTTTCAAGATATGGTCTACCCATGGAATCAATCGTGGATAGATGCAGACTCTTTGGAACTTTCTGTGGAGGAACAGGCTGAATTGAGAATTTATTACAGAGCACTCATACGCTCTCAAATTCACATTCGCGATAGGGAGGACTGTTTGGTATGGGAAGGGGCTCCAAATGGGGTGTTCTCTCCAAAGAATGGATACATCAGCTTGAGTCATTTCATAAATCCACGTGAATTGGTTTGGTGGTGGAATCCAATATGGAAGCTAAACTTCCCTATGAAACATCATTTATTCATGTGGAATGTCCTTGAAAATTCCATTCCTACCTGGGATTTTCTACAGAGAAAGAACAGGGTTGGGCCGGGGTGGTGCATATTGTGCAAAGCAAACGAGGAAACCTGTCTTCACTTATTTCTCCAATGTCCATACACGGTGCAGGTATGGGCAGAATGCTCCAGAATTTCAAATGTTCAATTTAATTGGGAAGGGAATACGTTGCTATTGGCTTGGTCACAGTGGTGTATGGATCCAATAGGCAGCTCCTTCAGAGCCCTTCCTCTAATGGTGGCCTGGGGGATTTGGCTGGCACGGAATGGCATGATTTTCAATGAAAAAACCTGTACACTGGCGGTCTCAGCCATACAAATATGTGGCTTCATAAAGGCCTACCCTCAACATATCAAAGTCGCGAACCAAAGAACTGTTCTTGATCTTGACATTGACCACTCGATTCCATGGGGTTTCTACGATGGCTCTGCTCAGGAGAACAGTTGTGGGGGTGGGGTTGTTCTACATCTTTCCTTAACCCACTCTTATCACCTTTTTTGGGGTCTGGGGGAGGGTGGGAACAATTTTGCTGAACTCATGAGCCTAAAGCTTCTTCTCATTTTCGCCTTGGAGACTGGTTGTCAACAGTTAAATGTGTATGGAGATTCTATGAATGCCACAAATTGGACACTTGGCACTCAACAATGCAGAGACCTTAGACTTGCAAACATACTTCAGGACATTTTAGAACTAAAGCTTTCATTTTTACACTTTTCGTGCAGACATGTTTTCAGGGTGAATAACAAGGAGGCGGACAAGGCTTCTAAGATTGGCAGGGACTTGGCAATGGGGATGTGGAAAGTAAAAGAATACTGTGATGGGACTCTATATGAGTACTATCATAGACCTTTCGTGGATGAATTGGCATTCCAGGATCAGTAGCAATGATACTAAAATTTTTGGAACAGATTATCTTTTTGTGACGACAGTTTGAAGACTTATTATTACTCTTTAAAAGTTTCTTTTTGGTAAATCAGGAGGCTCGGGGAGCCACCAGACTTAATTCTTTTCTATCTTTTGTGGCTTATATTTGGTGATGATGAACACACCTGACTGATGTACTGAAGATCTTACTCTTTACCGTATTGATTGTCCTTCAATGGATACCCGCATGCATATTTGCATATACAAAATGTAATTTTGTTCACCTCTGCTAAAATAAAATTACGCTTTTTTTTTTCTGGGAAAAAAAAAACACATGCAGATCCTTTATTAGATTGTCACCTCCACATGTGAAGAAGCTTTATGAGTTACCACCTCTAAGTATTGCTAACCAAAAATTACAAGGATTATCTCAATATAAAAAAAATTGATCATGTTTATTCTAAAACATGATTATCTCAATAAAAAAGTAATCATAGTTACTCTAAAACCTAATCATGTAAACATTAAATTTAAATGAAAAGATAAAAAATACATTTTATATATATAAAATGTATCCACTGAGAAAATATATATATATATAATGTAATCAAAATTTTGTAAATATATATTATGCACAAATCAAAGCATTTCATGGTTTTGATATTGAATTTCAAAAATCAAGTACTCAAAATTTGAAAATTTGAAAATATAGAAAGAAATAAAAAAAAAGATTTTAACGTCCGTGAAGCTAAAGATAGCTTAGGAAAACAATGAAAATATAGAAAGAAATAAAAAAAAAGATTTTAACGTCCGTGAAGCTAAAGATAGCTTAGGAAAACAATGAGTACCTCTCAAAACGCACGAGCTAAGTTAAGTTAAGAAATTTCTTATAGGGAAATAAAAAAGTGATTGAATTCATAATTACACATGGCAATTGTGTGGAAAATGACGGTTTCCGGGATTGGAAGGTATGCATGCAGTTGCCATCCATTCAACGATTTATTTTTAACAAAAAAATAATACTAATTTTTGAAAAATGAAAGTAAAAATGTTTATTCAAAATATAAATATTAAAGATAGTGGATAGAGAAACAGAGAGTTATTATTTAAATAGAATAATTCTACTTTGTTGCTTTACAGTTTATTACGACGGAGATGTTGTGATATGATAACCACAATTTCTTTTTAGATATTATATATCAATTTAATTTTAAATTTTACATAAAACCTAAAAAAATTAAAAATAAAAATTAATATAGATTTATTTAAAAGGGATTAAATTTATTGATGTGTAATTATTATTTTTATCTTGAATTTTTACATATAAAAAATGTATATGTAAAAAAAAAATGATTTCACTTTGTTAATACCAGCATAGATTTATCTATACCACAATTTCTTTTCAATATTATATATCAATTTAATTTTAAATTTTACATAAAAACTATAAAAATTAAAAATAAAAATCAATATAGATTTATTTAAAAGGGATTAAATTTATTGATGTGTAATTATTATTTTTATTTTGAACTTTTACATATAAAAAATGTATATGTAAAAAAAATTGATTTCACTTGGTTAATACCAGCATAGATCTATTTTAAAAGGGGATCTACCAAGCTCCTAAAGGAATCAAATTTCTTAAGGTGCAAATCTTTCCTCAACATTTGCACTCTTAGTATTAGTTAAGTGTGTAATGCAATGTTTATGATTTTAATTTATCTAATTTGTGTAGTTTTACATATATGTCGTCTTAAATGTTTTAAATATAAGTTAAGTTGACATTTTATTTTTATAATATTTTTTAATTTTTTAAAAATGACACATGTCACTCAGGTGCACGAAAAGAGTTACACATTCCCCTAATTATTTTCTTGATAATACATTTTATAGCTAACAAAACACTAAATAACAAATTGTCCCTTACATTATCACGTAGATATACATTTTAAGAAGAGCCATTACCATTCTCCCTAGTCTTTATTGGATCATTTTGATGCTACACTCTATATAAAAACAATATCAACAAAAGAAACTTCTAACACTAATCCACCAACGAAATTTTAAGACATACTATTTGTTATTGAATCCAACAACTTATTAATTACTAATTAATAAATAAAATACATTCAAATGATAACCACTCTTACTTTAATACAAAAGCTTTACTTCTCTAGCAAATGTAAAATATTTTGCCATATCCCTCGTAAAGATTTTCACAATTTAAATTTACATTTATTTCAATATTTCATCTACTCACCAAAACACATTTACACCTTTTCTTCATGAAGTAATAATACATATTTTTTTTTTCTAATAATACATACATAGAAATAGAATTAAATAAAATTAAATCATATTAATTATATTTCATTACCAAAACTCATTTACACCTCTCCTTCGTGAAGTAATAATACATAGAATTAGATCACATTAATTATATTTCATCTATTCACCAAAACACATTTACACCCTAAAATATCAATACATTGAATTAGATCAAATTAATTAGATAAACATTTTCATATTTCATATTACCATGAATCCCAACTTATTATTCCATGTAAATATGGTGAAGGGGTTCTTCCTCCTCCCAAGATATGGGGAATCCTACTTAATATAATACCACTTATCTAATTCCAAAAGAATAATGGTTTCTAATTCAACAATTTAAAAGTTTGAGAATACAAGTTTTAAAAGAGTTGACGTAAATCTATAATTCCATATTACTAAAGTTAATTAGAAAATGTGGCCATTAATTTTTCATACATATGGGTAATAATTCAATTACGTAATTAAATTAACAATTCTTAATGTATAATGTTATCATTGCTTAATTTCGATGAGTAAGTATTTATTAGAGAAAATGTGTCAACAAACAAATTAGTAATCTTTACAAAAACATGAGTATACTTTTCATATGCAAGTCAAAGTGCTTTGATTTTTCATTAATTAAATTTCATGTTATAAAGTTTTCCATATTTTGCAAAAAACTTTTTTTATGAAATGGATAAAAAATTTATTTATAAAAAATAGGGATAAATCCCTCTAGATACATCATTTCCAAAGATTCAAAAATAGCCTTAGGCATGAGGTATCACAGTTTTCATGACTGACAAAAACACATTCAAAACTATTGTCTTTTGATTCCTCTGTCTACTATAAAACCATATACTCCTAAACTATTGACTATAAATTCTAATAAACTGAAACAAGAAAACCCATACAAAATGTTTAATCTTGGGCCCATGGCCCCTGGCATTCCTTCCTCACAGCTGGATGGAGAGAGGCTAAACTTTCCATTAGCTCATTATCGGTCATTGTGATTTGTAGGTGGAGCAGGGTTGCTTCCAATTGAGATACTTTAAGCTCTAGGGCCTCGCATCTAACTGTCGTTTCTTCTGCTTGGGTGAGACGAGCTTCCATTATTTCTATCCATAGTTGTTGGTTCTCCACTTCATTGTTCAGGATGGCAATCTGATAATGAACATCTCCCCTTACTACCAAACGTTCATGCGCCTTTGGCTGGTGCCTCTGTTCCAAATTCCAATCCACTGACTTCAGTTCATGCCTCAGATTGTGAACCTTTCTTTCCAGGCTTCAGTGGCTTGTTTTAAGCCTACATAGATTGTGTGGCACACAACACTCTTCATTGCTCCAGGCTTCTTGATCCATTGCATCTGGATTCTTGGCTCCCACTAGTTCTCGATTATTGGCAGAACTTCCGTTCGGTTCCCTTGATAAATCCCTCTTTCTTCGCTAATGGCCTTCAATTCCACTCTTGAATGTCGTAATTCTTTTCAAGTCTATCTTCGAAATCCATGTCACCTGCCTTGGTTTTAACATGAGACTGGTACCTGCTCTCCAGATCTCACCCGTATCTCATTAATTTTTCCACCTTTCTTCATAATTCTCCTGATCTTTTGGGCATGCAAGGCCTGTTACAAAATGGGATGAATGTCCTTTCAATCCTTCGAGCCATCGGTTTCCATAATGGGATTTCGGACTAAAATGTACAACTTCCTCTACATATTTATCACTATCCTGATTTGCCTCATGTTTGCAAGACATCGACCATTTGTCCACCTTCTCTCGACCTTGTCTTGACATCATTCCTTGCATGGAGCGTGGAGTCTTCTTTCCCTTGGCATGGATTATGCTTGAGCCCTCAACTTTGGTCATATGCCTACCCCATAAGACCATTGCCTATCCTATCGAGATCCTTTACCTTAGAATTTCCCCAAAGCCTCTTTGTTAGGTTACAAAAAACATTTTATTAAAGATAAATGTTTGAAAAAAAAAATCAATATTTCAAAATTTTGTTCATTCCATTTTTTTATTAGTCAAAAAAGATATCGATGGGACATAAATCCCTGAGAGTGTGGCTTTATTTTTAAAACACAAAAAAGAAAATAAAAAACAATGAATATGGAATTTTGCACAAGTTGCCTCATGGAATTTTGTAAAAGTTGCCATAGTTGACTCTTGTTTAAAAAAAATTATTGTAACATTTCAGGTGAATTTTGATTTTAATGTGACCAAATGTATATAGTTTAATTTTAATGTTTATTTTTTTATTTTTATTTTTAACAATTATTGATTGATGTGATATATTCTGTATTTTTTTTTATATTCTTATGATTTCTCCTTTACTTTATCAATTTTTATTGACATAAAATTTATTCTCCTCTCTACAATTATCTTCCAACATGTGTGCCAATTTGTTGTTTCACTTTTTCTAGTTTTCAGACTACATCATCTCCTCCCATAACCTCCACTTTAGGTTCACACCATCTGTGGAGATCTCAATGCCAATATTCTTGCTTAGTTCCACAACCTACTTCATGAACATAATCCATATTGCAAAGAACTTATTTTCAACATAACATTATATCAACAACATACAACTTTTAGTGGATTCATTCATTTCCTACTTAATTCTCTCCCAACGTAGACAGAGACTTGGTTGTTATGCAACTCTATTTCTTGTTTTTAGTATAAAATTGAGCATGAACATGTACAATGATAAGAACTTTTGACATTGTTTTTGCCTATATGTTTAGAGTAATAATGAAAACAAAATGTACTTCTACTTAATGATTGACCGAACATGAGACTATTTTAACACACTATTTTTTGCGCTTTTATTGTTGTTGTAAATTTATGCTTTGCAAGTTTGTAGATAGACATAGTTACAAGCATGTTAATTGTGTCTAGCCTAAGTGGTTGTAGTATGGAGTGTTATCCCTACACCTAAGGTTTATTCCTCTAAGTGACATGTTGAGGTCATAATGAGTATATTCTTGTATTGGCTCAGGGCCCCATTGTTGACTTGGACTTGTGCCTTAAATAATTTAGGGTTTAGATTGGGTCCCATCCTCAAAATGAAGAGAAGTGCTTGAGGGTTTGCCGCAAGGTATTTACCCGGGGAAAAAGAACTTGCCTACAAGCATAACATACATAAAATCCAAATAGAAATTTGGAGATATGGATTTATATTTCTCTTGGGATCCCCATTCAAAATTAAAAGTCAAGGTAACCCTGCTTGCCAAGTCCTCTAAGTTTAATAATTTGTTTTATGTGCACATAAAACTTTTGTCATAGTATGAGGAAAGATTGATGCATTTCTTTTTTCAAAGAAAACTTTGGTGGGGCCATTTCCTTAGGGTAACAAAGTAAAAGGAGGACAACCAAAAACATACATCATCCCCAACTAAAACCCACAATTAAATTGTGGAACAAGCCCAAACAATTAATATGCATTTGTCAATGATGCTCTGTAAAAGACAATCTCAACACCGTACAAAGATTTATCTCTTTGCTATCAACTTTTATACATGGTAACAAAATCAATAACAATCAACTTTTATACATGGTAAAAAATCAATAACAATGCTTCTATGCACTCTATAATTTGAGAACTCTTATCCATTTTGATTTCACTCTTACAAAAATTTACACATAACTTCTTACTTTCACTATTACAAAAATTACACGTAACTTTTTTACTTTGAAACTGTAGACTGTAGTTAAATTGAGTACAATCAATTTACTGTTTACTGACTTTGTGTATATTGACTTTCTTAACCCATATTCATTTTCCTTTATTCCATGTTATAAATTTTCTATGAACTCTTTTTTTGTACCCTATAAGCTCTTTTGCTTCCCACTTTGAAATGAATGGTTTAGTGCCCACAGTGGGCATGGAGAAGTTTCTAGTGAAAAGGAATTTGTATTGTTTTCCACATGGTACGCGTTAAAGACAAGATGGACCCCACCATAATGTGTAAAGTGATTAACATGGCGAGGACCTTGTCCACGTTAGCCACAAGGTCACCCAAGTCCTTATTCATACTACTTTGCAATGCGTCTTATCTCAATGGCTAACGTAAGATACTATACGCAAGCACACTAAATGACAAGCAGTTTATCCGAAATATGATTGCAAACAAAACCCAATTATTTAAAAAAAAACTTTAACCTATAACAATTTTGCAAAACACAATTTTAAAAGTTTTGCCATGTAACACTCATTTTTTTTCCTTGAAAAAAAGAGTGTTTCTGCTTTATATTAAGTAGAGACATTATATATGATCGTATAAGTCTCACGATATTGATTTTGCATCACATATCATATCAATTTTTTATTTTTATTTTTTTTTCTCTTAAAAAAAGAGTGTTTTTGCTTTCTATTAAGTAGAGACATTATACATGACCATATAAATCTCACGATATTGATTTTACATCACATATCATATCAAAAATAAAAAAAGAGATACAACATATACATCCATGAGTAACGATCAAAAGATCAAAATAAGAAAGTTCGAGATATCCATATACAATCATATACAACATCAAATCAATAGATCAAAACACTATAAACCCAAGATTATATTGAACATTATGAGCATAGTCATGCATCCATGTCTACCATAATCCCTCGTCAAGTAACAAACCCCTCTTAAATAAACCATCTGCCTCATGATTTCGTTCTCGATAAAGATCATTTGTCACGACACTTTATGTATTATAAAGATCATTGAAATAAAATTGAATTATGAGACTTTGTAACACGTAATGATCTTGATTATGTGACGGGCTTGGTTACAAAAAAGTGGTGTAAAAAATATGATTTTGGAATTTAGGTAATTGGACGTACAAGTTGTGAAGTCATTAATTGACTTTGTTGTTTAGGTTTTAATTGTCTAAATACATAGAAGTTTAAAAGTTTAGTTTTCTTAATAAAATTATTTTTGTAAAAGTTTAATATTAATACTTATTTTTTGGAATTTAGGTAATTGGACGTAGAAGTTGTGAAGTCATTAATTGACTTTGTTGTTTTGGTTTTAATTGTCTAAATACATAGAAGTTTAAAAGTTTAGTTTTTTTAATAAAATTATTTTTGTAAAAGTTTAATATTGATACTTATTTTGAAAATTTGGTGAAAGAAAATACATAACAATTTAATCTTATTTTTAAATTGAAATAAGTTTATGGATTTAAAAGCTCAAACATTGTATCTTATTAATTGGTAAAAATACTACCCACTTTGGCATCAATAACATTTTTTTTTAAAGATGAACTTAGTGAGACATTATGTGTAAATTTTTTTTTTTATGATGAACTTACTACGATATTATGTGTAGAATATTCTTATGATTAAGATAAAAAAGTGCTTAGAATAAAGTTGAACCTCTTATTGGTATATTTTTGTTAGACGCGTGAAAGAGTTTTTAGAATATTCTTATGATTAAGATAAAAAAAGTGCTTAGAATAAAGTTGAACTTCTTATTGGTATTTTTTTTAGATGTGTGAAAGAGTTTTTAGGATAAGAGGCTTGAATTTTATCAATTATCATGAATGACAACATATAAGTGTTAATAATATCCACTAAGTAAATTTGTTGTTGTTACATGCAATACAAACAAATGATATTTGTCTTGTGTTAAGATGAAATGTATTTATTTTATGGACTTTCGAAGGAGTATTTGATGTTGATGAGGAGACATTATGTGTAGAATATTTTTATGATTAAGATAATAAAAAGTGCTTAGAATAAAGTTGAACTTCTTATTGCCATTTTTTAGATACATGAAAGAGTTTTTAGAAGAAGAGGTTTGATTATTTTTTAATGGTATGAATGACAACATATCTACCAAGTCAATTTGTTGTTGTTACATGCAATGTAAACAAATGATATTTGTCTCGTTTTAAGATGAAATGTATAGATTTTTTTGTCTTTCAAAGGAGTAAGGAGTATTTGATATTGATGAACCTACATAGACATTATGTGTAGAATATTTTTTTTATGATAAACTTGTTAGGACATTATGTGTAGAATATTCTTATGATCAAGATAAAAAAATACTTAAAATAAAGTTGAACCTCTTTATTGACATTTTTTAGATAAGTGAAAGAGTTTTTAGAACAAGAGGCTTTATTTTTTTAGTATCATGACAACTAAGTTTTAATAATACTCACCAAGTCAATTTGTTGTTGTTACATGCAATGCAAACAAATGATATTTGTCTTGTGTTGGGATGAACTGTATCGATTTTATTCACTTGCAAAGGAGTATTTGATGTTGAATCTCTTTTGCATTTTAAAGTTTATGTTTTGTTCATAGTAGCAATTCATTGTGGTGTTTGATTTGGTTGAGACGCTCTTTTCTATCGCATTCTTATCCATTGTCGATTTGTTAAATATTTCAAAAAAGGATGGGTAAAGGTGCAAGTGGAAGCAAACATCTAACATATTGTCCAATTCAATGTGAGAGGGTCTTAAATATGGGGCATCTATCTATCAATAAATCTAATCTATTATGCATCAATCCGTTTCTTGAGAGGCCATGCCCCAAGGAGATAGAGAAGTTCACACCATTATATAAAAGCCTTAAATGAATGGAGAAAGTAATAGATAAGGAGTTAACAACATTAACAGATGGAAACGCCATTTTGCTTTTACATATTCCTCTAAAATCATTCGTTCTTTCTAGTTCTTCCAAGCATATATATCTCAATGGCATTATCGAATGTGGGATCACAAACACTATTACATGCATCTAAGGGGTTATGGAAAAACATATTTTTTTTCAACTTCTAATTTCAAGAGATACACTCTTCCCGTATTTCTTTATGAGCATCTAGTAGAGTTCAATCTTGCATATTTATATCTTCTCTCCTCATTTTTCTCTATCACATATTGGTTTTGAAGTTTGGTTTGTGCCAATATATAAGCCCCCACATACAATGATCCTTATGTTAATGATAGCTGCCACATAAGTCATAGTCCTATTAGTAACATAATAATTGTTTGGTTGAAGGATGAATGTGTACTTGCTTGAATTCCCTCTCCTCCTTTGTGGGATGTGTTATATGGGTGCATGTAATTTGGATACACCAAGCACAACCTCTCCTTCCTCCTTCGTAAGATATATTAAGGATAAAGCTTCTTATTAAATTCCACTTAAACCATTTTAGTTTGTTAGATATGTTATTTCCATAACGACACCCCACGTGAACATTTTGACCACATCGCGACATGTTCAATTTTTATTTATTTATTAAACTGTAATTTCTAACTATTAATGTATTGTTATTATTATTACTTAATTTATTTTATTTTTTTAAATTTTTTTCAATTATTATTATTTTTCCAAAGTAGGTGGTTGAACCTCCACATATGCTTCCACAATGCTTTGGTTTGCATCCACTTGTTAACCAGACCAATTTACATGGATGATATGTTATATAGATAAGTTTTCTCTCCCTCCTCCTTCGTGAGATGTGTTGTTGTTGTTATTAAGAAAATTTCACAGGGCAACCTAAGGGATGCTTCCTTACATTTGTGGGTGACATCCTTTGTGAATTCATTAAAACTAGTGCACCTCACCCATATATAATAGTTGTTCGGCTAAATGATGAATATGCTTGCTTGCTTGACCTCCCTTTTCTCCTTTGTGGGATTTGTTATATGGGTTTGTGAAACTTGACACACCAAGCACAAGCTTTCCCTCCTCCTTTGCGAGAGGTATTAACGATACATTCTCCTATTAGCATCCACTTAAAACAATTTGGCTTATTAGATGTGCGTCAAGTCCCTTTAATGATAGAGGGGAACCAACTCCGAGGGGTCAAACACCTTCCCTCAGACACACACAAGGGCGTTACACCCATTAGGGTTTGAAATTGTGTTGTTTACATATCAACACCACAACTTATTCATTAAACCACAGCTAGATAGCTTAAAATTTTTAATTTAATTTTGTTTTTTTTCTTCTTCTTTCAAAGTAGGTCCAACCACAAATGCTTTGGTTTACATCCTCTTGGTATGTCATTTGTTAGCTAGAAAATTCACATAGATGATATATTATATAGACACTTTGTGAACTAATATCATTGTTGAATGAAATTCAAATAAACCTTGAGTAACGCAAAACTAACTAAATACCTAATAATATTAATAAAACTAATTTAATTAATTCATTAAACTTATGATATGTATTATATAAATACATATGATTAAACATAATTTTATTTTTCCACGCAAAAAATACCACCTTCCTGTTATTCCGAAGGAATCAAGGAAAGCTAACATACGCTGGTCATCCAAGCCAGAAGATGTCTCAACGGAACGAATGAATCAAGGAAAGCTAACACACGCCGTTCATCCAAGCCAGAAGATGTCTCAACGAAATGGAACCCAGGTGGATGGAATAAAATCCATCTATCCCCACCAACAAACCACCGTATCGTTGACATATCAATATTAAATTTTCATATCCAAGTTTGATGAGAAGAAATAAATATTAAGTAAATTAATTATTTATTTCTATATGTGTTTGTTCCTTCTTCAAGCCATTGACCTAGTTTGATATTTGCATATAATTATTATTATTAAATCCATTTAATGCCTTTGGGAGTTAAGATTGAGATTGGAGCAAGTATTTTATGTTAAGATATATTTTAAATTTAAAGAATAGGCAGGTGCGTTGAATGTATCCACATTAATACAATAATAAGTCAAACTTTTACTTGACAATGCACACTACAAAGTAATTACTTTTTTATGATGGAGAAGCACAAACAAGATGAAAATCGTCACAGTGTGGGCCAGGCTGTACATGTACTATTAAGCCACGTGGTCTAACTTATGTGGAATTGGAATCAAGAATTGTCACTTTGGACGGTCCAAAGAACCCAACAATGAAAGGGTATTTTATAATCCAATGCAATCTTGCATATGCTACATTAAAAAAAAGTTGATGTATGGCCCCTCCTCCAGTGCAAGATGCAAAAACAATAAAGGAAAGTGTTCCCCACACAATATATACTTTCACTCATTGATGGCAACATAATACCAAATCAACATTAGTTCAAAACCAAACCACTTTATATAAAGGGAATGTTTGCCCTCTTTTTCTCTTAATCTTCAATGTAATTGCTAATAAGAAAGAACTCATTTGCAATACATCATATGGATATTAACCAGAAGTGAAAGTGTTAGTTACAAACCATTCATTTTTAATACATCATATTGATATTAACAAGAAGTGAAAGTGTTAGTTAGAAATCATTCATTTTTAATACATCATATTGATAATAATTATAAATAGAAAAAAATTGTTTAATATTTTATAAGTTAGATTTTTTTTCTATTAAATTAAGTAAATTTTTTTTTTATAAAATTGTAATTTTCATAATTCAAATTTTGTTAAAATAGATTTTGATTTCTCATTATCCAAATCATCAAACAGTTAAACTACTTTTAAACCAAAAGTTTCACCTAACTTTTTGTAACTATAATTTATAATACATGGAGCATTATAAGGGCTAATTAAAATGCTCTAATCCGATAGAGCAAGAATAACTAAAATGACAATTTGGAGTGTTCAAATCATAATTTCGATTGGGTAGTTTTAAAATAAGGTATTTAGTCTAGAAAAAACAATTACAATTGCTGAAATTACAAAACCACGGAAATAACAATTTCCACAAACAAATTTGACTAGTTTTGATAAAACTTTCACTGAAAAAACAAGACGTTTTAGTTCTCTTTCCTCCTAAGCTCTAATACATCATAAAATATCAAAACAAATATCTTAAAAATTCAAAATAAATATATATATATTTTTTTTTTAATTTATAAAAAATATTAACATTTAATACGATTATATAACCATAGATTAGTAAATAAAACAGTTTTTTTTAAACCAGAGAAATCACGCCACCACCCCTTCACGATGATAGAAACCCGACGGAACCATCCTTACTAAATAAAAGAGTTTATGATACAATGACACGGTCAAGCCCGTGTTTAAAAAGGAAAGGAATAGGCATCTCCAATCCACAATCAGATCTGCCGGTGGATGCCACGCCATTGCACCCATAGGAACAAGGGGGCATTATTTTGTCATATTGCAATACGGGTTGTAACCGGTGGGATGAGGGATGGTAATTAATTATGTATTTTGTTAACAATTTGGTTGGTTTTTTCTAAGAGCTGTTGTTGGTGGGCGATTTTTTTTTTGAACTTTTGGTCATGTGAGTGATGTGATGTGGAGTGGGGCGGTTATGTAATGTTGCGCTTGGTTAAAGCGTCTGGTATGAAATGAGTGAATGACCTTTGGTAGGAAGCCTGCTTGTCTGTCCGGATGGTAGGTTAAAAATGGTGTGTACCCGACTGCAGGAGGTTCTGTGGAGAAAGTCAGTCTTTTCGGATAACGATGGAATGGAAGTCATTACTTAGAAATGGTGCCTGGAAGCAGGTTTCGTTGAATCGATTGGTGTTTTTGGGTGTATTTGGTAGTTTAGATCTGAAGGCAAACGATGCCCAGTTGCAGACTCTCTAGGTGAAAGTGCAGGTTATGATGGGTGCTTGTGACGTTACGTCTGGGGAAATTGGTGCCCAAGTTCAGGGTCAATAGAAGGTAAAAGTTTTGGAGTTTTTCTAGGCTTGTTTCAAATATTGAATATTGATGTGCCAGCATAGCTTGTTGATAATTCTGGGGGCAGAAATAAGGGTTTTGAGTTGTTTGGAAGCGCTTAGATCTGGTAACAGAATACCCAATTGGAAGGGTGTGGTAGCTATTGTGAGGTGTGTCTAGAGGCTTGGATTAGCAGAAACTGATGCTCAACCGCAGGTTTCGGTGGTGTTTGGAAGTCTGGGCGTGGAAGGAGTGATTCCCAAGGTAGGTTTGGTGGAGATTTTGGTAAAAAGAAGATATATTTGAGTGTGTGTTGGATGAGGTAGAGGTGAGGTGAAAATATGGAGGCAGAAATTGGTAGAAATCATTGTGATGATCAGGTTTATCAGCAGCAGAGGCAGCAACAACGCCAGATTTACGCTTCCAAAGGATACAATTTTATGTCGAAGGGGAAGGACATACTGGAAGATCATGAATGGGATGTGAACAACTGGGAATGGGACTGCAATCGCTTCATTGCCAGGCCTCTGAGCATTGACAAGGGACTGGGATTTCAAGGTAAACATCTCTTGGCCGATGGTTCACAGCCTGCTAATGGGATTTCCAGTGACTTTCACAACAAAAATGGCGATGCGTACAATAATGGGTTTCATAGTTATAACATAAATGATGCAGCAGAGAAGAGAAGAAAGGTGTCAGTTGTGGAAGAGGAGGAAACGGCAGAAGAAGAAACAGCAGCATGCTTAACTCTTAAGCTCGGTGGAAGTGATTTTCCCGTTGCAGAGACAGATGCAGATGCGGCCAACGGTGGGAGTAAGAATGGAAAGAGGTCTCGTGGGATGCCGGCTTCGTCTCATCATCATCCAATGTGCCAAGTTGATGATTGTAAAGCAGATCTCAACAATGCGAAAGACTATCACAGGCGCCATAAGGTCTGCGAGATGCATGCTAAGGCTAACAAGGCTCTTGTCAGCAGGCTTATGCAGAGGTTTTGTCAGCAGTGTAGCAGGTTGGCTAATGAGTTTTTACATTTTTCTATAATTTATAATTTTTTCTTCACAAGATGATTTCTGGGCAGAGATGCCCTCCCCATCCTGGGAGCATTACGGTGGAATGTAGCTGGCTTACAACACTCTAGAAAGATCCCTGATCCCTTTGTCTGAGAAGTTGTGAGTGGGTATCTATTCTGCCAAATTTGTCCAGGACTCGCACCTGTCCCCAAATGGAACGGTCCAGGACTTGCACCTGTCCCCAAATGGAATTGGGTTTGACAGTGAGACAGTCCACTAGGGGCAAAAGCTGTCACCAAATGGAACGGTCCAGGACTTGCACCGGTCCCCAAATGGAATTGGGTGAGACAGTGAGACATCCCACTAGGGGCAAAAAGGTGATTGTGGGGATTTGAACCTTGGTGGGGGTATGAAACACTCCCACTTTACCAACTGACCAAGTTTTTGTTACATTTTTCTGTTTTGCTTTTTAAAGCGTATTCGAGAGTAAAGTTGTTTAATGCAGAGGCATCACATATCCACCAGTGAGTATGATATCTATATGCACATACCAGCCCACGAGTACACTCTATAGTCGAAGGGATCCATGAGCATCTAGTGATTCTAGATCCCAAGAGAGTACCCCAAATCCCTACCCCTGGATTGGCAAAGCTCTAAACCTATATTCTTCCCATCAGACCATCTTTGGCATGCTTCCTCTGTTTCTAACTTTCTATTATGAAGTTGAACTATTTTGTAACTCGGCAACAGGAAGAACACCCTTCAGGGAACTGCTTGTTTTCATTCTGCTGCGATTCTTATTCAATCAACAACAAGCTTGGAGGGTGTTTGTCTTTGATAGCCTTGGAGAATGTAATAATATCTGACAACCGGAAGGCCCTCTGAACTTCAATTCTCTGTGCATTTTTCACATATATCTTTGTTGCAGTTTTTCATTTTTATCACTCAAAGCTAGAGTAACATAAATTTATTTCTCAGAACTCTTACGTGAATTTAACTCTCAGAGTATTGTTTGCAATACTGTATTGTAGCAAACAAAGTCAACAAAATTGTTCAGTGCACTTGGTCTATATTTTTGTCCAATTCAAGCTTAGGGTCGAGACCCTGTTTTTTTCCCACATGAAATTTTGTTGATGTAGACCAGAGTATCTTTTCGAGTATGTTTGATTTCATGCCCAACTATAGATTGATCCCCAAGAGGAAGCCTTCCTTAGTTTCAGCCATAAGAGTAACTTGCCCAATTTTGTAATCGTGCCATATCTGCTTCTATGAATATAAAGTAGAGTAAGAGCAGCTTTGCATTGGGGTAAGTTTAGGAAATTTTGATGTTTTTGTGCCGAAATAAATAAAAACTTACTCTTGTAGCTTCATTATAGTGCTTTGTGAGTTACTTTAAGAATCTATAAGATATTAAGAACCAAGTCGTTTTAGTCAAGTTTACTTTGAACTAACAGAATTATGCCTAAAGCTGCAGATAAATGGATGAATTTGTATTTGAACTTATCTCGATTTAATGGGCAGTGAGTGGTCGCCATAGTTTGTTTATTAAATTTTTGTTTCCTCTAATTATTGTTTGCCCCAACTAGAAAAACAAAGCTCCCAACATTCGTTGAATTTTTTATATCTATGTTGCACAATCTCACATTTTATTCCCTATCAGAAATACCATCAAATTTCAACTGTTTGAACAGTTTCCCCATTTTCTCACTGGTTTTCAATTATTCTGATGTGGCAAGCACATCCTTCCCAAATCTGGTGGGAGAGTTTATGATTACTGTAGCCAGTTTACAACATTCAAATTGGAAACCTTTGGCTAAAGAGCCATGAGTGGGTCGTGGGGGGTTATCTATTCCATCAAAGTTGACCAAGACTTGCACCTGGCCGCAACCGCTTTCACAAGTACAAGTGGGCCCAAAGCACAAGCATGAACATCATTGGAGAGACTTGATTGAAGCCTGCTAGGGGCAATCACAACACCCTACTTGCACCATTCTAGTGAGCCACTGTTGACAATAGTTTCCCTAGGGACTTGCACCATTCTAGTGAGCCACTGTTGGCAATAGTTTCCCTTTTTCACTTGCAATAACTGACTGTATCAACCAAAATTAGGCTAAGTTGTTTCTTCTGTTTATCCATTCAAACTATTTTTCCACCCATCTTATAATTTTTTATTGTTTGGTTTGGAAAACGAGTTCTATATTACTGCTACATAATATACAAAATCCTAGCATCATTTGGCTAGCTGATTTTTTACAATCCCACGTATAATTCAACAAATACATAGTCTGTATTCCTGCATACAATACTGATAGACTTGACACTATGTATTGCCCAGTTTCCAAAATGGGTCCTTTTTATACACAAAAGTCTGCTTTGGCAGAATTCAGGCCTTTTTACAAGCGTAAGGAATTTAAAGCCATTAAAATTTGAAACATGGAAATGGATAACACCAGAGGACTGCTTCACTATGTTTGGTTCATCCTTTGGACAAATTCGTTTGATTTGCCCCTTAAAGCTGTTGTTAACCCAATTTATAATCTGAACTGTAGCTGAAAATCTGATATGAATCCATAGTTTTAAAACGGTCAATTCGGACTTGGACTTGGCCGAGTTGTCCGAGTTGACTATCAACCGAGCCGACTCGGCCTTTAAATTGGATTGGGTGACTGGTTCGGTACCGAACTGGTCAACTCGATCGAGTCCCATCTTGAACCGGCCGAGTTGACTGTAAAAAGAAATCCGCTCTGTTCAGTTACTCAGTAGTATTTGGTAATAATAAATGGTAATATTAAATTCTAAACGTAAATGATGGAAAATGAAAGATAAGGAGAATGCCACTTAAAGATAAGGAGAATGTCACTTTTCCTTAAATTTTTAACATTACCATTTATTGTTTCGGGATTTTTGAGAGTGGTTCCAACCTCATTGAAATTCATATGCAAAAAGTAAAATTTTAGATCCCAGTCAGAATTCAACAGATTTAATAGTTTTCAGGATTTCCGGATTGCAAAGTTTCCACCAAATTCCATCTTGTATGAGGGTATGGGGTTGGCATTTAATCAAGCACATCAACCCCTCTATATACCTTGATGTTGGTTGTGTTGATTGTTGAACTCCTCTGTCACAACCTTAATAAAAATGCATTCTTCACTCAAGCAAAATCACTTATTAAGCATGGGAAGCTTTTTCTACCTTATTTTAATGATTGGATTAGGATCAAAATTGTGGGATGTTGAGTTGTTGACTAATGTCCTTGGAGGATCAACTTTGAGACTCAAGGTAGAGGAAAGGGCTAGAGCCTAGAGGAGGGAGGCATAGGGTCTTAATGATGAATAGGATTCCAATATAGGTAATGATTCGTTGACATTTATGATTTATGATATATGTTTCACATTCATGTTTTTAAATGTCCTTGCTCATTTTTAATTTTAAAATATAGGACATGTACCTTCACACAGTTTTGTGTCTATCTGGTGGAGGTTGTCACTAATACCTCTCAGAACGTTGGGAATTCATTTTATTAAAGTCAATTAGTAAAGTGAACGTCTTTTTAGATTAATTGGGGTTAATTTGGAGAAATGCCTATGTTTTTGGCATTAGTGATTTAAGTTAATTAAATGAATCTTAGCCATTGATCTCAAGTGAGTGAGATCTAATCTCAATCATTGGAGTTAGGGTTTTGGTTCATCTCAATAGTATAAAAGGAAAACCGAGGTAAGAGGAGAAGACACACGAACAAGAGAGAAACTCAAGTATTGAGTGGGAGAGAAGAATAAGGACTTTCTACTTTCCATATTTGGCAGATAGAGAAAGATAGCAGCAGTAAAAAATCTACTAGGGGATTGTCCTAGTCAAGGAGAGATTCCGATCAAATGTCGTTCGTATGGAGGTCGTACAAATTCGCAGGATCGTACGGACATAGACACGGGTAAGCAGTGCGCAGGGAGCGGCTGTGCAGACAGAGTTGTTGGCAAACAATGTGTAGGGTGCGTCTCTATGGGCAGACTTGCAGATCCAGTCGCGGTCGTATAGGCCGTACGACACATCGACAGGAGGCAGGGGTTTGTTAGGCAATTTTGCAGTTGGAAGAAGGGCATTTTGCCAGGTTTGATTATTGTATTTTCTTAGGCCATTTTCCCAATAAGGGAGCCCTTGTAAGCTTGGAATATATTGAATGAAAAGCTGATTTGAAGGGTAGAAATTTTGTATGTGTTATTTTCTTGAGTAGATCTGTTTCCCTTGAAATCGCTTTTGCTATTTATTTCAGTTAAAATATTCTAGCAGTATAATTTATTTAATGATCTGTAAAAGTAATTTTCAACAAGGAAGATCACTATGAAATATTTTTATCTATATCTGGAATAAGTAAAATTTAACATGGTATCAGAGCTCACACTTTGAAAAGAAAGCAAATCTGAAATCTACAGCAGTGGATCTTGGTGGGTGCTTGAAAGAATAAGCACACGATATTTGTTTTGTTGAGATCTAGTTATGGCAGCAACCCTTCTTAGATTTGAAGACAAGTTGCTACATTGATAGATCAAACTGATTTGGCAGCACATGAGAAGAAGGACATCAAATCCTAGAGTGTGATCATGGATGTTGTGTAGGATCACTTGATTCCTTGTTTAGCAGAGAAGACGTTGGTCAGAGACATGTTTAAAGCTCTGATGGATTTATTCCAAAGTGATAACATGAACAGGAAGAAGATTCTGAGAGTTAAACTCAGAGATGTCTGGATGTCAAGATCAGACAATGTTACCAGCTATCTCATGAAGATCACTTAGATTCGTGATCAACTTGTAGCCATTGGGGAGAAAGTCGATGATATAGAGTTTGTCCAAGTGGTGTTGAATGGATTCACCAAGCATTGGGAACCATTTGTAAAAGAACTTTGTGCTAGGGAGAAACTCCCTACCTAGGAGAGGCTTTGGGATGATTGCGTCCAGAAGGAGACTTGAGAGGAGTCAAGAGATTGCAAGCAAGGAGATGGCAAAAAGAACTTGGCCCCGTCGGCAAGGCACTGAAGGGCAAAGGAAAGAGTTATAGCAAGAAGGGTAATAGTGAGGGGGAAGCCTCATAGTTGAGGAAGAAGAAAGACTTGAGTAAAATCAAGTGTTTTGTGTGCCACAAGAATGGGCAATATGCATCTTAGTATATGAAGCAGAAGAAGGGAAAGGGGAAGATGCAACATGTAGTAGCATCTGCAGAGACTTGCGAAGTTCGAGAGTGATTTCGCACTCGTTTCCCGTCTTTCTACTAGCATAGTTAATAGGAGCGCATGGTACTTGGACAGTGGTGCATCTTGTCACATGATGGAAGCACATGAGCTATTCAGTAGATTGATGGAGTCAGCCTTAGGGATCCATGTAGAGCTTGGTGATGATGCCAAGTATGTTGTCAAAGGAGAGGGAACAATTTTGTTCCAACTTGAGTTAAGTGGTTTGTTTGATGCCCATGATGTGCTATTTGTACCAGGATTGAAGAAAAACTTGCTCTTAGTCTTAGTTATGGAGAACAAGGGTTTTGCCGTTATCTTTAGGGGAGGGAAAGTACTCATACATCTAGAGGGAGCTAGCCTTAACACAATAGTGAGGATTGGGGTTAGAGAGGACAACTTATACAGGTTGCAAGGAAAGCTTGTTCAAGGTTTGGTACATGATAGTGACAACTTATGTGAGCTTTGGTACATGAAGATGGGACACTTGCATTACAGGGCATTGTCGATTATGAGGGATATTGTCATTGGTATTCTAGATTTAAGTGTTGAGTAGTAGGGAGTATGTAGAGGGTGTGCACTTGGCAAGAATATCAAGATTGCTTTTTCAAGTAGTGAGAGTAGGTCCAAGGGGATCTTGGATCTTATCCATTTAGATGTGTGTGGGATGATGTCCATAGTGTTTGTGCAGGGAGCTTCGTACTATGTGACGTTCATTGATGACTTTTCCAGGAAAACTTGGCTCTTCTTCATGAAGACCAAGGATGAGGTCTTCGGTCGGTTTTGGGAGTTCAAAGCCTAGGTGGAGAACTTGAAGGGAAAAAAGATCAAGGTCTTGAGGTTAGACAACGGGGGAGAGTACACCTCAAATGACTTCAAGGATTTTTGGAAGGAGGAAAGGATCAAGAGAGAGAAGACAGCCTCATACAACCCTTATCAGAATGGGGTTGCAGCGAGAAAGAATCGGTCCATCATCAATATTGCAAAGGCTATGATTCATGATCAGGGATTGCCTATGTTTCTTTGGGTAGAGGCATGTAACACAACAGTTTATTTGCAGAACAAGAGTCCTCATAGGATATTAAAGGATAAGACTCTTGAGTAGGCATTCACATGAGTGAAACCATAGATCGGTCATCTCGCAATCTTTGGTTGTCCAGTTTACATCCATGTGCATGGGGAGAAGAGGACGAAGTTTGAGCCTTCAGGAGAGAAGGGCATGTTTTTCGGGTACAGTGAGACCTCAAAGGATTATGGGATCTTCATGCTAGTGCAGCAGAAGACAGTGGTGAGTCGAGATGTTAAGTTCGAGGAGAACTTGGCATCTAGGAAGTCAAATGAGTTACCACCAGTGGCAGAGGACGAGGAGTAGGTGGCTTTGAAGGGAGAACAAAGTTCACAAACTTCCAGTTCAGGGAGTCAACCTTCAGGTGAGGAGAAGGAGTTAGCTCCTTCTAGTTCTGTCAGGAGACCCATATGGTTTGAGCAGACATCGAGGGATGCTTAGGAGCATGTTGAGGCTCCCAGGAGATTAGTGAAAGAGAGGAGGCCTCCTAGGAAGTTTTTGAACTATATGGCATTGATGAGCAACATCATTGTTTCCGAGCTTTCTAGTTATGTGGAAGTAGTTGACTAGCAAGTTTGGATGGATGCCATGGTGGAGGAGTACACCTCCATCATGAAGAATGATGTTTAGGATATTGTGCTGAGATCAGAGAGGAAGTCTGTGGTGACTTTCAGGTGCCTCTTCAAGATCAAGCATGCTGTAGATGGAAACATCGAGAAGTTCAAGGTGAGGTTCGTGGTGAGAGGGTTTTCGCAGAGAGAGTTCGTGGTGAGAGGGTTTTCGCAGAGAGAGGGAGTGGACTACGAGGAGACATTTGCTCCCGTCACCAGATATGCTTCCATTTTAGTTGTGATATCTAATGCCTCAGTCATGGGGTGGGGGATTCACCAGATGGACGTGAAGACAACCTTCCTCAATGGGATCATTGAGGAGGAAGTATACATAGAGCAACTTAAGGGATTTGAGGTACATGGGAGGGAGTCTCATGTGTGTAGGATTAAGAAATCCTTGTACGGACTCAAGCACGCACCTAGGGCGTGGTATTCCAGGATTGACGAATACTTGTAGAGCACGGGCTTCACGAAGATTGAGGTGGATCCCAACTTGTTCTTCATACTTGTTGGATCTGATCCACTCATCTTGGTGCTGTATGTGGACGATTTATTTCTCACATGTGTAGAGGAGCTTATAGCGGGGTGCAAGGCAGATTTGGCCACAAAGTTTTAGATGAAGGACATTTGCTTGATGCATTACTTCTTGGGGTTAGAGGTATGGTAGAGATTGACTGAGATCTTCCTTGGTTAGGGAAGTACACAATAGAGATCTTGAAGAGATTCAGAATGGGGGATTGTAGACCGATGGCTGGACCTATGGTTTTCAACCTGAAGAAGGTTGATTCTTCAGATTCAAAGTTGGTGGATCCCATAGTATATAGACAGTTGATAGGATCCTTGATGTATTTGGTCAGCACCATGCGAGGTATATGTTTTCTTGTGAACACTTTGAGTTAGTTCATGGTGGAGCTGAGGCATGTGCATTGGGTAACAGTGAAGCATGTGCTCAAATATTTGAGGGGCACAATGGAGTATGGATTGAGGTATCTTGGAGGCGATGGAGTGGAGTTGCAGGGTTATTCAAACTTAGATTGGGCAGGGAGTGCAGTAGATTGGAAGAGCACCTTAGGGTGCTGCTTCAGCTTGGGCTCAGCAGTGATTTCTTAATTTAGCAGGAAGCAAACTTCTGTAGCACTCAGTTCAGCAGAGGAAGAGTACATGGCAGCAAGTATGGCTAGTTGTGAAGCTCTTTGACTTCGCAAATTGCTTACAGGATTATTTAGTTAGGAGTTGGAGCCTACAGTGATTCACTGTGATAATTAGAGTTGTATCAAGCTCTTTCTGAATCCAATGTTCCATGACAGGTCCAAGCATATTGAGATCAGATATCACTTTATATAAGATAGGGTCCATAAGGGAGCAGTCAAGCTCCAATATATCTCCACAGATTAGCAAGTTCCAGACATTCTCACCAAGCGCTTGATGAAAGGGAAGGTTGTATTCTTCAGAGATAAGCTAAGAGTGGTGAAGAATACCTTCCTCGTTAAGAGGGAGTGTTGATGTTTGTAGCTCAGACATGTATCTCCACATGGGTTTGTTTCTATCTGGTGGAGATCGTCACTAATACCTCTCAGAACTTTGGAAATTCACTTTATTAATGTCATTTAGTAAAGTGAATGTCTTTTTAGATTAATTGGGGTTAATTTGGAGAAATACCTAAGTTTTTGGCATTAGCGATTCAAGTTAATTAAATGAATCTTAGCCATTGATCTCAAGTGAGTGAGATGAAGATCTAATCTCAGCCATTGGAGTTAGGGTTATAATTTTTATATATATATTTTTTAATTTTTATGACCCCGATGCCCCCCCCCCCCCGAATTTCCCTAAAATTTGGGGGTGGTCTTTACACGTCCCCAACGTACATTTCCCTGCTCCCGCGTCCCGGAAACTTGGTGGAACATTGGGAAAAAGAGGGCACAGAAAAATCAATGACATGACATTGAACATTTCAACCCAATAGGAGAGATCAACGTGCAAAAATACCTCAAACTCAGCATGCAAAAATACCTCAAACTAAACGTGCTTTAGAGAGGAAAACAGTTCTTGTATCAACTCAGGGCAAGTTTACACAGGCTAAGGTGCAAGATAGGACATGGAAGGAGCCCAAGGAGGAATGGAATAGCAGAGCCTTCCATGTTTGTGGCTCCAAGGAGGTAGAGACCAAAAAACACTTCCTCCTTGACTGCACATGCCACAACTTATAGCACACTTAGGAAGGGATCAGTGTAAGGAGAGGGAAGATGGCTCAGTGTGTTCTGGGGCAGCTAGTTGGAGGAGGTCACAAGCAGAGCTGCACGAATGATGCACACATGACCAAGCTGAATTCCCCGCCCCCCACCCCTGAGGGTGGGTGAGTATTCAGAGAATAAGAAGTGATGCAAATTGTCATTTACCTTTGATTTTAGATTCAAGTTTCCTCTTAGATTTCTGTATCTAGATTTCTAGATTTGGAAGGGGAAACCGCCTCATGCTATATCTGATAGATCAATGGTCTTGTGGATGTTTTTATAAAGTCAATCATTTCATTTCATTTTCAAGCCTCTCTCCTCTACTTTAATCTGTTGAATTCTTTAACAAACTTAAGCCTTGTGATCAGAGCTAAGCTTTTTTCCTTATCATTGGAAGGTTGTCCAAGCGCATGGCTAAAAGTCAGAATCACATTTCTTCTGTGATCTCTTACTACACTCCCCTCCTCTAGCTCAATACAGGTTGCTTTGTGTGGCACTGTCAAAGTTTAGCTTTTATAAAAGTCTTTTAAGATCATTATCCTTCAATGTAAGGTCCTTCATGTATTGGACTCTCATAGGCTACCCTTCATCAGATACTCTACCTCTAGCCTAAAGGGCAATTCGGATGGAAATTTACATTGTATTCTTATCTGTAATAGAGCTGGCATGGTTTCTAGTAATCTTTAGTTTTAGGCTTTGAAGTTTTATGATGTGTTTTCTTTTTCAGGCCTAAAACAAATGCTAGAATTATTGTTTCTTTTGGATAGCCTTTCTTTTGAAGACACAAGATGATTTATATATGTTAAAAAGCATGTTCTTTAAAGCAAGCACAATTTTAGATTGACATTTCAGCCATATTCTGAACAGTGAATGGTTCTTAGAGATGGAGAATTTTTGTTTTTTCATAATGGGGAGGTACTTGGATGCTCATTATACCTTTTTGTCCCAATGACTTTGTAAATGCTAAATTTCTTTTCTGTCTCGTATCATTTTTAGATGTCTTTTCTGTATCAAGACCATATCAATCAGTGACCCTGAGGGCTATGCTTGACAATATTCTGAGTCCATGCAAACCAATGCCCCTGTGTAAGTGTGGATGATTTAATTTATGGATCTCTTTCTGAAGATATTATCAACCAACACTTGCGAAGATATAACATGAAGAGTCTGCATAAATAAGATAGAAAGTAGTTCTCTTATAATGTCAATGACACTATGTAAATATCAAATGATTTGTGCATCATGTTTACTAATTTGAGAACATACTTTGTTTATGAACCTTGAGCAGGTTTCATCTTCTTCAAGAGTTTGATGAGGGGAAGAGAAGTTGCCGAAGACGCTTAGCTGGTCATAATAGGCGGCGGAGGAAAACTCATCCCGATGGCATTATTGCTGGGACTTGTCTGAATGATGAGCGTGGCAGTTACTCTCTGATTATCAATCTGTTGAAGGTTCTAGCTCAGTTACAGAGTAAATTTCTGCACTTTTCCTTTTTGCTTCACTGACAAAAATACCAGTTTTGAGTCCTTTATATAAGCTTATTCTAAGAGTTGAATTCTTCTTTTGGATGTGCTGTACTGGTTTTTGAAAATTGCTTTTGGTCAACAATGAAGTATGCAATTCTATCTTCTTCCTAAGTTGCTTCTTTTTACCATCTGTAGATACTTCTCAGGGCATTCATCTAAAACGTGGTGCTCTGTGTGAGTGAGGAGGAATTAATATAAGAAGACATACATCAAGTTTATTTGGTTGAAGTTGCTGCATTTAGGATGTATTGGCCATAGTTCAAAGGTTTTGCTTGGTGTTGAAATGTTGTGAGTTAATGAGATTTTCATAACAGGCTACATCAAAGAAGCTGTTTCTAAATCGTTTGAGGCACCCTGAGGCATCTAGAGATTCATTGAAGAGTTCTTTCTATTCTGATTGAGTCAAGAGTAGATAGCTGGTAATTACTGTGGTAGTTCACCTTAGCTTACATGATGAAAAACATAATGTGAAAGTAACTGATATTTTTGTAACAGACCTTCAGTGTCTTTCTGTGAAACGAACAGTGGTTGCTTTACTCTATTAGGAAGTGATGAGTGTTTTGAGATGTTTTCACCAACTGTGAGGTAACAGCTGCTGTTGAGTTCATTGTCCTCTCCATGGTAGAGGCAAAAATTATTTACAGTGGACCAATATAGTCCATATCAAGAATGATGCTTACTGGTGGCAACAATACTGTAAACACTATTGATCTTCTTTGTTTTTATTGATTTTTATAGTAAATATGAGATATGTCTACCAAGCTTATGTTTACTGCCCTACTAACTATGGTTTTGAGCCTTGACCTTACTTTTGAAATGTTTCATTTTCATCTTAGCTTTTTAACTTTCTCCATTTTGATAAAGTTGTGAGATGATATTTATGGATCTCACTACATTCTTCAAAATTGGTGGTGGGCATCATCAGCGGTAGCAAATGGGCAAATCCAAAGTTACCTCATATTTTCTAGTCTTTTTCCCAATTCATGCTCATTTGAATTTTATGGAAGATATGCTCATAATTTGACATCTTTGGGATCGAATAAGTTTGTTGTGGTATGCATTTGATATTGTTCAAGTGCTTATCATTGTGATCTGGGATTATGATTTATATTATAAATCATAATTTTATATTCTGCACTCCCCAATTGTGAGGAAAATTTTCTAGTTTTGTAATTCTCTTAAAATGCTGTTCTATTTTGATACTATAATACACCTAGGTTGGACATGTTTTATGCATTGACATGTGTTATTCTTACTAAGTGTTCAACGAGGATGTGTCCTCTGTGTTTCTGGTGTCTTGGAGATGGAGAGATATGTCTCGTGCTGTCTTTGATTTGTCATGGGGAAATTCAATGGATGCTTCCCTACATTCGTGGATGGCATCTCTAGTAAACCTGTGGGTGTGGGTTTAGGTTAGTGCACCTCACCTAGGGAGATTTGAATTGGGCACTTGCTAGCACAGAACTTAGCCAAATGCCCAACAACATTTGCAACAACCAGTTGCGTTGACCCCTTGGGCTATATAATATTATTTGTATTTTTTCCAAAGAAAAAACTGTATTTTTCATTCACAAGTAGAATGGATAATACATTATTAAGGTGCTTTAGAGCACCTTTACAAAAAGTCGTGATATCAATTACTGATATTCCAACTGTCCAGCATAGGATATAAAGCTAAAAAAACTATCAAAGTAGAGTTATCTTCGTATATTTATTACATGAAAAAGCCCATGGCTTGGTCAAAAACACCTTCAGTTTCTGTCTTCAATCTTCAGATCATCAATTAAGCAGCCTTCCTCCTTACCACTTGTGTAGTAGTATCAGATATCCAAAGTAAAATCAGTGTGTGACCCTTTCTCGAACTCTTTCGAGAATAAAATTGTTTGTTATTAACATATTTAGTATTAATAAATTAGTGTATATATAATATATTACTGTACTATTTTAATATATTATTTATGTTATAACAACAACAACAATATCTAAATAACACATGCACATGTTTTTTCCAATTTGGATGGAGGGCAGCTCAACTGTGCCACAACAGTGGTTGTTAACCTCGAGGGACTTGATCTGATTTGAACCTGTGATCTAAGGCCTTATCATAGGCAACATGCCTTGGGCGGATGGTTCAACTGATTGTGCTCACCCTTTGGGCTAATATATATATATATAATATAATACTATGTAGTGTATGTAATACTATATATGTTTTTCCAGCGGGAAAAAATGCCATTTATTCATCAATAGAATTGAAAGTACATTATAAGGTGCATTCTGCACTTGTAGTAAAGTAAATCATGAAAGTATACGGCAGTAATAAAAACTAACATTTTAAGTGTCTAGAAATAGGTTTTCCAACAGCATCAGAATCTGAGGCACATTCCAGACCTAGGATAGTTCTATACAAATTACATTAAAGGTAATCCCACATACTTGTAGAAATTTCTTCCCTTAAAAGCCTTTATGACTTTTAATGCAAAACAAAAATTTCACCTATTTGACTAGAGATTTCCTGGATCTTAACCCTGTGAATTTTCAGCCTTAGAACTGTTATGAAAGAGAGTGTAAAAGAACAACGGAAAGAGTACAATATTTCACTTTCTAACAGACCAAACTTCTAGGCAATCCACGGAGAAAATATACCAAACAACTTGGATAAGTTCCAGTCCTCGAAGGCAACTTATCCCCCATAAATCACATCTGAAAATTCACTATTACAGCAGTTATAACAGCAGGTATAGCAGCAGTAAAACATCCCCTAGATTCCTCAGTGAAGATGTTTGATCACTTAACAATTTCCCTTTTACCTTTGTGTCAAATCATCAAGACATATATAGCTGTAAATAACAATGCATGAAGAACATATATGGATGAAAATCAAATCTGGAAATAGCACGAGTTTTGGACAGCTAAAAATTTCGTTTATAGCTCAAGATGAAGTACATGTGCATACCAAAGCATTCTCCCAAGGCTAGTACAAGTCCACTAGTTGTCCAAAACCCTAGCTCAACCAAGGATCTCTATGTGAGAATCACTCTAATGCATCCTCCAAGGCAAGACATCATCTTCTCTTCTTCTTCTCAAACAAAAATACCTTAGAGTTCTCTCACAAAACCCTACTCTCTTGTTTCCGAGGGATAAACCCTAGCCCTAGACTTCCAAGATGCTCCAAGAATATCAAGAAATCTTTGCGACTCCAAAAGAGAGAAAGATCAAGTACGGGAGAGAGAGAGAGAGAGAGAGAGAGAGAGGATCCTTCTAGGGTTCAAGTGCTTTTCCCAAGCACCTAGGGTTTGAACCCCCACAACCTCAAGAAGGTCAAGTCCCTTTCCTAGGTAACGACCAACTGAAATACAAGGCCCCTCTTACTCTAGTGTGACTGCAATCAAAACAAGGTTTGATACCATTTAGAAATTTCTTCCCTTAAATTCCTTTACAACTTTTAATGCAAAACATAAATGTTGCCTCTTTGACTAGACTCTAGAGGTTCCCCTGCTCTTAACCCTGCGATTTTTCAACTTTGGGGCTATTATGAAAGAGTATAAAACAATAGCGTAAAGAGTACAATATTTCTCTTTCTAACAGCCCAAACTTCTAGGCAATCCAAGGAAAAAAGATACCAAACAACTTGGATAAGTTCCAACCCTCTAAGGCAACTTACTGCCCATAAATCAGGTTTGAAATTCACTTTTACAGCAGTTAGCATCGGCAAAACAACCCTTAGATTCCTGAACGAAGATGTCAAATCATTTAACAATTGCCCTTTTACTTTGTGCCAAATCATCAAGACATATATAGCTGTAAATAACAATGCATTAAAAACATACATGGTTGAAAATCAAATATTGAATTGCACAACTTTTGGACAGCTAAATGCTTCATTTATATGCTCAAGATGAAGTACATGTACATACCATAGCCTTCTCTTAACTCTAGTACAAGTCCACTAGCTCTCCAAAACCCTATCTAGGGAAAACAAGAAAACCCTAACTTAGCCAAGGAGCTTGAACATTCAATAATCACTCCAATACATCCTCCAAGGAAACACATCCTCTCTTTCTTCTCCAACAAAAGTAGCCTAGGGTTTTATGACAAAACCCTAATCTCCAGCCTCCAATGTATAAACCCTAACCCTCGACCTCCAAGATGCTTCAAGATACTCCAAGAAGACCAAGAAAAACCGCAACTCCAAAAGGGAGAAAGATCAAGTGCAAGAGAAGATTGAGAGAGAAATAGAGAGAGAGCTCTACTGCACACTCTTCTCTAGGTCACATTTCATCACAAGAGTGAATACACGTGATCAATAATAAAATGAGAAGGACTCTCAGCTTCTTGTATTTATATGAGAGGTAATGGAGGTCAACAATACAATGTGGGCCCAAGCCCTTAGAAGGAACCTATAGTGAGCACTTGTTGCAGTTGGCCAACACAAGTGATGCTACATTCCAAAGTACATGTGTCATGCTCCAAGGTGATGACATACACAATAAGGGCTCCAAATGATGTAGCTACACGAGGTAAGCCCGCATGCCTCTGTCACAAGCCTCCATGGACTCCGTTGATCCTCCTAAGCAATGTACTGCATTGGGTGAGTTGCCCCCCATAAGAACATTGCCACAGATTAGGCATCTTCGAGCCAACTCTAAGCCTTTGAATATGAATCCAAGCAAACCCATGCTATCTAGGGCTTGATGCCATCCTCAAGGATGCACAATGCTCCTCCCAAGTAGGGCGTCATCCAACCAGGTAAAATTTCCTTATGGTCACAATGAAAGGAGTCCAACAACTTGTCAAGAGAACTCCAACCCCCAAGGGAAGAATACCAAGCCAACGACCATCTGAGGTCAAGCAATCATCAAGCAAGCTATATTAATTGTGCAAATACATTATGAACCATCTCCCATGTTGATCCAGGAGGATCATCTCAGTCGAAGCATGAAGCTGGTGTCCATTTTCTTTACAGTTGATCAACCATTGAAGAGCTCTCAGGCAGCTTTCAAAGGCAACTTAAATGAGGACAAATGGACCTCGTATGCGCAAGAGATTCTAGGTTGAAGTTTCGAGAACAAGAAGGATTTTGCGACAATTTGTACATAAAAGCATTTTTATGGACAAACATTGTAATAAGGGATTTTGCACATTAATTTCCCATTTTTAATTATAAAAAGGAAATTAAAAGGTGAGAATCCACCACATTACCTAGTTTCCTAAAGCTAAGGGATGTTGAGATTCTCATGGAGGAGGAAGAGGACTCTTCCTCCACATACCCCTTAAGGTGTCTCATGATCCTACTCTAGGGGATCATGGGAGAGATATGCTCCTCCTTATGGGTGATGACTAATCATCCATAAGGGAGCTCTAAAATCCTCTCATTGGGAGAAGGATGGCAATGGTTCTTTGAGAGCTTTTGGAGAGCTTGGTTAGAGCTTTGTATTATGAGGAGTTTAGTCCTTCTAGTGTCTGGAGAAAAGTCACTTATGTGAGTGCCTTCTTGAATCCTTGGTTAAGGAGAAGGTAGCCTTGTATGGAGCATGTAACTCATTTGTGAGAAGGTCCCAACCTTTGTTGGAGAAGGATAATAAAACGGTTTGGCATTATTCGAGCCCAGAGACGTAGCCAAGGGGTCTGAGATTGCACATCGGTATCAGATGGAACTGTGCACTTACTAAGATGTGTCTGTTCGGTTTAAGTGCCACAGTCTTTCAGACAATCTGCAACATGTTGTGCATCATATGATTCATCCTTTCGGTTTAATGCACTTGTCTCAGATCGTCTTCATCATGACGCACATACTAGATTCTGCTGTTGTTCTGTCGTCGCACACTTCAATTCAACCTTTGTGCATCAACGATTTGCGCATCTTCTGATGAACTTCAGTTCTGTCTCTATGCTTCTTTCTGAAAACATCTGTGACTGTCTGTGTGTTGTTTGCAATATGGTCATTCAATCCTCATGCTCTTGTGCATGCTTTGCATTTTGCCTTTATGTCTTTGCGCAATCTCATAGATCTACAACATCATTCTGCGCACCATCAGTTATATCATTCTTCTAAATGTGCGCACTCAGCTCCTCACTAGATCATACTATTTTGTACCTCGAGCCCTTGATGCCCCAAATATAAATATGTATCTTCCACTTAGAAGCTCTTCATCCTTGCCATCAAGCTGATATCAAATCTCCAACTTGCTTCCCTATTTATACATGTCCTGCATGGATTATATGTCCACAAGTTGGTTGTGGCTTTCCTTCTTCCTTACTTCACAGATTATGCTAATACCACATGTCATGTTCTACGCCGCTGATGTGTCATTTCTTTGTGAGTTCTGCACATATATGGTCCTCGACTTGGTGGGACTTTCACCCATCTTGTACCATCACTTGTGGGGCTTGCGCACTTGATGTTTCAATGCTTTGTGGAACTTGCGCTTACATGATCTTCGACTTGGTGGGGCTTTGACCCTTGCAGTGCCATCACTTGTGGGACTTGTGCACTTGATGCGTCATCGACTGTGGAATTTGCACATATGCTGACTTCAACCGCTACACCCTTCTTGAAACTTGTGCGCGCTTCAACAACTGAAAGCTTCTTCTGATTGGTGATGACTTGCACACTTTCAGGACTTGCATAATTGTTCAACCATTTCTTGTTTCATGCTGCTTGCGCACTCCACTTGACTTGCTTGCACACTTTAGAATCTTATCTAGACTTGCTTGAGCACTCTAGAATCTACTCTGGATTTGCTTGCGCACTCTAGAGTCTTCTCTGGATTTGCTTGTGCACACTAGACTTTGTCCCATGTATTCTTTGGTTTTCTTGCGCACTCTTCAAACTTCTGCCCAACCGACACTTTAGCTTGTACCTTGAAGGACTATGACTGGATGGACCTGTGACCTGCTCAAATACATGTGCCTTATGTACTTCTTTAAACTGGATATGCATTCATTATATACTTCTTTAAACTCGATATGCATGATGTACTCCTGGACACACTTCTTCAAACTGGATGCAACTTCTAGATATACTTCTTTAGACTGACATCCATATACTTCATCATCTTGCTTGCGCATATACTTCTTCAATGTGGCTTTTCCATACTTCTTCAAGCTGGCACGGGAATACTGAATCTACTTTACTTCAATTGACATCAATGACTCAAACTGAATCAGTTGACATCCTCCTTGACATTAGTTGACATCAGTGACAACCAAAGTTCAACAAATTTCAATTGCATGGCCACTAATTTAGAAGTGCAAGAATCCTTTGGCTCAAATTCATTGGAGGCTTCTTTTCAAGAACACAGAGAAATGGATTTGTTCATTATCAACTTGCTGGAATATGCTTTCCAAGCTGCATTGAATATTGAGTCCAAGACTCCAAACTTTAGAAGAAGGTGACTCAAAACAAGTCGCACCACTAGAAGTCACCAGGGAAGTTCTTCAAAATCTCGCCTTTGAATACTGCATCTTCTTGTAATTCTTCCTGGCAACAACAAAGTTATAGCGAAGGAATCAAACCAATGGAAACAAAATGGAAAGTTTTGTAGGTTCCATAAAACATATCTTATAGTAATAAGCAGTGCCATGTTCAAAAGGCCTGTAGAAGGAAGGCTTTGCTTGCAGAAAGCATGGCACAACCATTTGAAAATGTGGAGGCCACATCAAACTGGGAACCCCTGGAACTATTGTGTGTCGTAACCAAAATTAGGCGTGTCTACAACTTGTGCTGATGAATACTGATTACTCGGAAAGGCACGAATAGAGCTAAGTTACTAACCGACATTTGAAAAAGATGCTTACAACTAATCAAAGAGGGTACAATACTGAAATTTGGATACAATGCGAAAGCCTTGCATAATGACTTAAGATGAGAGTATTACAATCACCAAGGAATGCTGTGCCCTAGTTGCTGCCTCCTTGCAAGAGAGGAAGGAATCTATTCTGCAACGTTTTTTCACATTCTCTAGCAAAGGAGCACTCCCAAAAGATTCACCAAACTGGGGGCCTTGTCATCTGTCAATTTGGGCTAATCTGGAATTGGAGGGCAAACCTTGATATAATACCAGTAATCAAGTACATGAAGACTCTGAACTTGTAAGATATCCTGTATGACCAAACACTGCCGAGCCTAGTAATCCATTGAAATTCACTATCTGAATTCCCCCACTTTTTTCAAAGTGGGGCAAGTGGAGTCTTCCTGTGCATGAACAAGTATAATTTTTCGTGACCATATTAAAAATGGGCCTACCAAAGGTTCACTGCAAGTCCATCTGGACATGACCACGCAAATCATCATTAATCTCGGGGACTATTTCACAACAATAAGCAATTATAAATCCCGGATGATGACTCTCAGAAGTCAAAGGGCATTTGGTGCGAGCGAAATCCCTCCAATCTGCCCGTACTCTTCTATTTGGGTCCCAAAGACCCTGCCAAATGAAGAGTCCCCTCTTACTCAATCATTCGAAAGCGAGGATCATCTAAAATACACTGCACCTAAATTTTCCACATCCAGATAGGTGGAAAAGGAAAATCCCATCCCCTCCTTGAATATCCCAAGACAATCAATTTGCCCTATGTTTCCATGCCTCTCAAATGCGATTACAAATAAACGAGCCCTGGGTTCTGAAGTATTCGGAGGATCCAATAATATCACAAATGGAAAATTGCCAGCAAACTTTACTGACGTGGCTTCTATAATGTATCCTGTAAGTAACAATGTCATTGCATATTTTCTAGTTTCAAATAGAGTTTGATGATAGACAGTTAGGAAGGAACTGTTTTAAGACCAATGGAATGAGGTTCTAGAGTCCTTCCATCATTGAGACTATGCATGATGGATAAGGACATATACTTTTGGATGCTGTAAAAGAAAGGGATCAGAACACCCTTATACAGTGTAGGTGTATTAAATTAGTGTAGGGTTTGTATATTGTTATCAACCCCACTTTTGAGAAATTTATTCTGTGGCTTATATTTCTGTTCTGTACATTTTTTCAAAACCTCAAGTTTTTGATCTTCAACTGTATTTTTCGAGAAACAAATTAATTGATTTTCTTTTATATATATATATATATATAGAGAGAGAGAGAGAGAGAGAGAGAGAGAGAGAGTTACCGGAATGGGCCTCCCACGCTAAGATTCCGTACTGGAATCGGGGATTCAGGAAATCGTACCGGAATCTGAAACAAAATCGTGAAATTCGTTTTGGAATTGATTCCTAAAATCGGAAACAATTCTTTGTCAGCTGGATTTGGCTTTGTGTTAAGGAATCTTCACTTGGAGTTAGGAATCCGATTCCAGTTGAAGGAACCGATTCCTAAAAATTGGGAATCAGTTCCTTCAACTCGAACTGGATCCCTCCTTTTTTTAAATCAAAATTTAATAGGAAAAAAACGGCATTAAAGCCTGCGGCAGCTCCCTGTTGACCCCACACTTACTCAAAAACGTGGGAGAGCTAACATCAGTCCCACCTCTTACCATCTAAGAGCAGTGACTAAATTGCATTGAGCAGTGAGCAGTTAGCACAGCGAGTGCAGCGAGAGCAGTGAGCACTGTCTGAGAGCAGTGAGCAAATTGTATTGGAGCTAGGATGAACCAGCGCACAAGTTGAGGTAATGCACTCTGGGCATCTGGTTTCCGTTTCCTCGACTTTGTGTCCTGCTCAGTGTCAGACAACAGTTTATTGTTTATTGTAGTTTTTACTAGTTTTTAGTTTAGTAGTTACTAGTTTTTACTTTTTAACTTTTAACTTTTAGTATTTATTAGTTTTATAGTGTGCATTTCCTGTGCATGCCAACAAGAATACGCAACACAGCAGTGTATGCCAACAGGGCACGCACAGGCCTGTTGGCAGGCCTGTGCGTGCCCTGTTGGCATACACAGGGAGCCTGTGCATGCCAACAGGCCTGTGTATGCCATTTAAAATTTAAAATTATAAATATAAATATAAAATATAGAAGTTAAAATTAAAAAATATATAGATTTAGAAAAAAATTAGGGTTAGGGTTCCGATACCTCAATTCCTGTTATCGGGATGAGTGCCGAATCCGCACCGGAATCTTCAGCCGATTCCGATCGCACTCAGGATTCTTGTAACCTCGTGTTTGTGTGTGTGTGTGTGTGTAATGAGTCCCAATCATTAAAATATCATTTTCATCACAATGTTTGTGTGAAGTACACTTGATTATGACAATTTCCTTTTGACTGTAAAATGATTTTGAGCTGTTGTTTACATTTGTATTGACACAGTTTTGATAATTATTATTGTTGTCGCAGTTGTACATAAATTGAACTCACCACATCTGCTTTATATTGCTTTAATATGCCAACTAAGGATCTACATTGTAGTTATAAGCATTTTTCACTGGCATAGGGCTCATTCCACTTTCTGCTGGATAATGCACTTTGTAGTTGACACCTAGGTATGCTTTAGAGTTAGCCCATAAGATGATTTGATAGCAATGTGGCTGATCAGCATATCCAGATCATTATTAAGTTCTAACTATGTCTTTTTGTGTAAGTGATTTTCTTTTCTTGATATTTCCTCCTAATATAATTCTTTTTATATGATAGGTGCTTAAAGCAACTGTACATAATTTTTATAGAGTCTATTCTACAGAGAGAAGTGCATGCTGGATGCGAAACATTCAATTTCAAAACTGTATGGTTTGGACCTAGGGAAAATGCCAAGAATTAAGATACCCAGTGCATCAAATGAAAATTAGGAGCAGGCACGAAGAATGGGATAATGATCTTAAAATTAGACACTGACATTATCTCATATTTTCATCGATCAATTGAGTGGAATATCAATGTTGCTATTTAGATGCTCTTAATCTACCCCTTTGGTCACCTATTCATTAAAATTAGAGCCAAGTTTCACAGAAGTAAAAAATCAGTGCACCATACTTTGAGGTTACTTATACAAAGATCCTAACCCTCATGTGATGGTTCTTGAATGCAGAAGAGGTTAAATCAGAAACTAGGCTAAAGTGATATGACTCCAAAGACAAATTAATTCCATTGTGATAATACAATGGTGTTGTTGACGTTCATATGATAGTCTTTCCTATTCTGAATAGTATTGTTTGTGAGGCATTACCCTGGAAGTGCCTTCTTGCTTGACATAATTACTGATCAATTTTATCATTATCATTATATAATGTCAATTTGTGTAGCTTCATTACAATTTCATTGCCCAATGTTGAACAATGACCTGTAAAACATACACTAAATTTCTTTTCTCAATTTTATGTATAATCATCCTGAAGGTTACTTCCAAATGGTGAAAGGAAATCACTCTCACCAGGTTGTTGACAGTTCAAATCTTTTTTTGGTGATATAAATTTACAAAACATTCTTAGGCTTTTGTGTGTATCAGGGAAAGCCTTCTCAAATATAATACGTTGTGTCCAATAGAAATTGTGCAGTGTTCTTGGCACGAATTAACTCTGAATTTTTAAACTTGCAGCATCTAATAATCCTGACCAGGCAAGTAACCAGGATACTGTACTTGAACTTCTGAAGAAACTTGCTACCTCTGCTACCATACCTGAGGATACCAATACAGCAGCTGCAAAACAATCCACGGCAGATCAGCCAAATAATAGAGTCTCTCTTGGTGTCCCTTCAGAAAATACATTGCATCCATTGCAAAACAATTTTCTTGTTTGCAATGCCACTGCTGAAAGCAAAAAACCACATGATTCGGTCAGACCTCATGATGTGCAATCTAGCATGCAAAATATTTCAACTATTGGATCATTATCTATGGGATGTCTGGACTCTCATTCAGATGTATTCAGGAAGAGTACAGAGCCTTCTATCTGTGAGCGTGAACAACCTTTTGTTTCAACTCAAATGCGAAATGATGTACTTTTTCCATATGATTCTGCACAGAAAACTGTTATATCAGCTGTACCCCAGTATTCTTGTAACTTTCGGCAGAAACATGAAGGTATTCAGCAAGAACATGTGTTAACTGGATCTGTGCCACAGTCTCTATCGATGGAATCAACTGATAAACGGAGGTCTAGCATATCAAATGGTTTTGATTTAAATAACGTTTACAATACACCTGAAGAATTAGTTCCTGGATCAGATGGTCCTTCAACGTTATTGCTGCTAGGAGGACTTGACAGTATAAGCAGGCAGAATGCTCCTCTCTGCAGTTCATGGGCAGCATCAGACATTTACCGAACAAGTCCACCTCAAATAAGTGACAACTCGGAATCGGGGTCTGACCAATCACCATCAAGTTCACAAGGAGATGGCCAGGTACACAGCATACAAATTTAGAACTTCACTTTTGTTTTTTTATCCCTGTACACTGGTATTCACTTTCCCTTTTTGATGAATGAAGATTTATTCATTGTTAATGTTATCAAGTTCTATTTAGTGCATGTGTGTTTTAGTGTTCTTTTTATGCTGTATGAATGTCTCATCATCAACTGACTTGCTATTTATGAGAGGAATGCAACTTGCATATTCTCGTTGATTGCGCCGAGAGGCGCTCTACAGCCCAGTATGAGGGAGATCTTGTAACATGTGAGTGTTTGTCGAGTTTGTCGAGTGTTTGTCTAGTAACAAAATAATACAAAGTAAACAAAAAAGAATAATACAAAGTAAAAAGTAAATATGAGACTTAAACTAGAGACTTTACTTTTTACTTTTAATACAAAGTAAAAAGTAAATATGAGATTTTAGAGTGTTTGTGGAGTAACAAAATAATACAAAGTATACAAAAAAGAATAATACAAAGTAAAAAGTAATAAATATTATGTTGGACATAAACAAAAAAGAATAATACAAAGTAAGAAATAAATATGAGACTTAAATTAGAGACTTTAGAGCTTAGGATTAGGTGGCTCAGGTATTGCACTCAAGGAGTTATTCAAGAAGAGGTTTGCACCTCGGGAGATTTGATCCCTCTCGACGCTTGATAGAGCCTAAGATTTGGATCTATGCTAGTTATATTCTTTCCATTTTGATGTGTAGCACTTTCATCTTCATCTTTAATATCATCGTTTATTATATTCTCCTTACTGCTCTCTTGTTCAGAATGGGATTTCTTCTTCTCTCTTTATTCTGATCTTCAATACGAATCCCAAAACTTTGGTCTTGTCAAGCATTTCGGTTTGCCTGGAAGGTTGACACAAACATAGAGCAACAATCTTTGGTTCCATGGCTTTAACCCCGTGAACTTGTGAACCCTGTTTGTCTCCTTTTGGGTTCCATCGTCTTCTAGGGTCCATTCTTGCCCCGCTTTCCACCATGATAAGGACCAAGTCTATTTCGACCTTCCCGCACTCCACATTGTCTCGGTGCCCACTTCCTCTTTCTGTGCCCTCCTCGCTCCATTGACCTCTCCTTGCTCTCTCGCAATAACTCGATCTCCCCTTGCGCCCTCTTAGCTCCCTTAATCTCCTCCCACTTTCTCTGGTCTCTCTCAACCTTCCTCACTCCTTGTCGGCTTCCTTGACATCCACTTGCTTCCTCCCAGTTACCTTGCCCCCTATCTCAACCCTATCTAGCTCCCTGGCTTCTCCCGCAATCTTCCCAACTTTCCTTCTATCCCTCTCCTCCGCCTTCTCTCTTATCCCCGAGTCAGGATCCCCTTCTTCACCCTCCTTGTGCTCTTCTCCGCCCCTTCTAGCTTCTCTTGCCCCTTCTTTGTTCTTCCCGCCTTGTTGAAAAACTATCTTGACCACACTTGTCTTCCCCACGACCTTTCTACATTCATGTGACTCGACTTAGCCTCCTTATCATCTCCCAGATCAACCCTAGATTTGGTTGTCCCCTCCAAACTTTTACTGGCTCTTTGCCCTCATAGCTCGACCCCCTATCAAATGTCAACACAAAAACAACAAACGATTTTGGGGTTGGAATTTTTCTGGTTTTAGATGGAGGTTTAGCAAAGATCAGGTTGCAGGGCTATGCTGGCAGTTATACAATCCACTTGTCACTTCAATAGAACTCAATCATCCTACTTTAACAAACATCTTTATTTGGGCCCAACCAAATTTAAAGCAATTTTGACAATACTCGAGAGGATTGGGTTCAAAAATAGCAAGTTGCATACCTCAGTGGACGACCTCACAAGCAAAATAGTTAAAGTTGAATTCAAATATCCGAGTCTTAAATACTTGGTCATGGAAATGAAGAATGACGAAAACCTATCTCGTTAGCTCCCCCTTGACACCTCATATTATATATAGTTTGTTAGATTTTCTGAATTTACTTCAATATGATCTAGGATCTTAACTGAGAGAACAACATGTACAGCATATCTACAGCATATCAATCATGGAGACAATAATGCAAGCACACAAGAGACACAAAGATTTACTTGGGGAAAACCATAAAGGTGAAAAACCCCAATAACTTCCTCAGAGATAGATAGAGCAATGATACAACCAACCATGAGATAGACATAACCTAGCAGTAGATCCTCCTCCTCCATAAGTGTGCCTCTCCTCCTTGAGAGCATGTGTGAGAAGTGAGTGAGCAAATAGAGTGCCTCCCGCACTCTATTTATACTTGACTTGACTTGCCTTTTTACCTAACTCATGTAGGCTCGAACTTAACCACATAATATAATGCTGACTGGGCCGACCCCCAATAGGGTGGTCTAATAACCCTTTGACCCACATGACTTATACAGGGCCGACCCCAAACAAGGTGGTCTAATAACCCATCAAGTATAAGTTACGACACTTACAATATAAATGACGACACTTCCGTATAGAGGAATAATAACATCTCTATAGGAATACAATATACATATATGTGAAATACATTCCGAAGTTACATATACATCAACACTCCCTCTTAACTAGGAAGGTATTTCTCAGCACAGTTCTTCTAGCACAAGTCATCTTCTCTGGATCATCGTCACTGGATAATCATCATCGAGTCATCATCATCGTCACTGCTGCTGCTATCTCAATCAATCTCTGAATCTACTCGTCATAGGAAGTTCTACAGAGCCAGTCCTTTTTCATACTGGATGTAGGCCCACCACCTGCAGGTCTTCATCATCACTGGCCATACTGTGGAATCCTCAGGACTTATTACGTGCGTCACAAAACCTGGCTGCAGCATCCCAGGCTATTACGAGCACACAGCTCTACCTGTAGGATCTCCCAGGAGCACATTACATGTGACCCATCACAAAACCTGGCTGAAGCATCCCAGGCTGTTACGAGCATGCGGCTCTACCTGTCGGATCTCCCAGGAGCACATTACATGTGATCTCACCACAAAACCTGGCTGAAGCATCTGAGGCCTTTTTCATCCTGTCCAGATCTCCCAGGAGCAAATTACATGTGGTCCACCACAAAACCTGGCTGAAGCATCTGAGGCCTTTTTCATCCTGTCCAGATCTCCCAGGAGCAAATTACATGTGGTCATGGCAAAACCTGGCTGAAGCATCTGAGGCCTTTTTCATCCTGTCCAGATCTCCCAGGAGCAAATTACATGCCATAGGACAAAACCTCGCAAGAGCATCTCAGGATGTTACGGGTACACAACTCCGACCTGAAATCTCCCAGGGCACAAATTACATGTCCTCCCAAGTAAAACCTCGCAAGAGCATTTGCCAGATGTCCCAGGGCACCGAATTACATGCCATAGGCAAAACCTCGAAAGACCATCTGCAAATCTCCCAGGGCACAAATTACATGCTTTCCTGCACAACCTGATCCACGGCGACAAAGTATCTTCTGATACTCATCAAACATCATCCTGATGTACACATGATCATCCTGATCATCATCACTGCAACATCCTGCTGCATGTCATCTGGAGAAGCTTGTCATCCACGATCATCCAAGTATCCACCTGATACATACATAGATACATGATCCACACAATGTATCCATCAACATACATGATCCACCTGATCATACAAAGATACATGATCCACACAATGTATCCATCAGCATACATGATCTACCTGATCATACAAAGATACATGATCCACACAATGTATCCATCAGTATGCATGATCTACCTGATCATACAAAGATACATAATCCACACAATGTATCCATCAGCATCCATGATCTACCTGATCATACAAAGATACATGATCCACACAATGTATCCATCATCATCCATGATCTACCTGATCATACAAAGATACATGATCCACACAATGTATCCAACAGCATCCAACATGATGCGTTCATACAAAATACATACACATGATCCAACCGATCATATCCAGCATTCAACATGATGCGTACATACATAAATGATCCAACTGATCATATCCAGGCAGAAACCAGAACATCATCCTGATGCTCATCATCCAGCGCTTACATCCACAGCCATGTGAAGGATCCTCCTTCCCACATGCTTGGAATGGCTTCAACAAATGTGTCCATCACTTCTTCCTCGAAGTTTCCTCGATCTGAAGAACACCAAGCCTCTCTCTGAAGTACTCGAACTTTATCCTGGCTAGTGGCTTCGTCAGCACATCTGCAATCTGCTCGTCCGTCGCAACATACAGGAGCTTCACAGCTCCTCTCTATACCATATACCTGATATAGTGATATTTGATCTCTATGTGTTTCGACCTGTCATGAAACACTGGATTCTCGGACAGCTTCACACAACTCTGGTTATCACAGAAGATACCAGTAGCTTCAAATGGAGATCAAATAACTCAGACAGTAGCTTCCGTAGCCATACTGCCTCACAACTAGCTGAACAGGCTGCAACATACTCTGCCTCAGCTGTACTCAGTGCTACGCAGGACTGCTTCCTGCTAAACCAAGAGATCACACCTGATCCCATACTGAAGCAACACCCAGATGTGCTCTTCCTATCTGCAGCACTGCCAGCCCAATCTGAATCAACATAACCCTGCAGGTTAAACTTTTGATTCACCTCATACCTGAGCCCATAATCCACTGTACCCTTCAGGTACCTCAGAATATGCTTTACAGCAACCAGGTGAACACTCCTTGGATCCGTCAGGAACTGGCTCAATGTGTTCACAGCAAAGAAAATATCTGGTCTCGTGTTCATCAAGGACCCAATCATCTGACGATACATGGAGACATCAACCAGCTCAGATGAAGCATCACATAGAAGCTTCCGATTCGATGCCATAGGTGTGGCCATAGCTTGCAGTCCATCATCCCGAACCTCTTCAGGATCTCTACTGCATACTTCCCTTGTCCAAGGAAGATTCCATCACTCTGCCACACCTCCATGCCAAAAACAAATTGTGCATCATCTCGAACTTGGAAGAAAGCTTCCGCTGCGTGTCGGCAATCAATCTATCTTTACCTGTAACAAACAGGTTATCTGCATAAAAAAATAGTATCACTGGATTGCCTTCTTCAACCTTGTAGAAAAGGTTGGAATCTGCTTTACTCTTGGTAACGCCCAAACTGGATAGAAAGCTGTCTATCCTACCATACCAAGTTCTGCACACATATATGACTACACCATGCTGTCTTGAGATCCATCTGGTGCATCTTCTATTTTATCACTTTTATATTTCTCAATGCTGCCATCTGCAACATGCTTGATCTGATAGTTCCATTTGGAAGTCATAAAAAAAACTTCCCTTCACATCTTGGGACTACATCCCAAACATCATTCTTCATGATCGACGGATCATGGCATTCCATTTCTTCATCCCAGATCCTGGGAACTTCAATATCTTCAATATCTTCAATAGATATCTTTGTTGCTGGAACAAAATGTTGTAGTTCTTCTTTTGTAGGAGATGACATACGATCTTTCCTACACAACAAGTTAAATTGCATGATTAGAAAACATCTCATAGTTTTCAGAACAAATTCTTACACATAAAGAAATATGTCATACAGTCATGCAATTATCTTAGCCAATGCTTCAATACAACATTTATCCATATCCCGTAACTTTCTAGATGCCTTCCAATCTCTACCAGAACATTGTTAAGAGTGTGCACAACTCCCAACATGTCAGCAAAGAGGTTTCATTCTAGATAAGTAGCAATGGAATGTTGTACAGTGCCATAGGCCACTTACCCATGTATATTAGTAGTATACTGTTCATCAATGCAACTATTCTAATATGCATAATACACAACCTAATTCTAGGAACATCAGTGTATACATTATTGAACAATATTATTTAAACAAACAAATATGCAAGAAATGATAATTTAAAATACTTATCTTTGTTTGTTCGTTGGGTGGACTCCCTCTGAGTCTTTGCTTCCTTGCAGGAGCTGCTGGAGTCCTAATCTGAAGTAGCTTCTTCTACACCTTTCTATTGTGGAATGTAGAGAGATGGTCAACTCCCTCTGAATATCTGCATCCTTGCAGAAACTACTGAAGTGTGCTCCTTTGCTTTCTTGCAGGAACAACTGGAGTGTGCTCCCTCTTGATCTTTGCTTCCTAAATTACCTGTTCTTGAACTCATATTCATCCTTGGTCCCTATGCATGCTTATTAGTATCATGATTGTGTTATCCTTGTGAACTCATATAAAATCATACATTCATTAGTATACTATTAAAACACAATAATCTCAAGCATGTATAGTCATGATCATTTCAAACAGAAATAATAAGCATTAGCATTCAAGGTTTATGTAGTATTCTTATGGTTAGTCAAATCATAAGAAACATAACATGTCTAAGCCTGTAATTTACTCAAACCTATGACTCTTCGGGTTAGTTGAATCATCAATCAAGATAAGAGATATAATATGCATAAAAGCTATACCTTCATGATTCTTCTGGTTAGTCATATCATCAATTATGGTAAGAAACATAATATGCATACAACCATGATTATTCAAACCTATGACTCTTTGTGAATAATCATTATCAACAACACAATAGTATAAGATCCTAACACAAGGTAGGATTCTAGCTTGATATAGGAAAAACATACCTGGATTAGCATGCTAGCTAGTTATGTCTAACATACCCGTATAATGTCTTTTGGTTCTCTTCAATGACTTGTGTTAGTAACCTACATGTCTCAATGGTTAGCCATTATAAAACCAAGTTATACATACCTTGTAAATGGATCTTCTATGAGATCCATGACAATGGATGAGTCTTTATCCTCATGTCACCATGATCATATGTTCTTGAACTGGAGCATGATTTGTCTTTCTTGGTGTACCTTTCATGTTAGTAGACAACATAAACCTCATACAACACCATAATGCATTAGTACAATCATAAGTGTCAACACCCTAAATAATGAATATCTTCTATCATGCATTCATAATTTTGTTAAGGTGATACGACAAATCTAAAAACAAAATTGTACTTAACTGTAATAACATGAAGACAAACATACCATAAACTTAATCATGGACAAATATCAAAACATACCTCGATGAGTCATACCTGTCGAGATCGCTTGTAATCTTCTTATGTAAGGCCTTAGCCTCATCTCCCTCTGAAACAGGAACTTCTTCACCTATGTAGGTGACCAATCCATCTTCTTCTAGGATTAACCCAATCCACTTGATGTGCAAGAACTGGACCTGGAGCTGGATATGGGTTTGTCAGAGAAACCCCAAAAATTCAAACTTTGAATTTCAAACTTCCGAAAGGATAGAAATATGCGCCTTGATGAGCTGATCAAATTGGTATATTCATAATTTGAAAACTGCAAAGTTTCACTCCTCAATTTTGCCTTTGAAACTTCCGGATTCACTGGACGTGACCCTGAACTGGGGTTTGATGAATCCCACTCTTTTTCCCAATCAAAAGGTTTGATCCAAAGCTCTAAGCTTCTATTTTTCTGAGGAGCTTCCAGCCGTGGTCTCAGATTTCAAAAATTCCCATTTTTACAGAAGCCCTAATTTTCCACTTTCCTAATCAAAGTCCCAAACTAGGGTCTGATCAAGCCCGGCCTTCTTCCCAACCAAAAATTCTGATTTTGGTCTCTAAATTTTTATTTTGATGAGTAGCATTCAGCCGTGGTCTCCGATTACAAAAATTCCAACTTTCTTCAAAGCCCTAAATTCCGGAAGCCATGAATGAAGGTACCAAAAAAAATAATTCTGTTTTGACAGAAATATGTACCTGATTGTTTCTGGTGTAACTCTAAAATTTTTGATCCACAGGGTCTGAAAAGGTTTCCTGAGATAGCCTGACCTGTTACCTTTCCATCCTGACAGGTCTGACCTCAATTGGATTCTCTGAGAGAGAGTTATGCCAAATGTCGCAACGTGACCTGTTTTGGGATAAAATAGAAGAGCGAACTTGTACGGCGTGCCACGTGTAACTGTTTGAACTTCGGCCTCTGAAAAAGTTTTCTGAGATAGCTTGGCCTGTTATCTTTCCATCCTGACAGGTCTGACATCCATTGGATTTTCTGAGAGAGAGTTATGCCAAGTGTCGCAACGTGACCTGTTTGTAGGATAAAACAGTAGAGCGAACTTGTACGGCGTGCCACGTGTCACTGGTTCAACTTCGGCCTCTGAAAACGTTTTCTGAGATATTACAGACTGTGTACTACCTGTCACTTTTTACGAAATTTCATTTGGAGCTTCCTAGCCCAAGTTATGATCTTTTTCCCAAGGTCACCTGATTTTGACTCAGATCTGGAAGAGGCAGAAACCCTATATTGTACAGATCATAAATCACAAAGTACAACGAATTAGAGGTTATCCTTTGGACACAAGGTACCTGGAGATTTTATCTTCGTCCTGTAACAATTTCAGATCCGAAAACTTCGCCAAAACGGATTTATAGCGAAAGTGCTACGATGACTGGTTTTTGCTATATCAAGCCCTAGCATCGTAAGTGCAACAAGTGTCATACATGCCATATCATGCCTTCTTTCAGGCTAGCTCTGATACCATGTTAGATTTTCTGAATTTACTTCAATATGATCTAGGATCTTAACTGAGAGAACAACATGTACAGCATATCTACAGCATATCAATCATGGAGACAATAATGCAAGCACACAAGAGACACAAAGATTTACTTGGGGAAAACCATAAAGGTGAAAAACCCCAATAACTTCCTCAGAGATAGATAGAGCAATGATACAACCAACCATGAGATAGACATAACCTAGCAGTAGATCCTCCTCCTCCATAAGTGTGCCTCTCCTCCTTGAGAGCATGTGTGAGAAGTGAGTGAGCAAATAGAGTGCCTCCCGCACTCTATTTATACTTGACTTGACTTGCCTTTTTACCTAACTCATGTAGGCTCGAACTTAACCACATAATATAATGCTGACTGGGCCGACCCCCAATAGGGTGGTCTAATAACCCTTTGACCCACATGACTTATACAGGGCCGACCCCAAACAAGGTGGTCTAATAACCCATCAAGTATAAGTTACGACACTTACAATATAAATGACGACACTTCCGTATAGAGGAATAATAACATCTCTATAGGAATACAATATACATATATGTGAAATACATTCCGAAGTTACATATACATCAACATAGTTGGGGGCATATACATCTTCATGGAGCCTCTTCTCTTCTTGGCATTGAGATATGTGATGAAGTTCTTTGGTGGAGGATGTTCATTTCTCTATGATGGATGGTCATGGTTGATGGACATCTTGTATTTTGGTGCTACCTTCATGCCTTTGTTGGAAAGATCACTCTTTTGACATATGGATGCTGCTAACTCATGTGTCATTTTTCTTGGTGCATCGTAGTGACTCTGTGTGGTGATGCTATATTATTAGTGTCATTAGGAGAGGGTGTTCTACATGCCCCCCTTTGGTTGAATGTGTGGTGGGGACATACTTGATGTTTGGTGGAATTAACACCTTTCTTATGTTTCCTTTTCCTATGGCGTTGATGTGGTGTGGTGTACGCTTTGCCTTGGTGGGATTTCCTTAGGTGATATAACTTTGTAACATTTCTAGACATCACCTAGGGGGTGATGTGTATTTGATGATGTTAGTACCCATGTTGATGCATATTTCTTAAGTTTGAGTTAGATTGAATTGCAAGGATGTGGTGGCATGTACATCTTACACCTCATATTGTATGGACTTGTTGGGATATACATGTTCACGAAGCCTTTTCTCTTTTTGGCATTGGGATATTTGATGAAGATCTTTGGTAGAGGATGTTCACTTCTCTAAGTTGGATGGGTCATGGTTGATGGACATATTTTAGTTTGGTGCTACCTTCATGCTGGATAGATCACTCTCTTGACATATGAATGCTTTCTACTTCACGTGCCATATTTTTCTTGGTGCATCTTAGTGACTATATGTGGTGATGTTATATTATTAGTGTCACTAGGAGAGGGTGTTCTACATGGCTCCTTTTGGTTGAATGTGTGGTGGGGACATACTTGATGTTTGATGGAGATAACACCTTTCTTATGTCTTCTTTTTCTATGTGGTGATGTTATATTATTAGGGTCACTAGGAGAGGGTGTTCTACATTGCTCCATTTGGTTGAATGTGTGGTGGGGACATACTTGATGTTTGATGGAGATAACACCTTTCTTATGTCACCTTTTCCTGTGGTGTTGATGTGGTGTGGGGATACACTTTGCCCTGGTGGGTTTTCCCTAGGTGATATAAATTAACATCATAACATTTCTAGACATCACCTAGGGGGGATGTGTATTTGATGATGTTAGTACCCTTGTTGATGGTATTTCCTAAGTTTGAGTTAGAGAGGGGGGTGCTACATATTTCTTGGATGTTCTAGCCTTTTTTGATGCTTTGAGGATGTATATTGATGTATTAATCTTTGATGGTGGTGTGCCCTGTTTTTTTTTTTAAATAGTAATGGCTATAGATTTGCATTAAAAAGTCTGCAACTGAACCGTACATTTGAGTAATACAAAAGTATGAGATGGTCTCGTTGTGGTCACAAGATCTTCAAATAAACAAAAAGATGCCATAGCTATTCTAATGCCCTCTACAAAGAAAACTAAAAGACTACTATAGGTATAAACCGACTAAAAGATGCCTAATACAAAAAGAGGGTTACATATCATGCTTAAACTTTAGTGAATGAAATGTTGGTTGTGGGCTTCTTTTGGTTCTCCATTGTCTTGGTGGAATCATGGATTCTCAAGCTCCATGTCTTCAAACATTTGCAAAACTATTTCCTCTTCTTTGGTGATAGAGTAGAAACCTCGTGACTGTCTATGGTTTGAGGTTGATGAGAAAGCGCCTTTGACAATGACATCCATAGTGGTTTTGAGTCATACACTCTGCGTCTAGAGCTTGTATGTGTCTCCTTTGCTGCAAAACAATGTCCATGAGCTTAGACTTTTGTTGGAAAGGGAGAGAATGGATGTCCTATTTTCATTTATATAGTCCTTGTGTCTGTGAAGGATCCTTGACATGTCATATATAGCCCTCTGACATTTTCCATGACAACCTGGGTAGTTCATGGAGCTTGGAATTGCCTAGGTATAATCAGAACACAATAAGTGGAAGGGAAAGAGTTTTACACCCCAAAAGTTGAGGGGTTGGTCATCCAAGGAAACACCTAATTTTCCACCTAGAATAGCCTTTCCCATCCTTGATTTTATTTACTCGCCCACCCAAGGATAACTAAAATTTTGATTACGTCAAAGCAAGGAACCCCAAATCCTGTAGAAACAAGATGCCTTACCCAAAGGAACAGGAGTGGCGCTAGTCAACAAATATTGAGGGTGTAGAACCTTCCTAATTGATTGTGCAAATAGAAAACACCAACGAAATATCGGCAGGTCCATTAGGGGAGCCCCTCTATCCATTGAAGGGGCAATGCCCCACACTTTTTGACCAGAGAATGAAATAGCAGAGAATTGAAAGAAATTGAGATTCAAACAACCACCATTGCCACTGAACGAGCTAGTTATTGAGCCAACTTACCTCAACTAGGCCAGGGCTAACGAAGCCAACTCCTAATTCTATGCAATCGTCTTAATCCAGATGAAACCGAAGAGGCATGGGGTTAACCGTTATCCCACCTTCTCCAAGGCAGATAACCCCTTTGCATTAAAAAATATAGGACATTGGGAGGAATGGCATATGAGGTGCCAATCCATACTCGTCTTGGCACTTTAATGAAACATCATTCGGCTTTTCCTTTGACTTGCTACATGTACATTTGCATGAACTTTGATGAAATGTTGTTCTTGTGTGCATCATGGAAAAAACCTTAGGGGATTGGGAGGAAGCTTATCTCCCCATTTTTTGCAATGGTTCTCTCCCAATTGAATAGCTAAGTTGGCGTAGAGGTCTGCTGCTCCATTTGGGCCTCAAAGAACATGGAAAAACTTGATCTCTTGAAAACAAGAAGCTTCATGCTCCGAGAGAGTAGGCTTGCTAGTGGGTTGTTCATAGCATTGTGCGTCTTGTTCATGAGCATGATTATTATTGCCGAATCCCCTACCACTAAAATAGACCGCATCTTGGATGGATTGGTACGTTGGGGTCCATGTAATGACACATAGGCCTCTGCCTGATTATTGGTTTGGATTCCAGGCCTCCAAGCATGCTGCATAATTGATTTCCTTAGTTCTACTAGGAGCACCCTAGTTTCAAAACTAGGTAGAGATTATATTTTGTTATTATATTGGTATTATAGTGGGGATTCGCTAGGGACAAAGGCTTTATTTACATGGTACAACACTTTGATAGAGAGCACCTCTTCTTAGGCACACATTTTATGTTATTTTGCTTAATGGAGGGGCCATACCCTTGGGATTTGGGTTGGTTGGGTTGCACATGGATCTATGGCATGGTGGAGGACATTTTATCTTTTGTTGGTGGTTGGCACGCACTTATAGGGTGCATGTAATGCCCCACATTATATGGAATAATAATAATAATAATAGTATGGTAACTAAAGAGATAATAATCGTAATAATAATAATAATAACAATAATAAGGAGATAATAATAAAAATAATGAGAAAATAATAATAAAGAAATCAAGAATTCTGAATAACTAATAAACACTATTAACTGACAAAGAGAAATAAAACAAAATGAAATAATGACAAGTGGAGTTGTGGATGAAAATTGATGCAATGAAAATAATCTAATTTAAAGAGAATTTGAGGAAGTGGTAGATACTGTGTCTCAATGGGACTTGGGCTTCATGTTGACAATATTGGAAGGTAGATTGGCATAGCTTATTTTTTGAGGGCTTGGGGGTTCTCAATTTTGAGGGGTTTGGTTGGGACGGGAATCGTCCCCCAAAATTCAGTTGCTGCTGGTTGCATAATCGTGTGGTTGGATCACAACTACCATCATTATAAGGGAATTTATTATCTTTCTCTCACGAAGTCTTCAATCTCTTTGTTTATCAAATGCATACATCTGTTATTTTATGTTAGTAATGATTTATAGTTTATCGTTTATGTATAGCTTATTGATACTATACATTTTTATTGTTATTTAATGTTTTTATGTGAATGATTGAATTTTGAGGTCTTACATATGGTATCAGAGCTTGTCTTCAACCTTAAGGACCTATGGGCCTTTCCAAGTAGGAAATCACTTGAAAAATATATTCTAATAATATACACATATATAGATTCATTATAGATCTAATAATATATACTATAGATTTATTATAGATCTAATATATAGATCTTGGTTAGATCTGAAACATCTACTCTGAAACATCTATACCTATATAGATCTACTATAAAGTGGGCTTCGATCTAAAATATAATCAAATCTAATATAGATAAAAAAACATGAAAACTTAAGCCTTGGTCAGAATCCACTTGTAATATTTCCAACAAATAAGTAAAAATAGAAATGTTTATTTCAAATAATTACTTGGATCTAGATCATAATGGACTATGCCAAAATATCAAGACTTTCATGCCAATTATGTTATATCTCAAGTATCGATGTCATCCAATCTGAAAATAACTCTTTAAAAATTAATAGACTTTAATTTCCTTAATAAAATATAACTTTATAAGTATTTGTGACTAAATAAGTTTTATTTAGTGCCTACTCGAGAATGTGGCAAACATTTGTATGACTTTTCAGCTAAGAAACCGGATTCGTCCTGGAGACCCCTCGTGTCCCGTGGGGATCGAATCAGACACGATTCGATCTGAATTCATGTCCGATTCGACTTTCCATCGAATCCATTTTCGAGACACGATGCAACAACGAATCGGACACGAAATTTGAGCGTGTCACGACTGTCGGACACGAACCCAAAAAATAGGACACGAAGAGCGCGGAAAAAGGCATCCGGGTTTGCTTTAAAACAAATTTTTGGCTTTCTTCTTGTCATTTGCAAGGAAGCAATTGGTTGAGAGTGAGTTGTATGTGCAGGTGAAGGAGATTTAAAGGCTGTCCATTGTTTCCAAGTGATTCCAAGTGCATTCCGGTGGATTTGTGGAGAGGATTGCAAGCTCAACCATAACACAAGAAAAGGAATGTCTCAATCAGCTAGGGTAGGAGGTAAGGGGCAAAGAAAAGGGAGAAATGCACCATCTAGGGCCTCCCCTCCTATTCCACCAAGCACAAGCGGTTCTCCTCCTCCGTCAAGTGCTCCATCGGCTGCTAGTGGAGCTCATTCTATGGCTCCATTTAACCCCGTTTTAGCAAGACAACAAGCCCAAGAAAAAAAATACCCTTTGTGGAAGTATGTGACAAGGAAAGATGGGCCCGGGGCAAAACTTGGTGGGGGAGGCAATGTGTCTTGGAGATGCAATTTTTCCAAGCATGAGTTCATGAGCACATATTTCCGGGTTAAGGGCCATTTGTTGGCCCTTCCTTCTTGTGGGATTTCTTCATGCAAAGCGGTGAGTGTTAACCAAAGGAAGGATATGGAAAAAGAAGATCATGTTGGCTTAGGGAAGGTGGCAGCAGCAAGCAAGAAAAAAGAGGATGATCCTCTTCCATTTTTGAGGAAGTCCTCTAGCTCCAAGCCTCCATTTCCACCTAGCATTCATGGGCGTGGGGATACTTATCAAACAAGAAAGAGGCAATCTACAGGTGGTCCAATGGATAGGATTTTCCAACAAGAGGCGTGAGAAGAGGTAGACCTTACCATTGCATTTTTCTTCTACCTCAACTTCATTTCATTCAATGTTGCACGGTCACCATTGTATTTTGAGACGGTTCGAACTATCTTGGAACGAGCTCCAAGTGGTTATGTGCCTCCTGGTTCAGAGAAGCTTAGAACCACATTGTTGGTTAAAGCAAAGAAGGAGGTAGATAAAATCCTTGAGCCAATTAGAACAACATGGCCCTCATGCGGTGTGAGTACTGTTTCTGATGGATGGACGGATCCCGCACGCCATCCACTCATCAATTTCATGGTATCTTCCCAAAATGGACCGTTGTTCTTGAAAGCGGTGGATGCTCTTGGGAAATACAAGGATGCACAATTTATGGGTGATTTATTCATCAAAACCATTGAAGAAGTAGGTGTTGATTCGTGTGTACAAATCATCACGGACAATGCACCTGTTTGCAAGGCTGCTGGCATGATTGTGGAAGCTAAATATCCACAGGTATGTTCATTTTGGACACCTTTCATTTCTAATTTGCTCATTGTTTGAATTTGGTCATTGCAATGTTAGTGTTGTAGAGTCCTTGATACATGCTTTTATTGCTCTTACAGGTTTTTTGGACACCTTGCATTGTCCATTCCTTGAATTTAGCACTGAAAGCCATTGCTTCGGATGTGACATGGATTGGCAACCTTATTGAGGATGCACGCCATATCCGTATCTTTGTACAAAACCACACAAATGCCCTCACCATCTACAAACAGTACACACAACTTGCATTGCTGAAGATTGCAGATACTCGGTTTGCTTCCTCATTCATCATGCTCAAGAGGTTGAGGGAGGTCAAAACCGCTCTTGGGTCCATGGTGATTTCAGAGTTTTGGGCTTTTTGGAGAAAGACGGATCAGGCTGCTTCACAAAAGGTGAAGGACACGGTGTTAGATGATGGTTGGTGGGACACGGTAGATCTTAGCATTAAGATCATGGAGCCAATCATTTCTTTGTTGCGGTTTGCAGACACGGACCAGCCCATCCTAGCAGAGGTTTATGAGGGGTGGGATTCCATTATTGAGTCCATGAGGTCCATTGGCATGGAGAATGAGTGTCCTGAGTATGGGACATCGACAGAGAACTTATGGACCATTATTCAGGATATTCTTATCCCCCGGTGGGATAAGAATTGCACACCTTTGCATTGCTTGGCCCACTCCTTGAACCCCAAGTTCTACACTTAGGAGTGGCTCACTGGTGAATCGGGGGCCTCACACAGAGTCCCTCCTCACATGGATGCAGAGATTGCAAATGGGAGGAAGATAGCACTTAGACGACTATTTCAGGATAGAGACATGCTTGAGGAGGCGGAGGAGGGCTTTGTAGATTTTTCCACTGGCACTGGGAGCTTTGGAGGCTACGATGTGCTTAGAGATAGGGAGGGTAAGAAACCCTATGTTTGGTGGGAAACTCATGGGGCAACATCCCCTATTCTACAGAAGTTAGCCTTAAGGGTCATCTCTCAAGTTACATCATCCTCTTGTTGTGAGAGGAATTGGAGCACATATGGGAACTTGTACAGTGTGAAGAAGAACAAGCTTGAGCAGTCCAGGGTAGAGTCGATGGTGTATGTGCACTCCAACCTTCGTCTTATTTACAGGAAGAGGGAGGAGTGGGTGAAGGGAAAGACAAAGATGTGGGATGTCTTTCTTGATGATATGGGTTTGGACAACAATACTGAGTTGGCATTAACCAACATGGATCTTAATGATCTAGTGCTAGAGCCGGTCACTTTTGATGATAGTGATCGTATAGAGGGGTCATCCTCCACAGCAGCAGATGCAGATTGTCAGATGGGCAGAGAGGACGAGGAGGGGGAGGAGGATGAGGATCAGGGCAGTGGCAGTGATGAGTATGTTGATTCAGGCATGGAGGAGCACTACTGACATATGGGATTCTCCCATCTTGATCCACCCCTTTTTGCATTTACTATTAGACTATTAGTCTATTTGGCATTTGCCAGTGCCCTGTGGCATTCCGACATATATGTATACATTTTGATTTTGATGACTTAATGAGAAATATGGTTCCGACATGCATCTATGTGTCTCATAATCTCATTGTGATTTGTGAATGATAAATGTGTTGTGAATCGTGATTTGTGAATGACAAATGTGTAATCATTAATGTGTTTTTATTCTAATTTCTATTGAATATTTGTAAATGTTCTAGTTTCTAAATATTTTTGGATCTATATGTGTATATTTTTAAATTTTAATATATATATATATATATATAAAACGTGTCCTAATTCCGGGGGTCACCGTGTCCGTGTCGGACTCTCGTATTTTCGTGTCCTTCGTGTCCTCGTGTCAGGTGACTTAGCTTTTCAGTTTACAATGTGGGTATACATAGGTGGTGAAACAAACATCTTTTATTTGTATTATTGACAATTTCATAAGTTATTATTAATGTGTATTTGGAAACCAACAAATCAGGACACCTTCAACGGTTCTTACTTAAAGTGATGATGCACCTTAAATGAAGAAACAGATAATAAAATTGACAGACTATTATAATTTATTAATTTGGATATAAAATGGTCGAGTGAAGCTAGATTTCTCATCTTATCAACACTGCTTCATATTACCTGTAGCAAACATTATGTGATTAAACTTTTTATGAATGCATCTATGCTATGCTGGATCTAATGTTTATAAAGGGGTTTCATTAGTAACAATTTGTAACTTGATGAAGCTAGAAAAATCTCCTTTGCTTTAGTCTCCAACCATGACTCCATTCATCTCTTGTGGAAGTAGGTATCTCTATGAGTTGTGCAGATAAAGACGCTCATTGAAGTGGTCAATGACCTTTGAAATGGAGGACAACTCCAAACAACAATGCATCAAGGATATGGCAACCTAACATTTAGGAACATGTTGGAAATAGAAAAATCTCCTTCTCTTTATATTCCAACCATGATTCCATTGATCTTCAACCTGTGGAAGGAGGTATCTCTATGGGTTAATCAAATAAAATCCCTCATTCAAGTAGTCAATGAGCTTCGAAATAGAGAGAACTCCAACCAACATTTCAAGCAACAATCCACGAAGGATATGGCAACCAAAATTACGAATCTAAAGGCATCAAATCTGATGTTAAAATATCAGATTCAACTCACTTGATTTCTAAGCCTCTACACTGTGAGAAGACGTAGGCAGCATTTATGTCGAAATGTTTGCCATTAAGGTTCAATTGGAAGAAATCATTGAACATCATAATGGAAACAAGCCAATGAACAACTTTATTTGGTGCAATTGTCAAGGGAAAGGAGATGTCTCTAATTGTTGACAAAGTAAATGAGGGTATGATCGAATAGAGGTGATAGAGACGAACCCAAGATGCTGAACCATAGGATCCATGGACTCCCCTCCTCTTTGGATCCTAAGCAAACAGGTTATCCTTCATTCATGATACTGGTGATTTAACCTTAGGATCCATGGACTCCCCTCCTCTTTGGATCCTATGCAAGCAAGTTTATCCTTCGTTCACAATACTCGTGATTTGAAGGATGTTAGCCTTGAGAGAACTTGGAATGCAACTAACTTTACCCTCATTATATAATTTTGATTATCAAAGGATCAACTTCAAGCTCTTCAAGATGAGAAATCTTTCTTCCCACCCACCCAAGATAGATTTGGATGTTCTTCTTACAATTTTACAGATAGAAGAATTCAAGAAAGCCTAAGTAGGTTGTGGCAGCTAGGAGGGAGGTCAAGTGGGCTATTATTCATGATCTCAAGGCAGTGATCTAGGACATGTCCACTTGATTGGTCTTAGCCCTGGCCAACTAAATGATGCCCTAGTCGAGGAAAGGTAGGGACATCCTTTGGCTCCATTTCTTGTTCGCATTGTAATGGATTGGTTTGGTCATCTCCAGGAACTTTCCATGATGTGTGTCATAAAATCTATTTTCACTAAGATCTCGGGGAAGATGATAAGAAACATGGCTTCCTTGACTTCTTGGCATCATTCATATCAAAATCTTTGCATACAAGCTAATGGGCTTTCGAAAGTTTACCCATCATCCATCTTCTGAAGTTTGCCCTTTCTTCAATATCGTTGGCTGCATAAATGTTTGTGAGGCCCAACATGCGGCCATCCAAGTTCAAGACAATCCAAACTGTTTGTGGCTAAACATGTTGCCATGGATTTTACCTTTACCATTTTTATCTGCAAGATCCAATTATCAAGCTTCCCTTTCCCTTACATTAGAATGCTAATCCAATTAAAGTCTTCTTCAATTAACATATTCTATATTCACCCTTTTGCATCTCTAAAATGCAAAAGTTAGAGAACTACTATACAAAACTGAAGTAATAGAAAACAAAGCCCGTTTGTGCAAAAGATTAGAGAAGATAGCATCACCATATGTTTAAATAACATAAGAGACATTTGGGATAAGCACATTGTCTTAAAGGTTGGTGCCACCTCCACAGTCAAAGTGGTTTGCACTTGCAAATCCCTTTGTATGGACAAAGAATTCTCCAAGGAAATCACAATTTAGGGATGCAAGTAGATTTTGTTTATTGAAAGATTGATAGATTGAGTACGGGAAGGGGGGACAACCCTATTTATATAAAGGAGAGAGTGAAGACCTAACATTTGGGTCAAGCTAAAATTATGTGGTAAGCAGGTGCCTATTCAGTTTAATTAATACTGATCACCCTAATTAAGCCTTATTTGACATAAGTGGCCTTGTATAATGATACAGCAAAATATCCTAAGGACCTAAAACCATATTTTGTGATCTTTGATTACAAAATCATAAGATTCAACCTTACATACAAGATGGTTAATGCACATTGTTTTATCTGCATAATAAAAATGTTGTGTTTAGGTACACAACATCCACATTGAGAGCTACTCTCCAAACGATTAAGAGAGTCCAAATCTGAGCTTCATTGCTGATAATTTCTTCCAAGCCCAAACAGTAGGTCCATAAGACCTAATCATTCTTTTTCTTTTTCTTATATTCTTTGAATTGGCCTTATATGCACACTCAAAACTATTCTTGACAATCTTTTAAGATTGAGGGACCTGTTTAAAATCTTCGGTCCTTGTCTTTTGATAATACTCATCTAATGTTCTTTAATAAAATACCTTTTGATTACTTATTAGTTATTTTGGCTATTCTTGTTAGAATGATGCTTATTTTAAAGTGTTAAATTTATTTTTGTTATTCATTCGATTAACAAACTTAGAAGAACCGAAATTCACAAGCTTTACGTAAGTTTGTTTTTTCTTGTTGCGATAATTATTTATTCAGAAGAAAAACAAAGGTAGACTTCATGATGGACATGCCTACGTCTGTATTTTACATCTTGCTTACAACATTTAGGGACTTCATCAGATCTCCTTGCATTTGGTGCTTTTGCTAGGAAGTTGAATATCTGCTATAAATTTAGAATAGAGAAGGTTCTTGTAACTTGAAGTTGGGAGGTTTTCTTATTGTTTTGTATGCTTAGGCAACTGCTTGAATCTAAGCTCCATTGTTCATTTTGTGTATTTCTAGGTTGAGTATTGGCAATATTTCATGTTATCCATGTACCACTCCACGAGTACGAGTGATATATTGAGGTTGAGTTGTGTCTACGAACATGTGGACAATGCCTTGTACGTAGTCCTTCGATGCTAAGATCCCAAGTGTCAATGCTATAGGTGCAATATGTGAAATGATTGATACCTTTTTCCTTTTCATTTAATATGCAACACATATTATTTTTTACTTTCCAAGCAATCAAGCTAGCAAAAGCTTAATCAAGCAAAGGGAGCAAGTGAAGGGAAGAGAAACATACACGAGAAATCAAACAAAATACATTATGTGATCTTTGGTAGGCAAATAACCAGCCTGTTAAAGTAATTGATTTGATGGTGATATCTTAGAGTTCAGTAATGTACTTGGTGTACTTTTCTCATGTCATTTGATGTAATAAATCAATGATGAGGTCTTGAGTCATGTTTATATTTAAGTTATATTATTAACCGAGGAGTTAGGAATTGGGTATTATGTGACTTACATTACGTATGACTCTCTCAACTATGTATTATATGACATTACACAAGTGGATAAATTATCCAAGTATCTTTTGTCTCTCATGTTTTGCTTAGTATTTTTTGTGTGATTGTGTGAAACCTTGACATGGTATCAAAGGCACAAAGGAATGAATCCAAGTAGGGATAATGAAAAAATCAAAGGGATTATGAGAGGCATGAAGAAGATGCTAGGGGATTGTAACATGCAATTAGAGAAAAATCGGCATTGGGCAGTGTGAGGTATGCCAACATAAAGGCAAAGATAAGTTCATTAGTTTCATTTTTTAAAGAAAGATATTAGTATTACTATATTTGAAGCTAACCATAGAGAAACGGATCCATATGAGATTAAATATTAGTTTGTGGATTATGGATTGATAATTGCGGTCGTTGTTGTCACATACAAAAGGCATGTAAATTGATTCAATTAGATCGTAGGCATACACTGTAGAGGTGTAGGCCATAGAGGGTTGTTGGCGATGTACACAAGAAATGTGCATACAAATGTGTGAGTTCAAGTTGTGGTAGGTGTTGCCGCCTAATACACACCTAGGGGGGACGCGGCAGGAAACCTTCAAGCCGCTCGGTGTGTCCTTGGGGGCAAGTGAGAGTCAAGTGCTGTCACCTGATTACTCGACTCCTCCGTCTAGGCTTACTCCTAGCGAAGCCAAGGGGGGTGGTCCCTATAAAAAATAATCCAAGGCTTTTAATCTACAACAAAGGATAAAAGTCTATTTTAGGAGTTAAAAAAAATTGATGAGATGATAAAATATAACAACAAAGCCCTGCTTGTGAATTAAATCAAATAGCTAACCCAACATAAGATAAATAAGCATTCACGACACTTATGATTGATACTTAAACACAGAAAATTAAAGACCAGTGCCGAGAAAGTAAAAATGCTTGTAAGTATTGTTGTGTGGGGTTGCTTGTGTAGTCTCAGTGAAAGTATTGCAGTGGCTCGGTTGGTAAATTTTATAATTATTAAATGAGTAGTTAAGGAGAGGGTTGATTCTTGGTTTGGCCCAAAAGAAAACCTAAACTTCGAACTGAGTGCTCTAGCAACCTTACCAAGTGTCCAACCAGGTGAGGATGAACCCGCTTAAGAACCTGCTAACTCTGTGGATTCAGTCCATGCAACCTCCCGAGTTCTTAGAATTGGATTCTAATGGATTGTCCTATTAACACTAATTACCTTGCACCCGTTTCTGATTGAGCCAACTGTTCCGACTAAGCTGCAGTAGTCAAGAGCATACTCCGGGTTTGGGGCGTTGTTCGTTTTATTAAGACGTGTGAGTGGATGATTATTCTAAACTAAACCCCAAGCATAAAGCAAGGGGGGTTAATTTTAGGATTAAATTTTAAGCACAGAATAATAATTCGAAGTAAACACAAAAGCATGTAAAATGATAAACGGGTCCTTGGAGGACCTTGTGTGCTTGAGTGTGTTATTTAATTACTACTGCTTGAATGAAAACTAATCTAAAACAAAAAAAGAAAAAAAAATAAAATAAAAAATAAAAAGGGTGCGAATCCGCCCTGGGGGGATTGGGTTCAGGCGCTGGAATTGCCTGCTGTGCTCTTTTTATTTATTTTTATTACAACTTGGAAACTTAAGAGAAATACTGCTTGCCCTTTATCATTAGGGAACAAGTCAGTTTACAATGTTTAAGAGAAATAACGATGGTGCTTGAAACTGGTTCTCTCTGGGTGGTTCAGGAAGCTCCAAATGCAAGTTTTATTAAAAATTTTCACTCCAACCTGTGATGAAATCAAAACAGATCAGCGAGCTATATAAGTTAGAAAATGACAATCAGAACACTCTTAGAGTGTTCTGACAATGCTAGAAAATTATCAGAATGAGATCTAATGCAACTAGTATGTGAAAACGTATTTTTGGGCAACTTTTTTGGGTTTTTAAACTAACTTTCAAATGACTTTTTATGTGCAGAACCAAAAAACCAGCGAGCTAAAAAGTTTGTAAAATGCCTGAAAACAACTAAGAAATTACTCTTTTCCGAAATGCAAACTAAGTCTGAAAAATGAAGCTAAAAGGTGCAATGAAACGAGACAAAAGGTAACTAGGAAGACAAGCTAGGGAGCTTGCCTTGCTAGGATCTTTGGCTTCTCTCTTTCGAGTTTGCAAGCCAAATTACAAGCCTAACAATGCTAGATAAATCTTTTACAAGCACTTCTTCACTAATGAACCTTTAAGATTTGGTCTTTGATAAAATGAAAGCATTAGTAAGGATACTAGATCCACTTCGTAGGATATCAAAATTTTAGATCTAGAACAATATGGAAACAGTAACCAAGATAGAATAAATGAGGGTTTGAACGAAGGTGATATAACCGGTTTTGAGTGAGAAAGACTGGGCGGATGGAGACCATATGCAAGTGAACACGCGAGGGACTACGCTTCCTTTTATAACTTCAAAGATTGGCAAACTAGCATGTATGCCTTCTCAATGAGATCAGATTACCTACAAGAAACCTCACAACAAACCTTGCACAAGCGGATTAAGAGACACCGATATAAATCATATAAAAGATAAACTGAAACATGGACATTCAAACAAGATATGAACAATGTTTAAGATATACTTCATACAATTGATAATAAAGAATAAAATATAAATTCTACTCTTTACCCTACTGAAATAATAAATTTCCTTCAAAGGTCAGCATGAATCCGAACAATAAACAAAGCTCATGAAGAGACATAGATTACCTCCATGGGATTTAAGCATTAGACATCCACACATTTAACACGAGTCCACAATATAGCCTCCAAAGCCTTAACTTTATTCTCAAGAACACAAAAATAATACAACAATAATAGAGCAGAGGTTCCACCTTCCGATCTTACAATGGAGCTAAGCTCCTCAATTTATAGAAAATGCCAACCCAGCTAGGGCGCAAAACCCTAAGAGACGAAGCTCCTAGATTGTAGAGCAAGAAAAGCTCTCATCCAATGGTGTTACACCATTCCATTTGGACAAAAACACTTCAAGAAGGAAACTGTTGAAAGCTTCCCATGCATGAAGATGATGATGGCGAGTGGTTGAGTGATGTTTCCATAATTCGTTGGAATAAATAGCAGGCTGGTCGCTTTGGTGCATGGGCATATTTGATTGGTCTTTAAAATAGCAACCAAGCCACACTTAATGCCACCTCATGCTTTATCGACAACCAAATCAAATGGATGTCATGAGGAATGGCTGGCCCACGCGTGAGGAAGTCTAAACCGTAGCATGACGTTTCAACTTTGATGTATGAGCTGTTCGAAAGGTTGATTAATATAGCACTATCCTACGTGGATCATGCCACCTCCTAAGATGGGAGAGCCCACCACTTAGACCGTCCACCATGGAAACCGTACGGCCAACCCACGTGAAGATATGTGGAGCATATGGAAATATTCAAACTTTGTTCAACCTTTAAAATTTGAGAGTTGACCATGAAGTATTCGCCCATCCTCATGGTATTATGCCATGTCATATGATGTGGGCCACCTCACAACCAACTTGCCCAACAATAGATCCGTACGGTCGTGAGGGTAGAGGCCCCCGTGATGGGATGAGGGCGCATAAGTTAAAACAAATCTCATTTTTAAACCAAGTTATAATATATGCTTTAACCATGCATTTAGTCGCCTATCCATTGGGCTATCATCCAACCAAGATGCTCACGGCCATGTTATGTGAGGTCCCACGTGAGGAGGACGAACCTTGGAAAGAAATATTCAACGTTTGACTTTGATCTTAACTTTTATCATATGGTTTGCTCTTTACCATAAACGCCCACCTTACTTTGACTTATGCCACCTCAATTGGCATGTGCTAATTGCCATTTTTTGAATATTTTAATTATTGGATTATGGTGCATTTTGTTGTGTTTTTGGCATTAAAGTGCCATTCTGTAGCTCTGATAGACAAAACTGCTCCACGGGGGTTCTCGGTCACTCGAAATGTAGGAAAACTGGGTACCGGGGTAAAGAGGATGCTCTGAGCTTGAAAATGAGCATCCCTACGTCAAATTCCGACTCCGGATAAGACTTTTATCACCTTTTGAAATTTTTTAATTAAACCATTAAAAAATGGCTTAAAAAATGCGAAAAATATTTTTTCTCGGAATCGACTGAAACTTCAGGGGAACCTAGTACATGACAAAATGATAAAATTCTAGCGTCTAGCATGTTCATACATATTACAAAATGGGCTCTAATAATCCCCTAAGGCCTAACCCCCACTTTGGGCATTCCAGCTTTGGAGGAGCAGGAGAAAACCTCATCGATTATACTCGGCTAAAGGCAAGGCATAATCGACAAGGGAAAAAACTCCTTGGAATACCTTCTTTGGTTGTCAAGTCCTAGGGAACCGAGTCACTCAAAGACCACCATGCTAGTACGCTTATTACAAACCCCGTGGGGCACAGTCATGTACTACAAAAAACTGACAAATGGGCCCTGAAAAGGCCAAACTTGGAACTTCTGAACTCTGAAAAAGGCACAAGTAAATGTGCAATACTGGCGGCTCACTGAAGTCCAACTGTAGTGCAACTCAGTTGGTAACAGTAGGTTTGTGATAGAAGACAAAAAGGTTGTGTCAACAAACAAAGAGGGACGACCGAGGGTGTATAGAACGTTAGTTGGTGAAAAACAAGCCATAGTGGAACAAATGTGCATACGTAGAGCGACATAAACAATGAAAGACAACCCAATATTGGCCATAGTAAGGCCAAAAGAGCCTATGCACAATCGCCCTCCAAAACATGGTAAATTAGGGATAGATACGAGCTAGTGTAGGCAAGGGTGTGGGTGCAAGCTTGTTAGAGCCACATTTGTTGTAGAGCATTAAAGCAAGATTATGCCTCGAGAAATATAGGGCACAACCCTGAAAACAATGTGGACAAACGTTGAAAATTGAGTGCACAAACAATAATCTTGTTTCTATCCAGTTGTTGAAGTGCTTTTTTTCTAGTCAAAGTTGTTTTTTTATTGTAAAGATTGGCTAGTGAGTGTGGTAGACAAAAATTCTACATGGTTGTGCCAGATATGTGTTATAGCATAGGGGTTATGTGTATTGAAGCAATGAGTAGAGTTGGATTCTAACAACATAATTGAGGTACTCTTATTTAAGGTTATTTATTTATATTTCAGTATTGGGGGCTTCATCAGAATTTGATGCTCATATTTTTTATAAATGGAAAGTCTATCTATTATCATGTTCTAGTCTAGTCAAAAGTTTAATGGTCATAATTTTTGTTCATGGGCGCAGAGAGTGATAGCCATTTTTAGTGTCGACGTGTATTAGGGGATGTCTTGGGAAAAGAAATGAGAGCCCGATAAAGAGAAACATGAAGCACTAGCAAACACGTTGATGTTGGAGGAGAAATTTAATGCAAAGAATTGTGAATTGGTCATGCTCATTAAATTCTTTGAAATTGACGATATGTTATTGGAAGTGTAGGATGGTGAGGATAACTACATAGATTTGTAAGTGATTGTGAGAGATGCATGGAACATCATATAAAGGTATGAAATTGATGAGATGTTATTGGAAGTGTAGGATGGTGAGGACAACTACATAGATTTGGAAGTGATTGCGAGAGATGCATGGAACATCATATAAAGGTAGGGATTTCTTCCTTCAAAATATATTTTCAATAATCATAGAAGAATGAGATTCCCTTTTGGGACGGATTTAAAAATCAAAGACATTAGAGATTAGTTACTAGCCATTGGTAGAAAGGTAGATACAAAAGACCTGGTTGTTATTACGTTGAATTTGTTTGAAACATTGAATGCCACATCAGAGTCCATTGATCTTACTTTTGAGCAGTTGTGCAATAAATCGCTTCAAATAGATGTGTGGAAGAAGCAGTTTGGTAGTGGCATAGCCAGAGGAGTTTCAAAGAGTGTCCTTGCAACCACATTCAAGGGTAAGAGAAAGTATGACAAATTGAATTATGCAAACAAATATTCAAGTCAAAAATAAATTTGGTTGTGAAATAAAATGTTTTTATTGTGGAAAAGTTGGTCATATGAGTAAACTGCTTCTAAAATGGATGTGGGATGGGTTAACACAATGAAGGCTGGGGGTCGAAAAGACCTGACCAATGTTGTTGGGCACAAAGAAGAAGACTTCTATGCCTTTATACCAACAAACAAAGGTGCGAAGAGTGGCAAGTGTGATGATTGATATATTGATTCTAGACTTCTAGACACATTTGTTGTTGGCAAAGGGGAGGAATACGTTGTTGAAGCAAAGGCAATGCACATATGAAGATGACACATAAAACATTGTTGTTTATGAATGCTTCCTATATTTTTGTTTGGAGAAGAACTTACTTCCAATGTGTTAAATTACAAAACACAATTCTCTTTTGGACATCGCATTCTTGGGTGGGAGATGTTGATAAGAGTCGAGGATCAAGGTCTGAAGAGTCTCGTTGATGATGAGGAGGCAAAGTCTCATGCCATTGATAGCCGTCAATGGAAGAAAGTACAATATACTATGGCATCGAAGGTACTGTCATATGATTTTTTTATATTTTTCCACATTGGCGAAAGGAGAAATGGTGTTTTGCTTACAAGAGATCTAGTTGCAGAAAGATTAGATGTGTGAAGCTTGTCTCGTAAGAAAACAACATCCATTGGTAGTTGAAGAAGGGAAAGCTTGATGGCAAGGGCCATTCTTGAATTAGTGCATGCTAATCTAATGAAGACAATTTCTGTTTTGGTTTAGGGTTGATTAGTTAACCATGATTTCAAGAACATGCTAGGAAAAACTGGGGAAGTGTTCCCTAATGCATTTTGGTTGCATATTAAATTTTAAGAACATCGAGGAGAAGCCTAACAAATGTTGCAATAGAATTAGATTGTGGGCTTTTCATTGTTTAAGTAAACTTGTAGGTATTTAACCTAGATTGCAAAATGAATTCATAGAAAGTGTTAGTGCACAACAATGGGTTATTGTGATTGGAGGCTACATTAGATAGGACAAATTTCATATGAATTTCTAGCAAGGCTTGCAAAAGATCACAATTTGGTTGACAAAGACCCTAGAAATTAAGGAGGACAAAACACATTTTATTCGCAAGGGAGGGAGAAATAGATTCTATTGGCAATGATGAGTTGAGAGACTTCTTGTAGTGGTCCCATGAGAAAGGAGATGGCTGTAGGTAAATTGTGTGTTGACTTTTAGTAACATTGATATTTGGGTTGATTTAAAGAAGCTTGTGGAGGATGGCCTAATGGATTTCTTGAACTTGGGTTGATACATGTTTGAAGATAAGTATTGTTCCCTTACTATTTTTCTTAACAAATCATTTATTTTGTGCATGTAATGTTCCTGTTATCATGCAACTTGTAGTTTCCCCTTTGCAATGGATCCTATTTAGGACGGTAGAGGAGCTCGACAACTAAAGAGGTGACCTAAGAGGATCTTGACCCCCCGAATGGATCGATTGTCACGCCAATCAAGATTCTCTTTGCTTTATGCCACTTGGAACAAAGTGACAAAGGGGGAGACCCTGATGTAACCTAGAAGGAAAGACCTAAAGCTAAAACACCAAATCAAACTATAGCAATAGAGTAGTGGGGTGTGGTATTGTTCAAACTAGAAGGCTAGGCTTGCAAGTGAAAGGCGATCACATAAGAAATTTGGACTGCTGTCAGCTTTGTCCAATCTCCTAACTTCTTCAGGATCCAATGTTGTCCCAAGGGGAGACCCCTGATGTAACCTAGAAGGAAAGACCTAAAGCTAAAACACCAAATCAAACTATAGCAATAGAGTACGTGAGGTGTGGTATCGTTCAAACTAGAAGGCTAGGCTTGCAAGTGAAAGGCAATCACATAAGAAACTTGGACTGCTGTCACCTTTGTCCAATCTCCTAACTTCTTCAGGATCCAATGTTGTCCCAAGGGGAGAGCCCTTTAATGTACCTTCCAAGTAGATGCCAAATTCCTTACGATCACCTTAAAGCATAGATCTGTGCCTCCAATGGAGTCAAACACAGAGTAATAGAGAGAGTTAGATGGTGCTTGTATAGTATTTTTGGCAGTTTTGCAGGTTTGTTTAGGGTTAAAAAAGATAGGCCGAGGATTTCATGTCGAAATTTTAGGGCCGCGAGAATTTAGGGCCAAAATTTTGGAGAAGCGAGAATTTAGGGCCACAAAAATTTAGGGTCGAATTTTAGGGTCGAGAAAATTTAGGGCCAAAATTTTAGGGTCGCGAGAATTTAGGGCCGTGATAATTTAGGGCCGAGGTTTTAGGGCCGAGATTTTAGGGCCATGAGAATTTAGGGGCGTTGTTTTAGGGCTGCGAGAATTTAGGGCCAAAATTTTGTGGTTGCAATAATTTTAGGCCGCAAGAATTTAGGGGCGAGATTTTGGGGCCGAAATTTTAGGAAGGCCAAAAAATGAAGAATTTTTTTTTTGATTTTTAGGTTTTTTTGATAAAATGGTAGACCTAAATTCTAACCCTAATTCTACCATGAAAATGCAAGTTTAACCTAGCAATAATATTTACAAAAATTCAAACTAGGGTTTGATGTTGAGAAAATGGACAAACTTAGGGTTTTAATGGATGTTACCCCAAACCCTAGCCTTAGAGGAAGGTGACAAACCTTCCTCTTGGAGGTAATTCTCCTTGCTACTAGGTTAGGGCTTCTTAAAACAACCTCTAGGGTTGGTTTCAAGAGACTAAACTAGGGTAAAGTCTGAGCTCCAAGGCCAAACTTTGTAAAAACCTCCTCTTGGGAGCGTTTTTGTTGATTTTTGTACCTAGGAAGTGTTTTCCCTAGTGACTTTTGCCTAAGTCACTTAAAGGGGCAAATAATGTGACTTTAAAGTCACTTTTGATAAATTTAAGTCAGTGAAATTATTTTCATGAGAATTAATGAGCAATTATTCTCATCCATTGATCTGATCCAATCTTAGCCATTGGATTGAGTGTCTCTTCATTCACTTAGGGTTTGATCAAAAAGCAAGGGAAAGGCAAAACATTTTCCATTCTTGTGAAGAGAGTTAAGAGAAGAGAGAGCTGAGAGAGGGGAACGATTTTCAAGGAGGTTCAAGGCATTTTTGAACACGGATTTCGAAGCATCAACATTTAATATTCATCACAGTTCCCAAGGTACCGTACAACAGTGAAGTGGGCACAAATTTTGAGGCACCGTACAGCTGAGAAGTGGGACAGAAATTGAGGGCCGTACACAACATTTATTGATGTACCGTACAACTGCACAAAAATCAAGGATTTTTCTGGGCACGGTTTTCTAGGAATTTGGCCACAGTTTTCGAGGTCTATACAACCTATACGGACTGTACCTTTTGGCACAAAAATCGAGACTGGGCACAGAAATCGAGTTGTGGGATTTGGCACTATTTTCGAGGCAACAGCTTAGCACAGTTTTCGAGGCAACTTCTGGGTGATAAATTCTATGGTGGAGATAAGTAAATTTTACTGTAAAATTTCTGTACTGAAAATATTGCTGAAGAAATAAAATCTCTCTCTTACTGGTTTTCCCCGTGGGGGTTTTTCCAGGGCCATTGGCTAAATTTCTGAGTCTGATATATTTTATGGCGTGCATGTGTATTTAATTTTGTGCCTGTTAAAGTGTTTTTCAGCGTGTTTTAATTGTCCGAAATTTTTATAATTATTTCTAGCCTTCAAAAAACTGAGTTGGGCATATAACTATGAAAAATGACATAAAACCAGCAAGCTGATTTAAACACAGAAAATTTACATGGTATCAGAGCTTGGGGGTAGAAAACATTAAAATTTGTAGACAGTCAGAAATTTCCAGAATTCAGTATTTTCTTCTGTTAGTGAACAACACCTTGTTGGGTTGATAGTGAGATGGCTACAGGACTTAGGTTGGAGGATAGGCTAGATGGGACAGGAAACTTTTTGCCATGGAAGGCTAGGATTTTGTTGATCTTGGAGGAAAATGAACTGTGGGAGGAGGTGGTAAGAAACACTACAGCCAACCCTGTTCAAATTCCCGCTGCTACAGATGCAACAACATTATCAACCTTCAACAAGAAGGACTGTAAGGCTAGAAGAATAATTCTTGATGTAGTTAAAGACCACATCATTCCTCACATTTTAGGTAAAGTTCAGGCACATTTGATGTGGAGTGCCTTAACCAGTTTATACGAGAGTTCTAATGAGAACTAAAAGATGGTCCTCAAGGAGAAACTGAAAAGTATAAAGATGAATGGTGGAGAGGGAGTGACATCTTACCTTACCAGGATATCTGCGGTTAGAGATGAGCTAGCAACAGTTGGGGAGGTGGTCACTGCTACTGAGCTTGTGCGGACAGCAGTGAATGGGGCTTCCAAGCCTTGGGGTGCATTTGTGCAGGCTATAGTGGGCAGGGAGAACTTACCTTCATGGGAGAGACCGTGGGATGATTTTGTACAGGAGGAGACCAGGAGAGGTCTTGTACAGGGCATCTCTTCACAGGGTAGGGAAGATGAGGAGAATGTGGCATTGACAACAAAGGGAAAGAAGAAGAAGGGCCCAAGCAGGGTGGGGCCAAGCAGCAGCAGCAGGGTGGGCAAAAGAAGGACTTGAGTAAAATCAAGTGTTATGCATGTCAGGCATTTGGGCACTATGTTTCATAGTGTCCAAGCAAGAAGAAGAATAGACAACAGACTGCAGCTTCAGCGGAGATTTATGACTTTGGAGATAGATTTCAGAGAGAGTTTTCTCTGTGTGCTGGACAGATTGAGAGAGAGTCTCTATTCTTACCAACACTGATGTGGATATGGAGATGGAGTATTCCTTGTTGATTGGCCATCAGATGAGTGCATCCACCACTGGCACTTGGTATATTGACAGTAGAGCTTCGAGTCACATAACAAGTGCTCGAGAGATGTTCTCTGAGCTTTCACAGACAGGTACAGATGTGGAGGTTGTACTGGGAGATGACACCATTGTCAGAGTAGTTGGTCGTGGGACCATTACCTTTTAGAGGGAGTCTAAGAGTCCTATGATACTGAGGGATGTGTTATTTGTCCCTGGGCCGAAGAAGAACCTTGTATCAGTTTCCACAATTGAGGATAGGGGTCTTGGGGTTTGTTTCTTGGATGGGCGAGTGCAGGTATTCCCCAAGACTACAGGATTATCTACCTCCATGGACATTGGGGTTAGATGTGGAAAACTATACAAGCTCTTGTTTCAGCCGCAACACGCTTTGGCACACAGCAACAACAGTGAGCTTTGTGAGCTATGGCATCGGAGGATGGCCCACTTGCATCACCCAGCTTTGAGATTGTTTAGGAGCATGGTTACAGGTTTACCAGAGTTCAGCACAGAGCAAAGTGATGTTTCCAGGGGGTGTGCTTTGGGAAAGTACACCAAGACTGCTTTTCCGAGCAGTGACAACAGAGCAACAGGAGTACTTGATTTGATCCATACAGATATATGTGGTCCCATGTCATTAGTTTCTTTGAATGGATTTGAGTATTATATCTCCTTCATTGATGACTACTCCAGGAAGACTTGGATCTACTTCTTGAGGAGCAAGAAGTCACCCTTAGTATTGAGAAGTCTTCCAAGGATTCAAAGCCCTTGTGGAGAATCAGATTGGGAGGAGGATTCAGGTGTTGAGATCGGACAATAGGGGTGAGTATACCTCCAAGGAGTTCGATGGGTTTTGCATTCAGGAGGGCATACAAAGACAACTAACAGTTCCATACACTCCTGAGCAGAATGGAATTGCAGAGAGGAAGAATAGGTTGATTGTGGGAGCAGCGAGAGCGATGCTTCATGATCAGAGTTTACCGTTCTTTCTTTGGGCAGAGGCATGCAGTACTGTAGTTTATCTGCAGAACATGAGTCCCTGTCGTGCCTTGGGGAGGAAGACTCCTGAGGAGATGTTCATAGGAAAGAAGCTTGAGGTCGGCCATTTTCGTATATTTGGTTGTTTGACTTACTCTCATGTCCCTTCTGAGAAGAAGACAAAATTGGATCCCACTGCAGAGAGAGGCATCTTTGTGGGATATGATGAGACTTCGAAGGCTTACCGCATTTATCTTCTCGACCAGAAGAAGGTTGTTGTGAGGCGGGAAGTGAAGTTTGATGAGGAGAGAGCCTTCAGGAAGTCTAGAGAGTTGGAGCATGGGGAGCCACCGGTTTCCACACCTCAGGTGACAAAGGCTTCTTCAGTATAGATTACAGGTCCACAGGTTTCCGAAATGACTGGGTCACAGGCTACAGGCACAGGTTCTATAAGTTCAGTGGGTCAGTCAACAGGTATTTCAGGGACAGGTTCAGGTTTTGGTTCTCAGGCTACAGGTTCACTAGTGACTAGTTCATCAATCACTGGTCCACAGATTGTTGGGCCATCTGCTTCTGGTAGTTCTTCAGATGAGGAGAGAGCAGTTTGGGAGGAGCCTTCAAGGAAGAGGAAGTCTAAATGGCTTCATGATACCTTGGAGGAGGCAGAGGCATTTGGTAGGCCCCAGGAGGAGGTCAGGATAGTAGTGATGCCAGATAGATTGGGTATGGCTCTTGTAGCGAGTCTTCGTGATTTAACGCCTTCCACATTTGAGGAGGCCTCTCAGCATCAGGTTTGGAGAGATGCCATGATGGAAGAGTACCATTCCATCATGAAGAATGATGCATGGGAGATAGTACCAAGACCAGAGGGGAAGTCTGTTGTGACTTCCAAGTGGATCTACAAGGTAACGCATGCTGTAGATGGTAGTGTGGAGAAATACAAGGCTCGATTTGTGGCACGAGGGTTCTCACAGATAGAGGGAGTTGATTATGATGAGACCTTTGGGCCAGTTGCTCGTTATTCTTCCATCAAAGCAGTGATTTCTATAGCAGCAGAGATGGGTTGGAAGATTCACTAGATGGATGTGAAGACCGCATTTTTCAATGGTCTTCTGCAGGAGGAGGTTTACTTAGAGCAACCACAGGGATTTGAGATTCATGGGAGAGATTCTCATGTGTGCAGGCTGAGGAAAGACTTGTATGGACTAACGCAAGCTCCTAGAGCTTGGTACTCCAGGATTGATGCGTATTTGACATCGATGGGTTTTCAAAAGAGTGAGGCTGATCCCAACCTTTACTACATTGTGGTTGGTGGAGATCCTCTCATTCTTTTGTTATATGTTGATGACTTGTTTATCACTGGAGAGGAGCTTCTCATTGCGCATTGCAAGAGAGACCTTGCTTCAGAGTTCGAGATGACAGACATTGGGATGATGCACTATTATCTGGGGATGGAGGTTTGGCAGGAGCCTGGTCATATTTTCTTGGGATAGGGGAAGTATGCAGTTGATATTCTGAGGAGATTTCGGATGGAGGATTGCAGGCCGATGTCCACACTATGATCACCAACTGGAAGGAGCTTCATGCTTCTGAGGGTAAGTTGGTGGATCCTACACTATACCGTCAGCTCATTGGGTCATTGATGTATCTGGTCAACACCAGGCCAAACTTATGTTTTGCGGTGAACACTCTTAGTCATTTGATGGTGGAGCCTAGGAGTGTGCACTGGACTGCCGCAAAACATGTGTTGAGATACCTTGCAGGGACAGTGGACTATGGTTTGGACTACATGGGTTCGGGTGGAGTCAGTTTGGTTGGTTTCACAGATTTAGACTGGGCAGGCAGTGTGAGGGATCGGAAGAGCACTTCCAGGTGTTGTTTCAGTTTGGGCTCGGCAGCAGTGTCGTGGTTTAGTCGGAAACAAAAGTCCGTTGCTTTGAGTTCTGTTGAGGCTGAGTATATGGCAGCTAGTCAGGCTACATGCGAGGCACTGTGGCTTCGTAAGTTGTTGGTAGATTTATTTGATCAGGAGTTTAGACCTACTGTGATTTACTGTGACAATCAGAGTTGCATCCAGCTCTCTAAGAATCCAGTTTTCAATGACAGGTCCAAGCACATCGAGATCAGGTACCATTTCATCCGTGACTACGTTTAGAGAGGAGTTGTGGAGTTGCAGTACATTTCCACTGATGAGCAGGTAGCAGATATTTTGACGAAATTTTTGGGGAGGGGCAAGTTTGTCTTCTTCAGATACAAGTTGGGAGTGGTGCAGAACACCTTCCTCGGTAAGAGGGAGTATTGATTTTTGTACCTAGGAAGTGTTTTCCCTAGTGACTTTTGCCTAAGTCACTTAAAGGGGGAAATAAAGTGACCCTTGCATTAAATGACTTGAGAAAAGCATTTAATGTGACTTTAGACACTAAAGTCACTTTTGATAAATTTAAGTGAGTGAAATTATTTTTATGAGAATTAATGAGCAATTATTCTCATCCAATCTCAGCCATTTGATTGAGTGTCTCTTCATTCACGTAGGGTTTGATAAAAAAGCAAGGGAAAGGCAAAACATTTTTCATTCTTGTGGAGTGAAGAGAAGAGAGAGCTGAGAGAGGGGCACGATTTTCGAGGAGGTTTAGGGCATTTTTGAACGGCACGTATTTTGAGGCATCGACATTTAATATTCAACACAGTTCCCAAGGCACCGTACACCAGTAAAGTGGGCACAAATTTCGAGGCACTGTACAACTGAGAAGTGGCATAGAAATTGAGGGCCATACACAACATTTATTGCTGTATCGTAAAGCTGCACAAAAATTGAGGATTTTTCTGGGCATGGTTTTCTAGGAATTTGGGCACAGTTTTCGAGGTCTGTACAACCTGTACCTTTTGGCACAGAAATCAAGACATTAATTTCTGCACAAAAATCGAGATTGGGCACAGAAATCGATGTGTGGGATTTGGCACTGTTTTCGAGGCATTAGCTTGGCACAGTTTTTGAGGCAGCTTCTGGGTGATAAATTCTATGGTGGAGATAAGTAAATTTTTACTGTAAAATTTCTGTACTGAAAATATTGTTGAAGAAATAAAATCTCTCTCTGACTGGTTTTCCCCGTGGGGGTTTTTCCAGGGCCATTGGCTAAATTTCTGAGTCTGATAAATTTTATGGCGTGCATGTGTATTTAATTTCTGCCGATTAAAGTGTTTTTCAGCGTGTTTTAATTGTCTGAAATTTTTATAATTATTTTCAGCCTTTGAAAAACTGAGTTGGGCATATAACTATAAAAAATGACATAAGACCAACAAGCTGATTTAAACACAGAATATCTACAATTTTTAGTATGCAATGAGGATAGAATAGTAGGCAAAAGCCTTATTCAAAGAGAATGAAGCCCTAGGTCTATGATTCAATCATTCAAGATGCAAAATTGACGTACCAATCATCAACCAAACCTTAAAAATGTAAAGACTTACTTGAGCATGAGTTATTTCAACCATTCTAGCATCCACAAAGCATTGGCAAGACAAAGAAATCATCCAACTTGATCCAAGAGCAAAAAGAATCATCCCTCCAAGAGGTGCACATCACTTGATAATGCCCTTTTAAGGTAAAAGAGTAGCATAATGAATTTTATCCCATAAGTTGTGTGTAAAAATGAAGTGAGGAGATTGTATTTATATGATCTCACACTCACTTTTTACAAAATAACCAAGCCTACATGCTTTAAAATGTCAATTTAAAATTAAAACATGTCAACTTAAAATTATAACATAAAATAATCAAATATGTGGGTAACTTGGGGCATTTTCCCCAGAGTTCACCCAAAAGTGAATAAAATGACTGAAAATGAGCAAAATACTCTAAACTGAAGGTTGGAGTAGGCAGGGGGGGACGTCATGCCCCATCTAACCCTAACAGTAGTGAAAACCCCTCAACGCCTCTCTAATCAAGCAATGTAGGCATGGAAGAAGGATGATGTCATCATCAAAGACAGCCAAGGAGGGAGGGCGCTGCTAAATTGGAGGACCAGGAGGGTGTGGATGGTGGCCTGGAGGAGAGGCACGAGCCTCAGTGCTGACGGAAGAGCCATCAAAATGTGCTTACAGACAAAGGCCTTTTCTATCTTCATCATGTAGCTGATCCGCATTCTACTTCTATTTGGAGGCAGGGGTGAAGGGTGCTATTGAGATGGGCTTTGAAGGAAATGATGTTGTTAGCTGGAATACTTTTGTGGAGAGGGGTGAGTAACAAATCACTCCATTCAACACTATTCTGTCCATGTTTTTGAGTTTGAATCTATATTTCAGATTCGGGGCCAAGGTACCCATTCCCTAGTGCTAGCATCAAAGATGTCAGGATGCTTCTAATCCCTTGCTTGAATAGTGTCAAATCCAAAAACCATGGTGTTTCAATTAGAGGCTTTTCATCAAGCAGTAGCACTGGAGACCACCAGACTTGTGGTTAAATGATAATTTTGTTCGAACACTGCATCCCTTCCATTTCAGAAAGTGTTTATTGGTTTCCCATGCCTTCCAAATACTCTGGGAAACAAATGTACCTTTAAGTAGAGGTGATGAGGAGGTCTTGCAGAGTCAACTTTGATCAAGAAGTCTCATCATAGAGATACCTGTGATGAATGCAATTGCTGATCCATACTCCCTAGATATGACAGCCCTCCAAGGTTTTAAGAATCCATTTCACAGTGCACACACATGCCTTGGGATTGAATATGGATGTTAAGAAAACCCAGACCTCCCCAATCCCTTTGAATACCACGGCCTCCAAATGATTATGTGGAAGTCTTTCCAACCCTTGAAAGTGGCGCATACAAAAGACTCAAGATACTTCCCTAGTCTTTTGTATGCACTGAGGGACGGATCCTAACCTGAAAAGTAATATCCATGCATGGCAGCCAGCACTTTGGTGTGATCTGAAAGCATGTACTAAGGACAGGAGCATACTTATACAATTATTGATTTTCTTTTCCACCCTTAAAATAAGCATGTCCTAGAGTTGTCCGGTGGAGGCGTGGAATGCAAAAGGAATTCTCAGAAATTTAACTTGCCAACTGAATCTATGACCAACCCTGATTGAAAAAACAGTGTGGTGAATCCTTAACACTTTGTCTGTAGCATTGTGTCTTGACCCATTGAATACTAGAGCTGAGGCAGTACATAAGACTTCTAGCAGTCCATGGTATTATCCATTGACTCCCAATCTTCCTGAATGGCAGGAAAGGAGTCATTTACAAAATGAGTTGGGCAGAGTTGGGTTCCAGTAGAGGAATGCCTCGAATAAGGCTCTGCTCAATTCTTTGTGTTGTAAGATGTCTGAGTGCTTCAATGACCATCACTTACCAAGCTGGTGCAGACAGACAACGCTGGCAAATGGATTAAAGCAATCCCACCTCTTCTGATCTGTGTGTATTGGTGGAGAGAAAATTCTCATAAGGGTATGCATTTCATGTAACGAGAAAAAACACACACAAGTTAATCTAGTACTATAAAAATAGCTAATCAAGTACAATAAGATTAACACTACACAATTTATTGTCAGTTTGGATTATGAATTTAGATCTGGTGAAGTATTAGATGATGGCAATCGAATGTGAATTAGTCAAAATTATTTTTAAGGCCCTTCAAAACATATTATAACCAAAACTTTTCTTAGGATTCCTTATATGTGCCAATTTCCTAGGGCATAATCGAAGATGCATAAAAGATATCTTTTGAGTAAATTTGGGAATTTGAAAGAAGTGCTGTATACATGTAATAATGTAAACTGTTGTGTGTTTTTTGCATTTTTGAGGAATATAAAAACACTTGTTTGCTTGTTTATTCTTTGTTGAACTAGGGAAAATTTTAATCTTTTGAGTCCAGGCTGTAACACTGGATATGGTTGGTTTACTGGGAAAGCAGAAGTGCTGTACTGAGCTAGAATTCTGATCGTATTACTATGTCCATTCTTCCTGACATGTGATGCTTTTAACACAGGATCGTACTGGACGAATAGTTTTCAAACTCTTTGGCAAAGATCCAAGTGAAATTCCTCAAGTTTTGCGTTCACAGGTACCTCACATCTAAGATTGATGGAGGGAGTTGCTTGGCTTTGTATATTATATGCATTCTTACTAATTTAAAAACTGTGTTTGTATGTTCCTTGATGTCTCTTCAAAAGTTTGATATTATTTCCGTGTATACTAGATCTGTCTTCTGAAGATGTTTTGGATTTGTTGCAAATACTAGTTTCTTCATTTCAACTTTTAATTATTCAAAATCTTTTATACAAATGTGTGGTATGCATCAGATCCTAGATTGGCTTGCTCACAGCCCTTCAGATATAGAGAGCTATATCAGGCCTGGCTGTGTCATACTAACAATTTATTTATGCTTATCCGAGCCTGTGTGGCAGGAGGTATGCTATTTTAATTGCAATTTTTCTGTTTAGCTTTTATGTATTAGTTGGGAACTTGATTTGATCTTTTTCTTCCTTCACAGCTTACCAGGGGCTTCAAAGTTTGCTTAGAGAGGCTTCTTGGGGCCTCAAATAGTGATTTCTGGAATACAGGATGGATATTTGCCCAACTGGATCATCAAATTGCATTCATTTATGATGGTAATGCTTAATTTTGTTGGCAATCTGTAGGTGGAAAACAAGAGAATACCATATCACTCTTGCTTGTATGTTGATCTAATTGTATTTTTGCATTTCTTTCTACATCTCTCTTACTAGATAGTCCTTGCATGGGAAGAAGTAACCCTTATATTTTCTTTACTAGGGAGCCAGATTGAAAATGGAGAGGTTGATTCTTTTCGGCTTATATCCTTCATCTTCCCTGAGTGAACTGTTTGCTACTAAGTTGTAGAATGTTTTATGAACACCAAAGAACTCTTTTGGAGCTTGTTTTGGATGTATTCTTTCGCTTGAGCTCAGTTTTACCTTTTTAGTATATCTAATCAGTTCATTGAACTAATGTGCTCCTGCTGTTTGGTTCAGGTCAGGTTTTGTTGGACATGTCCTCAAATTATGCGAGTGCTCCTCTACTTTTAAGTGTTACGCCCATTGCTGTTACCGCTGGCGAGAAAGCAAACATTGTGGTGAAAGGCCATAATCTTACCAGTTCAACTTCAAAGTATTGCATCTCACTTTCATGATCATTTGTGAATATATTCTTTCATTTGGTTGGGGAAATCTGAAAGAAATGTACCTTATTGAGACTATAGTTACAGGATACAGCGGTGTCTGGGCCAATGCTATGAAAATGTCTCACTGTCTCAGATATGGATATGGCTGTATCTTCAGATTATACAGTAATGACTAATTCTAATACGTAAAAAAATCTTTAAACTGTGCAATTTTATCCAGGTTTTTTCTGCCCTCCTGTGACTTAGGTCACAGGATTTGGTGATTTTTAGCCTTCAAAATCGAAATTCACCAATTTTTTATGACGGCCGAATTTATTCGATGAAAAACATCGATTTTCAAGGTGAATTAAATCGCTTAAAATTCGGTTCGAATTATCTGAAGTTCGGCATAAATGCGATAAAATTCGTTTTTTGGGTTTGGGCGGGTAAACCCTACCGTAAATTCTGCCACTCACTATACTCATTGTGAATGGTGCTTGAATTTTCTAGAGTGTGAGCCCGCGGCTGATGGTAAGTTGTGACTGAAGTTTGAAGTGTGAGCAGAGGGCTGACGCTGCAGTTGCATTTCCATTTGCAATTTCGCAGTTGCATTAATGAGTATCAGTATCGTGAATCAAGTTTCGTGGACAGCCGCCAGCGTGAGTGGATTGGTGAAGGCTGAAGCGTGCTCATTCAATGAGTTGTCCACACGAACACTAAGAATAAAATTTGTGTTCTTGTTCTAGACTTCTAGTTTCTTTTTGGAATGCTAAATATTTATATTGTATAACATTTTAATATTATGTTTGATCATTTTGTGGACATGCTTTTAAATTTCAAACAAGATGTAGTGTTTTTGAAATATATGTTTAATCATTCACATTGCTATATTTTTATTTCTATGATTCTATGACTATCATGTTGATGTGTTCAGTGTTCACGGTTTAATGAGCATATTGAATTTTATTGAAGATTTTCATATATTTTTTAATTTCCAAATTTTATAGTCTCTCGAACTTGATGCCAAATTTTATGTCCAATTTTTATGGCCAAATTTTTCATTGCCGATTTTTTGTTGAATTTCAAGGTTTCCGAATTCAAACACAAACTCGAACTAGGTGACTTAGCCTGTGATTCGTACCACTCCAGAGGTTCCATGCCTGCTCCAGATTTACTGGCTGCCTCCCTAGTACCTACTCCAGATTTAAATTTTTTCTGCCTCCCTTTTCTGGATTTTAATCTTTTTAATTGGAAATTGTGCATGCTGGAGTGGATTAATATTTTCTGCTTCCTTCTGCGGCTTCCAGTGCCTTGGTCCTTTCTGCTTTCGATTTCATGCTTGATTTCTGTTTACAGTGGCCCACAGTGCCTTTGCCTTTTTGTGCTCTGGATTTCATGCTTGATTTCTTCTCACAGTGGTTCACAGTGCCTTTTCTGCTGCATTAGTGGATTAATATTTTGAACTTTCTGATTCTCCTGCTCTTGATTTTGTGTCTACGCTGCTAACCGTTGCTAAAGCCTCAGAGTGTTCACCAATTTTGGGCTTAATTTTATAACCTTGAATCTATTGACCACTTATCATGTCCTCTTCTGTCAGTGTGCCGAGAGGCGCTTTCTACAGCCCAATGTGGATGAGATGTGTCACGCCTGTCATTGCGCTGAGAGGAGCTTTCTACAGCCCAAAGTGGATGAGACGTGTCATGTCTGTCACATTGACGTGGCCCATGTCTGCTCCAAAAGCTTAATATATAATTTTTTTTATAAAACCAAGGACATGTCTGCTCCAAATTTAAATTGGATAGATTGTAAAATACATTTATATAAATATTAAATATACATCAAATTCCAATTTCAATTTTCATTCACATATCCTCACATTTTAAATAAATCTTTTCATAAAAAGTTATAAGACAACTAAATCTTTGTGTATTAGTTAGTCTTGCCTTGATTTGATCTACAAGAGAGACATATATATTCACAACAGAATCACTACATACTGATTAATAATAACTATTTTACTTCATAAATAATTATTGAATGCAATTTTTACCTATTTGTAGGATTTTTTTGATAGCATTTACAACATTTACAACTCTTCCAAATTGGAATAGTTGGTGGCTGGACAATTATAATGGAAATTATAATGGATTATGTACTTTTAAGTTAATAATAGAACAGTGGCTTAGATATTAGTTTTGGGTTAAATAATGGGTAAATAACTATTTTACTTCATAATTAATTAATTAATGCAACCTTGGCCTATTTGTAAGATATCCATATTGGAATAGTTGGTGCCTAAATGATTATAACGGAAAATATATTAGATTATGTATTTTTAAGTTAATAATAGAACAATGAGTTAGATATTAGTTTTGTAATAATTCCATATTAATAAATAATTCAGCAAACTGCTAGGTACAATTAGGTAAATGAAAGACATATGCATTGCTTACACTCAGGGGTATTTATGAACTATGAAGTATTGCACCTCAAGGGATTTGATCCCTGTCAGCGCTTGATAGGGCTAGCGTTAAGATGGATTTATGCTGGTAATATGCTACAATTAGGTAAATGAAAGAGATATGCATTGCTTACACTCAGGGGTATTTATGAACTATGAAGTATTGCACCGCAAGGGATTTGATCCCTATCGGCCCTTGATAGGGCTAGAGTTAAGATGGATCTATGCTGGTAATATTCTCAGCTGAGTAGAGATGAATCGCGTCTCAATCATAGTTACACTAGACAGACATTGACATGATACATTATCACAAAAAAAACCATATCTGGAAAAACAAAATAAGGCCAAATATGGGAGTATACATCTCACATTTACGAAAAACATGCAATGTTTTCAAAATTTTAGAAGACCACACACACACATCCGTTGCCATAGACTAGTGTGCCCGGGGGATTTGAACCAGGCACCTGCTGGCACAAAACTAGCCAAATGCCCAGCAACATTGGCTACAACTGGTGTGTGTATTGTATTTTAACATTTTGAAAAAATTGCATTTTTTTTTTGATATATGTGAGATGTATACTCCTGTATTTGGTTTTTCTGGATACGGTATTTTTGATGAATGATTTTGTATTGGTGTCTCTATATGGTAACAATGATTGAGACATGATTCTTGTTATACTCAGTTGAGAATATTATGATAGAAGAGGAAATGATACGTGGTCAATAGATTAATGCTCATCTTCTCAAAACAGAAATTAGCTTCAAGATTTTTTTAGTATAGTTTATGTAATTTTCATTTGTCATTCAACATGATGCAGAAGGGTAAATATATTCTTATGATTGTGTTTTTTTCTCTGCAGGATTCTTTGTGCCTTTCAAGGGAAGCACACGGTACAAGAAGCTTCAACTGAATACGTACAAGATGTTCATGTTCCATTTCATGGTGGCAGCGATAATTTTGAGGGATGCACACAGATCCTGTGTCGGAGCTTTTCCTGGTCCCCACAGAATGTCATTGGAAGATGCTTTATTGAGGTGCAAAATTTGGTTAGAACTTAGAAGTATTGATTCTTCAGCAGTTTTTCTCCTTGGAGTATTTAGGTAATAAACCCAATCTATTCCAATAATGCTCTGACATGGCTGTTTCAGGTTGAAGGCCATGATATGAGAGGTAATTTCTTTCCAGTCATAGTGGCAGAAGAAGATGTTTGTGCTGAAATTCGCACGCTAGAAAGGTATATTGATATGCCTTTTAGTAGCAATCATGGTGTCACAAAACAAAATCCAGATTTGCAACTGAAAGTTCAGAGACAGGCAATAAAATTCTTGCATGAACTAGGTTGGCTATTTCAGAGAAGCTTCTTATCTCAGTCAAACCTTGGGATCTTGCCTCTGACTACATTTTCACCTATTCGATTGAAGTGGCTTCTTGAGTATGCAACTGAACAGGACTGGTGCTCAGTTGTGCGGAAACTTCTGAACATTTTATTCAGTAGCAATGTAAACGGTGCTAATTCGTCAGCCATCACCATTTTGGGTGAAGTTGGTATTTTACATATAGCTGTGCGGAGAAATTGCAGGGCAATGGTTGAGTTTCTATTGGCTTATGTTCCGGAGTCTGTGGCAGAAGAGACAATGTTCACACCCGGTCAAGGACATGAGAAACTAAGTAGCAGCAATGGCTTTGTACTCAAGCCTGACATGCCTGGACCTGCGGGCCTTACTCCTCTTCATATTGCAGCTAGCATGGAGAAAGCAGAAGGTGTACTGGATGCACTCACCAATGATCCAGGCCAGGTAATTAAAAATGTTTATGCTAGTTGCACAGATACAGATATCACCAGATGTGAAAAATTAGACATGTTTAATTATTCCGGATAATGTAAGCCAACGCAAAATGTTTAATTCGCAAGGAGTCTGAGAATATAAAGTCACACCATTAATAGTTTGGTTGTCCCTGAACGAATGTCTTTTTGAGTCAAAACCAGAGTTGATTATTTAGTCCCAAGTCAAATTAGTCAGGCAATCAAATCTTTATGTGCTGTCATGTCTTCATGTAAATGGATTTTGCTTACAATTGTCTTAAATGTCCCCAGTCAAGCAAGTCTATCAGTAGATATAAGTCAGTCTTGCTCCAATAGTCATCCCATTAGATAAATACGAGAATCCTTAATAAGTACTACAGGTCCTTTATGTTTTAAATGATAAAATTAAGTATAAATAAGGAAGTCATCTTCTGTCTGTTCTCGTCCAATTATGATGGTTAAGTCCATTCTCTCGATAACAGGATTTTAGCTCTGCACTCAGAGAACAAGTGATCTAAAAGAGCTGAGTTACTTCCACATTCATAACATAGGCCGTAAGAGCACAGACATATTTATCCAATAATGAGATTCGTCAGACATCCTGCTGCTCATGGATGTGTTTTTTAGAATTTTGTCTGGTTAAGGGTCCACAAAACTGGGAAATCTCTAACCTTTACGTTGCATGTAACTGTTTCCAGATTGGAGCTAAAGCATGGACCGATGTTCGTGATAAAACTGGCATGACTCCTGAAGACTATGCATTGCTAAGAGGCCGCCATGCTTACATTGAACTGGTTCATAAAAAACGTGAAAAAAATGTGATACCTGAACATGTTAGCCTTGACATTCCTGAGCATTTGTCCCACGAAAAAAGCAGCATAACAACACCAGTTTCTGCACTATGTTTGACTTCACAGGCAGGCAAAAGTGAAGGTAATATACAGGGGAAAAAAGCTGACCTGGAGTTGAGTCAGAAGATTAGATGGTCTGGTGGTCTCCATTCAGACCAAGGTAAGATACGGCCTTTGCCATCTTATTGCAAACTTTGTGACCAGCAACAACTTAGCAGATACAGATCAAACACCCTTTTATACAGGCCTGCGATGCTTTCTATGATGGCTATTGCAACTGTCTGTCTGTGTGTGACAATTCTTCTGAAGGGACCACCGCAAGTTCTCTTTGTGATGCCTCCTTTCAGGTGGGAATCGGTAAAATTTGGACCCATGTAAAGTGTATTTTTAGTGGCAATGTAGTCAAGGTTGTTTCTGCTGTTTTATCAATAATCGAGCAACAAGGCTAGGGCTGTGGTTACTAACCAACCCTCTGCCAATTGCAGAGTCTAACTTTATCTGTTTATTGTTAGGTATTGTTTCTTCTATGGTTTGTACATCTATCATTTTATTCATTTTCTTAAATAAGTATGCCTGTATTACAAGTTGAGATAGTTTCCACTTGTTTTTGTCCTGTGCAAGATAAGTAAAATATGAACAGTATGCCCCGCACTTCAACTGAGAAATACTATTCTGTTGTTTTAATTTGATTATGAACATTTGATTCTTTCCAGATCATGCTACTTTCAACATGGTATGATGTAATACTGGATGTACTTTATAGTGTAAAGTTATGTGTAGTGTCTAATATTTAGAATTATTGTTGAAAGATTTGGAGATGTTCACGGGATTATTGTTTAGGAAATAAATAACAGTTGGGGTTTGCAGGTCTCAGTGGTAATATATTTCAGATCAGTTTCCATTATTTCATCTATTTGTAATGACATGTTATCCCTTTTATGTCAGACACTTGGATAATAGATCTTTTGTCGTTGAAGACATCAGTTAGCCTCTTACTAAGTCAATTCACTTTAGTACTTATCACGTGTATGGATTTAAGAGAGGTTAATTGGAGGGATTATAATTACAGCTTTTGATGCATGACTCTATGCACGTTGATCTGCTCTGATATCTGAGATTATTCCAGAGACTCTTGCAGTTGACGAGGTATGTGTAACGATTGCTTAGGTTGCTGGATGCTTTAAATAATTTTAATTTAATGTTGTTGGTGCTTTGCAGAAACATTTTGAATATTATAAGAACATACGGACTGACCTTTACTTTTAAGACCAAAACTGACCATATTTTAAGTACTGTCATGTCTTCAACTTTTGTAAACACTTTCACATCTATGGCAGGTTTTTCTGTGAAGTGTTCAATATTGTTGAGGAAACTTGGATATATGAGGGTAACTTTTCCTTTGTTTGTTGTATATGTAAAAAGGATGATAAATCTCCAATTTGCCATCTTCTCCTCAGGTCCAAAGATCCATGTACTTCTAAGATACATTTGATTTCTCCTCCATTATTTTGCCAGAACATATCCAGGAACTTTTTATTTCATGGCCAGGAATTGGCTAAAAGTATGCAAAAATATTCATCGGTTGGACTGTGGTCTATTACTAAATTACTGGAGGTTCACAACAACTAGCCCAGCTTTGATTTTCTGCACACCCCCTGCCAATGGATTTCTGTTCTACCTGAGAATCCTCCGAATTAATTTGCTCCAAAAGTTGCTATGCTCTCCGGCTAATAGAATGGATTTTCCTACCAAAAAAATATGATACATAGAAATATTCATTTATATATCATTAAGCTACATCAAAGAGTTTAGTAGTTGGAGATCTTGTTTAATTTTTGGCAGCCCTTACTCAACCTGCTGATTCAAATGTTTGATAATTAGAGAAATTGCACCACTTGGAGGTTTTCTTTTATCCTTTGCCAATTTTGAACCTTGCCAAACAAGTTATGCTGCTGGCTAGGAGCATACCAACATGGTCGATCAGAGTTGGGATTTTGAAAACATTTGAAAAGTATGATTTGCGGAATGTAATTTCCAAGAGAGGATAATTTAGAAAATATGATAACTTGTATTAAAATTCCAAATCATTTACAAAAGCATGTGGTGTCTTTTCCATTTGCCTTGCACGTAACTGTTTGCTCTGATATATGCACATATAGGGTACAATTAGAGACATTAATTATGTTTAAAATCAACTTTCTAATATTCAATGCTAACCGATGTTTTAAAACTCGAACTCGGACTGAGAATGGGCCGAGGGTCAATTCGGATTGAGACTCAGACTGGTTTGAACATAGTGACTCGGTTTACTAAAAGCTACTTAAAATATTAAAATTTTAGTGGAAAAAATATTTTAAAGATTTCAAACAATTAGAAATAATATGCAAAGTCTGATCATGTATATACCATGTAAGGGTGAATATATCAAAATGGCACCGAGAGCAATACATATGTGCATCAAAATACATAATCAACAAAGCTTTAAATGGCCTCTAGAATCCAAAACACAATGCGCTACAAGGTACTATTCTACTAAATATCACTAATCAACATGATCAATCATAAAACCTATCACCGCAATTGGAAATGGGATCCTTGGCATGAGCTATAGGACCCTCCTTTGGCATGTATATCTTTTAACAGGTCTATATTTTGCAGGTGGCTTGTAGTCGAAGAGTAGGGGGACATTTGGCATCTTTTGATGGTTTAGTGGACTTGTCTTCAGTTTGGTGCAGTTTAGTTAACTGGAATTCTGAAACTTGCAACTCTGCTGAATTTTGGATGGGATGTGAAATTCCATTTTCATCATGTGAGGTCCGATGAGGTTGGAACCCCTCTAAAATGTCCTGAAACAATTAATGATGCTATAAAAAATTTAAGTAGAAGTTTTCATTTCTTTATATTCCCCTTTAAAAGTTTTCATTTCTATATATCTCCCTTTTTGCTCTTTTACTTTAAGAATTTTATATTATCATTCCAAGTTGGTTTGTGTCACTGTCAAGCGACTTGGTTTTTACCCCAAATAGTGCTATGATCTATAGGAATCATACAAAGCAGGTTGGCTTAACAATGACGTAGGTTTGGAGTCTTAGTGTTTAGGTTTCTAGGTCAATTTTTTATTATTAAAAATTGAATTTTAGTGTCATACGAGTGACGTGTGGTCCCACATTGACTTGACTGAGTTGACTAGTTTGGTATTGAACTGGCCGAGGTAGACCCTGACTTGGCTGGTTCGGTACCAAACCAGTCACCTGAACTGGTTCAAGGGGCGGGTTTGCTCAATTGAGGGTCAACTCTGTCAACTCGATCGAGTTCGAGTCTAAGTTGACCAGTTTTATTTGGTGCTAACATAATATGAGGTGCTATGTTTTTTATTATTGCATTGTGTTCCAACATTTCCTCTTTGCTTAGATAAAATTTTCCTGATCTCTTTTTGAGATGTGGAATACTATTGATGAAATGCTGCTTTAAAGTTTAGTGACCTACTTGTGAAGGCATAATTCATTTTCTTTAAATCTAGTTACACGTTGAATAGTCATGTATGTGAAAGTTACAAATACACTTTGGATAGTCATGTATTTGAAAATTACGCCTTTTGTATATAGTTGGTTTGTATATTATATTTAATTAATTTGTTATTTATAATTTGTTTTTATATATAGATATATATTACACAATATATCCCATGTTAGAACTTAGGGCATATTATAAGTCCTCCCAATGTTAAAAGGCTTTGGCCTCAAAGCATGATTACATATTAAAAATGATTTTGGCCTCAAAGCATGATTACATGTTAAAATGATGTCAGTTTCTTTGTTTTTCAAGATGCATCCTCATCCAGTGAATTCTTTTGCTTGATGATACAGTATTTGATATTGTCCTGGGTGGAGGAAACGAGATGATAGGATCTTCGAATCTGCACATAAAATTGTTGCATTATAAAATGATCAATCTATTATGTGGATATTTTTGGGGTCATGCATATGAAAAGTTACGTCTTTTGTATATAGTTGGCTTGTATACTATATCTAATTAATCTGTTTTTATAATTTGTTTATATATATGTATTATATATAATATACTCTATGTTAGAACTTAGGGTATAGTACAAGCCCTCCCATGTTAAAATGCATTGGCCTCTGATTAGATAGGAGCGTTAATGTCTGACAGTTTCTCATTTTCTTCAAGATGCATCGTCATCCGGAGAACTCTTTTGCTTGATGATATAGTATTTGATATTGTCCTAGGTTGACGAAATGAGATGATAAGATCTTCAAATCTCCACATATAATTGTTGCATTATTTGGGGGTCTCTTTGTTGATTTGACTCTTGAATTGAACTTCTTTGATTACATTTCCATGTCTTTTTGACTCTTTGGAATGCAAGGAAAGTGCCATTTCTGTTCATGGTAATGTTGATACCAGTAAGTTCACTGATCAATGCGGTTTTTAGTGATTTGGGTAACGGTCAGATATCATTCTATCTTGATTCTGGGATACTCTGATTCCTTTTAATTTACGTGTTCAAACCTTCATCACTCACTCGTGTTGTTTTGATGATCAACATTGTTTCATCAGTGGCGACACTTTATTTTTAAATTTGACATTGATACTGTAAAGGGCTCTTTATTTGTAGTTTGGAATTCAGAAAAAACATAGTGGATTCAATTAGGTCAATAGATGTTCTGTTTGTAGACCTTTGGAAGTGATGCTTCCTTCACTTCACTTGTTTGACTTCGTAAATCAAAGTTTGACATTGGTTTCTAGAGATAAATTCTTGTCTTTCTCTAATAAAATCTTGTCAATTGTTTTTTGTTTTGAGGTATAACCTTGTCCTGCCAAAACCTAAAATATGTTAGATTATTCAAGAGGGGACGGTGATATTTTTCATCAATTTTTGGCCAGGGAGGTACTTGGTTTTTGGGTGATGGATTGATTGATTATAGATCTGGGACCGATGGGAAGCTTCAGACTCCACCAAACGAAGCCAACGACCCTGAGAAACAAGTAGGTTGGACTGATTGATCCACAACCAATGGTTCAGTTGGATGAAGTAGCAAGAAATGCCCAAGTAAAGTAGTGTGGGATTAGGTCCTGTAGATATTGGAGTAGTTATTCCTGTGCATCTTTCTAAGCTTTTTGGGCATAGGTATAAAATTTTTACAGCAATCCAATTAAATCCTATCTCTTTTCTTAAGGTTCGATAGACCAAATGGGTCTCAGTAGACGTTAATCTCCTTCATCATCATGATCGCATTCCAAAATCTTGCTTCTTCTATTGGGAATCTTGATCACATTGGATTCCGATATCTTAGAAAATTGGTCCATGATCCTTGACTTGCAAGTTATAAATCGTTCTTCGAAGGTCTTGGATTTCTTTTAGTTTGAACTTTGAACCTCATTGACCAGTCTTTGATTTATTATTTCCAATTTCAAAGTTGAATTTTAGAAAGAAAGTGATTTGGCCCAATGGGAGTTGTCCAAAACGTCGTGTATTTAGACAAATCGATTTACCTTGGACGCGTTTAACTACACAACGTTTTGGCCTAATTTGGAAAGAAAATCAGTTGAATTTTAGAAAGAAAGTGATTTGGCCAAATGGGAGTCGTCCAAAACGTCACATAGTTAGAAAACTCGATTTACCTTACTGGTTAGTATCTGCTTTTAACATCATAAATCACGAAATTAAGAAACTTGTTCTTCAAATTTGCGATGGTTGCAATAAAGATTTATGTGCTTCTAAGCGATATTATACGTGATTAATAGTACACAATTTTTGAAATTAAATTGGTCATATTTCAACCTTGCTTTATGTACTTAGAACTCTTCACCTTTATATTATATACCTTTATTGTTAAAGTATATAATAAGATGCGCTTCCTCTTTCAATCAACCCTTCACATATAATCAGGTCGGCTTAATTCACATAATAGAGTCAATAGTTGAATGGCTTTACATGCTGTCTGTTTCCCCGCAATTTGTGAAGTGGTTGCGGTGTTTGGCGTTTCTGCAGTATTCCCATTATGTATTTAAACTACTGTCAAACACATATTTTTTTATAGCTAGAATCTGGAAACAAGTCTGATGGACGCTACTGATATGTCTATAGTACAAATGTTTTTAATAAGTGTAAAATTCGGTAATATATCATCCACGACAATCCTTGCAACCAATAGTATACCAAAAAAATTGAGTTAGATTGATTCCTGAATATCTTTGCTGCCACACACCTTTTTTCTTTATATTTAGTATGTGTAAAACACATCCCAGGAAACCTGCCGGGCACTTCTACTCATTCTAAAGATGGTACACATGGTAAATCGGATTCTACAGAAGCTCGAGTTATGTCAACGCATGGTAAATAGGATTCTACAGAAGCTTGAGCTATGTCAACGCATGGCTCAAGGCCATTAAAACAATATACTCATTAAGAATTCAACATGTCACTAGGTGGGGCTCAACTGCTTTGGCTAGATCCAATTGACACACAGACTCATTTCCTTGCTCTTTATTTTTATCATTTGTCAAAATTTATCTAGCTTTCCCAGGAAAAATGGCTACTGTTCCAAGGATTTCCGCGTCTTTGAGGGGTGGAAGACAATTGCGTCATGAGCTATGGGGAAACATCATGAACTATGGGGAAACATATGGAACAAGCAAGAATACCGATTGTTAGACATGCTATGAAATATTCCTTCACAAGTTGTACACAGATATATTTGAGCAAACGATTGGTAATTGATAATCGAAAAAGATGATCCTTTACAATAACAAATACACATTGAATGGTGGCATATGTGTGAAGAGTATGCATTTTGTATATAGTGGATTTGTGAATCATATTGAATTAATATGTGATTCATATTCATTATGGGTTTATTTATATATAATTATATGTATTATATGCACTATTCCCTAGATATATTACAGTTTGTCATCCATGGTTTGGTTTGGATACTCAATGTGGCAATTACATGGTCAATATTGGCATATTTCATGTAGTTTCTTAACTTGATGCATGCGCAGTAATGTGGCGGGTGTTGGCTGGACTTGTGGTGGATGCTGAGATGGTGGATGGGATTGAGTTGGAGAGGGCTTTGTTGGGACCATAGTCGTGGTGCATCATTTAGTTGTTGGCGCATATGCTCAAGGTCTAGGGGCACTTTGTTCACTTGATCTTGAATTTTCCAATGAGAGCCTCTATTCATGATTGACAGTTTGTCATGTTATGAAATTTCCATAGGTGAAAGAGAATGTCTACTCTAATTGTTTGATATGTTGAATCAAAATTGGCATTCCACGATTGCTTATTGACTAGTATGATCTTCCATGTTAGCATGAATGTAGAAAAATGACTATAGGTATACATGACCCGGTGCTTTGTTGCTTTGGCCTTTTAAGAGAACCAAATCAAGTCTACATGAGCCGGTGCTTTGTTGCTTTGGCCTTTTAAGAGAACCAAATCAAGTCTACTTGTGTGTTTCAACCCTGTAACACAATTCTTTGGCAACCATAATGTTTCTATAGAGAAACAACGCTCATTTTAGGCAATGTTCTTACCTTTCATATATCTTGCAGTTAGAAAAGCCATGTGGCCATCTTTGAGTAAGAAACCAAATTTTGTTCAATCTTATTTGTAGTGGAGTGTCTTTTCACAGTGATTTGTGATAGTAATTTTGTTCAATCAATTGGCTTCCCTTTAACATGAGGTTTTCAATAGTGCTAGACCCAATCCTTCCATTATTATTGTGAAGATTTGACGTCAGTTTGAAGGATATACTATTCAAAATGAGGTTTTTAATTTTGTTAATGTTGTTTTGTCTGAATTATTTGGACAAAAAGTCTCCTTGTTGTGCCAAAGGATCTTTTTCTATATAAAGGTTAAAATGTGCGAGAGTTTTAATATCTTTTTCAACACATTGGTGTTCTTTGCTAGAGGCTTATCATCATTAGTGATGACCGATGACTACCAGAGTGGTTGTTTATTAATTGAGAGACTAAATTTAAAGAGGTATTCCTTTTGATGACTTTTTTGTTCATTTCTTTATAGGGCTTCTAGTAAGGCACAAACAAAAAAGATCTACAACCTATAACGCAAGCTTGTTAGAAGGTGGGCATGGTCATCTTCAAATTTATATAAGAGCCTTCTAGTTCTCATTTAATTCTAGAGAACATGTAACATCATTTGCACAAAAGGGATAATCCCTCCTTATGCACACTAATGATTACCAAGCCCTCGTAATCTTTGGAAGTGCAACGTATATTCCAATTTACCCGTTAAAAACTATTTCCCTCTCAAAAGCTGGCCTAAATGGATGAATTGTGTGGTTTTGTTTTTCACTTGCCATATGAATTATCAGTGTAGCAGGCCCAACAAGAAGGATAACAGACATGGGTTGTTGCTACTAGTGCCTAGGTATATATTCAATAGTGATTTGTTAACCATAAGGGCTTAGTAGTTCATTTCCCCCCCTTCTATGCAATTTAATGTGTTTCCTCTTGGCCTTTAGAGGAACCCTGTAAGGCAAACATAGTTCCTTTGAACTCAAAAGCTTTTCCCATATGTATCCTTATGCATATCCAATCTGTGTTTCTTAATCACTGAAGGGCATGGATAATTTTTATACATGGCGCAGAATAAGACTAATGAGTGGTGATAACATATTGTTTCTACTTGTCGGATGTTGAACTTGAAACAACAAAAAATTATGTAGACATTCAATAATTTTTGTATGAGTATCGGTCTTTATGAATGGTGAGGAAAGAGTTAAGCAAAAAAATGACTATTGACTAGTTGCATCATCTCCTAGCCCAAGGGTGAGATTCTACATATGGTTCCTAGGCCAACTTGTGTTATGGATTTATTAGAAAAATTTACCTATTTAGATTTGAAGCCATTGATGATTAGGGATGTTGGGGTGTTAGGAAAGAGTATTCACAACATGCAAGAATGGTCAAAACTTGGAGCTTACAGCATGAAATTATAGGCCATTCAACTTGACCGTAAGCTTTTTTGAAGTCAATTTTAAGAGACAAGGTGTTCTAGCACTACTTTGGGCCACTACATCCCTTCCCTATCGGTAATACAGTTGTCAATTACGTATCTCCCTTTAATGATTTACTTTGGATGAATGATTTGCGGGAGAATATAGTTGAGCCACTTTGCTAAAGCTTTGGCCAAATTTTGCAAGATACATTTAGTAATTAATTAGCCTCTAGTTGGTATTACCCTTAGGGTCACCAACCTTTGGGATGAATTTGATATTAGCTATTATAAAGTCTTCTAGAAATTTGTTCTGAATAGATCCTTTGTAAACTTGAAGCACTTTCTTCCTTTCTTGTAAGTTTTTCCATGAGTTCGAAGGTTTGGCACTGAAATATCTTACTTTTGCCCAAGCCCACAAATCCCAAGTGGTTTAGTAATCTAAGGGAAATTGTCTAGGCTTGAGTAGTTTTGGTTTGTTGTCTCAAGCAAAGCAATGGTAAAATCATCTAAAGTTAAGGTGATTGCACATGGGGTTTTGACACTCAGACAATGCATGAGGAACTATGCCATGGTTGGTTTGCATGTCTAACTTCTTTCTTGAGTGATGCCTTAAGATTGGATTACTAACTTGTAATGATAGATAAGCCCTTCGATGTTGGTTGTTTGTGTGGGTTTGTCCCCTTCAACATTCAACATGAGGATTCATTCAACCTACTTAGATCCAATGCAAGGATTCACTCAACCTTCCTTAGATCCAATGTTTGGGAAAAGGGCATAGTTTTTCTTTGGACTTAAATTGCTTGAGGAACCCTAATTTGACCACTTGTAGCTCTCATAGTCGTAGAAGATTTGATAATGTGGCAAAGTTTTCTCACGTGGCGAGGAGTTGCAATCTAGGCACCTTTAACAATCCTAATCTTGATAACTTCAAGAGTTTTGCAGAATTTGGTTGTGTGGCTTTGCAACTTTTGATAAAAGGATAGACTTGAGGCCTTTGTGGATTGCGTTAGGTACTTGGGTTCTAGGGCTTCCATGCCTTTGAATAATCATTGATTTTCTCTCCAAATTTTTGAATGAGAGAAGTTATTTGAGCAACATCATTGAATCCATTCCATGTTTTCCCTTTGGACGAGGATCTATTTTCCAATTTCAGTGAGTATTCTATAGGAAACCTAGGATTGAAGGGGCAAGCCACTATGAAAGTAATGGGATTTTTGTGATCCCCTTGTGATACCAAAAGCAACTATTTGGTTGCTTGAGAGTGTCGTTTGCTAGGACTTGAGTTGGTCTAAAGGCTTGAGAATTGAAAGAAGAATGTTTTGGTTTGAAAGCATGGGTGTGTCAAGACTTTTTATTGCCCATTCCTTGTTTTTCCAATAGTTGGATAATCTAAACAAGAGACTCGAGGATTCATGTCTCTTTTACCTCTTCAATTCCTACAAAGTTAGTGTAAACCTTAGATTACATTGGGGTTTCCTTTCCGTACTGCAACAATGATGAGGGAGGGAGCCTTCCTTATTTTTTGTGATCAATGAGGATTTTTAATTGTTACCAAAGTCCAACCCTTTATAAAAAAATTGTCAAAGAAAAACTACATCCATATTGTATTTCATGTGCGATGTCTCGAGAAGATATTGGGACAACATCAATCAACACATTCAAAACTCCCTGTATTGGGTGACATTGGAAGAGTTATTCTAAAAACCTGAAGGCTATCCACTAGATAAAAAGACCTCGTTCCAGAACGATTAAAGAAAAAAATTTCAGCAACAATATCCCTCATTACCCTTGCTATGATGACAAAACAATTCTAAAAGTATAGGCAATTTCCATATATATATATATGTGTGTGTGTGATATAAAAGAAAGAAAATAATGATGATGATAGTTATTAATGTCCACTAATACCAACTTTGGTCTATTGGACCTTTGAAAGATAAGGAGTCACTTTCTATGCTCGAAAAACTTTAAGAGAAGCATTTTTAAAATAACAATTATATATATATATATATATATATATATATATTATTTTCTATGTATATTTTAGCTTTAAGAGAAGCATTTTTAAAATAACAATATATATATATATATATATATAAGAAAAACATACATTTTCAAATGAAAAGGACCAATGCCTCTTCAATTGTATTTGTATGGGGCACCAATTGTAATTCCACATTCATTTTTTATTCAGGATAGTTCCTTTTATAAAGTCTTCTAAAGATTCATTGTGAATGCACAGATATTTGACTTTTTAGCAAATTAAAATGTTTATAAGCTTTCCAATATTACACTTGTTTGGTATTAAAAGTTGTTTAAGCATAAGTGATTTGAGAACGTTGTGGTTCAACATAGGTTATGTGTCTTTTAGTCATGAATAGGTAGTGCTTAATTTGATGATCACGATTTTGATAGCAAAAGTGAGTGTCGAGGAGTTAATATAAAAAATTGGTCTTCAAATAAATTTCTTGTCAACTTGGATGCCAATAAACTTGATAAAATCCTTATAAACACTAAATTAGACAAATTTTATGATTCCATCACATGGTAAAAATATTGTTAGGCTCATGACATAAAATTCTCCCAAAGGCTTTTAGAGCTCTTCCCAAAAATGCCAATGCCATATATAGAGGCTAGGAAAGTCTAAGGGATTGGAGCATTTTCATTTTTCAATGGAGAAATCCTTCATCCATTGGGAAAGCACTAGCAAGTTGTATTTATGAATCCAAAGGTCTCTCTATAGAAGTTCCAAATAAGCATTGTTTCTATGAAGGTGAACATGAATAAATCACTTGTCAAACTATGGATCCCCTCACATGCCCACTGATGTGCTCCCTAGAATTCCCTATCCAAGTCCTACTTGTGTTTCTAGATCATACTCTTCCCATTAAGTAGATAAGTGAATGCATGTGGCTGAATCTCTTAACAAGGTTCACCGTATTTAAGAACATAAATTTTAACAAGTGGGTCATGAGAGGATGAAAGGTATTACTCATCTTACAAATTGGGTGTAAACTTGCATTTATTGGTGGCATCGTGCTTTTCATTGGAATAATTAGTATGCATGGTACCTTCTGTTTGGACCATATTAAGGCCTATACCCATGTTGTGGGAAAGGATAAAATAAGAGTACTTCAACTAAATGCATGGAAACTCTAAAGCATATGAAGGATGGGGGGGGACTGTTGATGATAATGAATGAGGAATCATCACAATATTTGAACTGCATTATTGTTTCTACACCTTGTTTGTAACTTGATATTTCATCTTCAAGTTGCAATAGTTCATGCAACTTGAGGTATATCATGTTCTAAGTTTGATGGAAATCCAACTCAAGAGTAATGGCCCAAGTATAATCAAACTTTATGTCAAGCTTGAATGTTGATGGGGCATATGCTTACCCTTGGAGCTTTGTACTTTACCTACATATGTGAAAGAGTATCTTTGATTTGAAATGCCACTGAGCCAAATGAACACCAAAAATGGAAGCTCGACCTTTTTCTATTTGATTACAAGTTGTAGGTGTTTGAAAAATTAGTGGTAATTGGAAACTTATTAGAAACAAGAGGTTGAAAACCATAACATACATCCAATGGACAATGATTTTTAGACATGAGTTGTTGTGTTATAATTGTGGTGGATGACTTGAAGGTACAAATCCTATTGCTTCTAAGATTTAAAATGATATAAAGGGTGCAACAATCTTATTAATAAATATAGGTCTAGTCAACTTAACAACTGCAAATAGTGTGCCAAAAGTTGATGAAAAATTTAGAATCACAATTGGAGATGTTTGCTATATATAATCCAAAGGGCATCCTAAGAAGTTGAAAGTCAATTTCGCTACTTTGGGTGCTTCAATGGCTTTGTTACAAGGATTGATGATGGCTGTTATGAAAAATCTATGTACGATTATATAAATGCAATAATATCTTTATTGATTCAAAGGTAAATCACTTTTGAAACCAATTGAGATTTGCTCCCCAAGGTCTCAAAGGCACTAGAATAGGTTGATGCAAACCAAGTTAAGAATTGAAGGTCTTGATTGATTACATTGAGCATGCCATCGAATATAGTCTTCAACATACTGTTTCATTGTTGGCCAATAAAAGTATCCTTGCAAATGTTAGCAAGTCTTGATAACTTAAAAATATCCATTTTAAGAAGAAAAATGCACCTCTTGTGACAATTGCCTATTCAAATCTGTCCTCGTGTAAGAACAATACAAATTAGGAGCCTACCTCCAATGACTATTGCAAGTCTGCAAAAATGAGCTCTAAAGTTCTGTGCAAAGCATGTTTAAAAGACTAGGAAAGCCATGTTAGTTGTTGCATTCTAGGAAGTTTGCCTATGAATTAGAGAAATAATAGAGATAATAAATAAACTTTTAGAAAAGGTTCATTTCTTTAGTAAACCATTAGTATGTGTCGGAGAACCCAAGAGGACTTTGCCATTTTCTAGATCAACTTGCAGCTCTTCAAAATTAAAAACAAAACCAAGATAAGAATTCAATGTTTGATGAAACAATGCTTTTTCTTTTATAGTTTGTCTTATAGTTTATACTTTTTGAATAAGTTTTGTCACTTATCAAAGTTGTTGTAAATGATCTTCCCATGTTTTCCTCTAAACAAAGATGCCTTCAAGATGGACCACAAGAAAGTTATTGAGACATGGCTTATAAATTTTGATGATGATTCTTGTAAAATTAGGAGCGTTTATCAAACCAAAATTCATCACCAACCATTGAGAAATGCCATAATTAATTTTTTTTTTGACAAACATCTTCATTCTAATTAGAGAGTATTTGAAAAAAATATTAAACTAGTAAAATATGTAGCACCTTAAAAGTAATCAATGAGACCATGATTATGTGGAAGGGGATTTCGTTCCTTAATCATAATTTTTCTCAATGCTATAGAACTTGTACATGTGCCACTCGTTGCATTTCTTAGGCAATAACAATACCAAAACTAACAAGTGGATATTTTGGATTAAATGATTTTTTAATTAATTAATTATGTCAATATTGAAAAAGAAACCTTAGAACAACAAGAATCAACTCACATGAACTTTCCCATAATGAAGTTATACTGCAAAATTATTTTGATACATGTGCCATTCATTGCATCTCTTAGGGAACGACAATACCTAAAACTAATAATGGGATATTTTGGATTGAATGATTTTTTAATTAATTAATTATGTTGATATTGGAAGAAAAACCTCAGAATAACAAGAATCAACTCACATGGACCTTCTCATAATGTAAGGTTACACTCCAAAATTATCCTTAGGGAAGGATGCAATCACAAAGTAACTAAAGTTAAAAAACCATGTATTCTATCATATTCTAATTTATCCTATTTTAATGAGGTATTTATGCAACCTCATACTTTATCTCTTTATAAAAATATTACATATGAATACATTATTCATCTCTTTGTAAAAATACTTTATATGAATACATTATTCATTTCATTCCTTGGTTTAGCTCTCTCATTCTCTAGTTTGTTGAACTCATTTTTTATTTGATTTGTCTGTCCTTTCAGCTTTGCCTTTGCCATGAAGGTTTGGGCTTGGATTTCCTCTACTGCGAGTCCAAAAATTGATCCACACTTTTCCCCCCTCCCCAAAGCCTGATTCTTTCATGAGGAAACCTGCCTTTAAATGCGCAAGTGGAATACACTCAGCAAAGGGTTCTGCTCAACATTCAACTATTTAGTTAATACTCTCGGTGTAACTTTGGATTTTCATCTATTACGAATTTCTTATTTGAGACCTTTTCTCATTAAGAAAGTGCCTTCGACTTAAATACTATAGAAGTTAGGATGTTCTAGCTATAGAGATACAACACGCCCCTTTAAGGAATGTTTTTGTCCTTAAAGCATAGGAGGGGATTATAGAAGTTAGGATGTTCTAGCTATATAGATACAACAAGCCCCTTTAAGGAATGTTTTTATCCTTGAAGCATAAGAGGGGACTATAAAATTTGATCTTGTAGAGGTAGTGAATAAAAAAATAAACAACTTGCTTGAGCATCCATCCATATTGTCTTGATTGGTCTTGGATTTTCATAAGTCCCTCATATGATTGGTATTTTGTTGATACCATGTACGTCCTTGGTTTTCCCTTTTCTCTTTTGTAAATGTGGGTGTTAATACATGTGTTGTGTTTATCAATTCCATGTTCTCTTGATTGTCTACTCTCATAATAGTGTCCGTGAAGACAATGTTTGACTTTGGTTGGTTCTTCTCACTCCATGACTTCAACTTCTACAACCTTGATGCTAATTTGTTCTTGTTTAGGTTCCTCTTTAGGCATTTGAGTTTGTGTAAGGATTTTCCATTACTCACATGACTATGCCACACTCTTTGTCTACATTTGCTTGAATGGCCATTTATTTTTTCACTTCCCTATCTCCTTTAGTATTCTCGAGTACTAGGGTTAATTTTATTTTTCTCATTCCATAACGCCACACAATTGTTTTTTTAATAGAAAAGGTTCATAATGTTTTCATCTGCGGTGACACAAATATAATATCAAAATCATCATTATATATCGAACATAAAATCCCCCCCTCCCCCCCCTCTCTCTGTCACCACCCACCCACACACCAATAAAAACTTCACGGGGAAATTGGAGGATGTCTCCCCATATTCATGGATGTCATCCCTAGTAAAATTGTCAATGTAGACTTGTGGGAATAACTTAAGGGGTTTCAAATCAAGCAACTGTTTACATGGAACTAGCCAAATGCTCAATAACATTGGTGACTAGTGGAGATAACCCTTTGAAGGGTGAATCACAATGTTCCATGTAGTCCACCTACAAAAGATAAATATCACATTCTCTTGCTCCCTTGAAGCACATGTTTGACTAAGTTGTCACAATAATGGGATACTATTCCATCAAAGTAACAAATGATTTACTAAGCCCCCATTACCATATAAACATGCCCTTGGGTAGTTGAACCTTCTTGGGTGGAATTGAACAACAATGACTCACCGTTAGTGACCCCATTAACTATTTGATAATTGTTGCCAGGATATGTAGACAATTTGTCAATTTGATAATGATGAAATTTTCCTTAGTGAAAATAATAAACTGGATTTGGATGATCCCTTGTACTTGCAACATTGCGCAATCTAGGTAAAAAAAATCTCCCAAGTGTAAGCTTATGTTTGTGTTCTCCTTTGTTTTTGTTTTATTGTAACCCCATAATTCATACCAAGTGAAGATATTGTCAGAGTGGAGAATTTAACTCATACCACGTGCAAAGCGATCATGATCCCATATATCTTACTATAACTAGCATAAATCCATTTTAACTTACTCAATGCTTAATAACTATGGTTAAAATAGACCTTTGCTAGTGGTAGTAATGCACACGTGTGCATTTACTTATAACATAATAGGTGGGGTGACAACAAATCTTTGATCCCTTCTTATTCCATATGGCACAATTTTTTCATGTTCATTGTTATTCAAATTTAAGATCATTGGACTCTTAGATGTCTACCTTAAAACTTAAATATGTGAATTCTTCCGACTCCACTATTTATGCGAATATATGATAACTTATTCCTTCATCATTGCTAAATCCAATTAAAGTCAAAATTCTAAGTTTTTCTTGGGACGAAATAACACAATGTGACAACCATAGTTCATGGCAACATCATTATAATTGAAGTAAAATATTGGTTTAATTAGTGTTAATTTCAATCCATTATTTTTCTGTATCTTGGGTAAATCAGATTCTTTATGGCTTAAGGATGATATAACAATATACTCATTAAGAGCTCAGCATGTCACTTGTGAAAAATGATCTTGGGTTGTGAGGATGACACTCCTCTCAACCGCTCAAGCTAAACCTGATTAACATTTTTAATATGTTATATTATTAAATGTTCTAGAATTTTTTATCAAGTATTCTTAATGATAATTTATTTAAAATTCTTAGTATCAATCAGTGTATTAATAAACTATAAGGGAGAAACATTTTTTTAATAACTAAAACATGTAGAAACTATATTAAAAGAGAGCCATGGTCACTTTGTACAATGTTTTAATACAATAAATATCCAAAGTGAAGTTTTGAAAGTACATAAACACAAAAAAATGCAAGTAGGTTTATATAATGTCGCCTTGATTTTACGTTTTTTTTTAAATTCTAACAATCCTAGCGCTATAAATCCTAATAAATTGTCCTAATAAACATTTTGCAGTACAAAAATAAACACTTGGGAAAATGATTTTGAAGTAATGCCTTGTTGAACAGTCTGCATGTTCTCCTCCAACTTCATAATCCCTTGAGCCTGATGCATTGTTGCTTCTTCCATAACTTCATCTTTGTGGGATCTAATTGAAGTTTTGGGACTTTTTGCAATATGAAGGATGAGTTGTGCAAACTTATTATGCTATATAGTTAACCTTTATATCTAGGTTTCTTTCATAGCCATTTTCATTTCCAATTCGTCATTATTTGGATTTAAAGCTTCATTTTGGATGTGCACAATATTGTTCAGGAGTGAATGATCGATTTGAGGTCCTCTACATGTTTAGCCAACATTCTTACCACTTTTCGGAATTTGTCTATGTCATAAGGATTGCAATCTGATGGATTTGCCATCCCTACACTCTAATTGCCAAAGAACAAATCTATTCTTAGAGATGGATCAACCTACAATAATATATAACCACCTGTTAATGAATACACTATAATTTTTTTTGACTTTCCTACTTATCCCCAACCAATATTTAACACTAAAAATTCACCCCCTAAATTGAACGAAACAAAGTCCTCGTGTATCCTCTACATAAAGACTTCAACACTATTTACCTTGAATAAATTCAAAGTTAGATACACGTAGGAGAGAGCGCTACCTATTGCTCATTGTCCTCCAAATGTGTATTGAACCCAAGCTTAGGTGTTTGTGCTCTACGTCCTTCCCACAAATTCTCAAAATTCCAAGTAAAATGCTACAATTAACCCACCTTCATTGCAATAGGTGAAACTTGAAGCCATAGATTTCTACCCCCCTTGAAGCATAGATGAGTAATGGTCGTGTAAGATAGAGATGTGGCATTTGATATCCCTTAATATATGCATTAAACATTGTCACCCCTTGTCCAAGATATTTGAATGCCTAAGTGATTATGAGTTCTTATATGCAATATTGATAGAAGGTGTATAAGTTGTGGAACCCCCTCATTTTTTCTAAGTAAGCCCTTCTCTAGTGTTTTTCCTTCATTAAATTTGTTGTCTGCTTGTGCATTTTGATTACAGAGGTTATGGCAATATTCTATCCTTTCAAATTGCTTGGGTACCCTCCTAACCCAATCAATTAATTTATCCAGAGGAGTGAATGTGGGTGATTTAACACTTATCTTTTTTATAATAATTAGCAATGAATCGCCTATGACTATGAGAGAGTTTGCTTAGCTTCCTTGAAGTAGCTTTAAACCTTGGTGTAGTTCTAGTGCTTCCGCTTGGTTATTGGAGGCCTCCTCTAATCCCTAAGCAAATTCCAATTCACACTGCCCTTCGAGGTTGAATATAATCCACCTACACCTGCCATCCCTAATGGAGAAACATGTTAAATCTTTAAAGGTGCATTTTAAAATAATCCACTATATTTGTAAATGCACTATACAACTTTATAAGGTATTCTAAATTGATTATAATTGATCTAAATTTCTTTTAGCATCAATCTATGTATTAGTATTATTGTCCATAAACTATCATTGGGATTTTAAAATGATAACAAATTTTCAAATTCATCACATATGTTCTATATTCCATTAGGAATGTTAAACTAAAAAGAACCATTCATTATACATGTATAGCATTTGGGACTACTCAACAAACAAATTTGCATAGAAATAGTGGTTTGGAGTTCATAAAATAGGTAGAGAGTGTGTTGATTTTTGTTTTTGTTTGTTTGCTTATTTGTTTTACTCCTAATGTTTGTCTTTATTTTGTACAAATTTTTATGAAGTCAATGTTCATAAAAACCATCTCTATATAGTGTGAAATGAGCTCCAATAGTTTACAGAGACAATTTTAATGGTCTTTGATGCAAGAGTTTTTTTTGGATAATGACTTCAAATTTTTTTAAAAAGTTATCCCTTTTAAATAAACTAGGGGACATCAAAATAACATCAAATTGAAAATAATTCTTGGCATATGATACTAAAATTTAGGGTTTAAAAACTAGTTTTAAAAAAATAGCGAGGGGAATGTCCCCACCACCATTTGAATCATCATGCTAAGCAGAGCGGATTTAGCTATGAGGAATAAATCACATGACCTCTCTCCCTCTCCACATTATGTTGTTACCTCTACTTCAATGTTCTTATTTTCAATTATCAACATTTCAAACACAGTTGGGTTTCTTCAACAATCATGGAAATGTTTTCCTTAGCAAACTGTATTAATTAAGGCAATGTTTTTCTTCTACTTGTGGTAGCTTACATCTCACATCATCAATGTTTCTCATAGTCATGCTTTGATAAAATGCTTTTGTCACATTCTACCATAGTTCACCATGATCTTCAACAACATGCTGCTATTGGTCTCACAACATTTTTTCGACTATTCTTCTCATTGTGACAACTATCATATTTAGATGTGAATACACATTAATTGCATTAATTTTCAAGACCAAGAACATCATATTTTAAAGGGAATGCTAAGAATATGGTTTTACATTATATCAAATACCCACCATTTAAACCTAGATGTATGAAACTCCAAATCACAAATTCAAAAATATCATTGACCAAAATTGTATTGCAAAATATTGACATAATTTTTCCTGCACAAATCTACTATTTTACATGAGAATCTTGGCCATAAAAACATAAATCAAAGCAAGGATCGAATAAAAATGTATTTCAATTATTCACCTAGAACTAGAATGGGGAAATAAAAAAGTCCCTTGAGATAGGGTTACATGGTTCAAACTAATATTTCAAAGTCGGTTTACCTTCCTACTAAAAAGTAACTATCAACTTACAAAAATATGCTTTGAGGTTATTTTTGTAAATACTAGCAGGATTAGAAATAGTTAAAAAGGGGTTAGGGTTATGCAAGGCTAGGTTTTTTTAAATATGGAGGTGGATGAGGAACAAATATACTATTATAAGGACTCTTTAATGAGCATTCTATGTTCTTCAAGGGATCATTTCCTGATAAGGATCTAGAGGAAGCTAACATTGTGAGACTTCATGGGGATTGGGAGGTTTGGATAGGAACTTTACAAACCTTACAAAATAATATGGTTGTGCTTCCAAGGAGGAAAGGACAATTGTAAATTTTGGATTTGACAAAATTGATAATGGTTCCATAAAGCCACATGTTGGAGGGATGGGTGATAAGATTTGTGATAAGGAAAATGTAAATACTTCTTTGTACTGGGAAAACCACCCATTGTCTTCCTTGGCAGGTTGTCGTAAAGGTAAAAATGCAACTAACTCATTACAAATGGAGGAGGGTCATTTTTTAAATCTCGTTAATCTGTTCTATAGGTCGTTAGAGGGGAATTGCAAACCTGATTTGTTTTGGTTAAGCGATTTGGAAGGACAAAGCATTTTGAAAGGGAACTCAAGGAATTAAGGGTATAGAGGGTGCAATGGTGACTTGAAGAAAATAGTGTTAATGCATGTTAACCTAGAGAAGCATGGTAAAAATGTCTTAAGCAGAGGAAGTAGAAGATTGATTTGGTTCTTAGTTAGGGTATTAAATGCATTAGGGGGTGGGAATGGAAAACAAAGCCATGATGGGGATTTTTTTGGTCACCATATATCGTAAAATAGTTTAAAGCAGTGGACGAATGTGAGAGGAAGCCACAAGTAGGATATCTTCCATAATTCCATTTATTGGTGAGAGTCTAACTTGCATTTATTTTTAAGACAAAAGAGGATTCTATTAATTTTCTTGGTAGTCACTAATTGTGGGACTACATGCATTTATATCTAAAAAATGGAGTCCCTGCTTAGATCCATGCATGCAGAGATCCTCACTACAATCGACCTGGATGAAGTTACCAGGTTGCGATAGTGGTTGACCTTTCCTAGAATCATATCATAGTTTGGTAGGTGATATTTTTTAGTTATCCAACTCATGTATTATTAGATGACATTCTTGTAGAAGTAAACTTGAAAGAAGATTTGGAAAGGGAGATAAAATATTGAGGTCAAGGATAAACATTACCACCAAGTCATTGACTACATGGGTGTCCCTTTTCAATGCTCATGATGTCACATTTATGGTCATTTGGCAAGTGATCGTATCTTCAATTTACGAAGAAGGTTTGTAGGAGGAATGATATTGTAGCTTAGACCCCTTGAAGGAATCAACACTACTCAATCAAAATAAGAAGAAAACATCCATGAAGGGGAGTTCATTGAGGAAGCTTTAGGTCTAAGGAATCCCTTAGAGCTGGATAAAGTCTTGGAGAAATTTTTTTCAAGGTAGCATTAGGTGTTAGAGGGAGTATTGGAAGCTTGTGACCTTTGTGCAACTTTACTTTGGTTGGCGACTGGAATCAACCTAATGTGTAGGAAAATTGAGGTTAGAGGTTCATTGGTGGATCAACTTCTCAAATACTTGGATAAGTCCTTAAATTTTTATTCAAACTTTGTGAATACTAAAACAGGAACTCATCCCTTCAATGTTTCTCTTTTGCAATATGTGGGTTTTTAGGAGTTGTCTCCTTTGGAGGTTAAGAAAGGGAAGCTAGGAAATAGGACTATGTAATTCTAGACCTATATTGGAGAAAAATCATAAGGGTTGGTGTAGGTAATAGGGAATAAAATACACCTATGTCCAATACGGATAATATGTGGGGATTACGTACCCAATACCATTCATAGGTATCGAGGGCCCAATGTTTTTAAATAAACACCATATATTTTGCGATCTAGACAAGCCACCATGGATATCATAGAGGTGGGGACTAAAGGTGGCTTAAGTTTGGATGGTCCCATGGAGGGTATAATTTTTTCCAGGGGAAAAAATCCCATATATTGATAGCTCAAAATAACGATAGAAGTGAAATACATCAAGGGATTTAACAACAAAATTTAGAAGGGGTTGTTAGAGCAGTTGGAAGGGTTCATTAGAGTGGGACACTCCTTTGAGAAGGGTTTTACATCATTATTATGTCATTCAATACTTGTGGTTTGGAAAATCCATTTCAAAAAAATTCCCTAAGTAGATTGTTGGATTTACACAAATCTAATTTTTTCTTGATACAAGAAACCACGGGGAAGGGGCCAAGATCTTGGGAGAATTGTCTAAATTCATGAAGGATGGGATTTTTCAAGTGTAGATTCTATATATAGGCAAAGAGGTTTGGTAAGTTGATGGAGGAAGGGAACTATAAGGCTAACCAATCATGTGATCCTTGAGTATGATATTGGAGCATAACTAATCTCTTTGGAGATGTGGGAGGCCTTTATAGTTTTCAAAATTTATGTTCCATATGAGAATATGGTGGTTTTTTGGGAGGGCTATCTAGTGACATGATTTTCTTAGGAGGAATTTTATTCTAGGTGGGGACTTAATTTTTACTATTGGTAGAGTAGAGATTTGGGGAAATGTTACTAGGAAGACCCCATAGTATATTTGTTTTGAATAAGATGGAGGAGGTTGGTTTGGTGGATGTGTAATGTATTAAATTGGTCCTTACTTGAAGGGGGAATTCATAATGGAAAATATATTAGATAGGTTCTTGGTTTCTCAATCCCTTATGAATGATCAAGTTAGGATCAAAACTTGGGTGGGTGTTAGTGGAGGATCATATCACCTTTCATTGTTTTATTAGTTTGCAAAGGAAAATTGCAAGCCTCCAAGTCCTTTTAATTTCAATTATGCATGGTTAGAGGAAGAAGACTTTATCAAACTGGTCAAATATGAATGGAGACTTATGATCAATCTTTAAAAGAGTTATCTAGTATGCATTTTGTTGCTAACCTCATGGTAGTTAAAAATGCAAATTCATATTGGGCACATGCTAAACATATGGAAGATGAGTAAGGAAGACTTTATGAAAAGGATATGGATGCATTGATCAAGATTCAAAGGCGATGCTAAGGGGTTTGGAACAAAATAAAAGGAAACTTCTAGTAGAGAAGGATGCTTAATGGAGGTTAAGTAATAGATCTTTGTGGCTAACTAAGGGACATGAGAACAAAAAATACTTCTACAACTTTGCAAATTATAGAAAAAAATATAAATACTATCTGGGAAATGAAGAGATAATATGACTTTAAAGAAAATCCTTTAAGTAAATAACTTACTTAGGAGTGGATTATTTTGAGGTGATATATAAGGGAAAATAGAGCTAATATGGAAAAAATTGTCAAGATGACCACCTATATCCCGAGTTCCATTTGCGAGGAAACATGTGGAAGGATGATGGAATAAGTTTCTAAGGAAGAAATGCAAATGGTCCTTCATATCTTTCAAAAGGAAAATTTTATAGGGCTAGATGGTGGGACAATTAAGCTTTTCTTGGGATTTTATGATATTATAGAATATTTGGTAAGGGTAGTTGAAAAATCAAGGACGACATGGATGGTGTTGGTGGCTTTCAGTACCACCTTTCTTTCCCTAATTCCAAAGAAATACATTCTTGACTCTTTTGATGGCTTCAATCCTATATCATTGTGCAATTGTATTTTAGAAGATAATAGCCAATTTTTTTTTTTTTTTTAAGGTTTAATAAAAAAATTTGAGGCCATATTTAATGAATAATTTGGGTTTCTTCATGGAAGAAAAATACATAATGCTATTGGGGTGGCATAATAAGGGATGCATACTATCAACATAAATAATTTTTTAGGCATGGTATGGAATTTGGACTCATCACGACTTACCGATTAAACTAATTGTATTTGAGGCTAATGTTAATTTACATTGGCTTTTATGTTCATATGATGAATTGTATTATGGTTTGGCTAACCTTAGTATCCTTTGTATGTTTAATGAATGGATCTCCATATGTTTTTTCAAACCCTCAAAAAGACTTATGCAGGGATGTCGTTTGACACATTGTTATTTCTTATCATAACAGAAGGCCTCAATAGGGCATTAATGAAGGCAAGAAGAACTGAATCATTAAAAGATTTGCAAATTCATAAGATCTCTTTATTTAACTCATTTACCTTTTTTGGATGCATTATTATTATGTGATGATTCTTTGGAGAGATGAAAATAAGTTGAAAGAAATTTTAGAGTTATATTACATAACTACTCGTAAGCAATTTAATATGTAAAAATATTCTATTTCCTTTAATTGGGAAGAAGGGGACTAGGTTAGGATACTTCTTCAACTCTTTCTCTATCAACATTCTATTTTCAGATAGGTTTCAATTATTTAAGTTTTTTCATCAAGCCAAATGATTATGGAATTAATGATCGAAAATTGATAGTTTAAAAAATGGAGAGGGTGATTTATTGTGTTCTAATAAATGGCTATCTAAAGGTGGAAGACTAATTTTGGTAAAATCAGTATTGGAAGCATTTCTAGTATATTTCACTCATTAGCCTATATTCCCAAAGGGGTTTTGGAAAATAAGAAAGCATTAACCTTAAGGTTCTTATGGTATAGGAACAAAGAGAAAGAATTTATTGTCATCAAATGGTAGGCCATGACTAAACCTAAGAACTTCAAGGGTGGGAAGGACCAAAAATCTATGGAGATTTATATCAAGGGATGGGATTTGGAATCAAATTCTCATTAAAAAATATACTAATCCCTCTTCTCCATAAGAATGGATTAGTAGTATATCCATTAACATTCATATTATTTCCATAGTTTGGAAAGGTGGATTAGTAGTATATCCATTAACATTCATATTATATCCATAGTTTGGAAAGCTATTGTACTATCCTTTCCTATGATTGAGAATTGGTTAGTTTGGTGGGAAAAGGTAAGGGTAAGAGATGATCCCTAGGTGGTAAGTAGATATGCATTCAAGTTACATGAGAATATGCTTATTTCACTTGACATAGAAGGTATATATAATTTGGCTAAAGTAGCATCACTAGAACTCACTACTACATGGAAATAAGAACAAACCATTAGAGAAATTTTGAGGTAAAAAATGGGCCTCAAACCAAAAGAAATGTACTATAAAAATCAACCAATATGATTCAAGGTGATGATGTCAACTATGGGGGATGAATCACCATTTTTGGGTAAAAAGGTAAAAATGTAAAAATGTCAAAGTGAAAAAACTAGTTCTTCAATTCGTATTTTCAACTTATCTCCCTGTATATTCACTCAAATTTTGTTCACGTTTTTTCATGTATTTCTTGCTTTTGGGGAAGCGGGGTCCATCAAAAGTATGCCGAGTGGGTACTCGTTGGACACAGAATTGAATTCCCCATTCAACGGATGCTCGTGATCGAAATTTGAGTGGATATACATGGAGCTAAGTTGAACATACGAATTGAAGAAGTAGTTTTTCTTTTTTCCTCCAAAATTTGATGAAGTATGCTAATATTATTTTATTATTTCCACTATTATTTTATAATTTTTTTAGGAGGCCCATTTTAGACCTCAAAATTTATCTAATGATAGTTATAACAATTGGGTATAGAAGGAATTGAAAGTGAGTAGTGAGAGGCTTACACAATAGATATTAAGTTGAGCCATATCTGCATTAAAGAGGTAGACAATGAGCTAGTATGGTTTATGAATACACTTTGAGCATCTATTCTTTGAGACGAGGATATAAAGCCATGTTTGTTCAAGATAGAGTGGATGATATTGAATGGTGGTGGAGGCCACTATGGAAGGTCATGTCACCTTTAAATCTAGGATTTTTATGTGTTTGGATACTATGAATAAATCCATAACTTGAGAACCATCATAGAAAAGGATTAGACAAGGTCCAAGTAGATGTACATTGTGCAAAGATGAAATGGAGACTATAAGAAAGTTGCTTATATCCCATTGAAATACTAGTAAGGTTTGGGTTGAAATGGATATCTCGCAAATAATAAGGGATAACCAGTAGAATGATACATTTGTAGGTCATTTCAAGCAATGGTTATATAATCCAAAATTGAAGGAATATAAATCCCTTTCCTTTGATTGTACCTTGGGACATATTGCTAGGATTGTAAACATCTTTGAGGATAGATTCATGCATCCTTTCCAAAGTGCTTCTCAAGCTAGGTCTATTTTTGCAAGCAATAAATCCATTCCAAATTTCACTCTAAGATATTTATCTCATGAACCCATTGACAAGTGAGGGGCTTGAGGGTATTCTGATGGTGCTAGTCAAGGCACACAACCTTGTTGTGGTGCAATTGTCCTTACGTTTATAAATGATTCTCATTCCATTAGTTTTACGACTAGCTTGGGAGGGGGGTAAAATAATTATGTAGATATCCTTGCATTAAAGTTTCTCTTAAATTGGCTGTAAGAAAGGTGTGTCTAAAATTTCGGTTTTTGGAGACTCTTTGGTGGTAGTAAATTGGATGATGGGGAAATTTTGAATGTGCAATTTGGTTCCAAGTCCTATATTTTAAGAGGTGAATGCATTTCATATTCTATTAACACACTTTCCTTTGGTCATGTCTATATAGAGCTCAACTTTTAATTTGGTTTTGTTTGAAACGTAGGCCTCTAGTTAGCTATTGATACCTGGATGTGGAAGGAATCAGATGATGGTACATTTTTTCATGAAAACATAATTTCTTTTCTTGATTGAGGAGTAACACTTTTCTATAGTTCAAAATATTTTTATTAGATCTATTAATTTGGTATGTTCTTTTTCTTGAGGTTGTAGATCAATTTATAATTATTTGGACATTTTGTTAGTCTGTTTTGTTCCTCTTCTCCTTATAAATATGGATATCTATGTTATTTTTTATACCATTTCTAAAATGGTTTGATTTATTTTGATATGTACTTGATGATCTATAAATATTAGAGTAGAGATATGTCAAGAGAAGACTAAAATTGTAGTTTTTTTTTATGCTTATCAAATAACCAATCAATTCGATATGCATGAAATGCTAAATGCATATACATAATGCAATTTATTTTCATTTTGAATAGAATTTACAATATATATATATATATATATATATATATATATATATATATTTAGGAAAAACATGCCTCTTTCCCATTATACTGATGAATTACTTTAGGGATGCTATTTAGAGGTCCAATTATCAGCCCACACATAAACGGGATATATATATATTGGGTTTACTTACCCTTACCTCTGCTTTAACCCCGAGGTAGCATACCATAGCCGTAGGTAGGAATATGGCTAGAATCCAGCAACCATTTTTAGGGTTGTGCCATTTTAATAGCTAATTTATGCTACGGACTCAAAGGGCTTTCGACACCAGCCCAGCCTCCGCCAAGTAGTGGTTTCTGTAACTAATATCTAAAATGAAAAATACTAATAGTAAAGGGCTAGGAGGATGAAGTTGATTTTGGGTCTGCGCGAGAACCTGAGCAATCTAATTTATATAGATTCATGATTCATTTCATTGTAAACATGTTATAGGTGGGACTCATATTACACATACTTGATATGTTGTAGCTATAGGGACACATAATAAATGGAATGATGACCACGGTATTGGGACATTGTGAAACACATTTTAAATGGAATGACGATCATGTTGGTATGGCTCACCAGGAATTAAACCATTTTCCAATTGAGCTCCAAACTTCATGTCAACTTCATCTCTACAATCACTAGGTACTTTCTCTATGGTATCTAATTTCAAGATAAATTCACTATGTATTAGTTCATTATTGTTATTAGAGTTATATTATATAGTAATATATATTGATTAACAATGTTATTATTAATATTAATATCTATTCAATTTTCTAATGTATTAATTATAATTAATGTTTGTAAATATACAATGATTTAATCATATATTATATTCATAGAAAAATTACATACAACTATTACAATCAATGCATGAAAAATACTTTTTCAAAAGTAAGCAAAATTGATTACATAGACATATTCAATATTAAGTAAAATATTATAACTATACTAAACATTATAAATATATTGCACATCATGAATAAAATATTACAAATATAACTATTGCAAAAATAATACACATAAAAAGGTAAAACATTGTAGCAATAAATGTGACACCATGTTGGGGATTTTTTTGTATTGGTGAGCAAAAACCCCTGTCTAAACTAGGTTGCGAGTTAGAAAACAAACAATGGTTAATAATGAGATTAGCACAATAGTATTCTAACATAAATAGTAAGCAAAAAGAATCACACAAGGAATTATTCTACAATATTAATTACAAGCATGCCATTCAAACAAAAAATTATAGAGGGAAAAAACATTAGTTATATATCAGTCTAATGTAAAAACATAAAATATACGATATCACATGGTAAGAGTGATTGGAAGTAGGTGGCAGCCAACACCCTCCTTGGGATGGGTCCCTTTCCTTCTTGAAATTTCTCTCCAACAACGGTGAATGAATAACACTTGTCTCCTTGAGGAAGGAGCTCAAGTAAGCATGAGATAAATGAATGGTATAGATGCGAGAGTGAGACTTATGATGTCCAAGATCATTCCTCTAGCATGCCCTTGCGATTCTTCTCTTCTTCAAATTCTATCCCATGGATTTCATTTATAGGCAAATTCCAAGCTTCGTTGAAGAACTAGTTCACACGTGAATGCTCTTCTTTTAAAAATGGGATCCAAGTGCTTGATGGGGACACTTGGGAAGCCAAAGTATTTCTCATTGATGAGTTAGGGGCTTGAATTTAATGATGTTTCCCTCATTTTGTTTTTTTTTTTGAGTTTTTCTGGATATTTTTTAATCTGCACATACTATAGACAATGCGATGGGTGCCTTGAGATAATTGGGACCGAATGATTCACTTGTGTATGGTGAGAGTAATGGCAGGGAGCAATGATGCCCCCCTAGGGTGGCTCTCCTTGGTGGATTAATGAATGATAGAGTAAAAAGGAGATGGTATATGGGTCACGGATAAGACAAGAGGCCAATGGGATGCAGTGAATTATATAGCATAGTAATCCATAAATAATTTGTGAACCAATTGGAGTCCAATGGTATGGGTGAACATAATGATGATATGTAATATAGGGGTTTTTATTATATTACCAAATTATATCGACTCTGAATTCCATGGGGGAATAATGTGTTAATTTTTTTTATCTTAATGTGGAATTATAGTAGGACTTGAAATCAATGAATAATCAAAAGCATAAGCATTCACATGAGACACAATATTTACCCCGCGGAAACCCTCTAATACTTGAGGGAGAAAATCCTATCAAAATCCTCCTTAGAATATTGATAGATAGCAAAGAATGCCTTTACAATGACCATATTACATCAAGCACCCCTGGTGCATTATCAGAGAGAAATAATAAGCACCCCTGGTGCAATCACAGAGCAAGAGAGAAGAGTGAAAGAAAGAAGAACCTAAAAACTTATTCTACACTAAGACCAATTCACAGTTTTGGTCACATGCACACTTCCTTCAAGAGAGATTCGCTCTTCACCTTGATCTCATCAAAGCCTACATTACAAGTGTATCACACATATCATTCTTGGCTTAATTTATATCCTTCTGAATTTAGGATGAACTCGCCTTCCAGCTGCATGTTAGGTCACTTAGTTAGGTTACTAACTCTAGTGTCGCAATTTAAGTGTCGCCATTAGTTTAACTCAAGTGTCGTCATGCAAACACTTAGTTAATTATATCTTCTACTTCAAGATGAACTCATCCTTCAATTGTTTTCAATACCACTCAAGTGTTGTATTTTATTTTAACTCAAGTGTCGTCATGCAAATACTTAGTTAAATCAAGTGTTGTCATGCAAACACTTAGTTAACTAGATCTTCTTTGTTATCACTTAGTTAACTCTTTTAACTGAAGTATTTCTTGTTAACATCACTGAAGTAAACAATTCGAGTTCTCTCTTAATTAAATAAACCCTTTATTGATCATTGAAGTCAACAATTAGAGTTCTCTCTTATCTTAACATATCTTATCTTTATCTCTTGTCTTATATGCATGATCCAATTCTACCATATTTACTTTATTTTTCATATCAAATATACTAAGGATATTTTTCCAATGATGTGATCATATTGTTCTATTATCATTCCAAGTGGTCACATGCTAAAGTAATTCACTCTAGAGGTGTCCAGTCTCTAGAGGAGACTTAATATCTCAACCATGGTTAGTAGTACATCACACATAATTCATGCGTTGAAATGCAAAGCATTACCTCAACACATGAGGATATGTCTTGACACACAAGACCTTAGCCTTGACAAGCAATAATGTACAACATAATCACTTTGACATACAAAGAACTTACCTCAACATATGATGCTTAACCTTTACACATAAGGCTTAGTCATTCTTGAGTCCAACTCAAGAATATAATCCAAGTTTCCTGAGTCCAACTCAAGATCCCTAAGGCACTAGCTCGACACACAAGGCCCAATCCTGGCGCACGATATTGACTTGGAGAATGAATCATGGTGTTGTAACTTTAGCACTCCCTCTCAGTGAGGGAGGCATTCTCTTCCATACCAATCTTGTTTCAGAATTACCTATACTTCGTCAAGGACATAGGCTTAGTCAACATATCTTCTATTTGCACATCAATAGCAATGTACTGAAGTATTACAACACCTCTCTAGACCATGTCTATGATATGGTGGTATTTCATCTCAATGTGCTTTGATTTGTCATGAAACACAATCTTTTCTGAGAGCTTAATGCAACTCTGATTGTTATAGAAAATGACACTAGTCTCAAGCTTCTCACCGAACAACCCAGCAAGTAGCTTCCTAAGCCACACATATTCTCAGCAAGCGGCACTAGCTGAAATATAATCTGCTTCTGTAGTACTCTGGGCTATAGAGCCCTACTTCGTGTTGGACCAAGAGATCATAGCTGATACCAAGCTAAAACAAAATCTGGATGTACTCTTTTGGTCCATAATAATACCACCCCAGTCTAAGTCAGCATAACCAAGTAGCATCACTCCTCCATTGGAAGCATATCCGACTCCATAAGCAATAGTACATCGAATCTATCTAAGCACATGCTTGGAAACAACCCAATGTCTATGTCTTGGATCATACATGAAATGAATCAAGATACCCAGTGCATAACATATGTCTGGTATACTATGTATCAAATTCATCAAGGAACCAACGAGCTGTCTATACATGGTAGGATACACTAGATCCGATCCAGAATCTGACTCATGTAGTTTCTTCAGATTAGAGGTGTAGACATGGATTTACAACCCGTCGTACCAAACCTGCACAACACATCAACTGTGTACTTTCCTTGTGAAAGAATTATCTCATCTTTACTTTGCCAAACTTCCAGACAAAGAAAGTAGTGCATAAGATCCAAGTCTTTCATTTCGAACTCAGAAGTGAGCTCCCTATTGCACCAAGCTATCTGTTGTTCCTCTTGGGTAAGGAACAAGTCATCAACATAGAGAACCGAAGGTTGGAGAATCCCAAGCTCTGAAGATAGGTGTAAATCATTGAATACCAAGCCCTCGGGGCCTGCTTAATCCCATACAAGGATTTCTTAAGTTTGCATACATGGGAGCCCTTCCCTTGAACTACAAACCCCTCAGGTTGATGTATGTATAATTATTCCTCAACTTCACCATTGAGAAAGGAAGTATTCACATCCATCTGGTGAAGATTCCACCCTAGAATTGAGGCAAGTGAAATCATGGCTTGAATAGTAGTGGTGACCTGACCACATGAGCGAATGTCTCATTGTAGTTTATTCCTTCTTTCTTTGAGAAACCACGAGCCACAAATATTGCTTTATATTTTTCAATACTTCCATCAACTGCATGTTTGATTTTATAAATCCACTTGGAATTTACTATTGACTTCCGTCCAGGTTTAGGAACCACTTCCCACACATCATAATTCATGATGGATTTGTATTCTTCCACCATGGCATCTTTCCATACTTGTTTCTTAGTAGCTTCCTCATAAATGGTGGGTTTTGAATCACTGATGTGACTCATTTGTGTTATATATAATGAATATATTTTAGGTCTCCTTCTCTCTATGGATGTGCCTGATCGTGCTCCATGCTTTTAGGCCTCTTACAGAATGTATCGACACCCGGGAATATCTCCTCTACCAGTTCTACCGACTCTTCAGGATCAAGTGGATCTAAGGACTCTTTTGGATTCTCCCTCTCAACATTTGAAAGAGGAGAAACAAAACCTAGATCCTCCATCATGGGAGTCTCATGCTCCTCCATATCTGAATCACACTAAAGTTATTTATAGCACTTGAGGGAAGCCTCTTCATGAAATGTTACATCTCTGCTGACTTCAATGTGCCTTTGACCTGGAACATAGATTCTATAAGATTTGGAGGATTCACTATATCCAACAAATGTTCCTTTATTTCCAGATGGATCCATATTTGTCCTCTTCTCTTTTGGCACATGAAAGTAGACATGACATCTGGAAATATTCAAGTGTCCAACATCTGGTTTTTCACTAGTGAAAACTTCTTTAGGAGCCTTCTTTTCCAGGATAACATGTGGGCTTCTATTATGAATATAAACATCAGTGATGGAGGCTTCTACCCATAAGGAGGTGGGAATATCTTGATCACACATCATATATTTTTGCAGCCTCACAGATTGTCCCGTTCTTTCTTTCGGCCACCCCATTCTGCTGGGGGCTGTAAGGTACATTTAGTGGTCTTCTTATCCCTAATTCTCGATAGAATTCATTAAAATCATGAGACTCGAAATCTCATCCATTATCAGATCTCAAAGCAATAATGCGATTTCTATTTTGATTTTCAAGCAGTGCTTTAAACTCTTGAAACTTGTTGAAATTTTCACTCTTTGCCTTCAGAAAATAGATCCATGACTTGCGAGATAAGTCATCTATCAAAATCACATAGTACAGATAACCACTCAAGGATGGTGCATACATGGTACCACATAGATCTGAATGGATCAAGTCTAGGATCCCTTGAGATATTTTAGTAATGTTTGGAAATATTTTCTTGATGTTCTTACCAAGAGCACAACCAAGTCTACAAATAACATCATGCTCAGATTGAAATACATGCATAAATTTTACTATATTTTGTAATCCAGGTAGCGCTTTGAAATGAAGATGACCAACTCTCCTATGCCACAGTTCACAAGGACTGTATGTGTCATGGATCATGGCTTTAATGAACTTTCTAGGAACTTTGTAGAGAACACCCTCTCTAACTCCAATCACAACTGCATAATTCAAGTATGAATTCTTAGGCCACAAGAGCGCTTTGTTGTCCATAAATATTAATCTGAAACCTTTATCTTCTATAGATGAAACAAATAGGAGATTTTTATTCAGACTAGGAACATACATAATATCATCAACATGGAGTACATCACCTGAATTCAACTGAAATAAAGTGAATCAAACTCCTTAGATAGAATAGGTGGTATTATCTCAAAGCTCCACCTGACAGGAGAAATTATTTTCCTTTAGATATATGATAGTGCTCCTATATCCAATCATTTGTTTTGATGTGCCACTATCCACCAACCATGTCTCAGAACTAGTGGTAATGGATCCAGCTAGAGCTGAGACAAAATAGTACTCCTTCCTTGTCTCTTAATCATTGGAATAATTCTTTCTTGTAGGTTCATCTTCTGTAGTAGTAAAAGCATGAAATATACCCTTGAAATTTCCTCTTTTCTTTGCACGACAGTCTCTTGCAAAGTGACCCTTCTTATTGCAGTTAAAGAATTTGACTTTATACTTATCAAATTTCTTGTTGTATTATTTTTCCTTTTGATGAGGAAACTTCTTCTGAGAAAAGGATTTCTTTCCTCTCTTTGTCCTTGCCGTAAGAGCAAGGTTCTCTTCTTTGGAGGAATCATTTTTTATTTGAATTCTCCCTTCTTCTTGAAGGAAATCATGCCACAATATTTCAAAGTTTGGTTTCACTTCTCGACCATTAACATTAGCCAAGAATGTCTACCACGAGGATGGAATACCATCGGCAACAGTCTGAATAAGATCATCATCGTCGACAATAAATCCAATGCTCATGAGTTGATCTCTTACTTGAGAGATATTTGTGAAGAAGGAAGCAATAGTTTCTTCCTTCTCCATATTCAGATTACAACGGCTTGTTCTTTAGAACTCTCTTCTGACTGGGATCCTTCTTCTCATAAATATTTGTCAAGGTTTTGAAGCACTCCCTTGTAGTCTTCAATGGAGTAACCACTGACATCAAATTGTCTTTCACCGAATCATAAATTATTCTTTTTGCTTTGGCTTGATTCTTTTTGAAAGTAATGTGCCCAACATTAGAAGTAGGCTCTTCAAAAACATTGGATACATATCCATCTAGATCATGCTCTTCCAGGATATTCATAATCCTAGCCTTCCAAGTATTGAAGTTCGAAGTTCCTTCAAGTCGGTCTTCTAGTCTTACTGAGATTGAAGCCATTATTTTCAAGTACTATGCTAAACTTTTGCTACTCATGATCAACATAGGCTCAATATTGACTGCAAAACTTAGCTCATTCATGCCCTGAGCTCTAATACCGTGTTGATTTTTTTATCTTAATGCGGAATGATAGTAGAACTTGAAATCAATGAATAATCAAAAGTATAAGCATTCACATGAGACAAAGTATTTACCTTGGGGAAACCCTCTAGTACTTAAGGGAGAAAACCCCAACAAAATCTTCCTTAGAATATTCATAGATAGGAGAGAATGTCTTTAGAATGAGCATATTACATCAAGAACCCTTGGTGCATTATTAGAGATAAATACCAAGCACCCCTGGTGCAATCACATATCAAGAGAGAAGATAGAATAATAGAAGAACCCAACAACTGATTTTGCACTAAGACCAATTCACAGTTTTGGTCACATGCACACTTTCTTCAAGGGAGATTCTCTCTTCACCTTGATCTCATCAAAGCTTGCATTACAAGTGTATCATACATCTCATTCTTGGATTAATTTATAGTCTTCTGACTTTAGGATGAACTCACCTTCTGGTTGCATGCTAGGTCACTTAGTTAGGTTACTAACTCAAGTGTCGTCATTTAGTTTAACTCAAGTTTCGTCATGAAAACACTTATTTAATTAGATGTTCTACTTCAAGATGAACTCTCCCTTCAACTGTATGCTAGACCACTCAAGTGTTGTCTTTTAGTTTAACTCAAATGTCGCCAATTGCAAATACTTAGTTAACTCAAGTGTCATCATGTAAACACTTAGTTAACTATATCTTCTTTTTTATCACTTAGTTAACTCTTTTAACTAAAGTCTTTTTTGTTACCATCACCGAAGTAAACAATTCGAGTTCTCTCTTTATTAATTGAAGTCTTTCTTAATCATTGAAGTGAACAATTCAAGTTCTCTCTTATCTTAACATATCTTATCTTTATCTCTTGTCTTATCTGCATGATCCACTTGTGCCATCTTTACTTTATTTGTCATATCAAATATACTAAGGATATTTTTCCAATGATGTGATCATCTTGTTCTACTATCGTTCCAAGTGGTCATATGCTAAAGTAATTCAATCTAGAGGTGGTTAGTCTCTAGAGGGGACTTAATAGCACAACCATGGTTAGTAGTGCATCACACATCATTCATGCTTCGACATGAAAATAATTACCTCGACAAATGAGGCATAAAAATTGGTGTCATATTCCATTAATTTGTATAGTAAAATAATATAGTACAATAGATAAAATTTGATTACCCAGGAGGAATTCGAATCCATCTCAGTCTAGCATAGGAATTATCCTCACTACAGTGCTCTAATAGTTACAAACTCAATTGAATGTCAGTTCACCGAAGCTACTATCAGTTAACTGATTATGAAGGGAACATCAGTGAGTTTCTCATGCAATACAGGCTAGAAAGGGCGCATTAGTTGACAATTAGTGGCAACCAGAGCTCAAACCCCTCACTACATTCATGAACTTAGGTGGACTGAACCAGATCACTGAGTTAGCTCCTAAAATCTAGGGAAATGACTCTGCATGGCCTAAATTCATGCATGGAGGTTGCATCAAGTGGCTAATGAGTCCTAGATGACATCTGCACACCACTAGGGGGTCAACAACATCATCCAATACTAAGAAAAAACAAAAATTACTAAGGTGGACAAAGGTTGGATTATTAATTATCCTAACACCCCCCCCTTAATCCAGACTTAGACAACCTGGGCCCTAGTAACTAAGACCAAAGGTCACCCATACAATCAATAATAATAAAAAATATGTTCATGAAACTAAGGAAATGGGGGAAAAATCATGGGACCCCCCCCCCCCCCCCCCCCCCCCCCTCAAAAATGAACATCAATGAACTCAAGCAACCTTCACACTAAGCAAATATCTGAGATAGGAAAATATATTCTAAGTGAAAGACTTTGTAAAAATGTCTGCAATCTGCTCCTCTGTAGGACAATAATGTAGTGTGATGGTCTTGTTGTGCACTAGTTCCCTGATGTAGTGCATATGAACCTCAATGTGTTTGGTTCATTGCTTATGAACTGAGTCACTGGAGATATTTATGGCACTTTGATTATCACATAAAATATATACTGAAGGAGAAGTGCAAATTCCAAACTCTGTCAAGATGCCATGTAACCAAACTGCCTAAATAGTTGCATTCACAGTCCCTATGTACTCCGCTTCTATTGAAGAGAGTGCAAGAGCTTCTTCTTCTTGCTTGACCAACAGATTGGTCCTGATCCCAACATGAACATGTAGCCTGAAGTAGATTTCCTCTCAGTGTTGTCTCCAACCAAGTCATATTCATTAAAACCAAGTAGATCTAACTGAGTACCAACAGAATAATGAATCCCAAACTCTTTTGTACCTTGCACATAGTGCAAGATTCTCTTTGCTTCCTTCCAATGCAACTCATGTGTCTCCTGCATGTACCTTGCCACAACACTAAAAACATAAGATAGATATAGTCTCGAATGTGTTAAGTAAAATAAGCTGTCAATAAGCTTCATGTACAAGGTGCTGTCTACCAAAGGAGTAGAACCACCTTCTTCGAATCTGATGCCAGATAAGAAGGGAAAGGTTGTTTCTTTGCAATAATCCATGTGGAAATTTTTGATAAAGTTAGATGCATATCTGGATTGTGAAATCACGATCCCTGAATATTTTTTAGTAACTTTGAGGCCAATAAATTGTTTCAGCGGGCCTATATCTGTCATGGAGAAGGATTTTCTCAAAGCAGACTTGATGTTCTTCAATGCAATAGATGAACCACTAGTGATGAGAAAGTCATCCACATACAATACAATCAACAATATGAAACCTCCCTTCTGCTACATGTATACATTGCAATAAGATTTGCATCTCTTGAACTTCTGTGACAGTAAGAAAGAATCCATTTTGGCATACCATGCCCTAGGGGCTTGCTTGAGCCCATACAATTATTTCCTTAGTCTTCATACGAAGGAGAGATCATCTATGTACCCCTTAGGATACTTCATGTAGATCTCTTCTTCTAAGTCACCATGAAGGAAGGCACTCTTAACATCCATGTGATGTACCTCCCATTGTTTCGAAGCCGCAATTGTTGGCACTTTGATTCAGTTGTCATTGATGGTTGGAAAGCAACAACTGAGTTTTTAAATATAAGCAAAGAATGTTGTTAGACAAGCTATGACTCAGACAATTGCAACTCAGACAGCTGCGACTCAGACAAGCTATAACTTAGACAGCTGCAATTCAAACAGCTGCAACTCAGACAAGCTGTGACTCAGACGGCTGCAACTCAGATAGCTGTGACTCAGATGGCTACAACTTAGACAGCTGTGACTCAGACGGCTGAGACTCAGACGGCCGTGACTCAGATAAGAACACAGTGATTCACGTCTCGATTTGCGGGAAGCTGGAGATGAACTTGAAAATCTGGGACATGGGTTTTGTGCACAACGGCCTCATTTACCTGACTCGTGAGGAAATCTCCAAACAAAGCTATAGTTTGAGCTATACAAGTAGTTCTCTGAACATGTAATTCTCATATTTACTGTTGCGACCGGTTTTTACAAATTAGCAATTGGTTGAAACAGCTGTGACTCAAACAAGCTGCGACTCACAAACATTTTTTTTGTTGTAATTAGTCAGTTACAGCGTGTAAACTCTGGAATTCAAAGAGACGGTTAAAATGTCAGTTACAGCGTGTAAATTCTGGAAGTTAAAGAGACAGTTTCAGTTTTAGAATTGGTATATCTGGAAGTTAAAGAGACCGAGGCATATAACTTCAGCATCTATAAAAAACAATTAATGAGAACAAAATCAGTGTGAGAATCGAGAGGATGAAGAAGAGTGGTTGCTGATGAAGCTGTGATTCGAAGAAAATGAGAACAAAAATGCATGGCTCGATTTAATGAAGAACAAAATGCCCAGAAACTCAAGCTGCAGCAGCACAGAACAAAATAAAAAGGGCATGTACTGAAATATCTGAACCAGTGTGATATAATTGACATAATTTTTTTTCTTACATAGGGTGGTAGGGAGGAGCAAGGGAAGAATGTAAAGTCTTCTTTGCAAGTTGGTGCTTGTACATTTGGGAGTTGTAGCTTCCATTCAGTTGGTACTGAAGAAACAGAGGTAGCAGCCTCATCTGGGTTGTAGCTTAGATAAAATAGAATGTAAAGAGAAGTTGGAGCTTGCCTTTCATACTAAGAAGAAGAGGTTTTTTCCCTTTATGGGTTTCCTGAGGAAAATCAGTGCCTCTGCATATTTATGTGATTGAACATTGTTTATATGCCTTATATTTAATTATGTTATAACAATATACCTGCTATAAAGGAATGTGCATAGAACCTCTCATATCATATTGATCGTCACACTTCATCAAAGTTAAAAGGGAAAATGAATGTAAGATTGTTTAAGCACAGTAATAACTGATTCACCCCCCCCCTCTCAGTTATTTGAATACTTTCAACAATTGGTATCAGAGCCAGACCCTTTAGTCTAAGGAAGATCTGATAAGCTTAAACATGGCAAGTCATGATGGTTCAACCAATAAAGCTCCTCTATTAGATGGAACAAATTTTGCCTTTTGGAAGGTTAGAATGAGAACATACCTAATGTCTTTAGGTGCTGATGTTTGGGAAGTGGTAGAAACTGCATATACAAAACCTATTGTACTAGCTTCCAAAGATGATAAGCTAGAGTTTAGTTTTAATGCAAAGGCAATGAATGCCAATCTGAGTGGTCTTTCTGAATCTGAATTTGTAAAGGTAATGCATCTTGAATCTGCCAAAGAAATGTGGGATAAACTCATTAGTAGCTATGAAGGAAATGAAAAAGTAAAAGATGCCAAAATTCAAACTTACAGACTGAAATTTGAACAGCTAAAGATGAATGAGGATGAGTCTGTTAGTAAATATTTTTGAGAGTTGAAGAGATTGTGAATGCCATGAAGGGTCTTGGTGAGAAGATTGGAGAAGCTCCTCTAGTTCAAAAGATTTTGAGATCTCTACCTGATAAGTTCAATCCAAAAGTCTCTGCAATAGAAGAGATGAGTGATTGGAAAACTTTATCTATTGATCAACTTCTAGGAACTTTAACTGCCTATGAAATGAGAATCAGTAAAGATAAAGCTACCGTTAGAGAAGCATCTTTTAAAGCAAATAAACAGATAGAATCTGAAATGGAAGAGATTGAGACAAAATTTGTAAGACTGAAAACTGGATTAGGAAAATATAAAGGGAAGTTGCCTTTCAAATGTTTCAATTGTGGTAAGGTAGGGCACTTTGCATCTAAATGTCCTTATAAAGAAAAAGGTCAGAATTCTATTGATGAAGAGAAACATACTTTTAAAAGATACAATAAAAATAATAACTACAAAAAGAAAAATTTATGTGCAAATGATGTTGACCTCTTAGAAGTTTCAGACAGTGAGTCATCTTGTGAAGATAAAATGAATGATTTTGTGCTTATGGCCATAGAAGATCTTGAAGATGATGGAAGCGATATGAATGATGAAGATGCTATTGTTGATATGGAAGGTGAGTTGATTAGTGCTTTGGAAGAAATTGATAGACTCAGATTAAAGAAGAGGAAACAAAAAGAGTTGTTAGTGCAGTATGAAAAGAATGCTAAAGAACCGAGTACAGACTGTAGCTTGTTAAAGATAGAACTAGAAGAAACAAATAAAATAAATGATATTCTAAAAGAACAGTTATCACAGAAAAAGATGAGATGTGACGCATTAGAGGAAGAAGTTGTAAAATTCAGAAAAGAATTGGAAAACTTTCAATCTCTCTATCATCAAAACTTGCCAAGTATTAAAGCAGCAAAATAACTAAATAACATTCTGAATAAACAAAGATCTCCTTTGATCAAGAATGGTTTAGGTTATGAAGAAGGGAGTAGCAGTTTGTCAGAAAACAAAGAAACAACTAAGGTAATTAACTTTCAGAACAACAATCAGTCAGAATATACAAAGTCAGCAAGTTTCATCAAAATTGAAGAAAATAAAGACAAAAGTAAAGTTAATCTAATGAGTGGAAAAGATGATATAGCTACTGGTCTGCAGTCAAGAAGACATGAAAAAGAATTAAAGAATAGAATGACATGGCCATCTATTCCAAGAAGACAGTCAAGATTCAGGTATCAAATTTTTTTCAATGGATATTGTTATTGTTGTTCTAATTTTGGTCATAAAGCTGCAAATTGTGTTTTTCACTTTATAAACATACAACGAAGAATGTTTAACAGTAATCAAGTGCTGCAACATAAAGATAAACAGTCAATGAGAAAACAAGAGTATCATACTACACCTTTTCCAGCAAGAAGAAGAGATTATGCTAGAAATATAAATTCTTTTGAGTCTTTGTACATTCAACCAGAATGTTATATTTGTCAAAATTTTGGACACAAGGCCATAGACTGTCGTTTAAAGAATTATGAATTAGATTCAAGAATAGATTTTTCTGTTAAAAAGGCTAAAGTATGGAAGAAGAAAGAAAACAACCAATGTGGATTAGTGCTTTCTGCTCAAAGACAAAAAGACTCCTGGTATATTGACAATGGTTGTTCCAAGCACATGATTGGAGATAAAGGTAAATTTCTACTCTGAGTGAACACAAATCAGGAGATGTAACTTTTGGAAATGATGCTCCAGGAAAAATCAAAGGCAAAGGATTGGTACATCTAACTAATAAAGGAAAAGCTGAAGATGTATTATTTGTGGATGGATTGAAGCATAATCTTCTTAGTGTCAGTCAGGTATGTGATAGAGGATGTGAAGTTGTATTCAATTCTAAAGAATGCAAAATAAAATCTGTATCTTCATGACAATTGGTTGCCAAAGGTATAAGAACAGAAAATAATGTCTATGTTTTGAAAGAAGATAAGGAAGAGTGTCATCTAAGCAAGTATGATGAGAGTTGGTTATGGCATAGAAGACTTGGACATTTGAGTTTTGATCATTTAATCAAACTTAGCAACAATGAAGCTGTAAAACATTTTCCTAAGATTTGAAAACCATATGATGCTGTATGTAAACCTTGTCAAATGGGAAAATTGACTCGAACTCAGTTTAAACCTAAGAGCTTCACATCAACAGATAAACCTCTTCAATTAGTACATATGGATTTATGTGGACCATCAAGAAAGGAAGGAACAGGTAAATAAAACTATTTTATGCTGATTATTGATGATTACTCTAGACTAACATGGGTTGCTTTCTTGAAAGAAAAATCTGAAGCATTTGAAAAATTCAAAGTATTTAAAGCTTTAACTGAGAATCAAACATGAAAAAAGATTAAAAGCAGTAATATCTGATAGAGGAGGAGAGTTTTGTTCAAGGGACTTCAAAGAATTCTGTGATGAACAAGGAATCAAAAGAGAATATACAATTTCAAGCACTCCACAACAAAATGGAGTAGTTGAGAGACAGAATAGATCATTTCAGCAGATGGCAAGGTCAATGATGAATGAAGAAAATATTTCTCAGACATTCTGGGTAGAAGAAATTCACACAGCTGTTCATGTTCTTAATAAATCTCACTTAAGGCCTAATAGTGATAAAAATCCTTATGAATTGTGGTTTGGGAAACCTGCTTCAATCAAGCATTTTAGAGTTTTTGGAAGTAAATGTTATATCAAAAACAATGATGAACATCTTGGCAAATATGATGATAGGGATGATGAAGGTATCTTTCTGGGGTATGCTACAAATAGCAAAGGATACAGATGTTACAATAAGAGGTCACGTAAAATGGTTGACAGCATTGACATTAAGATTGATGAAGGTCTGCCTGTAAAAGATATTCAGATAAAAAATGTTGACACAGAAGATGCAACTGAAGACGAAGAAGAATAGGTCCAAGAATCAGAAAAGGAAGACTCTGAGTCAGAAAATGAAAGTACAGGTACACAGCAACAACCAGTAAATCCTTCTTCAAGAATTATTCAAAAGAATCATCCTAAAAGTCAAATTATTGGCAACAAGAATGAAGGTGTTCAGACAAGAAGTAAGTTACTTAAGAATTCAGAACAGTCTCACATTGCTTTTTTATCTGTCATAGAACCCAAGAATTTTAATGAAGCTAGTAAAGATGAAGATTGGATAAAAGCTATGAATGAAGAGCTTGATCAGATTGAAAAAAATAATACTTGGGAACTTGTTCCTAGGCCAACAGACAAGAATGTGATTGGGTCCAAATGGGTGTTTAAGAATAAAATGAATGACCAAGGACAAATTGTCAGGAATAAACCTAGATTGGTTTGTGAAGGATATGCTCAAGTTGAAGGACAAGATTTTGATGAAACCTTTGCGCCCGTGGCAAGAATGGAAGCTATCATAATATTTCTTTCTTATGCCTGTCAAAAGAAGTTCAAAATTTATCAGATGGATGTCAAGTCAGCATTTCTCAATGGAGATTTAGAAGAAGAAGTTTATATGGAACAACCTGAAGGATTCTCTTTAACAGACAATCCTGATCATGTCTGCAAATTGAAGAAAGCTCTATATGGATTGAAACAAGCGCCAAGAGCCTGGTACTATAGATTAGATAAATATTTACAAGAGAAAGGATTCAAGAAAGGCAATGTTGATAGTAATATGTATATCAAAACATAAGGTGATGACTTATTAGTTGTTTTGGTTTATGTTGACGATATCATTTTTGGATGTACTAATGCTTCTTCTGTTCAATGGTTTGCTAATGCTATGCAATATGAGTTTGAAATGTCCATGATTGGAGAACTGTCATACTTTATTGGTCTTCAAATTACTCAGAGTTCTGAAGGACTATTTATCTCTCAAAAGAAATATCTACAAGAGATGTTGAAGAAATTTCAGATGGAGGATTCTTCACCTGTTAGTACCCCTATGATTTTTGGCTGCAAGCTTAGCAAAGATGATATTTCACCGATGTTGATCAAAGAACATATAGGTCAATGATAGGAAGTCTTATGTACATTACTGCAACTCGTCCTGATATTATGCATGTTGTTGGAATGGTATGAAGATTTCAGTCTGCTCCCAAACAAAGTCACTTGGTAGCTGTGAAGAGAATTTTCAAATACTTGAAAGGCACAATGACTTATGGTCTCTGGTATCCTAGGAATCAAAACTTTCAGTTGATTGCATATTCAGATGCTGACTGGGAAAACTGTTTGGATGAAAGAAATAGAACTAGTGGAGGTGCATTCTTCCTAGGCGATTCATTAGTAGCATGGATGAGTAAAAAGCAAGGTTCTATCTCTCTATCTACTACTGAGGTTGAATACATAGCTGCTACAACATGTTGTACTTAGGTATTATGGATGATACAAACTCTTGCTGATTTGGAGGTGAAATATTCTGAACCTATTCCTATTCACTGTGATAACACAAGTGCCATTAATGTGTCAAAGAACCCTGTTCTTCATTCCAAGACCAAACACATTCCAATCAAGTATCCTTTTTTAAGGGAGCAGGTTACAAACAGAGTTGTCCAATTACATTTCATTTCTTCTAAAGAACAGATTGCTGATATATTTACTAAACCCTTATCCAAAATCCAGTTTGAATATCTACGCCAGAAGTTGGGTGTCATATCTTGTTCCAATTAACTTGTTCACTTTGGCAGGGAGAGTTTGTGCTTATTGCATATCTGATGTAATTCTGAGATGGTTCCAGAATGTTTTATTTGCTGATTTCTGAGTTAATATTGATAGAGGGAGATGTATTGTCATGATTTCTTTGAAATTAATGTCAAAGGGGGAGAAGTTCAGGTAGTTGCAAATAACAAGCAGTCAGTGATTACACTTACAACATCATAAATTTTAGGTTTCCATCAATGCCAAAGGGGGAGATTGTTGGCACTTTGATTCAGTTGTCATTGATGGTTGGAAAGCAGTGACTGAGTTTTTAAATACAAGAAAAGAATGTTGTTAGACAAGCTATGACTCAGACAGCTGCAACTCAGGCAGCTACGACTCAGATAAGCTATAACTCAGACAGCTGCAATTCAGATAGCTGCAACTCAGACAAGCTGTGACTCAGACAGCTGCAACTCAGATAGCTGTGACTCAGACAAGTTGTGACTCAGACGGCTACAACTCAGACAGCTGTGACTCAAACAAGTTGTGACTCAGACGGCTGGGACTCAAACGGCTGGGACTCAGACGGTCGTGACTCAGATAAGAACACAGTGATTCGAGTCTCGATTTACGGGCAGCTGGGGACGAAACTTGAAAATCTGGGACATGGGTTTTGTGCGTAATGGCCTCATTTACCTGACTTGGGAGGAAATCACCAAACAAAGATATGGTTTGAGCTATACAAGTGGTTCTCTGAACATGTAATTCTCCGATTTACTGTTGCGGCCCTTTTTACAAATTAGCAATTGGTTGAAACAGTTGTGACTCAAACAGCCGTGACTCAAACAAGCTGCGACTCACAATTTTTTTTTTTTTTAATTAGTCAGTTGCAGTGTGTAAACTCTGGAATTCAAAGAGACGGTTAAAATGTCAGTTACAGCGTGTAAATTCTGGAAGTTAAAGAGACAGTTTCAGTTTTAGAATTGGTATATCTGGAAGTTAAAGAGACCGAGGCATATAACTTCAGCATCTATAAAAAACAATTGATGAGAACAAAATCAGTGTGAGAATCGAGAGGATGAAGAAGAGTGGTTGTTGATGAAGCTGTGATTCGAAGAAAATGAGAACAAAAATGTATGGCTCGATTTAATGAAGAACAGAATGCCCAGAAACTCAAGCTGTAGCAGCACAGAACAAAATAAAAAGGGCATGTACTGAAATATCTGAACCAGTGTGATATAATTGACTGAATTTTTTTTCTTACATAGGGTGGTAGGGAGGAGCAAGGGAAGACTGTAAAGTCTTCTTTGCAAGTTGGTGCTTGTACATTTGGGAGTTGTAGCTTCCATTTAGTTGGTGCTGAAGAAACAGAGGTAGCAGCCTCATCTGGGTTGTAGCTCAGATAAAATAGAATGTAAAGAGAAGTTGGAGCTTGCCTTTCATACTAAGAAGAAGGGGTTTTTTCCCTTTATGGGTTTCCTGAGGAAAATCAGTGCCTCTGCATATTTATGTGATTGAACATTGTTTATATGCCTTATATTTAATTATGTTATAACAATATACCTGCTATAAAGGAATGTGCATAGAACCTCTCATATCATATTGATCATCACACTTCATCAAAGTTAAAAGGGAAAATGAATGTAAGATTGTTTAAGCACAGTAATAACTGATTCACCCCCCCCCTCTCAGTTATTTGAATACTTTCAACAGCAATTGCCAAAACAAGTCTGATAGAGTCCATTCTTGCTTCTGGAGCGAATGTATCATTATAGTCCAAGCCATGAAATTGTGAATACCCCTTGGAAACCAATCGAGTTTTGTACGTGGTTGTAGATCAATGAGAAGCAAGGTTTTTTTTGTAGATCCACTTGCACTGGACTAGCTTTCTCCCTAGAGGAAGAGAGACAAGATCCCATGTCTCATTATTTTTTTTGAATAATAAAAATAGTAAATAATAATATAATGAATAATAAATTAAAATATTTAAATAAACATTAGTTATATATTAACAAGAGTACGTGTCTCCTCATCTTAATTATATATTATACATTTTTATTATTGAGTTGTTCTCTATTGGTTGATTTGAATATATCTGGATACATTTATAACATTGTTATCAGATCCAACCTGATCCTACCATTGGCCATCATCCCAGAGCATCTATGAACCTTTGCTTTTATCCATCAATTATAGGGTTTCCATAAATCAAACTCTCCAATCATCGTAGCCTCCAGTCACATCTACTATAGCGCTTCACTCCTCAACATATACAACTCCAAGCACCGTCCACTCCCTTCACGCCTTCACACCCAAGCTCTCAAAATTCTCTAATACCAAACCCACGTTGTTCTGACAACACTCCACAACCACGTAACCCGCTTTTCACCTGCTGCACATCCTTTCCCCCACACAGCCTCACTCGTTACGTGCACTGATCTACATCCATCCATCCCCTTTATCCTATGCCCTACACGTCAAGTCGTCCCCACGCATCAACCACTCCAACTCCCCATTGCGTCCATCACACAACTCCCAACCTCACGCCTCCCCACGCATTTCCCACTCTCGCCCCTCATCCTTCACTCCAGCATCCACTATTCCCATCACGACCAGCTCTTCCCCCGCTCCTACGTTCATCCCCATGCCAACACCTACATTTGAATTTCCCCAAGCACCCTGTGCCTCCTCCTCTACGACACTCTCCCTCCACATAGGTCTTGGATCTCCTTCCCTTGTAAAACCTCCCTCTGTGCTTCACACAACCTCCGCATACACTCTCCCACCTTAGACGCCCCAGCTGCACCACCAACGCTGCTCATCGTATGCTCCCTTCCTTAGCTTTCCATCCTCTCCTAGAATCCTCCTCCACCACTCCTCCAGCTTACGCGTTCCCATCCCGCGTCCCATCTCCACAACCCCAACTTCCGCACCGCCGCCCCCCTTCCTTTCCCTCCCTCTGCACTTCCCACGCCTTCTCCCTGCACGACTCTTTACACTGCGCCACCGCCACTCCGCCTTCCTATTCCACTGTGTGATGTCCTCCTCCCACCCTCTATCATGTGCTGCCTCCACGTTGACTCCCCCACATCGTTGAGCCACGTCGATATCACATGCTCGCCTTCCCTTCCATTACCCTACACTTCAACCATAAAACCCTAATTCCAAATACATTAATATTATTGTTATAATAATATTATTAAAACCCTATTTTCAAACTATTCAAAAAATTATAATAATAATAGTCTTATTATTATTATTATAGCAATTCAAAAAATAAATTTTCTATTACATAGTTTAATAGTAATTTATTTTTTATGATAATTAATATTATTTAATAATTATAAACTATTACAATTAATTGGGAAATATATATATATAAATTTGAAGAAAAAAGAACTTCTTCTTACAAAATAACCATATTAGGGTTATTACGCATGTCATAACTAAATCTCATCGAATAAGTCAAAGTCAAAAGAAGGCTCGTCAAAGAAGTTGAAGACCATTTATAAGCGAAAAAGTCAAAGACCATCTATAGTAAAAAGGAACGACCATCTAGTTCAGAGACCATGGAAGCTAGTTTGCGAATACAAATAGAAAAATTAGAAACAAATTTAAAGCATTATCGAAGAGACAATGATGAATTGTGAGACATGAATAAAAAAATGGAAGTAAGGATTAAATTACATGAGCTTCAAACGAAGTTTGAAGAACAACAAATTTTCGACCAAAAAAATCATATAGAAAAATTGTATGCACAAATTGAGGAATTAAAAGACAAAAAGGATTTCAATCATAGATTAAAAAACTAGGATATAAAAAAGAGCTGAACGATTATAAAGCATAAATAATACGCTTGGACAAAATCGTTAACGACAAGGATGAAGAACTAACACATATAGGATACAAAATAGAAGATCAAGAATCAGAGGTCGACCGGTGTCGAAAACAAATAAAAGCTCTTCAACAACAAAATGAAGACTCTAAAAAGGCACACAAGTTGGATATCGTGAAAATTAATAAAGCATTATCCAATAATTCTGAAAAAATTCTCAGGTTAAGAAATCATAACAAGACATTAGTTACAAAAATCAAGAAATTGAAAAATAGTCGGAAGGCAGAGCACTCTATGGAAGACATTGAAGAAAAACTTCTATACAAGCAGGAAGAAAATAGCTACATTAGAAATTATAACGAAGATTTTAAGGAACAACTTAAGAGGTCCGAAGATGAAAAAAATTCCCAAGGAGAATTGATTAAAAAGTTTCAAAATGATAACTTGCTGTTAGAAAACAAGTTGGAAAAAATACAAAATGAAACATTAAAACCTCGAATGAAATTACAAGCTCCAGCTCAGATTAATGCTCAAAAGACCGATTTCGTAAAAGTAAATGACGTTGTGAGAATTCCCTATAGACACCCAAAACCATAAAAATCGATATCCTAAAAATTATGAAATGACGAAAGATAGTGGTACTATTGCAACCAAAGCTCATGACGACAGTTCACTATGGAATCACAACGCTAAAAAACGAATCAATTTAGGATGGATAAATCCTGCTACATTTAAAAATTTATGTTCTGTACTCAACCAGTCATATCGACATGTTTCGTCAACTGCGACACCATAGAAAATGATGCGACAACATTATAAGGCTTTGAGGACAAAGCCTTTCTAAGAGAGAGGCAATGTTACAAATATTAAAAATAGTAAATAATAAGATAATAAATAATAAATTAGAATATTTAAATAAACATTAGTTATATATTAACAAGAGGATGTGTCTCCTCATCTTAATGGCCAAGCCATATTTAAAGGCGACCAAACCTATTGTAATCATCATCTTCTATATCATCAATTATATATTATACATTTTTATTATGGAGCTATTCTCCATTGGTTGATTTGAGTATATCCGGATACGGATATAACATTGTTTTGTAGTTACTCATATTCTTCATCCATGGCATCCTGCCATCTTGGATCATGGAAAGCCTCTTTGAAATATTGTGGATTAGACCCCACCATCATGTAGCACCTCTCTGGGAGAAGTGGATCTGTATGACATAGGGCAAGGTTTGCATATTGATACTGAGATTTGGTTATTCTATGGTTAGATGGATCTCCATCAATGTTCCCAATAGCTTCAAGGAATTTTTGAGCCCATTTAGGCCTTGTATTGGGAGTAGGTGTTGGATCTAGATCTGGATATGCTTGATCTTCACACTCAACATCAAGATCTGATTCAACTTGGTCCCCATCTTCAGAACATGAATCTGGATCATCAGAAGAGACATCATTCTGATCCTCATCAGGTGAAAATGGAGTAGGAATATCAGATCTACCTTCTTCTTCAACTGACTGTAGATCTTGCAATGGATCTTCATTGAACTGAACACTTCTTTCAATGAAGCATATTCTAGTTGCAATCTCCATAATTTTGTATGCTTTTTGCATCCTCTGCATAGCCCAACAAAATGAATTCACTACTTTGGGGTTGAAGAGATTGTATTTTGTTAGATGGGATTATGGCCCATGCCTTGGATCCAAAAACCCTCAAGTGAGAGACATATAGCTTGTGTCCCTTCAGTGATTCAAATGGAGTGACCCCATCCACAAATTTGTGGGGTACACTGTTCTGAATGTATGAAGCACAATTCACTACTTATTCTCGTAGATATGGTGGAAGATCCCTTGCTTCAAGCTGACAAGTAGCCATTCCTTTGAATGACCTATTCTTCCTCTCAGATACACCATTTTTCTCTGGTGTGTATGGGACATAATGTTGCATTTGGATGCCCTCATAAGCACAAAACTGCTGCAACTCTTTCTTGATGTACTCCCCTCCATTTCCAGATATGAGTGCTTTGATCTTCTTCCCAGTAGTTTTCTCAACCAAGGCCTTGAAAACTTTGAAAGTTTAGTCTACCTCATACTTATGCTTAAGAAAATAGATCCAACAGAACCTAGAGTAGTCATCTATGAAGGTCAGAAAGTATCTGGATCCATTCATAGAAGTTGTGGGAATTGGTCCTGATACATCAATGTGTATCAAATCAAGTGTGGAGGAAGCTCTCTTTTCCTTCCCAACAAAAAACTTTCACTCCAGATGCTTCCCTACCAAGAAACCTTTACAGATTCCTAGAGAGAATTTTATGTCGGACAATCCTTCAACCTTATCTTCCTTATGCAACTAGTGAAAGTACTTGAAATTGAGATGTTTGAATCTCTCATGCCAAAGTCTGCTAGTCTCATTAGCATGGGTCAAGAGGGAACTTTGATGTGAATATGGAAAAAAAGGGAGAACCCATATGCCTTAGAGGCATGGTTTGCAACACCTTTAGCTATTAGCTTCTTAGAAGAGATCTCTGCAATCTCAACTGTGTCAGGTCCAAAAAAAAATTCCTTTGGTGAACCTTTGTGTGTCATATGATAAACAGATAACAAGTTTGTTGCCAAAGAAGGCACATACATAACATTGTTGAACTTTCCATGCTCCAATTGTATTGTTCCCTTCCCTTCAACAGAGATTTGTGAATCATCTCCCATGTGAATACTAGGACCATCAGTGAGATCTAGAGAGGAAAAATACTCTCTGGAGGAAACCATGTGGTTGGAGGCTCCAGAATCTATGAGGAAATCTTGTGATTGTGAGAATCCATCCTTCAGTGTATGGCATCTCTCATTATCATCTGTCTTGATTCAATAACTAGTATTCCTTGTTCCTTCTGGGAGGGAAATGTTGTCATGTTAAAGAAGTTTGTCCATTTGATCTATAGTCTTCTTCATGCAAGAACTCTCTAGATGGTTTCCTTTCTTGCAATAGGTACACTTGATATTCTCAAACCTCTTTTGCTTATCCTTCTTGGAGCTGGAGGCTCCTTCTTATGTATTAGGATTCTTCTTTGGTTTGGATTCAAATTGCTTCTTGTCCTTTCCCTTCTACTTCCCTTTAGCATTTGCATTTTTGGACTCCCCATCCATAAAAGCTTGATTCTTGGAGGCCTTCAGGGATCCCATCTGGATCAATTTTTCTTGTTCTTGGATCAGGCATTTTGTGAATGCATCTAATGAAGGCACTTTCCAATTGGGGATTGAGAATCTCCCACAGTGGAAGGTAGACACAAATATTGAAAATTCAGGGCCAATATTACTCAGGATGGATAGCACTAGATGTTCATCCTTCTTGTCAATTCCACATTGTTTGCACTACATAACCAAGGACTTGAACTTTGAAAAGAACTATTGCATGGTTTCGAAATTGTTGGGTTGAAGAGAAATTAATTCATTCTCCAAAACGTGGCCTCTCATCTCATCTTTCTTACCAAAGAGAGTTTCAAGCTTCTGCAAAACCTCCCTTGGGGTTTTCAATCCATCAAGATGGAAGAGAAAGTCTCTGGAGATGTGAATACACATAAAACCAAAAGCCTCATCTAGTTTGTTCAGGTACTTTGCTTTCTCAGCAACTGCTTGAGGTTCGACTTCCTTTCCCATTGTGACCGTGGACAGACTCTTGTTGCACAATACAATCTGCATATCTTCCCTCAAATCCATATAATTGAAGGGTGTTAGGATTCTTGGTGTCAAAGGAGCATTTGAATTCTTCATCTGTAGCTATTGGAGCAAAGGAAAACTGCTACTGCTACTACTGTTGCACTGAAAAATTCTCAAAATCCTACAGAAAAATCTCAAAACAAAGATAAACCAGCTCCGGTGAACTGTGATACCATGTGAAATTATGGAACACAACAGATCATTGAGCCTGGGAATACCTCATAGTGACAGAAATAACAAGGTAGAAGAATTACAGTGAAATCTAGCAAGAATTGAGCAGTGAAATCAAACATGCAAACAAACTCAGATGTGCATCAAAACGGGTGTCATATTCCATTAATCTATATAGTAAAATAATATAGTACAATAGAGAAAATTCGATTATCCAGGAGGAATTCGAATCCATCTCATTCTAGTATAGGAATTATCCCCACTATAGTGCTCTGGTAGTTACAAACTCAATTGAATGCAGTTCACCGAAGCTACTATCAGTTAACTGATCATGAATGGCTCATCGGTGAGTTTCTCATGAAAAAAAGGATAGAGAAGGTGCATTAGTTGACAATCAGTGGAAATCGGAGCTCAAACCCCCACTACAGTCATCAACTCAGGTGGAATGAACCAGATCACCGAGTTAGATCCTAAAATATAGGGAATTAACTCTACATGGCCTAAATTTATGCATGGAGGGTACATAAAGTGGATAATGAGTCATAGATGACATCTTCACACCACTAGGGGGTCAACAACATCATCCAATATAGGAAAAAGAAAAAAGTACTAAGGTGGACAAAGGTTGGATTATTAATTATCCTAACAATTCTACCCCGATCCCCGAATCCCGACCTTTATGTATCGCCAAACGTGGAAGTCGACAATTGGGGGATCCTTAGATTTTATTAAAATCATTTCCAACTCCCTACTCCTAACCTTGCAATTTTAACAATCGCCGAAGTCGGTAGTCGAGGGATCATCAATTTGGAATCCAATCTACTCCTGACTCCAAACTCCCGATTTTTTCCTATCCAAGTTAATTTAGTTGAGGTTGGAGGTTGCAATGATGATAATTCTCATGTCTAATTTATTCCAGACACCCGACTATTTCCCATGTTTGTATACAACGAAATTTAGAGGTCGGGATGTTTTTACTATTTCATCAACTCCTGTCCCCGACTCCCGACTCCCGACTCCCGACTTTTGGGAATTCATGCTACCATTAGTATTTCCCATTTAAATTGCACACGCAAAACTTGTTTTTATTAATGCACCTAATTAATGAAACCATTTGTAAGGTGATGGGTGTGTAATTAATGTTTCATTGATGATGGGTCTATAACTATTGTCTTAACCATCAATTGTAAGGTGATGGGTGTGTAATTAATGTGCCATTGATGTGGTCTTAATTAGGGTTTTATTTAATCACAACTAGAATTTCTAACATTGAAACACCACAAATGAAGAGGTTGGAGCTTTAGATTTTTCTCTATGCAAGTGAATTGAGTTCAGTATCACTCGCATAGTTTCATAATTCCTACAGGTATTTATCATTTGTTTTTGTTTTCACGAATTATCGATATATGGAATTTTAATGGAAAATTTTGTTGTTTGCAGAACATCCTGCCTCCACCATGGCCAAGCGAACCAGGTCCAAGGCCACTATAGAATATTTGAAGTTGAAGGACCCAAATTTTGGTTTTTATTCTGACAATGATGCGCGGGTCGTCGATACCCTTTGCATGGATTGATCCAGGATTTACGGTATTTTCGATGGGGATGACTTCTCCGAGTTCAAAGAAGAATCCCCTATCTACCAAAACATCAGTAACTCCCAGTTTCATGTTATTGTTGTTCGGCCTGCGTTCATGCCATACGTTGATATGGTGAAATGGATGATCGACTACGCAGACATCCCAGCCAATACCTTCAGAGATGCTCATCAGGCGGTCTATGCTTCATTCAAGCCATATAATTTTGCAACTATATATTCCTTGAAAGCTCCACAATAGTTACTTACACAAGAATTCATCCGTGCATTTGAAAGTAAGTATGAGCCAGATGTTCTACTTAAAACCTGGATGGCTAACCCAGATACCTTTATTTTGAATCCAAACAAACAATACCCCATTGTCTCACTAAGGGATCCCTACAAGCTATTGGAGGCCATGCTATTTCTCTTCTATGGTTCTGATACCTGTCAGTATTTCAAGCTAGAATGTATACCTTTGTCCCATTATATTTCTAATACATGTGCGATCTTCAATTTGGCTCAGATTTTCTTTGTCACATTTAGAGATTCCATTGCTCAGGATAAAAAAAAAATTGGCCATTAAAAAGCCCATATTTTATATGTATGGTTATCTTATGCACATAATTTGTGCCACATTTTCATATCCTGCCATGAGCTGGAATTGGGCCAGGGAAAAACACCCAATTCATATCTATTGCTCGATTCCTTGGAAGGATAATTATGCTCCTTATATTTATGACATCTGTGATAAGTTTTTCATTGCAGTATACTTCACCATTTTCAAAAAGAACTCACCTAGGATTTCTGAGGAAGCCATTTCCTTAATATCTATTATGGGAGACTGGTACATTGGTGAGTATTTCACCTATATCCATATTTGGGGTAGCAAGTCAGTTCATCTGTTTCCAAGTATTGTTCTAGACATAATGGTTTTTTTGGAGGTATCTTTCCAGACCGTCTATGATGCGGTTCATGGTCAGTTCCATTCTTCCAAAAGGAGGGCTTGGCCCAATTTTCCTCTGTATATTAGCCACTTGACCATCCACAATGATACTCATGGTATTACTCTTGCCAAGGAGTTCAATAAATTGCAGTTATCTATTTATGATAAGAGGATGCACGACCCTAAAGGTATTATTGAATAACCTTTTATTCAATCTCACTTGAAGAACACTTATGTGAATCAAATAGATCTAGATGACTCTTTATATCAAAATGAACACACTTTTGAAGAAGTGCTTATTAATTTAGTTGAACAAGACCAAAGGTTGCTTGTGCATGAGGCACAAAGATAGCTAAAAATCAGGGTGGTAGAAGAAAGAAACATAATCTATAAACAACAACATGATGTTTCCAGAGAAGCAATGGAAGCTGCAAACAAAGCTATAGTAGTAAGTTCAGCTTCACCCCAGTCTAATACACAACAAGAAATGGATAAGAAGTAGGGTAAACAACCTATGGCAGAGTCTCACTCTACTACTCCCATCCAAAATATAAACTTACTCATTCGGCATAATCATACTCTCCAAAGTAAGTCATATGTTTATACTCAATCTGTCTATGATGTTGCTTATGTTCCTAGGTTAGTTCCAAACTTGTCTATAAAAATTGAAAAACCATCTAAGTTGATTGTTAACCCTCCACTCCTTGTATCTAGTGGTGATATAATTGAATTAGAAAAGGAACAACCTGTAGAAGTAATAAATCCAACACTAGTTGTACAAGAACCCTCTAGGAAACCACTATGGACACCATCCAAAATGATGATACTAATATTCCTCATCCATCTCCAGATAGTGGTCTGTTTGATTTCCCTATTGTGGATGACCCCATTCAATAGTCTACTTCTAATTCACCTCATCCTCCATCTCCTACTCCAAACCCCCTTGATACAACCATTCAATCCTCTTATCCACCTACATCAATTACATTGAATGCTTTAGTTGATCTGATCACTTCACAACATCCCATGATTTCCCAATCCGACCCTCCACTAGTTGAAAATGCTACCTCTTTACCATCTGAAACCACTATTGATTCTTCCCAATTCACTGTACTCCCATCTGTTGGTTTTCCTACATCTTCATCTACTGAAATTAATCCACCAGTATCCTTATATCCACCCCCATCCACTACTGTCACTACTAGTTAAGCTTTACATGTTGTGAACTCTACAGAACTTTTAGTGTCTACAACTGAAGACTCAATCGATTTTGGTGAAGATGATGTAGTAGTTTTGGGAGACTATTGTTTCAATAAAAGAAGAAAAGAAATTCTAAGGAAGGCTCCTAGAGCTAGAACTCAAGGTCAGGTACAAATTGGGCCAGTCCCAAATCAGGTTATTTGGAAGAAAGCAACTGATGATCCCCTAGAGAGAATATATAGAGGTTGTTGCAGCAATGGGGGCATTTGTTGGAGCTAATTTTGACTTTGTTTCTACCCTTAACAGAACATTGGAGCAAGAAAAGGCCAAGAATTTGACATTGTAGGCTGAGAAGGATTCCATTCACCTTACCTGGACTAAACAAGTAGAAGACCTTAAAGTCCAACATGAGTCAATAGTGCAAGGTATACAAAGTCAAATCCAATAGTTGACACAATAGAAAGTGATTTCAGAAACCAAGATAGCTTAACAAGCTACCAATTTGGATGACCTCAAGATGTAGGTTGAGCAATTGAAAGATTCAAATGCATTTTCTGATTTCTTTAAATTGACTGTGCAAGAGTTTAAAGATGAATCCTGCTTGTGTAATTATCTCTTGAGACAAACCCATACTTCATATTTTCTAGGTCTCAATGAGGTTTAGGATGATTTTAATGTTTTTAAGCGATTTTCAGATATCCTTGTTGATTATTTCGACAAACAGAAAAAAGCACATTCGGCTTATAAACAATTGTGTGTGTGGAAAGTACATATAAAAAATGATCCATGAAACTTTCCCCAATTGGATGTAGTTAAATTAATGAGAGTCATAATTTCTATTAAATCTTGGGGATTGGTTTGTGATGAAGTTGCCGACATGATTGAAAAAGGATAGAAAATCTGTGTAAGACAATGGATGCTGACGGAAAACCACCTAGAGAGCATGGGGATTCCATTATTTGTTGAGTTGGCAGAATCAGTTCCAACAAACCTTAGGATCGCTGAAGTGGATGAGCAGAGAAATCAAACAACAGATGCAATCCGAGATGCTACTCAATTAGATATTTCATGATTATGGTCATTTGTTTTAATTCCTAGTCAACTTACAGCCACATTGCATGGTTTACTTGGTTCTTGGTTTAAGATCTAAACTAAATATCTCAAGTCTTATTTGTGTAAGGCTCAATTACAGATTGAACATGCAAATTACCCTGATGTCACGGAGATATGGGATACGTATACTTCTTAGAAATATTATGTTACTGGTCCAGACCAAAGTAGTTAGGTTTTATTTGCTTAGATTCAGGAATTTGATCCTTCTTTTCAGGATATGTTTATCTCATGTAATTATTATTTATACAGAACTGAAGGGTGGAAGAGGGGGGAACCTTTGATGTAATTTATTGTTTCAGACTTTGTAGAATGCTCTATCTCTCTGAGACCAGTTTGTAATTTTTCGCACGCTTGTTAATGAAAGATAGGATGCTGCCTGCATTTGATTCCAATACATGATCAGATAAAGTTTCCTTGTTTTGATTATGTTCCTCTTATGTTATTCATCAACTAATATGTCTTAGATGTTAATAATTGCAGGAAATGTTTATTCACTTTGAATGTTTTTTGTGGATGAATTGTGTTGACATAGTACATTGAATCTTTTCATTTATTCATGTGCATGACACGTTTCCTTTGTGATTTATTAGCACTTTAAGATACTAACCATTTAGTTTTATTTAAAGATAGTTTTTACTGATTGGATGCCTTGTCTCTGCAGTATTGAACTAATGTAAGTTAAGTGATGTCTCATTTTAATTTTTATCAGTGAATGCACATCTAAGAATCGGGAAGATTTCTATTATTTATTCATGTTGTTATATTCTATTTTAAGTAGGACTTAATTAACTAATTCCATTATATTTTAGATAGGTTTTCCTTTCCGAATAGTTAGTTTCATTACACATTTCAATTTATTTAATTAGTTCACAGAATCAATAAGTACCCTTTGGGAGGAAAAACCACAAGGCTAACATATGCCTTAATACATTGGAAGAAATCATCCCAAACGACTGGGAAATAGGGAAATATCTGCAAGGGTTTACTGAAGTTCTTGGATCGGATTGCTATCTTTACGTTGATGCTTGGACCTATTCCATCATAACCTGAGCATCAACAAATGGCACTAGAAGGAGGTACATCTATATTTTAATGGCTAAACGCAACCAGAGTAGGGCTCCTCCAACCTGTTCTCCAATCCTTACACATAGGCATACTAATCCACTAGTCACGTCCACTTCTCTCACTTATTCGCAACCCAAAATCATTTCCACACCACTTCCACAGTTGAATCAACCTGAGGTTGGAACTGTTGTTCTCACTCCTTTACCTACCAATCCGAAGCTCAGAGAAGAGATTGAAAAATTGCAACGAATTTTGGCTGGGTCACAATCTAGGCTTGCTAGAAGCCAAAAACTAAAAGAACAATTAGCCTGATGTTTGGAATCCTCTTATGAAAATAATATAGATCTTGAGACCAACACAGTACCAAAAAAAATTCATGGTTGGAACCCCCAAACCGACGATTACATGAAATCCTTACGAGGAAAGCTAATACAAACCCTACCTCAAAACGTGATAACTTTTGTTTCAATCTGATTAACAAGTTGGGGAGACTTCATCTCCATACCACCAGAGGTTGATCCCTAGGATAGGAGGATCAGGGTTTCCACCCTCTCCTCCTGATTCCCCTTCTGATTCATCTTACGGTGACAATTCTCAAGAGAGTTCTTCTGACCATCATTATGGTGATTCATTAAATGATCGGGAGATGATCAAGATAGAAACAATCATCACATGGATAACAACCAGAACATACCTTGGTTAGATCATGATGCAGTGGCCGTTCCAGGTCTGCAGTACCCCCTTCTAAAGAATCCTGAGAAGTTTCTACCTAAATATGATCCTGACAACAAACAACCAACTGAAGATCACATAAAGAAATTTATGTTGGCCATCTGATTACGAAATGTAGAGAATGAAGACATAGTGTGTAGGATATTTCCATATACCTTCGAAGGAAAATCCTGGATGTGGTATTTCTCCGAAGAACCCCATACCATTCAATCATGGGCCCAATTTGAAAAACTCTTTCTCAAAAAATTTGGTGTCGATAAAGCACCAGAATATTTTGTCATGGACCCATCTACAATGAAAATGGAAAGTAAAGAAATAATTAAATATTTTAATCAATGGTTTTTAACCCTAAAAAATAAGATTCCTACTGAGTCCATTCCAGCCAAAAATTTGATTATAGCTTACTACGAAAAATCTCTTCCTGTTCCTATAGATATGTGGGTCCTGCGATCTCGTAATACTACTCTCCAGGAAAAATTCAGTGAACCTATCCTAATCTAGAAAGACATGTTGAGCCTTAAGGGAAATCCGAATACCGAAACTGATCGTCCCACCACCTCTCGTAAGAAACCTGAACAACCACCCAAACCTCCTTCTCCTAAGAAGGACTAGGGAGAATTAGACATGGAGAAACTTCAAAAGGTATTGCAACAAGTTTCTAATGAGGTAATTGACCTCAAGAAAAATGTAAATGAAGATTCCCAAAATTGGGGTTTCTTCAGGAATCCTTATCTCCTGCCTTATCAGCCACCACAAAATCAGAATATGCCTCCATATCAGGGATTGAACATGGAATACTTAGCTTCTATTATTAAGGTTGTGATAAATGGCCCTCAAGAACCTTCGAAGGAGGGTGAAAGTATATTCATTGATGATCAACACTAGGAACAACCTCCTGAAAACCAAGATCATCTGGATACCATCAACTACTTCTCAGAATTGCTAGAAAAATTTGATGATGATGAATTTCAAACAGTATATGCCATGCAACACTCTGACAACACTCACGGGAAAGCACAAGTAACTCAATACTCCCCATCCACATCTAATCAAAACAAGAGCACTTATATAAATCCCAGAGTTGTTGCACCAAGGGAATTTTTTATACGCGATATGGATTAGGACCCTATTGAGGATCTTAAGAAAACTCGACAATTCATTTCTCGACTTATTGAAAATCCCTATGATTCGAGAGAAGTCACTAAATAGTTGTGTGCCCAGTAAAACCATAGAGCACAACAATATTGAAACATCGATTGATAATACAACTCGGTAATTCCCTTGCCCTTCTCCTACATGAAAGAAATTAAAAACACCCCCATTTCTTCTTTCATTTTAAATTTTTAATAGAAATTTCCATAACTATATGATAGAATCGGGGGCTTCATCAAATGTAATGCCTTTATCCATGTGTAAGAAACTGAATGCGCAACTTGAGCCATTGCTGACACAAATTGTGTAGTTGGATAGGTCTAAGATGAAGGTAGTTGGGGAATTGAAAAATGTTCTAATCGGATTGTCTTCATACCCTCAAATTCATCAGACAATTGATATCATAGTGGCTAATGTCTCGGAAGCCTATGGAATGTGGCTAAGTCGAGACTGGTCGCAGAAACTTAAGGGGTATTTTGCCACCGACTGGTAAAATATTTAGCTCCCATACAACGAAAAACCCAATAAGATTAGGGTTAATAGGGAACCTTATCTCAAATAGACAGTTATTGATCTGAATGATCCAAGTGAACCTACCTTAGTCCCTGCTCCCAATATTGGAAATTATACTGTGGACACCTTTTTTGGGTATTTTCCAGTTGATTTATCGCCACATGATGGATCCAATAATCAATCTGAGATAATGCATTTCGCTCAGGTAGATTCATCCCAAACCATTCTACATAATGTATATAATGTAAATACCAATTTTCGTTTTGATGGGACTCGTTGGACCCTATTCTTTCATGGTTCCAGATCCAAGGAAGTAGCTGGAGATGGATGTGTTTTGATTGATACAATGGGAAATAAAACTATGATATATTGTAGGTTAGAGTTTTAATGTACAAACAATGTAGTTGAATATGAGGCATTGATATAGGGTTTGAAAAAGGAAATTGATTTAAACGTTAAATTCATCAAGATTTATGGAGACTCATAAATAATTGTACGCCAAGTCAGAAATACAATCCATTGTATTTTGAATCATAGGAATAATTACCAAAGAGAGGTGTGTGACTTGATTAATTTTTTTGAAGATTTCAATATTAATTTTGTCCCCGGGTCTCAGAACTTTGATGTTGATCTACTTGCCAACATCAGCTCTAAACACATGCATGCTTAAGGTTTTTCACCTGATGTGTTTTCTATCGTATTAATGTACAGACCGTCCATTCCCGACAACATCACCAATTGGAAAGTGTTTGATGATGATCGCCAAATATTGTATTTCCTCACATCCCATGGTACCTTCAAATACATAGTAATTGATGAAGAAATTCATGACCGATCCCTACCAAAACACGAAAACCCTATTAGGTCTACTTCGGACACACAAGAATCTCATTCATTGATTCTTAAGTCAGTCATAGGGATAGAAAAAGTTTATGACCTACATGAAAAATTCATAAGGGTGACAAATTGTAAAACCAAGAGTTCCTGCATGAATTACCGGATAGTCAACCTCGGAACTGAACACAATCCACATAACATCAACCTAGCATAGGATGTTCACCTGCTGAAAGACCGACCTTTATCAGACTATTTAAAGAATGTAAAGACATCTTCTCATGGACATATGATGACCTCAAAACATTCGATACCAATATTATGCAACATAATATACTCATGAAGCTAGATACTAATCCTTACTAGTAGAAACTTAGAAATATGCACCCTAGTTTAGAGCCAGCGGTAAAAAAGGAACTTGAAAAGATTCTATTAGCACAAATTATTTTTTTCCTTAGGCACACCCAGTGGGTGGAAAATTTGGTCACGGTAAGGAATAAGAACATGGAAATTTGTCTCTGTTGTTGGCTTCCACTTCTGATCTAGAGGTTTTCCAATGTAGACCCAAGTACTTCACGGTACAAGATACCAACAAAACCCCTATTCACCGGCCCTTTGGGCAACAGACTGCAAGCATCCTAAGGTCTCACCTAAGGCGAAGTTGAGGGGGTGGTTGCAGAATCAGGTTTCCACAACCTTGTGATGCGAGTGTTTCAACTGTTTAGTGCGCAGCGCGGTGACAGACTGCGTATTGTGGTTGGTGACTGCGCGAGGTCTTCTACTCTGCGTTTAATGCCGTAGCAAGCAAGGATGCTTGTGCATCCAACGTATTCAATGATTGGGTACTGGGATTACTTCCACTCTACGACGATAAGTTATCAACAGCTTATCGCGCAACACTTCTTATGGGTCAGCGTGTTAATTAGGAAACGCGGTCGGTTATGAGACCTAATCACTTCTATTCGATATTATTGTATAATCCTTAATCATTCATCCTTACTTAGATTGATAAACATCATAACTTATGTAAATGAGTGAAGTGCACGGCGCTGTGTGCTTTAATACCGCGATTCAACCTTGACAGTTAACTGTGTGGTTATCTCATAGATCCATTCATTCGAGGACTTATAAGTGCTTGACTGTAACATCCATCCATACACGAACTACTAACATCTCATTCCATCCCTTCCGCAGTGAATACAGATAAAAGTAAACACATATCAGATAACAATAACTTTATGCATGCACTGTAAGTAATTTAAATAAACATAATGAAAATCATACACAACAATCACATAACACAAGGTTTAATGTGGTTCACTTCCCCGGATGGGAAGCTACGTCCACAAGAACTTTTGTTTAATATCTTAGGAAAGGGTACAACAGTTCTTCGTCTGCGCACTCAGCTGTAGACGCTCTTCTCTCTCTCAAAATTAGGTCTCTGCGCACTCAGCTGCAGAGCCTTTACAATGCTTCAATCTCACAGATCTAACAATATTCAATAATAATCAACAAAATGAAGAGTTTCTTCTTTCCCTTACAAAATTGCCTTATTTATAGATCAAGACCCGTAGGTCATGTCTTTACATTATGAAGGTAAAACCCTTAGGTTTACAAAACTGTCACAATTTTCCCACAACCAGACTACTGATATTTGGCAGTGGATCTTCTGTCACGTGCGCGCCAACAGGTTGCTTCCGTCGAGTTGTTCCTTCTTTCACGGCCTTAGATGACTAGTTCGAGTAGTAGTAGTCTTCTGTTTGTTGTGATCAGTCACCTACCTCCCGATCTGCACCTATCCACTGTTGGTAGTTATCGACGATCTTTGCCAAAAATAGGTCTTCTGTGACCTAACCAAAATAACTGCCTGTCGTCCTCCATCCACGCTCTGCTTAGCTGGATCTCCATTGACATGGCACATCGTGGCACTGTACTCCTCGCGGCACCGACCTCGCAGTTATTCCGACACCATGTTGTGTGCAACGTCGTAGCATACCAAAACGGTGATGCGCTTCTCCTCGCAGCTTCCAAAATTGTTTTTTCACAAAAAGTCTCCATCCATGCTGCGCTCAGCTTCGCAGTTCCCAAAACTTATTGTGTTCAAAATTTGTCCCCCTTGGACCAGGCCCAACAGGCCCCTAACACTTGCATGTGGCTCGTCCCCAAGCCACTTCCAACCTTGCCAAGCTATTCTTCCGGCTGCAGAGCTATCTTCGCAGCGAATTCATTGTATGTGTTGAACAGCTTGCTGAGCACTTGCTTTGTGTCCTACTCGACTTGTCGGACTGTTTCCATTATTTCCAGCGTAATTTCATCGTCGATCTGGCTTTCCACTTGTGCTTGATTCTAGCGCAACTCTTTTAAATTATCCTCGATTTCTTTTGAGATCGTGCTGGCATCCTCCAGCAGAGATTGTAATTTATCCCCCAGTTCACTTTCTTTTTCCCATAACGCCTGTACTTCCTTTTTCAGTGCGTTAATTTCTCGGTACTTTGCCTATCTCTTGGTAGAAGAGCTTTTACTTCTGCATTCAGCTGTTCCAGTGCAGTCTGCTTCTGCTCTATGGCATCCTTCACTCCTTGCAATGTTGGGTCTTCCTCGAAGGCAGTGAATACCGTCAATGCTGCATCCAACATCCCTTGGCACTTAGCCACTTTCGCTGCAATATTCTGTGCCGCGGTTTTCACTGTTCCCTGCCTTAGTTTCTTTTCATCTGGTGGGGTCTGTGGATTGATCTGCGCCTTCAAGGAAACAATCTCTGACTCATGGAGAATTTCCATGTCATCCTTCTTCATCTTAAGACTATTGACTAGATCGTCAATATTGACAATAGTATCTGCTGGTTCTAGTTGTACTTCAAACTCACCAATATTATCTGCAACCGCAGTGATCATTGTCTCCAATCTCAGCCGATGATCATTCTCATCTTGCAATTGCATAGTTTTCCATGAGCTCTCTTCCTCTAGCTGTCTGATAGCTACTTGCAGCTCCGCCTGTCCTTTTAGCGCATCTATGGTTCTATCGTGCATTTCTTCAGAGACTTGGGTCTGCAAGTAATGTAGTCCTGGAAATGATATTTTTGCAAGATCAAGCTCCACACGCTCTAAATTCCTCGTATCTAGCATTACTTGATCAAGTAATGGAAACCTTATAGATAATGGTTGCAAATGGACAACACATGACTTCACGGGAACGGTGATTTTCTGCTGTGAAGTTCCCGCTGATTTCCCTTCAGCTACTGATTGACGTTGCAAGGGTAATCTTATGCTTACTTCATCAAAATTTTGGGAAATTCCTTGCAGTGTGCTCAGGTTCTGGTCCAAACTGTCCTGAATTGCCTTTTCTTTCTTCTCCTTGTCGGTTGAGAGCTCCTCCATTTGTTCAGTGACCTTCGCGGTGATCATTAAGTAGTCATCCTCGCAAAGCACTGTGTCCAATTGGTCTTTGTTTGAATTCTGCTTTTTCCTTGGTTCCTTGCGTCCTAAAGGACTCCCAGCGTCCTTCCTTTTGCCTGACTCTTTATCTTCTACTATGGGACACAGGATAGGGTTATCCTCGCCAGAATCACTTTGGATGTCCACAACCTCAACTCGAAATTCAGCTGGCCATTCCTTCATGATATTCTCAATATCTTCCTCATACATATGGTAGTTTCCTGGGTACCAATCAGGATTCTTCGTCTGCGCTTTAGCTGAAATCGAGATGCATTTCATCGCAGCATAAAAATTTAGAATGCGGATATATTTGCTTGTTACTTGCTTTGGTATTCGAGGTGTAAGCATGATGGCTCCGCGCAGCTGGTTGTAATATGTGTAAAAGACCAATGCTGTCTCCTGTTGTCTTTCGGAATTCAAATTCGCCTATAGATTCAGATATCGAGCACCTCTGCAGTCCGAAGTGTCTGTGACCACTCCGACATAGTGCTTCGGTTCCCTCCACCCCAAGAAGGAGATCAATACGATTAGCTAGGTGAAGTGGAAGTAACCACCATTGATTTGCGTATCATTCAGTTCTTCGAGGAACTCGTTTAGTAGATATTGGCACCAATTGAATTCTTGTCCTTCAGTGGCTGCAGTGCCAAGTAGTACTATGCTTGCGTTTACTTCTAACGGTCTACACTTTCTTAAAAAATTTCCCGCTAATAGCTACGTGACAAACCTTATTGCTTGGTCCTTTATGTCATCCGTCTAGAAGCCTCACTTCCCTTTGACCACAGATTGTGTTTGTTTCATGAATGTAGCTACCTCTTTATCCTTTTTCTTTCCCTGGAAGAACTTCCTTGGGTCTTCTCCCCTTTTGCTTAATCCAGTTATACGGTGGATTAAGTCAATTGTCAGGTCGATATTCTGGTCTAGCCATAAATATCCCTGGTGGATGTGAGCAATAAGAGTTTGCACCACCGCGTTGAGCTCCGGTGATCTGTCGAAATGTGGGAGCCTGAGTAGGTTGAGCAACCTCGACTTGGCTACTCCGGACAACCAGCTCTCAGCGACCAAGGTGAGGTCGCCCTTTGCATTCTTCTTCCAGCACATGTATTTGTCGGGCTGGAACTATGGGAACCTCGGCTCGCTTGGCTTCTCCTTCTGCATTTCTAGCAGATCATAGTCCTCCCATTTGCATTCTGGAATCTTCCCCAACGGATTTTTGTCCACCTCAACATGCTTCGATATCGGTGAGAGTGGTATCTCATACTTTGGACTCTTTAGCAGTCTAATGGTCGGCGCATCCACTGCACGCGATGAGATATAGTCTGGAGTCATAGTTAAAGGTATCTCTTTATTGGCAAGGGGCTTATTTCTCCCTACCGAACTTGTTTTCGATAGTTTTGATCTCGACGCTACTATATTTTTCCCTTTGTCCTGCATTGAGGGGCTGTGTCTTGGTGATCTTCTTGGACCCTGTTCTGGTTCAGTGATGACTTTCTTGTTTGGGGTTCTCATTAACTCGTCAATTCCTCCATGTTAGAACAACCTCACAGTCTCTTCGACCGTGAACTCTTCTTCAATTGAAAAGCTCTCAGACATGCAAACACTCTCAAGGGTTGTAGACGGCTTATGAAAACTAGCTCAGACAAAAATATATGCAGAAAATACTAAGTGTTTGATACACCCGCGAGACGATATGCAGTGTTATTTATAGGCGCGGCAGACCCTCCTACGTGCCCTTCAACGGCTAGATAAACATTTAATGGTGGTATCCATTGGCCAAATCTGGCTGCTCCTTCTGTCTTATCCTTCAAAATTCTATTTAGAACGGTTATTTGTGCTTTAAATGCCCGAGCGGTCGGTAGGAAACTACTATATAACGGTTATATTCCCGACCGACACTGTAACGGCTATTTTCTGGAGCCTTGCGTCGAACTGCGCGGCAGGCAGTATTTGGTTCTGCGCAGTGACTTCACAGTGTATAATTTCTTCTGTTTCCAGTGTTGATTTTTGAATGTTGCAACAACGCATTGTTTCTTTTCCTTTCTTATTATTATTATTTTTTTCTCAGTTTTAGCAACGCTGCGCGCTGTATAGATCTATCTCTACAAGTTTGTGTACAGACTTTTCCACAGTTTCTAGTGCCCAATTCCAACTGTACTTGGCCCCTAGAAAAATTTTCCTTATTTCCGATCATACTGGATGTTACGGAGCAGGACTATAGCGGTAAATCTTTAGTCTGCTTCCATTTATCAAATTGGGTAGTGTATCACCGGCTAAGGTAGCTAACTGGGTTGCGCCCCTGTTAGTAACATGTATGGTAGTATATGTTCCAAGCCAATGCATTTTAAATTTTTTAGGAAACTTCATGAATTTACTATCATACAGGAGGACTAGATCACCTACCTGAAAAGACTTATTCTTGATGTGGCGATTGTGCCATGCTTTTTCTCATTCTTTCTGCACTTACTGGTGGAATCCCGTGATGAAGCAATCTTCTTCCAACCCAACCAAGTGTAACAGCCTTTCTTCCAGTGCTGCGCGATCTGCCATCCCTGTAAATGCAGCTATTCCTAAACTGGGAATAATGTATTCCATTGGCATTATTGCTTCCTTCCCATATGCCAATCTGAAAGGTGTATGTCCAGTTAATTTCTTGCATGTCATTCTGTATGCCCATAATACAGATGGAATGCACAGGTCCCAGTCATCACGGTTTACGTTGCATATCTTGGTTAGTGCATTCTCAAGTACTTTATTGAATGATTCAACATTTCCATTCGCTTGTGGGTGATAAGGCGTACTACGCTGATGATGGATGTAGAACTCTTCAGTCAAAGCTTCAATGGTTCTGTTCAGAAAATGGGTGCCTTGATCACTCATCAAAAATTTTGGGCATCCAAATCGTGTAAGGATATTTTCAAAAATAAACTGCGCGGTTGTAGTTGTGCTATAGTCTTTGACTGGTTTTGCTTCTGCCCATCTAGTGAGGTAGTCAGTTGCAGTAATAATGTACCTCGCACCAGTTCTTTTTCTCGGTGGGTTAATAGGTCCTACGAAATCGATTTCCCATTTGTCGAATGCCTGCAAGGTCAGCTGAGGGTTCAACGGCATTTCATCTCTTCTTGATGGTTTCCCTGTCCTCTGACAGACATCGCAGTTCTAGCAATGTTCTTTGGAGTCTTTATGAATTGTAGGCCACCATAGCCCTGCGCGCAATATCTTCTGTGCAGTAGCCCTTCCTACATAATGACCTCCTGCTACTCCTAAATGCACATCGGCTAATACAAGTGGCTTCTCATGCTCTAATACACATCTTCGCAACACTTCATCAGGTCCTAACTTGTAGAGTTGTCCTGCAACAATGGTGAAGTCTGCGGCTCGCACTACCAGCTGCTTCTTTTGTTGCGTAGTGAATTCAGTAGGTGCGAACTTGGTAGTTATAAAATCAATGATATCCTGATAATAATCATCGGCAACCTGTATAGCAAACAATTGCGCATCAGGCAGATTGTCTTCTAGGTTCGTAGGTTCTTCTCCTGACTCAATCCTCAATAGATGATCAGGTCCTAAATTTAATCTGCCTGGTTTAACTATTATTTCAAAATCATACTCTTGGAAGAGTAAGATCCATCTGCATATTCGCCCCCCTAACACTGGCTTATTGACTAGGTATTTTAATGCAGAATGGTCAGTAAACATTGAGAAGTGCGCACCAAGCAAATAGTGTCTGAACTTCTGTAGCGCATATACCATTGCAAGTCCTTCCATTTCAGTAGTGGTATAGTTCTTCTCAGCAGATGACAGCTTTCTTCTCGAAAATGCAATGGGATGATCAATTCCTCCTTCTCGTGGCTGTGCAAGAACAATACCCAATGTTATACATGAAGCTCAACATGTACGTGAAATGGCTTTTGCTAGTCTGGAAAAACTAGGATCGGCGCGGTGACCATTTTTTCTTTCAATGTGTCAAATCCTTTCTCACAATCCTCATTCCAAATGAACAGTGCATCCTTTTTTAAAAGCTTCTCCATTCCTGCGGTTATCTGTGCATACCCCTTTATGAATTTCCTGTAGTATCCGATATGCCCTAGTGTAGTGCGCAATTGTTTAACTGAATTTGGTGTAGGCAAGTTTACAATAACTGCGATCTTCGCAGGATCAACCATCAATCCTTGCTTACACACGATATGTCCCAGCAGAATCCCATAAGGAACACAGAAAATACATTTCTTCAAATTCAATGAAATCTAATGTTGTCTGTATTTTTCCAGCATCATTCTGAGGTTCGCGGCATGGTTCTTCAGTAACCCAAAAATGGTCCAATCATCAAAGTAAACTTTTAAAAACTTGTGGATGAATTCTTTAAATGCTGCAATCACCACTCTTGAAAATATGGCTGGTGAATTCTTCAAACCAAAAGGCATGACTCTATACTGGAAAGACCCCCATTCTGTTGCAAAAGTGGTTTTATGCCTATCGGCTGGATCAATTCTTATCTGATGGTATCCAAAAAATCCATCAGTAAGTATGCCTCATTTCTCCCAACGTTATGAAGTACTTCGTCGGTAAAAGGTGTACGAAATGGGTCATGTATTGAGGCATCATTCAACTTTCTAAGATCAACACAGATCCTAATCTCACCCTTTGTTTTCTTATCTTAGATGACCATCGGTCTTATCCATTCAGATTCTTCAACTGGCTCAATGATTCCTGCATTGAGCATCTTGTCGATTTCTGCCTTAACTTGTTCTTTGTAGCACGGATTCATTCTATATGGCCTTTGTTTAATAGGTTTCTCTTCAGGCTTAAGAGGAATTCTCATCACTCCTAAGTCTCCTAGAATGCCTTTCATCTATGTGAACTTCATTGGGAATACTTCCTGATATTCATGTAATATAGCTGCGATCTCCGTAACTGTATCATCATCCCAGTAGTCTCCTATTGCTGCGAACTTCGGCTCTTCACTAGTACCGATGTTCACTTTCTTTGTTTTAACCGGTCCACTTATATCAGGAATCTCTAATGGAGGTCCTTCTACTTCGCACATTCCTTCAGATTCAGGGATCTTTATATTGCGCGGGTCCTCCTCATCGTTGTCTTCCTTATGTTCATCTTTTTCAGCTAAGTTATAACAGCCCATGACTTTCTCTACTTGTTCTTTCCAATCTAGTTGTAGACTCGCAAGTACGTTGTTTGCTTCAAAAAACTCTTCTGAAGTTATGTTTTCCTCCATGGAATCTGGTGTAAATATCTTTTCCTTGATAAGCTGCAGCGCGTCTTGGATAGTCGGATGGTCATCTTCGAAGCTAAAGTCCTTTTGGAAACTCGCAGTAAGGACAGACCAATCCATTGTTCCTCTGCGCAGCTCCTCCTCTAGATACCATTTCTTTGGAATGGGCTCCTCCAACGTATGCACAAAGAGATGTACCCATTCTGTCTGTGGTCTTTCTTCCCACGCTTTTGCACAGGTGGCAATATGATCCTTTTTATTTGCCTGGCCATTATATTTCTCAAATGGTAGTGATAACCTTATCAACGAATTTGATCTATAGTTTGATTCTACACTGGTCCCAAGTTGTCAATGTCTTTTTATGCGTGGCCCACCATCTAGCAGGTGTCTCACGGAGTGCCATGTCTAATGCGGAGATGCGATGTTCATCTGTAACTGTTGCAGTGTATTCTTTGATAAAGGAATAGATGTTAGCTGTACCATCATAAGTGGGGATTGGACTTACCTGCTTTCCAATCCAGCGGAGTGACTTTGTAATTGTCGCACATCTCCTGGCAGATACTTCATGCATTCTGTGTTGCCAATTTTCTAATCCTGCCTCAGAGTTTGAGATGCAAGAACTATCACAGCACCAACTGAGCATTCCATCCGTAGTAGGATGAGTATAATCCGCAGCATTTGCTGTCATTTTATAGATTCGGTCAAGGTCTTGAGATCTGTACTCTTCTTGAATAGGTTCAACGTATCGCTCCCCCTGCGAAGGATCCAATGGTGCGACGACCCTTATGTCATTGCCTTCAAATATCATTTTCATTGTCTTCAGATTGATGACGGTGGAGTTCGTCATTGCCCCAATCGCTACTGCTGGGTAAGGATTGTTATCAGCCATAATTTCAATTACTTCAAAGTCTGCATAACTTCGCACTTCGTCAATGTCGACAATGGTATTGGTTAACCTTCCTAGCGGTATAACTATGCCTTGATTAGCCATTCTTAACTGTATAGGTGACCACTATAAATTTGGTTTTCCCATCGCCTGCCATGTCTGCTTGATCAGGACATTCACTTCAGATCTGAGATCAAGAATGATCTCGTCCATCTCGTAGTCTCCTATCTATGCAGTGAACCGCATTTCCCTTTTGGTTCTTTTGGGACTCCTAATGTTATGTACTGCGCCATGTGCTATTCCTTTCTTACTGCATGATTCATAGTGATTTATCAGTTTTTCAAATTCCATTAGAGTGTCTTTGTTTTTTAATAACTTGATACAGCTATGTAGAAACTGCGTAACAAAAATAGATGTATCTGGTGCAATGCGCGTCTGACCATATGCTAGTGGCATGTCTTCTATTTGTGGTTCTTGACTGTGCAACGTGATCCTTGGTGAACTAGGTGGTGGTTGTTTAAACATGTCCCGTGCTTCTTTAAATATTTCTTTATTTTTCTGTAAGTTCAATTGAGGTGCTTTCCCAGGAGCTTTTCTAATTCCTACTATTTCTACAGGGTTCTTCTTAGTATCAGTTGTTCCAGAAGTCGAGGCTTCTGCGCTTTTGTCTTTTCCTGTATCAGCATCACTTCGCGTTACTGCATTGACGCTCTGACCTGTAGGTCTGCTCTCTGATGCGATCAACTGGATGTTAGGGTTCGATGTTTCTGTTCTTCTCCGCTTCTGCATTTTTACCTCAAGCACGGGGCAATCTTCAATCACATGATCAAATTATTTACAATAATTGCATGTGGTGCATGGATTAGTACATTCTCTTGATACATGACCTGGATGACCACAGTTATAGCATATGACCTGGCCTCATCCTCTTCCTTGAGCTTGGCTAGTATTTCTTCCTCTCCTGCAATATCCACCACCACGGCCTCTATATCCTCCCTGATCATAGTGGGTATTTTCTTGCTTTGGTTTATTTTCCTCTTGGACGCGGTACATTCCAGCACCTCGCATTGCTTCCATATATCGCTTTCTTTCATTCATCAGTTCATAAGCGCGACAGTTAGACTCATCATGTCCAATTGATTTACAGAAATTACAGTATAAGGTTTTAGACATTTTGACATATTTATGTATGAGGTAACAATCCTCAGCCCTGTGTCCTCTGGTTCTACAAATTTCACACCATGGTGCCTGGTTCTGATTCATATTTATTGGGTTTGGTGCACCACTGTTAAGATAATTTTGAAATAAGGGGCAATGTTCTCTAGTGTGGCCCTCTGCTTTGCATCCTGTGCACCAAACTTCATGTCTTTGTTCATGTCTATGTTCTTTTCCATTTTTCATACCTTGTAATTCTAATGTCAGGGTAGCCAATTGGTTCTAGATCTGTATCATCCCAGAACTACTTTCTCCAATTGGTGAGGCTTCCAACTTCATTGCGATCTCCAAAGCCTCTGCTTGAGATACAACCTTATGTTGCATCAGTGGTTGTCTGATATGGGGCAACAGTGCAACAATGAACTATTCTTGATGCTATTGTGGAGCTATAACAAAGCTCACTTGGTCCAACAATGTTTTGAATTTTTGGTCGAATTCCCATACCGATTCAGTAGGTTTCTGCTTGATTTCTTTCAACTCCGTAATGCACTGTGATTCTGATTTGGGTTTTTAAATTCTGCTGCAATCATGGTCTTGATGTCTGCTAAGGTTCTCGGCTGTGCTTGAGAATACTTCATAAACCAATGCAGTGCTCTATCTCTAAAAGTAGTGATGAGCTGTGCTCTTTATAGCATCATCCGTAACTTTCTTGACACTCCATACGGCTTCGCATAGAAACCAGTGCTGATCAGGGTCTTCCCGACCTGTTCCTCTGAATATCGACAGTTTTATATCGTTATTTGGCATTCTGCTTCCGGATTGTGTACTGTTCTATGACTGATTCCCTGTGGCAAAATTAGACACAGGCTACTGGATCGTGCTAGGGATAGTATTGTGCGGAATCGGCTGAGTCGTAGTGTTGTGAACACTCGGTCCTGCGGTGTTACTAGTATTACTAATCTGTGGAATGGGCTGCGCAACAATCGCAGCGGGTGGGTTCTAGACTAATTGATTCTGAGGTGTAATACGTTGGATTGTGGCTGATAACTGAGTGTTCTTACTATTGAGGTCACATGGAATTTTGGTATCTATACGGTTTCTAGATTTTCTGGGATTCTTTTCGTTAGTAAGCTTATATCTCTTTCCACTTCTCAAAGTATGGTTTTCTTCATCAGAATCAATGTGTGTATTCTCTACCATGACAGATTTAGATTTATTGCGGCATTCTTAAAACACCTTTCTTAGCTAAAAGCATTTTAATATATAGGTTGAGGTTTTTCAGGAACTTACCTCTGAATCCTTTGAAAAAGTATGCTTCAGCCTAGCTGTAGGACTTCAGTGTATCTACAGCAAACTCTATCACAAATCCTTCTAGTATGCTATCAACCCAGAAGTCAACTGCTCGCGACAGTGGGCTGTCGATTGCTTTGAGTTGTTCAGTAAGCTCCGGACTCCACTCTGTAGGTACTCCGCCTTGGGAACAATTCTTTCTTTCTGCTAGGCGCGATATCCACTCGTGTAGCTCGTTTGGAAACGAAGCCCAAAAAAATTTGTGGATGTCCTTCCACAAGTACCTGTTCAACCACTGTACGTCGGATAGACGCAGATGTCTGTTTTCTTTCTTTGCGAAATCTCTTTCGATCTTATCGCACCAGGCCCAGATCTCTTTATTTTCTGGATGCCAACTGTTGGACATTACTTTTCTGAATACACTATCGTATCACTGGTCTTAGCGCGACAACGGAACCATTTTTTGGCTTCCACTTCTGATCTAGAGGTTTTCCAATGTAGACCCAGGTACTTCATGGTACAAGATACCAAGAAAGCCTCTATTCACCAGCCCTTTCGACAACAGGCTGCAAGCATCCTGAGGTCTCACCTAAGGCGAAGTTGAGGGGGTGGTTGCAGAATCAGGTTTCCATAACCTTGTGATGTGAGTGTTTCAACTGTTTAGTGCACAGCGTGGTGACAGACTGCATACTGCGGTTGGTGTCTATGTGAGGTCTTCTACTCTGCGTTGAATTCCGCAGCAAGCAAGGATTCTTGTGCATCCAGCGTATTCAATGATTGGGTACTGGGATTACTTCCACTCTACGACGATAAGTTATCAACAGCTTATCACACAGCACTTCTTATGGGTCGACGTGTTAATTAGGCAACGCGGTCGGTTATGAGACCTAATCACTTCTATTCGATATTATTGTATAATCATTAATCACTCATCCTTACTTAGATTGATAAACATCATAACTTATGTAAATGAGTGAAGTGCGCGGCGTTGTGTGCTTTAATACCGCGATTCAACCTTGACAGTTAACTGTGTGGTTATCTCATAGATCCATTCATTCGAGGACTTATAAGTGCTTGAATGTAACATCCATCCATACACGAACTACTAACATCTCATTCCATCCCTTCCGCGGTGAATACAGATAAAAGTAAACACATATTAGATAACAGTAACTTTATGCATGCATTGTAAGTAATTTAAATAAACATAATGAAAATCATACACAGCAATCACATAACACAAGGTTTAACGTGGTTCACTTCCCCGGATGGGAAGCTACATCCACAAGAACTATTGTTTAATATCTTAGGAAAGGGTACAACAGTTCTTCGTCTGCGCACTCAGCTGCAAACGCTCTTCTCTCTCTCAAAATTAGGTCTCTGCGCACTCAGCTGCAGAGCCTTTACAATGCTTCAATCTCACAGATCTAACAATATTCAATAATAATCAACAAAATGAAGAGTTTCTTCTTTCCCTTACAAAATTTCCTTATTTATAGATCAAGACCCGTACGTCATGTCTTTACATTATGAAGGCAAAACCCTTAGGTTTACAAAACTGTCGCGGTTTTCCCACAACCGGACTACTGGTATCTGGCAGTGGATCTTCTATCACGCGCGTGCCAACAGGTTGCTTCTGCCGAGCTGTTCCTTCTTTCATGGCCTTAGATGATTGGTTCGAGTAGTAGTAGTCTTCTGTTTGTTGTGATCAGTCACCTACCTCCCGATCTGCACCTACCCACTGCTTGGTATTTATCGACGATCTTTGCCAAAAATAGGTCTTCTGTGACCTAACCAAAATAACTGCCTGCCGTCCTCCGTCCACGCTCTGCTTAGATGGATCTCCATTGACGTGGCACATCGCGACGTTGTACTCCTCATGGCACCGACCTCGCAGTTCTTCTGACACCGTGCTACGTGCAACGTCGCAGCATACCAAAACGGTGCCGCGCTTCTCCTCGCAGCTTCCAAAACTGATTTTTCACAAAAAGTCTCCATCCATGCTGCGCTCAACTTTGCAGTTCCCAAAACTTATTGTGTTCAAAATTTGTCCCCCTTGGACCAGGTCCAACATCTATGTCGACTTTTGTAACCTTAATAAGGCTTCTGAAAAAGAAAACTACCCTCTACCCACGATGGGACAAATTTTACAGAAGATATCCATAGCATAAATATTTTCATTACTAGATGGATTATCTAGGAATAATTAGGTATTGGTCTCTCACGCCGATCAGTTTAAAACTGCATTCAAGACCCCTTGGGGCACTTTATCTTATAGGATGATGAATTTTGGATTGATAAATGTCGGGGCCACTTTCTAGAGATTGATGGATATCACTTTCAGGGGTTTAATCCATAATTGTGTAGTGATTTATTTAGATCACGTTAAAAAAATTTCAAAAAAGAGACATGATCATCTCTCACATATGAGGCTGGTATTTGAACAATGCAAAAGGTACGACATCTCTTTTAATCCTAAGAAACCAGTCTTTGATGTTACTCAGAGGAAATTGCTTGTATTTTTAGTTTCTAAACATGGTATGATGATTAATCCTGAACGAACCAAAGCAATTTCCCAAATTAATTTTTTGGTTCGAAAAAGTCGATGAGTAGTTTCTAGGGAAAATTAATTTTGTAGGGATATTTTCCCCCAATTTTGCTCAAATTGTATAATCATTGCAAGATATGATTAAGAAGGATGTGACTTTTAAATGGAATGATATTTAGAAAGAAGTGTTTTGTAAAATTAGGGAAGCAATTGTAGAAGCTCCTACCTCAATATTCCCTGATTTTTTAAAGGATTATATTTTGTATACTTATGCAACTGACAGTTCATATGTTGTAGTTCTTACACATTGGAATTCTGAAGGAGACAAAATTCCAATATCATTCCTGAGCTCAGCCTTTAAAGGATCCGAACTTAATTATCCTGAAGACGACAAACAATCTTATGTTGTCTATAAGGTAGTAAAACATTTCAAGCCTTATCTCTTAAAATCCTGAAGTAAAGTAATCATTCCATATTCAGGCGTACAGAATGTGTTAATTCAAAGGAACTAGGAGATAAGCACGTGCACTAGATGACTTCCTTTGCAGGAATATGACCTCGAAATAAGACCAACTAAGATTGTTTGAGGATAGGGACTATGAAAAATAGCAGCACAATTGGTCGGAATGTAGGATGAGGAATTACAATGGACTGATGAATAACAACCTTTTGATGATCGGGTTTATTTTAATCCTCAATTATAGATTCTTGGTATGGTGACATTAACTTATTTTTGACTCACAGGTATGCTCCTCTAAATCTTGAACCCGGGAAAAGGAGAGCTCTTAGACATAAGGAAATTCCTAATCATTTGATTAATGAAGTTTTGTATAGGAAAAAATTGATGGAGTTTTATTACGATGTGTTGAGAAGTTTGACAATGCTTTGCATTATTTCTGAAAAAATAGGCCCTGGTACTTTTGGAATGAAAACACTGGAAGGGTCCCTTGATACTTATCCAGTGAATGCACAGGTTCTTAAAAAATATTTTTCCTAGTTTTCCCTTGCTTGGCTTGTACATAGTGTGGTGTGATTTGATTCTTTTGTTTATGATTTGGCTTGTGTTGTTTGTTTCATTTTATCTTAATAAATGGGATAATGGTTTTATTGGGGGTATCGATTTCTCATAAAGGTCAAAATAACCCCAACTAGTTTTAACAAGGTGATCTATACTTTACTGCTCCTTTCTTTTAGACCATCTACCAAAGAGCCTCTGAAATACTTTTACCAATCCTCTGTAGCTGAAATAAGTCAGGGTGGGAGCTACAATATCTTCACCAGAATGTAAAAGGTGTGGGTGTAATTTCCTTTGAAAGGAATGCTCTTGACCTAGTGACGACATATATACTTGCAAATGGAAAATATTTAATCCTTTACGTCATTCCTAGCTCTTAAGGATCATTTGGGATTGTTTCCCCATCCACTAATAAACTTTATACAAATAATGATTTTAATATTAATGGCCTATATAATATTTACAAGATTATCTTCAAGATGAGGGGTCTCATTACAAGCCAACTCATCATGATCATAGGTGATTATGGAATGGAATCTCTACAGCTGGTCACCAAGCCAGTGAGATGGCTTTCAGTGGTTAAAAAAATGAAATATGGGATATCTTATCACAAGTCGGCCCGGTCATTATCTGTCAGTACTGGTGAATGACATTACCATAGCTTGGTTACCAAGCCAAGGCCAAGGTAGTGGCTTGTAGTTAGTCTTGGATTAAAATTTAAATGTGTTTTCGAAAGCAGGTTGGAGGACAGGAGGTCTTATCACAAGCTGACTTGACCATGATCGTAAATTCTTATGGAATGACATTATCTCTATTTGGTTACCAAGCCAGGGTAATTCTCTTCTTTTGGAGGTAGGGAGTCTCATCACGAGCCAGCCTGATCATTTTCTGCAAGCCTTTGTGAATGGCACTGCCATCAACTGACTACCAAATCAGGGCACTGTCCTTTTATATGATTTTGGAAACACTAACTTATTTTACAAACTTACACAAACATTTATAGTGGATGGGGTAAAAATGATCAGTAATACCCCATTTTTCCCTTGATGTTTATTGGCTTCAATGTAAATACTGTGTATACGCAGTGTGTGTATTCGCCCTAGTGTGGAGCTCAAGGCCAAGGCCCCACTAGTGGATGTTTAAGGTTATTGCTTAGGCAAGTATTTGACAGTTTGATTATTCATGGGTTCTTAATCCATGAAGAAATGTAAATGATGTAACTATTATTAATGAATAAAATAGCCAAGAAGTTGGCTAAGGAGGAAACTAATGAGAAAGGGCCATGTGTATCCACTAGGGAGAGGTGAGGGGGTTATGGGACTGGTGCCCATGTTTCCACATGTCCAAAGGTGAACCCTTTTGACCTCCCTGCTGACATTAATTCGGTTACAGAGGGTGGTTGAGAACCATGTTGCTGAAGTTGATGGAGTATGGAGCATGCCTGCGATTTCGTGTGGCAGGGCCTGGCTCTGGTTACTTGTCCGGGAAGACACTCAATCGTCTAGGAACTCACAGAACCTTTTTTACTACCCATTTGGGAAGGGAGCATTCATTGATTCAAACACTCACTCGCCATTCATGATCCATCCATTCATGGAGGGAGAACTCATTCAGACATTCCTACATACACAGAACCATAGAACCAGCCGTGAGGAAACTTGAAGATAATCGTGTTTCCTGTGTAATAGGAAAAATACCATAGAGTCTATGACCATAGAAAGCGTGTGTGTGAACCCAGTCTACTTGTGACAGGAGTGGTAAGAACCCTGAGAGGAATTACAAAGCTGGAACAGCATAGAGAAATTGTGAGAACCCTGGATTGGATCGCGGAGAGTAGATTGCGGAACAGATCCTTGTTCGCGAGTCTGAAAGGGGTCAGCTTGTTGAACTGTGGTAGAAGGTTGGGTTTCTTGATAAACCCAGTGAAGGCTGTAATCTCATAGAACTAGAGACTGGACCTTTCTATGCCCATCCTGAATAGCACTAGAAGGGAAGAGGCCTTGAGGGACTATGCAGCAGATAAGAGGGTATTCCTTGTGTTGGGTGAGGTAGGTAATGTGGGTGCCATGTCTGCTGAGTGTTGATATGCCTGCAGCTCTGTGGTTGAGCTCACTGGATTAGAAATACCTTCCTTATTATCCATGTATGCCTGATAAACCCACTGTGGGTTGGCTTAGCATGATCAGCTTATCTGGTATGCTTGATAAACCCAAATGTAGGCTGGCTTGGCATGATTGTGTTGTTTGGTATGATTGATAAACCCACTGTAGGTTGGCTTAGCATGATCATCTTGTTTGGTATGCTTGATAAACCCAACTGTAGGCTGGATTGGCATGATTGTGTTGTTTGGTATGCCTGATAAACCCACTGTAGGTTGTCTTAGCATGATCAGCTTTCTTGGTATCCTTGATAAACCCAACTGCAGACTGTCTTGGCATGACTTTGTTGTTTGGTATGATTGATAAACCCAACTGGAAGTTGGCTTAGCGTGACCAGTACGTCCCTATATGCTTGATAAACCCACTGTAGGTTGTCTTAGCATGGGTAGGTGCCGTGGAATGCTTGATAAACCCAACTACATATTTGCTTAGCATTGGGATGGAACCTTGACTGTGAGAGAACCTGATAGCCCTCCTTAGTAGATACACAGCCCAGCTCGAGGGTGATCTCTCAGCTTAAAGAGTACAGGCTGGACATAGATCTAAGGTTGGGTGGAACGTTGCTCTCACTTAGCCAGTTGCTTGGCAGCTTCAGAAAGTAAAAAGATAAGTACTTCTTCTTATGTTAAATGATTATGTTCCATTGCTATGATATGGTTGTTTATGTTCAAGTTATGGAATGTTTGTTTATATGAATTTGATTGATAAGAATTTTATGTGCAAGCTTGAGTAGAAGGTTGAGTTCATTTTTATGTACATCACTGTATTGCATGAGTTTAATGCATTATAAGTCTTACATGTGATGGATGTAATGGTTAGATCTAACTTGATGCACCTTACATGTTGTGATATGTTTGATTAACCCTGTGAATGTATTGTATGATTACACCTGATATTGGTAAGGGAGGGGGATACCAAGATTTGTTTTCAGAACTGGAGAAGATTAAGGCCATCATGGATTGGTCTACTCCAAGGAATGCAGCAGATGTTAGATCTTTTATGGGCATTGTTGGTTACTACAGAAGGTTCATTGAAGGATTCTCCAAGATATCCCATCTAATCACTTCATTGCAAAGGAAGGACATCAAATTCACATGCTTTGAAAAATGTGAAAGAAGTTTCCAGCAGTTAAAGGAGTTGCTTACTAGTGCACCTGTTTTAAGGATTGCATATCCAAGTAAGGATTTTGTAGTAAGCACTGATGCTTGCATTGAACGACTCGGTGGAGTGCTAATGCAAGAAGGGTCTGTAATTTTTTATGAGTCGGGGAAGCTGAAGGAGCATGAAAGGAACTATGACACCCATGACTTAGAGCTAGCAGCTATAGTTCATGCTCTCAAGAGATGGAGACATTATCTCTTGGGAAGAAGATTTGAGCTCAAAACTGGTCATATGAGTTTAAAATACTTGTTTGACCAACCAAATCTGAACGCTAGAAAAACTAGATGGATGGAGTTTCTTTGCGAGTTTGATTTGGAAATTAAACATGTCAAAGGTAAGGAGAATAAAGTTGTTGATGCACTCAGCAGAAAATTCCATATTGCATCAGTAAGTAGGTGTGAATTAGACTTGAAGGCGAGATTTTAGAGGCTCAAAATAGTGATGAAATCTACCTTCAGATCAAGGAGAAATTGCAGCAAGGTATTATGGATGAGAAGTATGCAAGATATCAGATGGGTGAGGGTAATGTTCTCATTTATCAAAACACCATACTGTACATTCCAAATGGTGCATATTTGAAGAAGTTGGTGATGGATGAGATACATCAAAGACCATACTCAGGACATCCAAGATATCAAAAGACTATAACAGCAGCAAGGAAACAATACTTTTGGAATGGTATGAAGAAATACATAGGTAAGTACATTGCTAGGTGTCAGAAGTGTCAATGGGTCAAGGAAGAGCATCAACATCCAGCAGGATTGTTGCAGCCATTTCCCATTCCAGAATGGAAGTGGGAAGTGATCTCTATGGATTTTACAACAAGTCTGCCAATGACAGTGAAGAAACATGACGCAATCGTGGTGGTGGTGGACAAGCTATCAAAGGTAGCTCATTTCATTCTAGTCAAGTCCACTCACAAGGCCGATGACATTGCAGATATCTTCATGAGAGAGATATTCAGGTTGCATTGATTTCCCAAGGAAATAATTTCAGACTGTGACACAAAGTTCACATCTAATTTTTGGAAAGGATTGTTCCAAGAATTGGGAACTCAATTGAAGTTTAGCATAGCCTATCATCCTCAAACGGATGGTCATACTGAGAGAGTAAATCAGATTCTTGAAGACATGTTAAGGATGTGTGTTATGGACAAACCATCCAAGTGGGAAGACTATTTACATTTAGTGGAATTTGCTTACAACAATGGACATCAAGCATCATTGAATATGAGTCCTTTTGAATTTTTGTATGGCAAAGGATTCCGAACTCCAGTGAGCTGGGACAGCCCAGTGAACAAAGTAGTGCTTGGACCAGAAATGATTTAGGAGATGGAGGAAGAGATTGTGAAGATCATGCAGAATTTGAGGCAACCTAGGACAAACAGAAAAGATATGCAGATCTGAAAAGAATGCATAAGGAATTTCAGATTGGGGATCATGTCTACTTAAGAGTGAAACCAAGGAAGAGTTCCATGAATTTGGGGAGTTGTGCCAAGTTGGCACCAAGATATTGTGGGCCATTCGAATTCCTTGATAGGATAGGGCCAGTTGCATATAGGATTGCATTTCCTGCTAACATGAAAGCTCATAATGTTTTCCATGTCTCTTTTCTTAAGAAATATGTACACGATCATAATCATATCATTGATTGGCATGTTATATAGGTGGAACCAGAGGGAGAGTTCCAGGTGGATCCTATATGCATCCTCGACAGAAAAGTCACCTTGCTCCGGAACAGGACCATTGGGAAGGTAAAGGTGCAATGGAGGCACCTTAGTCTAGAAGAGGTCACATGGGAGCTGGAGGATGCCATGAAAGAGGCATTCCCATTTTTGTTCAGTTTTGAGAACACCGAGGACGGTGTTATTTTAAGGGAGAGGGAGTTGTAATACCCCATTTTTCCCTTGATGTTTATTGGCTTCAATGTAAATACTATGTATATGCAGTGTGTGTATTCGCCCTAGTGTGGAGCTCAAGGCTGGTGATGCTACATTGGCCTTTTGCCACATATTTCTCACGCCTTTGTAAACCCTTTTCGAATTCATTTAATTCACAAAAGACACATCAACTATTCTTGCAATGATAATGCCCTATTATAGTTCTAGGATGTGCCCCTTGAACTCCAACAAAGACCAACTAATAGAAACCCTAGAACCACCCCAATGACCATAGAGACAAACCCACACTAGCAAGAATGGACCAACATTGAAGGATCCCCAAGAGAGAACCCCAAAATTCCAATAAAGGATGCCAAAACGAATAGATGCAACCCAAGAGTCACACAAGAAAACTTAGAAATGTCAAGGGGGGCACTAATGCTTGTCCAATTCAAAACTATAGATGACTCCTCTAATGGATCCCCCTATAGAAATATTCCAATAGATAAACATAGAGACAAAAGAAATAACAATGGACCCTACTAGAGCCAACTCATTATTAATTTGATACACGAAGTGTCACCCATCCATCAAATCCTTCTTAAGCTCGCACATTACCACCATGGGGTGTAGTAATGAGTGCAACAGGAAAAGTAAGTTCCCATCATGTCAAGGATTTAATACAAAATATTTGAATGGAATTAAAAACATCAAGCATAATTATAAAGTGTCTAATGAGGAGCAACACTATATGGATCCCTCTATTCTCCTCAAAAACCATTCATTTAGTATTGAGGCATGGTTGGCTTGTGAATCTACTTCAATGTTTAACTTTCTCGTAACTTGGAAATAAGAGACAAAGGAAAAGTAATGCAACAAACCAATGATCCTCTTGGTGAGCTAACACAAACTGACATTCCTAAGAGAGGATTGATATAATAGTGACAGAATGATAACAAAGGAGTCTCCAACTATTGCTATGTCAACTTCTTTTTTAATAAATTAATCCTTGATAAAATCCAAATCCAACGACCTGCCAATTTTATAGAGATAATGTAGTAAAAGAATTCATATTAGCATATGTTAGTATCTCCCATGCATAATTAGTTCAATGGCCATTGGGACATGAAAATGTCATTATTCAATTGTATAAGTACACTACTAAGCAACAGGGAATAACATGTGGTACTTAGCATGTGATTCTTTGTTAATTATAATGATGACAAGATATCATAGCGTATAGTGATGGCATGTGGTTTTATGTCCCAACACATGTTGTATAGTGATGATAATGGTGTGCTTTCACATGATAGCTTGGTATAGTTCCTTGGTATTCCTTATAATGCTAGACATATGCTAGTGATGAAAAAATATATAAATAGGTTAGATAGCCTATGGTCCATAATATTCATGATGTTATTATGATATGATATGATTATCATAATATTTTGATGATGAGGTCATGTTGTTCTATGCTAATAATGACCACAATATGATGATGGTGTTATAGTGACAATGTTATGTTTCCATGATGGCCTATAGTAGCATGCAATTCCTCCATATTCATGGTGATCATGTTATGTTTTCATGATGGCTTGTGGTTCCTTCATATTTGTTGGTACGCGGGAAGACCCGGGGTTAATCATAAATTTCACCAACAAAATCCAAGACACCGTCCCTTTCATGATCACCTGCAAGCAAGCTAAGTCTCACCCAAGGTATTTAGGGGAACTGCAGGAACCAAGCTTCTGCAGTACTAAAGGGATGTGAACATTCATCTATCAGATCTACCATTCATTCAGTTAACAGATCTATTATACATTCATTTCTACACAATATAATATTAATTACACATTCATGATAGAAACATAACATAGCATCCATGTGCGCATCAGACATAAGCATTCATCACATTCAATACAAGTGTAAAGTACAGAAAACAGAGGTACTTATTCCCATCATCAATGGGACAATCTTACATAACATGTGCAGTGGGAAACCATTCTTTGTTACAGACTTTAACTACCTAGCATTATAGATCAAAACAACGAATCATGACCATACAACAAGACAATTGTCATGAGTAATACTTCCCCAATGTAAGTAACATAATTTCAGCAAAAATTACTCTTAACCCTTAAAACCCTTACGTATTTATACATCACCACATGGGTTGATCCCATTACAAAGTGGACAAAACACCTAACTAAATTTTAACTAATTCCTTCGACAATTTTTTGGTCCAATCGTTGAGTTGTACCATGGTCCATCTATGGTGCGCGCCTTTCAAGATAGGTCCAAAACCTGCTCCAACAGACCCCCAACACTCACATGTTGCTTGTCCCAAGAAACTTCAGTTGTTGCATGGACTTATTTGACTAAAATTCTTCAGTTCAGTAGCTTGAGTAATACTACATAACACCTTTTGAACCAGAGTTGTTACTCTCTAGGAACGGTGTTCCAAACCTTGGCATGAGTATAGTTCCAACCATCCCTCATCTTGATAAAAAATTTCATCCGATCTCTTAGAAATGGATCAAAATCCTAGATCTTGGCCTTCACATTATCAATGGCATTTGAGCTCACGACCTTCAAGATTTCCATCTTTCCAACTTGCTAGTTGGTATTACCTTGGTTGCTTCAGCTGCTCCTGCATGAAGCAACCCTTCTTGCTTGTTAGGATTCTCTCTATGTTATCACTTCTCCTTTTGGTGGTTCCATGGCTCTGTACATTGTAGCTGCTTCGGCGCTTGGTTTATTATGACTCTGATTTCTATACCATCGACCTATTTTTTCCACTTGGCACCTATGATTTTCCACTCGATTCTATATCTTTGCATTCTATGCCCAAAATTGCAGCATCTACCCCCCCCAAAAAAAAAAAAAAACTTAATTGCTCTGGTCTACCTTTTGTTTCCTCCTTTATAGCCAATCTCAATGTACTTCACTTTATCTCGTCATGATTTCCTTATGCCTCCTATCCAGACTTCGATATTTGATGTTGATTCATTGTCCTTTCAAAACTCTGGTTGCCTCTTTCCTTCATGATGGCCACACATGTTCTCTGATGCACATCACTTCAGGCCTTCTACTTCCCTGCTTCCATAGTCTCCATCAACTTTTGAAGTTTTTCCTTGGCCTTCATGACTTGTTCCTTTTTCAGGGTTTATTGCTTTGCAATGCTTCCACTATCTGTGCAGTGAGCAGTGCTTTCAATTGCTGTTATGTTTCACTAATTATTTTCTTTATAACTTCTTGTGTTGTAGTGAGGTCCTGTGTCACTTTGAATGCTTCCTCCTATAATGGTTGCAACTTTTGCGCAATGCTCTACTACTCATCCCTCAGCTGACTAATCTCTTTTTGTTGTTTCCCATTTTCAACCAATGTTGCTACTCTCTTTATTGCTAGCAGAGTGTTCATTGTATCTTTGAGTTTATGTGCCTTATCTTGTGCATCACATATCCTCTGCTCTATTATTTGAGACTCGGTATCATCCAATAGTCGAGTCCAGACATGTGTACATTCTTCACATAGCCTCGTTCACTTTTCCTATAAAGTCTTGATATTTTCTAATGTGGTCATCGCACTGGTTGTTTGTTCTATTTGTTCCCTCTTATATGGTAGTGTACTTGGTGTTCCCCTTGCTTCCAAATCTACAATATTTGCTTGGAATCCTTTAATTGCTTCACTTATCTTCATGAATTTTTCTTCTACTAGGATATCCACCTCTAGTTGGTCTACTAGGATATCCACCTCTAGTTGGTCCTTCGGAATTGTGTTGTATAGCATTTCTAGTGCCTGCTGAAATTTTTCATTTTCCAAGGCCACCTCCTCTTTCCTCTTCTCTGCTTCTTCTTTGTCCCTCTCTGCTTCTTGTTGTTCCTTGTGCAACTTCTCATTCTCCTATTGCATTGTCATCTTTGTTGTCATCCCATCAGCCTTTTCCGCTAATGTCATAGTTGTGCGCAACTGGATCTCCCTTGCTACTCCTATCTGCAAAGTGTACAACACTTATTTCAATATTTCTGAGAAAATCAAGTTAAATGAACTTACCGTTGATGCGCTTTCTTGTAGTTCCATTGTAAGGAACTCTAGAGCTACCAACATTATCTTCATAGTTCTTTACGCTAATGATGAAACTGATGAATAAGGAACCATCTCCCTTCGCTTTGTGTTCCATGCATGTTGTTCCCCCAATCTTTTAGACGTGATTTTTGTTGCTTCCAACGCATGTTGCAATGTAGTTAATTGCTCCTTCATGCTTGTCTTCATCTGATCTTGCTTATGTGCTACGTCTACTTCCATTTCTTCTTCTACTGCTTCCCTCATTTGTTCTCCTATCTTTTCCAAGTCATCTTATGTGAGTGAGTGGACCACTGGTTCTTTTACTGCCTTCCTCTTATTCTTTTGGTTTGAAGGACCTACCTCGGTTTGCTCCTTTCCCTTTTCTCCTAATTCTAGTGCAGTGTCATATGCAACGTCATCTACACCATTTCCTTGCTCTAGTTCATTTTCTTTTTGGTATTCATGTCCATCATCTCACTCTTCATTCGACTCTTCTTGCAAATATTTGTCCTGTGTTGCATCCTATTTTTGTTGTTCCTCTTCTATGAATGGAACTCTCCATTCCACTTCCCATTCATTCACAATTAGGCTCACATTAGTCTTGGTCACTCTAAACAATGTTGGTAACCATTGATTCTCTGTATCCCTTCTAGATTGTATATACATGTGTTTCATCTCGGCCCTCGAGTGCACAATTCCCTTGTACATTTGTATTACCTATGGTGTAATGTTTGGTATTGTCCTGATGATATATCGGATGGCCTCATTATACACATATAATGTCACATTGTTGTCAATCTACTTCCTCTTATTACTAGTATGCCAGAAGTTAGCATATATGGTTGGCAAGCATGGGTTTTGGTCGATGTCCAAGAGCTGCAAATAATAAGGCTCCCTCCATGCGAGCAATGCAATCAATATCAATATCCATGAATAATGGAATGGTTGCTTATTCTCCTGCACTTCCCTGCAATCTTCCAAAAACTCATTTACTAAGAATGTCGACTAGTTCAGTTGTACGCCTTCTTCACACTTCTCTGTTGTTGTTATGACTCCTGCTGCAACTTGATCCTTACAAATCTTCCTAAAGAGTTTGCAAGCCAATACTTGTGTTTCAAACCTCACTACGTCATCATTAATGCTTACCACTTCCAACCCTCGATGTCCCCTGTGTGTGCCATACTTTTCCTTCTTTCTTTTGGCTAGCCCTTTTTCCTGCTTTTTGTTTTTAAATAATAATGTTGGTTCCTCCCCTACTATTGGCATCCCTGTTACTTGTGCAATCAACTTACTATCAATGGATATTATTGTATCCAACCACAAGAACCCTTTGTGCACACAGCTCAGCAATAGTTGTACATAGATGTTAATTTATGGAATTCTACCAAAATATGGGATTTCCAACAAGTTCAGTATGCATGTGTGCTTCAACCCCATCACCCATTGTTGCAGCTCCATCAAAATAATTGGTGTATCTAGGATGGTATTTATAGTCATGTAATTCTTCATTTCTAGCTCTAGAAATTGCTCTCTGTTGGTAATATCATGGTCTACTCACTTCAATATCTTGACCACTCCTAACATATTCCCCCATATAGGGACCTCTTTCATAATTTTGGGTGTTTCCATTGGGTACTTCGATGCCTTCTTGAAATCCACCGTCTTCGCATTTATCTTCATCGGGGGTGCATATGGATTCTGGAAATTCGGCTGCATGGAGGTTGATGCTCCCTTTCCTGCTCTTGATATTGACCATGATGTTGATGTTCCTGCTCTTGATATTGACCATGATGTTGATGTACCTGCTCTTGGTACCTCTTCTTCTATCAAAATGAAGGCATTCTTAATGCACACCTTTCTCAAAACCGGTACTGCTACTTTTGATGTCGTTTCTATATACTGCAATAGTTTCACTTTACTCGGCTCTTCTTTACTTGCTTCATCTCTCACTTCTTTCAAACTTATGGCCATAACCCACCATTCTACTTGTGATTTTATCCCCCTTTCGACGCATTTGTTTTTTCTGCCTTCTCACCCCTTTCTCCATTCAATGCTTTCCTAGGTGCATGTACCCATGCCTAGATTTGGTCTAAATTTCCTCGATACTTGTTCTCCTGTATGAATATACCGATGATCCTTTGCATTTATTATGCCTATCTCCTTAATTTATCATTACTACTTCATTTAATGTTCCCACTTGCCAAATTCGTCGATCTTTTCCCAAGCTTCTCGTCCACGCTACCTTGTCTCTCCAACACGCTTCCTTCTTGCGCTGCTCTTTAGTCTTCCTTTCTGCGACATGTTGCGTCCTCTTCTGCAACATTTCTCTTTTTTTGCACCAACTTTCTCTTTTGTAACATTTTTCTCTTCTACAACACATTTTTTTCCTTGACCGCTGCACGGAAGCACAGCTATCCGACTATACAATTTCAATTGACTTCCATTGACAAATCCTTCTAAGGGTTCACCATCCAACTTCTCGAGATGAAGGGCCTGAACCTCTGTGAAATTTTTTATAATGTGAGAACCTAACCTGTGCATTCTGAACTTACTTGGATGTTTCGTGAACTTGTTTTCATACATCAAAACCAGGTTTATAGTCTTGAACTGCTTCTTCTTAATATTTATGGCATGCCAACATTTCTCATGCGCTTTTTGGACCTGTTGGTGAATACTTACGACAAACCATCCTTCCTCCAATTCCAGCAATTGTGACAATCTTATTTCCATTGCTCCGCTATTTGTGAGTTCAACCAGTGCGAAAATACGCAGACTCGAAACAACGAATTCCATAGGCATGACTACTTCTTGCCCATATACAACCTGAATGGTGTTTGTCCTATCAATTTCTTGGATGTTGTCTTATAAGCCCATAATATTGCAGGAATCCTCAAATCCTAGTCATCTCTATTCACGTTGCAAATCTTTTTCAATGCATTCTCCAAGATATTGTTGAATGCTTCCACCATTCCATTTGCTTGAGGGTGATAGGGAGTGTTATTATGGTGGTAGATCTAAAATTATTCAGCCATCTCTGCAATTGTCCTATTCAAAAAATGGGTCCCCTAATCACTAATCAAAATCCTTGTACATCCAAACCTTGTCACCACATTCTCAAAAAGAAACCACATAGTTGTGTGTGCATTACAATCCTTCACTAGTTCTGCTTTTTCCCACCTCATCGAGTATTCTGTCCCGGTAATGATGTATCTTGCTCATGAATGCTTCGCAGGTGGATTAATAGGCCCAACAAAATCCATTTCCCATGCATCAAATGGTTGTAATGTTACTTGGGGAATCAAGGGCATCTCATCCCTCCTTGATGGATTCCCCATGCGCTGATAGACATTGCACGTCTGACAGTATTCCTTAGCATCTATGCCTAGAGTAGGCCACCAAAGACCTGCGTGCAAAATATTCTATGTAGTCGCTTTCCTCGCATAATGGCCTCCTACAAATCCTTCATGGGCCTCTTTTAGAATCATATGTTGTTCATGCTCCAGTACACGTCATCGCAAAATCTCATTTGCACCAAACTTATACAAGTTCCCTGCTATCAACCGATAAGCTACTGCTTTTACCACCAATTGGTTCTTCTGCGTAACTGTGTACCCGACTAAAGATACTCTAGTAGTCAAGAACTGTGCAATATCTGATAAATGGTCATCAACCATATGAAATGAAAACAAGTGCACATCAGACAGACTGTCATCTATGTTTCTTGCATCCTCTATTGTTTCTATGCATAACAGGTGGTCAAGTCCTAAGTTCAATTTCCCTAGTTTCACTACAAACTCAAAGTCGTATTCTTTGAATAGTAGTAGCCATCTACATATATTCCCCCCAACACTAGCTTGTTGACCAGGTATCTCAATGTAGAATGGTTAATGTACATATTAAATAGTGAACCTAACAAGTAATGTCTGAACTTATGTAGAATGTACACCATTGCTAATCCCTCGTGCTTTGTGGTGGTATAGCTATTTTCTGCAGTTGACAACTTCCCGCTTGCAAACACAATAGGGTTATCTAAGTCTCCTTCCACAGGTTACGCTAACATTGCACCCAATGCTATGGATGACACATTGACATGAACATGGAACTCCTTCTTCCAATCTGGAAATACCAAGATTGGCACAATCACTAATTTTTGCTTCAACGAATCCAAGCTTTGTTGCCACTCCTCATTCCATTGGAACTTGGCCTCTTTCTTCAATAGTTTCTCAAGTGGGGATATGATCTATGCATTTCCCTTAATGAAATCCCTATAGTATCATGTGTGACCCAATGTAGCACGCAACTGTAGCACCGACGTAGGTGGTGGTAAGTCCACAATAACTGCAATCTTCATTGGGTCCACCAATAGTCCTTCTCCATAAAATACATGCCCTAGCAGAATACTAAATGGTGCACAAAAAATGCACTTCTCTATATTTAACAAGATCTTATATTACCTAAATCTATCCAACATCAATTGTATAACTTCTATGTGATTCTTCAACAAACTAAACATTGTCCAGTCATCTAGGTACACCTCTAAAAAAATTTGGATAAACTCTTTAAAGGCTATGACAACCACTCTAGAAAATATTGCAGGTGTATTCTTCAATCCAAATGGAATTATTGTATATTTGTAACACCCCGACTCTTCCACAAAAATCATCTTATGGCTATCCTCCTTCGCGATCCTTATTTGATGATACCCAGGAAATCCATCAGTAAAAGAATATCCTTCTTGTCCTTCAGGGACCATCTATAAATGGTGTGGGAAACAGATCATGCAGACATGCATCATTCAAATTGTGTAGATCCACGCAAATTCTTATCTCACATGTCTTCTTATCTTGGACCACCATCGGGTTGATCCATTCTGACTCCTCAATGGGTTCTATCATTCCTACTTCCAACATCCTATCTATTTTAGCCTTGACTTTCTACTTGTATATCAGATTTAATCAGTATGGTCTCTGCCTCACTGGTTTGGCATCTAGTTTTAGGGGGGTCTTCATTTCTCCTAGCTCTCCTACAATATCCTTCATCTCTGAAAATTTGGTAGGAAATAAATCCTAGTACTCGCGTAGTAAATTAGCAATCTTATCCAATGTCTCATCGTTCCAATAGTCTCCAATGTTGGAAAACTTAGGTGATCCAGGTGGATATCGGTGGCAGCCCACCTCTTCCAACTGGCTCAAAACAGTCTTTTGGCAAATTTGGTGAATTACTATTTTTAGCAGTTTTTCGGGTCCTGAACTTCCGGAGCCATTTTGAGGCCCTAAACGACATTTTTTGGCGATTTGGGGGACCCAATGGTTGCCAACGGCATGCATTTGGGCCCAGTCGAAAGTTGTAAATCTCGGTTAGACCTTTCCAACGGGCTACCGAGCGCCCTAAACGGAGATCGTATGCAAAAGTTATGACCCCGGGAAGTTGACTGTTCAACTAACCACCTTGGGGCCGCAAACTTTATGACGGTTCATCTTCTAGGGTTAGGTTTTTGGATGATTGGGATTCTTTCCCTCATGCTTATGATAAATAGGCCCTTTCGGCCTCTCTTTGTATGGATCTTGGCACGAATGAGCATAGCGGCCACATCTCTTCTCAGAGATAGCTACCACCATTCCAGCTATTGTATTTTACAGTCTGTTCTATTTCCGCTATTTAATAGAATATGTGTTTACTGTATCACTGTGTCATTTGCAATATATCTCTGTATATGATTCTGTATATGCTATCTTTTGTTTCGTTCCCACATAAATCCAGATCAGTGGTATCAGAGCGGTCTGCTCTTTGATTGTTTCTCGGTGCATGTCCCCGACGAGGTCAGGATACAGAGAGTTGGGTCTCGAATTAGTTTCACTTGGGGAAGACCACTCTCGCCGCCCCAAACGGCCTCTCATGGCGGAAGAAAAGAGAGACCACGGAGCAGTAGATCCTATCAAGTTGTTGCTCGAGGAAGCCCTCGCGCGACAGAGGAACGAGATGATGGATAATTTCGCCCAAATCCTTCAACGCATGCCCACAGCGGCAAATGCACCCTCAACGAGCAGCCATTTCGGAGATACGACTCCCTTCAAGGTACAAGTTAATTTTGATATCCCTTTATTTGAAGGACAAATTGATGCCGATGCCCTAGATAAATGGTTGAATCTACCAGAAGGGTATTTCTCTGTCCACAAATTTTCCGACAGGGAAAAGATCATCTTTGCGCTCCTTAAGGCCGTCCCCCATGTCAAAAATTGGTGGGAAACTTATTGTGAGCAAAACTCGTCAGACGAGTCTGGATTGTTTGAATATTCCAATCCCACTTGGGCCTCTTTTATAGATGTCGTCAAGGAACAATATTACCCTGTTGGAAACTATGATGACCAGTACACAAAATGGACCATTCTGCATCAAGAGAGGGACCAAACGGTGTCGGAGTACACCAACAAATTTCATACCTTGCGCACAAAGCTAGGTATCAAGGACTCCGAGCGGCACCTAGTACTGAAATATCGCAGTGGCCTACACCGGTACATCCGAACAGAGATGGATTTCCTGGAAATCTCTTCACTCGGATCCGCCTATCGATATGCTGTCAAAATTGAGCAGAAATTTCAGCAAAAGAACAAGCGTGACTTCGGACCTGCGCAGAAGCAGGGCAAGGGAAACTCTGGCTCGCAGAGCACAGGGCAGGAAAAGGACAACCAGTCCCAACCACAGGCGAAGAAGGGTAAAGAAAAGACAAAGAAGGACACCGGGAAGTGGTGCGAGTTCCACAAAAGCCCCTGGCACAACACTGATGATTGTCGCTCAAAACAGTCATTGGTGGCTGAAATCAAAGCTTCAGAATCAGATCCCAGTTTCGATTCTGACTTGGAACCTAATTTCACAGCCGCGCAAAAAGGGAAGCAGATCATTGATGCAGAACCCAGTGCCGTTGTTGCCACCACACAGATTCAACCAGAGGAACCTGAAGAGTCGGAGGCAGAGGAGCACCTTTTCCACTCACAGATGTGGGTGAAGGGAATTCCCCTACACTTTGTTGTGGACAGCGGTAGCCAGAAGAACCTGATCTCAGAAGAAGTCATCAAGAGATTGGAGCTACCAATAACACCGCACCCACAACCATACACCATTGGATGGCTAAGCCAAGGACGAAGGATCCGTGTCAGCCACCAATGTCGCCTACCATATGGCATCAAGCCCTTCAAAGATGAGGTATTGTGTGATGTGTCCCCACTTGAAGTATGTGATGTTCTTTTAGGACAACCATATATGTGGAAGCGTCATGCTGTATATGAATCACGACCTCGCAGTGTCATTGTCACTTTGGGAGGACAACTCTATCGGATACCAGAGATAGTTGCACCTACCCCAGACGAGCAGGGAAGGAAGATAATCTCCCACACTGGGAAATTTTCCCTATTCGCAATCGGCACTAAAGGAGAACATCATATCGCAGAGACATCCACAACCTCTGCCCATCATCCCGCTACTCAGCAGAAACAAGAAAAACAGAAGTTCAGTGCAGCATCGCCTATTCGAGTTCCTTTGCAGTGCAAGGCCACGCATTCAAGGTGCTCCCACAAAAAGAAACCATCAACACCAATGCAAAATACCACAACAACCAAAACTGTTGAACAGCTCCAGCGCAGCCAGCAACAACAATTACAGCCCTCTGAAGATTTCAAAGAAAGGCAACCTTTCTGCTTCAACAAATGTCGCACCAAGAGCTCAACTCGACACACAGCTCGACATATGATAAGGGATTTAACGCAATGGAGACCATTGCTTCCTGAGGGAGGATTGATCCAGGTGGATATCGGTGGCAGCCCACCTCTTCCAACTGGCTCAAAACAGTCTTTTGGCAAATTTGGTGAATTACTATTTTTAGGAGTTTTTCGGGTCCTGAACTTCCGGAGCCATTTTGAGGCCCTAAACGACATTTTTTGGCGATTTGGGGGACCAAATGGTTGCCAACGGCACACATTTGGGCCCATTCGAAAGTTGTAAATCTCGGTTAGACCTTTCCAACGGGCTACCGAGCGCCCTAAACGGAGATCGTATGCAAAAGTTATGACCCCGGGAAGTTGACTGTTCAACTAACCACCTTGGGGCCGCAAACTTTATGACGGTTCATCTTCTAGGGTTAGGTTTTTGGATGATTGGGATTCTTTCCCTCATGCTTATGATAAATAGGCCCTTTCGGCCTCTCTTTGTATGGATCTTGGCACGAATGAGCATAGCGGCCACATCTCTTCTCAGAGATAGCTACCACCATTCCAGCTATTGTATTTTACAGTCTGTTCTATTTCCGCTATTTAATAGAATATGTGTTTACTGTATCACTGTGTCATTTGCAATATATCTCTGTATATGATTCTGTATATGCTATCTTTTGTTTCGTTCCCACATAAATCCAGATCAGTGGTATCAGAGCGGTCTGCTCTTTGATTGTTTCTCGGTGCATGTCCCCGACGAGGTCAGGATACAGAGAGTTGGGTCTCGAACTAGTTTCACTTGGGGAAGACCACTCTCGCCGCCCCAAACGGCCTCTCATGGCAGAAGAAAAGAGAGACCACGGAGCAGTAGATCCTATCAAGTTGTTGCTCGAGGAAGCCCTCGCGCGACAGAGGAACGAGATGATGGATAATTTCGCCCAAATCCTTCAACGCATGCCCACAGCGGCAAATGCACCCTCAACGAGCAGCCATTTCGGAGATACGACTCCCTTCAAGGTACAAGTTAATTTTGATATCCCTTTATTTGAAGGCCAAATTGATGCCGATGCCCTAGATAAATGGTTGAATCTACTAGAAGGGTATTTCTCTGTCCACAAATTTTCCGACAGGGAAAAGATCATCTTTGCGCTCCTTAAGGCCGTCCCCCATGTCAAAAATTGGTGGGAAACTTATTGTGAGCAAAACTCGTCAGACGAGTCTGGATTGTTTGAATATTCCAATCCCACTTGGGCCTCTTTTATAGATGCCGTCAAGGAACAATATTACCCTGTTGGAAACTATGATGACCAGTACACAAAATGGACCATTCTGCATCAAGAGAGGGACCAAACGGTGTCGGAGTACACCAACAAATTTCATACCTTGCGCACAAAGCTAGGTATCAAGGACTCCGAGCGGCACCTAGTACTGAAATATCGCAGTGGCCTACACCGGTACATCCGAACAGAGATGGATTTCCTGGAAATCTCTTCACTCGGATCCGCCTATCGATATGCTGTCAAAATTGAGCAGAAATTTCAGCAAAAGAACAAGCGTGACTTCGGACCTGCGCAGAAGCAGGGCAAGGGAAACTCTGGCTCGCAGAGCACAGGGCAGGAAAAGGACAACCAGTCCCAACCACAGGCGAAGAAGGGTAAAGAAAAGACAAAGAAGGACACCGGGAAGTGGTGCGAGTTCCACAAAAGCCCCTGGCACAACACTGATGATTGTCGCTCAAAACAGTCATTGGTGGCTGAAATCAAAGCTTCAGAATCAGATCCCAGTTTCGATTCTGACTTGGAACCTAATTTCACAGCCGCGCAAAAAGGGAAGCAGATCATTGATGCAGAACCCAGTGCCGTTGTTGCCACCACACAGATTCAACCAGAGGAACCTGAAGAGTCGGAGGCAGAGGAGCGCCTTTTCCACTCACAGATGTGGGTGAAGGGAATTCCCCTACACTTTGTTGTGGACAGCGGTAGCCAGAAGAACCTGATCTCAGAAGAAGTCATCAAGAGATTGGAGCTACCAATAACACCGCACCCACAACCATACACCATTGGATGGCTAAGCCAAGGACGAAGGATCCGTGTCAGCCACCAATGTCGCCTACCATATGGCATCAAGCCCTTCAAAGATGAGGTATTGTGTGATGTGTCCCCACTTGAAGTATGTGATGTTCTTTTAGGACAACCATATATGTGGAAGCGTCATGCTGTATATGAATCACGACCTCGCAGTGTCATTGTCACTTTGGGAGGACAACTCTATCGGATACCAGAGATAGTTGCACCTACCCCAGACGAGCAGGGAAGGAAGATAATCTCCCACACTGGGAAATTTTCCCTATTCGCAATTGCCACTAAAGGAGAACATCATATCGCAGAGACATCCACAACCTCTGCCCATCATCCCGCTACTCAGCAGAAACAAGAAAAACAAAAGTTCAGTGCAGCATCGCCTATTCGAGTTCCTTTGCAGTGCAAGGCCACGCATTCAAGGTGCTCCCACAAAAAGAAACCATCAACACCAATGCAAAAAACCACAACAACCAAAACTGTTGAACAGCTCCAGCGCAGCCAGCAACAACAATTACAGCCCTCTGAAGATTTCAAAGAAAGGCAACCTTTCTGCTTCAACAAATGTCGCACCAAGAGCTCAACTCGACACACAGCTCGACATATGATAAGGGATTTAACGCAATGGAGACCATTGCTTCCTAAGGAGGGAGGATTGATCCAGGTGCATATCGGTGGCAGCCCACCTCTTCCAACTGGCTCAAAACAGTCTTTTGGCAAATTTGGTGAATTACTATTTTTAGCAGTTTTTCGGGTCGTGAACTTCCGGAGCCATTTTGAGGCCCTAAACGACATTTTTTGGCGATTTGGGGGACCAAATGGTTGCCAACGGCACACATTTGGGCCCATTCGAAAGTTGTAAATCTCGGTTAGACCTTTCCAACGGGCTACCGAGCGCCCTAAACGGAGATCGTATGCAAAAGTTATGACCCCGGGAAGTTGACTGTTCAACTAACCACCTTGGGGCCGCAAACTTTATGACGGTTCATCTTCTAGGGTTAGGTTTTTGGATGATTGGGATTCTTTCCCTCATGCTTATGATAAATAGGCCCTTTCGGCCTCTCTTTGTATGGATCTTGGCACGAATGAGCATAGCGGCCACATCTCTTCTCAGAGATAGCTACCACCATTCCAGCTATTGTATTTTACAGTCTGTTCTATTTCCGCTATTTAATAGAATATGTGTTTACTGTATCACTGTGTCATTTGCAATATATCTCTGTATATGATTCTGTATATGCTATCTTTTGTTTCGTTCCCACATAAATCCAGATCAGTGGTATCAGAGCGGTCTGCTCTTTGATTGTTTCTCGGTGCATGTCCCCGACGAGGTCAGGATACAGAGAGTTGGGTCTCGAACTAGTTTCACTTGGGGAAGACCACTCTCGCCGCCCCAAACGGCCTCTCATGGCAGAAGAAAAGAGAGACCACGGAGCAGTAGATCCTATCAAGTTGTTGCTCGAGGAAGCCCTCGCGCGACAGAGGAACGAGATGATGGATAATTTCGCCCAAATCCTTCAACGCATGCCCACAGCGGCAAATGCACCCTCAACGAGCAGCCATTTCGGAGATACGACTCCCTTCAAGGTACAAGTTAATTTTGATATCCCTTTATTTGAAGGCCAAATTGATGCCGATGCCCTAGATAAATGGTTGAATCTACTAGAAGGGTATTTCTCTGTCCACAAATTTTCCGACAGGGAAAAGATCATCTTTGCGCTCCTTAAGGCCGTCCCCCATGTCAAAAATTGGTGGGAAACTTATTGTGAGCAAAACTCGTCAGACGAGTCTGGATTGTTTGAATATTCCAATCCCACTTGGGCCTCTTTTATAGATGCCGTCAAGGAACAATATTACCCTGTTGGAAACTATGATGACCAGTACACAAAATGGACCATTCTGCATCAAGAGAGGGACCAAACGGTGTCGGAGTACACCAACAAATTTCATACCTTGCGCACAAAGCTAGGTATCAAGGACTCCGAGCGGCACCTAGTACTGAAATATCGCAGTGGCCTACACCGGTACATCCGAACAGAGATGGATTTCCTGGAAATCTCTTCACTCGGATCCGCCTATCGATATGCTGTCAAAATTGAGCAGAAATTTCAGCAAAAGAACAAGCGTGACTTCGGACCTGCGCAGAAGCAGGGCAAGGGAAACTCTGGCTCGCAGAGCACAGGGCAGGAAAAGGACAACCAGTCCCAACCACAGGCGAAGAAGGGTAAAGAAAAGACAAAGAAGGACACCGGGAAGTGGTGCGAGTTCCACAAAAGCCCCTGGCACAACACTGATGATTGTCGCTCAAAACAGTCATTGGTGGCTGAAATCAAAGCTTCAGAATCAGATCCCAGTTTCGATTCTGACTTGGAACCTAATTTCACAGCCGCGCAAAAAGGGAAGCAGATCATTGATGCAGAACCCAGTGCCGTTGTTGCCACCACACAGATTCAACCAGAGGAACCTGAAGAGTCGGAGGCAGAGGAGCGCCTTTTCCACTCACAGATGTGGGTGAAGGGAATTCCCCTACACTTTGTTGTGGACAGCAGTAGCCAAAAGAGCCTGATCTCAGAAGAAGTCATCAAGAGATTGGAGCTACCAATAACACCGCACCCACAACCATACACCATTGGATGGCTAAGCCAAGGACGAAGGATCCGTGTCAGCCACCAATGTCGCCTACCATATGGCATCAAGCCCTTCAAAGATGAGGTATTGTGTGATGTGTCCCCACTTGAAGTATGTGATGTTCTTTTAGGACAACCATATATGTGGAAGCGTCATGCTGTATATGAATCACGACCTCGCAGTGTCATTGTCACTTTGGGAGGACAACTCTATCGGATACCAGAGATAGTTGCACCTACCCCAGACGAGCAGGGAAGGAAGATAATCTCCCACACTGGGAAATTTTCCCTATTCGCAATTGCCACTAAAGGAGAACATCATATCGCAGAGACATCCACAACCTCTGCCCATCATCCCGCTACTCAGCAGAAACAAGAAAAACAGAAGTTCAGTGCAGCATCGCCTATTCGAGTTCCTTTGCAGTGAAAGGCCACGCATTCAAGGTGCTCCCACAAAAAGAAACCATCAACACCAATGCAAAATACCACAACAACCAAAACTGTTGAACAGCTCCAGCGCAGCCAGCAACAAGAATTACAGCCCTCTGAAGATTTCAAAGAAAGGCAACCTTTCTGCTTCAACAAATGTCGCACCAAGAGCTCAACTCGACACACAGCTCGACATATGATAAGGGATTTAACGCAATGGAGACCATTGCTTCCTAAGGAGGGAGGATTGATCCAGGTGGATATCGGTGGCAGCCCACCTCTTCCAACTGGCTCAAAACAGTCTTTTGGCAAATTTGGTGAATTACTATTTTTAGCAGTTTTTCGGGTCTTGAACTTCCGGAGCCATTTTGAGGCCCTAAACGACATTTTTTGGCGATTTGGGGGACCAAATGGTTGCCAACGGCACACATTTGGGCCCATTCGAAAGTTGTAAATCTCGGTTAGACCTTTCCAACGGGCTACCGAGCGCCCTAAACGGAGATCGTATGCAAAAGTTATGACCCCGGGAAGTTGACTGTTCAACTAACCACCTTGGGGCCGCAAACTTTATGACGGTTCATCTTCTAGGGTTAGGTTTTTGGATGATTGGGATTCTTTCCCTCATGCTTATGATAAATAGGCCCTTTCGGCCTCTCTTTGTATGGATCTTGGCACGAATGAGCATAGCGGCCACATCTCTTCTCAGAGATAGCTACCACCATTCCAGCTATTGTATTTTACAGTCTGTTCTATTTCCGCTATTTAATAGAATATGTGTTTACTGTATCACTGTGTCATTTGCAATATATCTCTGTATATGATTCTGTATATGCTATCTTTTGTTTCGTTCCCACATAAATCCAGATCAGTGGTATCAGAGCGGTCTGCTCTTTGATTGTTTCTCGGTGCATGTCCCCGACGAGGTCAGGATACAGAGAGTTGGGTCTCGAACTAGTTTCACTTGGGGAAGACCACTCTCGCCGCCCCAAACGGCCTCTCATGGCGGAAGAAAAGAGAGACCACGGAGCAGTAGATCCTATCAAGTTGTTGCTCGAGGAAGCCCTCGCGCGACAGAGGAACGAGATGATGGATAATTTCGCCCAAATCCTTCAACGCATGCCCACAGCGGCAAATGCACCCTCAACGAGCAGCCATTTCGGAGATACGACTCCCTTCAAGGTACAAGTTAATTTTGATATCCCTTTATTTGAAGGCCAAATTGATGCCGATGCCCTAGATAAATGGTTGAATCTACTAGAAGGGTATTTCTTTGTCCACAAATTTTCCGACAGGGAAAAGATCATCTTTGCGCTCCTTAAGGCCGTCCCCCATGTCAAAAATTGGTGGGAAACTTATTGTGAGCAAAACTCGTCAGACGAGTCTGGATTGTTTGAATATTCCAATCCCACTTGGGCCTCTTTTATAGATGCCGTCAAGGAACAATATTACCCTGTTGGAAACTATGATGACCAGTACACAAAATGGACCATTCTGCATCAAGAGAGGGACCAAACGGTGTCGGAGTACACCAACAAATTTCATACCTTGCGCACAAAGCTAGGTATCAAGGACTCCGAGCGGCACCTAGTACTGAAATATCGCAGTGGCCTACACCGGTACATCCGAACAGAGATGGATTTCCTGGAAATCTCTTCACTCGGATCCGCCTATCGATATGCTGTCAAAATTGAGCAGAAATTTCAGCAAAAGAACAAGCGTGACTTCGGACCTGCGCAGAAGCAGGGCAAGGGAAACTCTGGCTCGCAGAGCACAGGGCAGGAAAAGGACAACCAGTCCCAACCACAGGCGAAGAAGGGTAAAGAAAAGACAAAGAAGGACACCGGGAAGTGGTGCGAGTTCCACAAAAGCCCCTGGCACAACACTGATGATTGTCGCTCAAAACAGTCATTGGTGGCTGAAATCAAAGCTTCAGAATCAGATCCCAGTTTCGATTCTGACTTGGAACCTAATTTCACATCCGCGCAAAAAGGGAAGCAGATCATTGATGCAGAACCCAGTGCCGTTGTTGCCACCACACAGATTCAACCAGAGGAACCTGAAGAGTCGGAGGCAGAGGAGCGCCTTTTCCACTCACAGATGTGGGTGAAGGGAATTCCCCTACACTTTGTTGTGGACAGCGGTAGCCAAAAGAACCTGATCTCAGAAGAAGTCATCAAGAGATTGGAGCTACCAATAACACCGCACCCACAACCATACACCATTGGATGGCTAAGCCAAGGACGAAGGATCCGTGTCAGCCACCAATGTCGCCTATCATATGGCATCAATCCCTTCAAAGATGAGGTATTGTGTGATGTGTCCCCACTTGAAGTATGTGATGTTCTTTTAGGACAACCATATATGTGGAAGCGTCATGCTGTATATGAATCACGACCTCGCAGTGTCATTGTCACTTTGGGAGGACAACTCTATCGGATACCAGAGATAGTTGCACCAACCCCAGACGAGCAGGGAAGGAAGATAATCTCCCACACTGGGAAATTTTCCCTATTCGCAATTGCCACTAAAGGAGAACATCATATCGCAGAGACATCCACAACCTCTGCCCATCATCCCGCTACTCAGCAGAAACAAGAAAAACAGAAGTTCAGTGCAGCATCGCCTATTCGAGTTCCTTTGCAGTGCAAGGCCACGCATTCAAGGTGCTCCCACAAAAAGAAACCATCAACACCAATGCAAAATACCACAACAACCAAAACTGTTGAACAGCTCCAGCGCAGCCAGCAACAACAATTACAGCCCTCTGAAGATTTCAAAGAAAGGCAACCTTTTTGATTCAACAAATGTCGCACCAAGAGCTCAACTCGACACACAGCTCGACATATGATAAGGGATTTAACGCAATGGAGACCATTGCTTCCTAAGGAGGGAGGATTGATCCAGGTGGATATCGGTGGCAGCCCACCTCTTCCAACTGGCTCAAAACAGTCTTTTGGCAAATTTGGTGAATTACTATTTTTAGCAGTTTTTCGGGTCTTGAACTTCCGGAGCCATTTTGAGGCCCTAAACGACATTTTTTGGCGATTTGGGGGACCAAATGGCTGCCAGCGGCACACATTTGGGCCCATTCGAAAGTTGTAAATCTCGGTTAGACCTTTCCAACGGGCTACCGAGCGCCCTAAACGGAGATCGTATGCAAAAGTTATGACCCCGGGAAGTTGACTGTTCAACTAACCACCTTGGGGCCGCAAACTTTATGACGGTTCATCTTCTAGGGTTAGGTTTTTGGATGATTGGGATTCTTTCCCTCATGCTTATGATAAATAGGCCCTTTCGGCCTCTCTTTGTATGGATCTTGGCACGAATGAGCATAGCGGCCACATCTCTTCTCAGAGATAGCTACCACCATTCCAGCTATTGTATTTTACAGTCTGTTCTATTTCCGCTATTTAATAGAATATGTGTTTACTGTATCACTGTGTCATTTGCAATATATCTCTGTATATGATTCTGTATATGCTATCTTTTGTTTCGTTCCCACATAAATCCAGATCAGTGGTATCAGAGCGGTCTGCTCTTTGATTGTTTCTCGGTGCATGTCCCCGACGAGGTCAGGATACAGAGAGTTGGGTCTCGAACTAGTTTCACTTGGGGAAGACCACTCTCGCCGCCCCAAACGGCCTCTGATGGCGGAAGAAAAGAGAGACCACGGAGCAGTAGATCCTATCAAGTTGTTGCTCGAGGAAGCCCTCGCGCGACAGAGGAACGAGATGATGGATAATTTCGCCCAAATCCTTCAACGCATGCCCACAGCGGCAAATGCACCCTCAACGAGCAGCCATTTCGGAGATACGACTCCCTTCAAGGTACAAGTTAATTTTGATATCCCTTTATTTGAAGGCCAAATTGATGCCGATGCCCTAGATAAATGGTTGAATCTACTAGAAGGGTATTTCTCTGTCCACAAATTTTCCGACAGGGAAAAGATCATCTTTGCGCTCCTTAAGGCCGTCCCCCATGTCAAAAATTGGTGGGAAACTTATTGTGAGCAAAACTCGTCAGACGAGTCTGGATTGTTTGAATATTCCAATCCCACTTGGGCCTCTTTTATAGATGCCGTCAAGGAACAATATTACCCTGTTGGAAACTATGATGACCAGTACACAAAATGGACCATTCTGCATCAAGAGAGGGACCAAACGGTGTCGGAGTACACCAACAAATTTCATACCTTGCGCACAAAGCTAGGTATCAAGGACTCCGAGCGGCACCTAGTACTGAAATATCGCAGTGGCCTACACCGGTACATCCGAACAGAGATGGATTTCCTGGAAATCTCTTCACTCGGATCCGCCTATCGATATGCTGTCAAAATTGAGCAGAAATTTCAGCAAAAGAACAAGCGTGACTTCGGACCTGCGCAGAAGCAGGGCAAGGGAAACTCTGGCTCGCAGAGCACAGGGCAGGAAAAGGACAACCAGTCCCAACCACAGGCGAAGAAGGGTAAAGAAAAGACAAAGAAGGACACCGGGAAGTGGTGCGAGTTCCACAAAAGCCCCTGGCACAGCACTGATGATTGTCGCTCAAAACAGTCATTGGTGGCTGAAATCAAAGCTTCAGAATCAGATCCCAGTTTCGATTCTGACTTGGAACCTAATTTCACAGCCGCGCAAAAAGGGAAGCAGATCATTGATGCAGAACCCAGTGCCGTTGTTGCCACCACACAGATTCAACCAGAGGAACCTGAAGAGTCGGAGGCAGAGGAGCGCCTTTTCCACTCACAGATGTGGGTGAAGGGAATTCCCCTACACTTTGTTGTGGACAGCGGTAGCCAGAAGAACCTGATCTCAGAAGAAGTCATCAAGAGATTGGAGCTACCAATAACACCGCACCCACAACCATACACCATTGGATGGCTAAGCCAAGGACGAAGGATCCGTGTCAGCCACCAATGTCGCCTACCATATGGCATCAAGCCCTTCAAAGATGATGTATTGTGTGATGTGTCCCCACTTGAAGTATGTGATGTTCTTTTAGGACAACCATATATGTGGAAGCATCATGCTGTATATGAATCATGACCTCGCAGTGTCATTGTCACTTTGGGAGGACAACTCTATCGGATACCAGAGATAGTTGCACCTACCCCAGACGAGCAGGGAAGGAAGATAATCTCCCACACTGGGAAATTTTCCCGATTCGCAATTGCCACTAAAGGAGAACATCATATCGCAGAGACATCCACAACCTCTGCCCATCATCCCGCTACTCAGCAGAAACAAGAAAAACAGAAGTTCAGTGCAGCATCGCCTATTCCAGTTCCTTTGCAGTGCAAGGCCACGCATTCAAGGTGCTCCCACAAAAAGAAACCATCAACACCAATGCAAAATACCACAACAACCAAAACTGTTGAACAGCTCCAGCGCAGCCAGCAACAACAATTACAGCCCTCTGAAGATTTCAAAGAAAGGCAACCTTTCTGCTTCAACAAATGTCGCACCAAGAGCTCAACTCGACACACAGCTCGACATATGATAAGGGATTTAACGTAATGGAGACCATTGCTTCCTAAGGAGGGAGGATTGATCCAGGTGGATATCGGTGGCAGCCCACCTCTTCCAACTGGCTCAAAACAGTCTTTTGGCAAATTTGGTGAATTACTATTTTTAGCAGTTTTTCGGGTCCTGAACTTCCGGAGCCATTTTGAGGCCCTAAACGACATTTTTTGGCGATTTGGGAGACCAAATGGTTGCCACGGGCACACATTTGGGCCCATTCGAAAGTTGTAAATCTCGGTTAGACCTTTCCAACGGGCTACCGAGCGCCCTAAACGGAGATCGTATGCAAAAGTTATGACCCCGGGAAGTTGACTGTTCAACTAACCACCTTGGGGCAGCAAACTTTATGACGGTTCATCTTCTAGGGTTAGGTTTTTGGATGATTGGGATTCTTTCCCTCATGCTTATGATAAATAGGCCCTTTCGGCCTCTCTTTGTATGGATCTTGGCACGAATGAGCATAGCGGCCACATCTCTTCTCAGAGATAGCTACCACCATTCCAGCTATTGTATTTTACAGTCTGTTCTATTTCCGCTATTTAATAGAATATGTGTTTACTGTATCACTGTGTCATTTGCAATATATCTCTGTATATGATTCTGTATATGCTATCTTTTGTTTCGTTCCCACATAAATCCAGATCAGTGGTATCAGAGCGGTCTGCTCTTTGATTGTTTCTCGGTGCATGTCCCCGACGAGGTCAGGATACAGAGAGTTGGGTCTCGAATTAGTTTCACTTGGGGAAGACCACTCTCGCCGCCCCAAACGGCCTCTCATGGCGGAAGAAAAGAGAGACCACGGAGCAGTAGATCCTATCAAGTTGTTGCTCGAGGAAGCCCTCGCGCGACAGAGGAACGAGATGATGGATAATTTCGCCCAAATCCTTCAACGCATGCCCACAGCGGCAAATGCACCCTCAACGAGCAGCCATTTCGGAGATACGACTCCCTTCAAGGCACAAGTTAATTTTGATATCCCTTTATTTGAAGGCCAAATTGATGCCGATGCCCTAGATAAATGGTTGAATCTACTAGAAGGGTATTTCTCTGTCCACAAATTTTCCGACAGGGAAAAGATCATCTTTGCGCTCCTTAAGGCCGTCCCCCATGTCAAAAATTGGTGGGAAACTTATTGTGAGCAAAACTCGTCAGACGAGTCTGGATTGTTTGAATATTCCAATCCCACTTGGGCCTCTTTTATAGATGCCGTCAAGGAACAATATTACCCTGTTGGAAACTATGATGACCAGTACACAAAATGGACCATTCTGCATCAAGAGAGGGACCAAACGGTGTCGGAGTACACCAACAAATTTCATACCTTGCACACAAAGCTAGGTATCAAGGACTCCGAGCGGCACCTAGTACTGAAATATCGCAGTGGCCTACACCGGTACATCCGAACAGAGATGGATTTCCTGGAAATCTCTTCACTCGGATCCGCCTATCGATATGCTGTCAAAATTGAGCAGAAATTTCAGCAAAAGAACAAGCGTGACTTCGGACCTGCGCAGAAGCAGGGCAAGGGAAACTCTGGCTCGCAGAGCACAGGGCAGGAAAAGGACAACCAGTCCCAACCACAGGCGAAGAAGGGTAAAGAAAAGACAAAGAAGGACACCGGGAAGTGGTGCGAGTTCCACAAAAGCCCCTGGCACAACACTGATGATTGTCGCTCAAAACAGTCATTGGTGGCTGAAATCAAAGCTTCAGAATCAGATCCCAGTTTCGATTCTGACTTGGAACCTAATTTCACAGCCGCGCAAAAAGGGAAGCAGATCATTGATGCAGAACCCAGTGCCGTTGTTGCCACCACACAGATTCAACCAGAGGAACCTGAAGAGTCGGAGGCAGAGGAGCGCCTTTTCCACTCACAGATGTGGGTGAAGGGAATTCCCCTACACTTTGTTGTGGACAGCGGTAGCCAGAAGAACCTGATCTCAGAAGAAGTCATCAAGAGATTGGAGCTACCAATAACACCGCACCCACAACCATACACCATTGGATGGCTAAGCCAAGGACGAAGGATCCGTGTCAGCCACCAATGTCGCCTACCATATGGCATCAAGCCCTTCAAAGATGAGGTATTGTGTGATGTGTCCCCACTTGAAGTATGTGATGTTCTTTTAGGAAAACCATATATGTGGAAGCGTCATGCTGTATATGAATCACGACCTCGCAGTGTCATTGTCACTTTGGGAGGACAACTCTATCGGATACCAGAGATAGTTGCACCTACCCCAGACGAGCAGCGAAGGAAGATAATCTCCCACATTGGGAAATTTTCCCTATTCGCAATTGCCACTAAAGGAGAACATCATATCGCAGAGACATCCACAACCTCTGCCCATCATCCCGCTACTCAGCAGAAACAAGAAAAACAGAAGTTCAGTGCAGCATCGCCTATTCGAGTTCCTTTGCAGTGCAAGGCCACGCATTCAAGGTGCTCCCACAAAAAGAAACCATCAACACCAATGCAAAATACCACAACAACCAAAACTGTTGAACAGCTCCAGCGCAGCCAGCAACAACAATTACAGCCCTCTGAAGATTTCAAAGAAAGGCAACCTTTCTGCTTCAACAAATGTCGCACCAAGAGCTCAACTCGACACACAGCTCGACATATGATAAGGGATTTAACGCAATGGATACCATTGCTTCCTAAGGAGGGAGGATTGATCCAGGTGGATATCGGTGGCAGCCCACCTCTTCCAACTGGCTCAAAACAGTCTTTTGGCAAATTTGGTGAATTACTATTTTTAGCAGTTTTTCGGGTCCTGAACTTCCGGAGCCATTTTGAGGCCCTAAACGACATTTTTTGGCGATTTGGGGGACCAAATGGTTGCCAACGGCACACATTTGGGCCCATTCGAAAGTTGTAAATCTCGGATAGACCTTTCCAACGGGCTACCGAGCGCCCTAAACGGAGATCGTATGCAAAAGTTATGACCCCGGGAAGTTGACTGTTCAACTAACCACCTTGGGGCCGCAAACTTTATGACGGTTCATCTTCTAGGGTTAGGTTTTTGGATGATTGGGATTCTTTCCCTCATGCTTATGATAAATAGGCCCTTTCGGCCTCTCTTTGTATGGATCTTGGCACGAATGAGCATAGCGGCCACATCTCTTCTCAGAGATAGCTACCACCATTCCAGCTATTGTATTTTACAGTCTGTTCTATTTCCGCTATTTAATAGAATATGTGTTTACTGTATCACTGTGTCATTTGCAATATATCTCTGTATATGATTCTGTATATGCTATCTTTTGTTTCGTTCCCACATAAATCCAGATCAGTGGTATCAGAGCGGTCTGCTCTTTGATTGTTTCTCGGTGCATGTCCCCGACGAGGTCAGGATACAGAGAGTTGGGTCTCGAATTAGTTTCACTTGGGGAAGACCACTCTCGCCGCCCCAAACGGCCTCTCATGGCGGAAGAAAAGAGAGACCACGGAGCAGTAGATCCTATCAAGTTGTTGCTCGAGGAAGCCCTCGCGCGACAGAGGAACGAGATGATGGATAATTTCGCCCAAATCCTTCAACGCATGCCCACAGCGGCAAATGCACCCTCAACGAGCAGCCATTTCGGAGATACGACTCCCTTCAAGGTACAAGTTAATTTTGATATCCCTTTATTTGAAGGCCAAATTGATGCCGATGCCCTAGATAAATGGTTGAATCTACTAGAAGGGTATTTCTCTGTCCACAAATTTTCCGACAGGGAAAAGATCATCTTTGCGCTCCTTAAGGCCGTCCCCCATGTCAAAAATTGGTGGGAAACTTATTGTGAGCAAAACTCGTCAGACGAGTCTGGATTGTTTGAATATTCCAATCCCACTTGGGCCTCTTTTATAGATGCCGTCAAGGAACAATATTACCCTGTTGGAAACTATGATGACCAGTACACAAAATGGACCATTCTGCATCAAGAGAGGGACCAAACGGTGTCGGAGTACACCAACAAATTTCATACCTTACGCACAAAGCTAGGTATCAAGGACTCCGAGCGGCACCTAGTACTGAAATATCGCAGTGGCCTACACCGGTACATCCGAACAGAGATGGATTTCCTGGAAATCTCTTCACTCGGATCCGCCTATCGATATGCTGTCAAAATTGAGCAGAAATTTCAGCAAAAGAACAAGCGTGACTTCGGACCTGCGCAGAAGCAGGGCAAGGGAAACTCTGGCTCGCAGAGCACAGGGCAGGAAAAGGACAACCAGTCCCAACCACAGGCGAAGAAGGGTAAAGAAAAGACAAAGAAGGACACCGGGAAGTGGTGCGAGTTCCACAAAAGCCCCTGGCACAACACTGATGATTGTCGCTCAAAACAGTCATTGGTGGCTGAAATCAAAGCTTCAGAATCAGATCCCAGTTTCGATTCTGACTTGGAACCTAATTTCACAGCCGCGCAAAAAGGGAAGCAGATCATTGATGCAGAACCCAGTGCCGTTGTTGCCACCACACAGATTCAACCAGAGGAACCTGAAGAGTCGGAGGCAGAGGAGCGCCTTTTCCACTCACAGATGTGGGTGAAGGGAATTCCCCTACACTTTGTTGTGGACAGCGGTAGCCAGAAGAACCTGATCTCAGAAGAAGTCATCAAGAGATTGGAGCTACCAATAACACCGCACCCACAACCATACACCATTGGATGGCTAAGCCAAGGACGAAGGATCCGTGTCAGCCACCAATGTCGCCTACCATATGGCATCAAGCCCTTCAAAGATGAGGTATTGTGTGATGTGTCCCCACTTGAAGTATGTGATGTTCTTTTAGGACAACCATATATGTGGAAGCATCATGCTGTATATGAATCATGACCTCGCAGTGTCATTGTCACTTTGGGAGGACAACTCTATCGGATACCAGAGATAGTTGCACCTACCCCAGACGAGCAGGGAAGGAAGATAATCTCCCACACTGGGAAATTTTCCCTATTCGCAATTGCCACTAAAGGAGAACATCATATCGCAGAGACATCCACAACCTCTGCCCATCATCCCGCTACTCAGCAGAAACAAGAAAAACAGAAGTTCAGTGCAGCATCGCCTATTCGAGTTCCTTTGCAGTGCAAGGCCACGCATTCAAGGTGCTCCCACAAAAAGAAACCATCAACACCAATGCAAAATACCACAACAACCAAAACTGTTGAACAGCTCCAGCGCAGCCAGCAACAACAATTACAGCCCTCTGAAGATTTCAAAGAAAGGCAACCTTTCTGCTTCAACAAATGTCGCACCAAGAGCTCAACTCGACACACAGCTCGACATATGATAAGGGATTTAACGCAATGGAGACCATTGCTTCCTAAGGAGGGAGGATTGATCCAGGTGGATATCGGTGGCAGCCCACCTCTTCCAACTGGCTCAAAACAGTCTTTTGGCAAATTTGGTGAATTACTATTTTTAGCAGTTTTTCGGGTCCTGAACTTCCGGAGCCATTTTGAGGCCCTAAACGACATTTTTTGGCGATTTGGGAGACCAAATGGTTGCCAACGGCACGCATTTGGGCCCATTCGAAAGTTGTAAATCTCGGTTAGACCTTTCCAACGGGCTACCGAGCGCCCTAAACGGAGATCGTATGCAAAAGTTATGACCCCGGGAAGTTGACTGTTCAACTAACCACCTTGGGGCCGCAAACTTTATGACGGTTCATCTTCTAGGGTTAGGTTTTTGGATGATTGGGATTCTTTCCCTCATGCTTATGATAAATAGGCCCTTTCGGCCTCTCTTTGTATGGATCTTGGCACGAATGAGCATAGCGGCCACATCTCTTCTCAGAGATAGCTACCACCATTCCAGCTATTGTATTTTACAGTCTGTTCTATTTCCGCTATTTAATAGAATATGTGTTTACTGTATCACTGTGTCATTTGCAATATATCTCTGTATATGATTCTGTATATGCTATCTTTTGTTTCGTTCCCACATAAATCCAGATCAGTGGTATCAGAGCGGTCTGCTCTTTGATTGTTTCTCGGTGCATGTCCCCGACGAGGTCAGGATACAGAGAGTTGGGTCTCGAATTAGTTTCACTTGGGGAAGACCACTCTCGCCGCCCCAAACGGCCTCTCATGGCGGAAGAAAAGAGAGACCACGGAGCAGTAGATCCTATCAATTTGTTGCTCGAGGAAGCCCTCGCGCGACAGAGGAACGAGATGATGGATAATTTCGCCCAAATCCTTCAACGCATGCCCACAGCGGCAAATGCACCCTCAACGAGCAGCCATTTCGGAGATACGACTCCCTTCAAGGTACAAGTTAATTTTGATATCCCTTTATTTGAAGGCCAAATTGATGCCGATGCCCTAGATAAATGGTTGAATCTACTAGAAGGGTATTTCTCTGTCCACAAATTTTCCGACAGGGAAAAGATCATCTTTGCGCTCCTTAAGGCCGTCCCCCATGTCAAAAATTGGTGGGAAACTTATTGTGAGCAAAACTCGTCAGACGAGTCTGGATTGTTTGAATATTCCAATCCCACTTGGGCCTCTTTTATAGATGCCGTCAAGGAACAATATTACCCTGTTGGAAACTATGATGACCAGTACACAAAATGGACCATTCTGCATCAAGAGAGGGACCAAACGGTGTCGGAGTACACCAAAAAATTTCATACCTTGCACAAAAAGCTAGGTATCAAGGACTCCGAGCGGCACCTAGTACTGAAATATCGCAGTGGCCTACACCGGTACATCCGAACACAGATGGATTTCCTGGAAATCTCTTCACTCGGATCCGCCTATCGATATGCTGTCAAAATTGAGCAGAAATTTCAGCAAAAGAACAAGCGTGACTTCGGACCTGCGCAGAAGCAGGGCAAGGGAAACTCTGGCTCGCAGAGCACAGGGCAGGAAAAGGATAACCAGTCCCAACCACAGGCGAAGAAGGGTAAAGAAAAGACAAAGAAGGACACCGGGAAGTGGTGCGAGTTCCACAAAATCCCCTGGCACAACACTGATGATTGTCGCTCAAAACAGTCATTGGTGGCTGAAATCAAAGCTTCAGAATCAGATCCCAGTTTCGATTCTGACTTGGAACCTAATTTCACAGCCGCGCAAAAAGGGAAGCAGATCATTGATGCAGAACCCAGTGCCGTTGTTGCCACCACACAGATTCAACCAGAGGAACCTGAAGAGTCGGAGGCAGAGGAGCGCCTTTTCCACTCACAGATGTGGGTGAAGGGAATTCCCCTACACTTTGTTGTGGACAGCGGTAGCCAGAAGAACCTGATCTCAGAAGAAGTCATCAAGAGATTGGAGCTACCAATAACACCGCACCCACAACCATACACCATTGGATGGCTAAGCCAAGGACGAAGGATCCATGTCAGCCACCAATGTCGCCTACCATATGGCATCAAGCCCTTCAAAGATGAGGTATTGTGTGATGTGTCCCCACTTGAAGTATGTGATGTTCTTTTAGGACAACCATATATGTGGAAGCGTCATGCTGTATATGAATCACGACCTCGCAGTGTCATTGTCACTTTGGGAGGACAACTCTATCGGATACCAGAGATAGTTGCACCTACCCCAGACGAGCAGGGAAGGAAGATAATCTCCCACACTGGGAAATTTTCCCTATTCGCAATCGCCACTAAAGGAGAACATCATATCGCAGAGACATCCACAACCTCTGCCCATCATCCCGCTACTCAGCAGAAACAAGAAAAACAGAAGTTCAGTGCAGCATCGCCTATTCGAGTTCCTTTGCAGTGCAAGGCCACGCATTCAAGGTGCTCCCACAAAAAGAAACCATCAACACCAATGCAAAATACCACAACAACCAAAACTGTTGAACAGCTCCAGCGCAGCCAGCAACAACAATTACAGCCCTCTGAAGATTTCAAAGAAAGGCAACCTTTCTGCTTCAACAAATGTCGCACCAAGAGCTCAACTCGACACACAGCTCGACATATGATAAGGGATTTAACGCAATGGAGACCATTGCTTCCTATGGAGGGAGGATTGATCCAGGTGGATATCGGTGGCAGCCCACCTCTTCCAACTGGCTCAAAACAGTCTTTTGGCAAATTTGGTGAATTACTATTTTTAGCAGTTTTTCGGGTCCTGAACTTCCGGAGCCATTTTGAGGCCCTAAACGACATTTTTTGGCGATTTGGGGGACCAAATGGTTGCCAACGGCACACATTTGGGCCCATTCGAAAGTTGTAAATCTCGGTTAGACCTTTCCAACGGGCTACCGAGCGCCCTAAACGGAGATCGTATGCAAAAGTTATGACCCCGGGAAGTTGACTGTTCAACTAACCACCTTGGGGCCGCAAACTTTATGACGGTTCATCTTCTAGGGTTAGGTTTTTGGATGATTGGGATTCTTTCCCTCATGCTTATGATAAATAGGCCCTTTCGGCCTCTCTTTGTATGGATCTTGGCACGAATGAGCATAGCGGCCACATCTCTTCTCAGAGATAGCTACCACCATTCCAGCTATTGTATTTTACAGTCTGTTCTATTTCCGCTATTTAATAGAATATGTGTTTACTGTATCACTGTGTCATTTGCAATATATCTCTGTATATGATTCTGTATATGCTATCTTTTGTTTCGTTCCCACATAAATCCAGATCAGTGGTATCAGAGCGGTCTGCTCTTTGATTGTTTCTCGGTGCATGTCCCCGACGAGGTCAGGATACAGAGAGTTGGGTCTCGAACTAGTTTCACTTGGGGAAGACCACTCTCGCCGCCCCAAACGGCCTCTCATGGCGGAAGAAAAGAGAGACCACGGAGCAGTAGATCCTATCAAGTTGTTGCTCGAGGAAGCCCTCACGCGACAGAGGAACGAGATGATGGATAATTTCGCCCAAATCCTTCAACGCATGCCCACAGCGGCAAATGCACCCTCAACGAGCAGCCATTTCGGAGATACGACTCCCTTCAAGGTACAAGTTAATTTTGATATCCCTTTATTTGAAGGCCAAATTGATGCCGATGCCCTAGATAAATGGTTGAATCTACTAGAAGGGTATTTCTCTGTCCACAAATTTTCCGACAGGGAAAAGATCATCTTTGCGCTCCTTAAGGCCGTCCCCCATGTCAAAAATTGGTGGGAAACTTATTGTGAGCAAAACTCGTCAGACGAGTCTGGATTGTTTGAATATTCCAATCCCACTTGGGCGTCTTTTATAGATGCCGTCAAGGAACAATATTACCCTGTTGGAAACTATGATGACCAGTACACAAAATGGACCATTCTGCATCAAGAGAGGGACCAAACGGTGTCGGAGTACACCAACAAATTTCATACCTTGCGCACAAAGCTAGGTATCAAGGACTCCGAGCGGCACCTAGTACTGAAATATCGCAGTGGCCTACACCGGTACATCCGAACAGAGATGGATTTCCTGGAAATCTCTTCACTCGGATCCGCCTATCGATATGCTGTCAAAATTGAGCAGAAATTTCAGCAAAAGAACAAGCGTGACTTCGGACCTGCGCAGAAGCAGGGCAAGGGAAACTCTGGCTCGCAGAGCACAGGGCAGGAAAAGGACAACCAGTCCCAACCACAGGCGAAGAAGGGTAAAGAAAAGACAAAGAAGGACACCGGGAAGTGGTGCGAGTTCCACAAAAGCCCCTGGCACAACACTGATGATTGTCGCTCAAAACAGTCATTGGTGGCTGAAATCAAAGCTTCAGAATCAGATCCCAGTTTCGATTCTGACTTGGAACCTAATTTCACAGCCGCGCAAAAAGGGAAGCAGATCATTGATGCAGAACCCAGTCCCGTTGTTGCCACCACACAGATTCAACCAGAGGAACCTGAAGAGTCGGAGGCAGAGGAGCGCCTTTTCCACTCACAGATGTGGGTGAAGGGAATTCCCCTACACTTTGTTGTGGACAGCGGTAGCCAGAAGAACCTGATCTCAGAAGAAGTCATCAAGAGATTGGAGCTACCAATAACACCGCACCCACAACCATAAACCATTGGATGGTTAAGCCAAGGACGAAGGATCCGTGTCAGCCACCAATGTCGCCTACCATATGGCATCAAGTCCTTCAAAGATGAGGTATTGTGTGATGTGTCCCCACTTAAAGTATGTGATGTTCTTTTAGGACAACCATATATGTGGAAGCGTCATGCTGTATATGAATCACGACCTCGCAGTGTCATTGTCACTTTGGGAGGACAACTCTATCGGATACCAGAGATAGTTGCACCTACCCCAGACGAGCAGGGAAGGAAGATAATCTCCCACACTGGGAAATTTTCCCTATTCGCAATTGCCACTAAAGGAGAACATCATATCGCAGAGACATCCACAACCTCTGCCCATCATCCCGCTACTCAGCAGAAACAAGAAAAACAGAAGTTCAGTGCAGCATCGCCTATTCGAGTTCCTTTGCAGTGCAAGGCCACGCATTCAAGGTGCTCCCACAAAAAGAAACCATCAACACCAATGCAAAATACCACAACAACCAAAACTGTTGAACAGCTCTAGCGCAGCCAGCAACAACAATTACAGCCCTCTGAAGATTTCAAAGAAAGGCAACCTTTCTGCTTCAACAAATGTCGCACCAAGAGCTCAACTCGACACACAGCTCGACATATGATAAGGGATTTAACGTAATGGAGACCATTGCTTCCTAAGGAGGGAGGATTGATCCAGGTGGATATCGGTGGCAGCCCACCTCTTCCAACTGGCTCAAAACAGTCTTTTGGCAAATTTGGTGAATTACTATTTTTAGCAGTTTTTCGGGTCTTGAACTTCCGGAGCCATTTTGAGGCCCTAAACGACATTTTTTGGCGATTTGGGGGACCAAATGGTTGCCATCGGCACACGTTTGGGCCCATTCGAAAGTTGTAAATCTCGGTTAGACCTTTCCAACGGGCTACCGAGCGCCCTAAACGGAGATCGTATGCAAAAGTTATGACCCCGGGAAGTTGACTGTTCAACTAACCACCTTGGGGCCGCAAACTTTATGACGGTTCATCTTCTAGGGTTAGGTTTTTGGATGATTGGGATTCTTTCCCTCATGCTTATGATAAATAGGCCCTTTCGGCCTCTCTATGTATGGATCTTGGCACGAATGTGCATAGCGGCCACATCTCTTCTCAGAGATAGCTACCACCATTCCAGCTATTGTATTTTACAGTCTGTTCTATTTCCGCTATTTAATAGAATATGTGTTTACTGTATCACTGTGTCATTTGCAATATATCTCTGTATATGATTCTGTATATGCTATCTTTTGTTTCGTTCCCACATAAATCCAGATCAGTGGTATCAGAGCGGTCTGCTCTTTTATTGTTTCTCGGTGCATGTCCCCGACGAGGTCAGGATACAGAGAGTTGGGTATCGAATTAGTTTAACTTGGAGAAGACCACTCTCGCCGCCCCAAACGGCCTCTCATGGCGGAAGAAAAGAGAGACCACGGAGCAGTAGATCCTATCAAGTTGTTGCTCGAGGAAGCCCTCGCGCGATAGAGGAACGAGATGATGGATAATTTCGCCCAAATCCTTCAACGCATGCCCAGAGCGGCAAATGCACCCTCAACGAGCAGCCATTTCAGAGATACGACTCCCTTCAAGGTACAAGTTAGTTTTGATATCCCTTTATTTGAAGGCCAAATTGATGCCGATGCCCTAGATAAATGGTTGAATCTACTAGAAGGGTATTTCTCTGTCCACAAATTTTCCGACAGGGAAAAGATCATCTTTGCGCTCCTTAAGGCCGTCCCCCATGTCAAAAATTGGTGGGAAACTTATTGTGAGCAAAACTCGTCAGACGAGTCTGGATTGTTTGAATATTCCAATCCCACTTGGGCCTCTTTTATAGATGTCGTCAAGGAACAATATTACCCTGTTGGAAACTATGATGACCAGTACACAAAATGGACCATTCTGCATCAAGAGAGGGACCAAACGGTGTCGGAGTACACCAACAAATTTCATACCTTGTGCACAAAGCTAGGTATCAAGGACTCCGAGCGGCACCTAGTACTGAAATATCGCAGTGGCCTACACCGTTACATCCGAACAGAGATGGATTTCCTGGAAATCTCTTCACTCGGATCCGCCTATCGATATGCTGTCAAAATTGAGCAGAAATTTCAGCAAAAGAACAAGCGTGACTTCGGACCTGCGCAGAAGCAGGGCAAGGGAAACTCTGGCTCGCAGAGCACAGGGCAGGAAAAGGACAACCAGTCCCAACCACAGGCGAAGAAGGGTAAAGAAAAGACAAAGAAGGACACCGGGAAGTGGTGCGAGTTCCACAAAAGCCCCTGGCACAACACTGATGATTGTCGCTCAAAACAGTCATTGGTGGCTGAAATCAAAGCTTCAGAATCAGATCCCAGTTTCGATTCTGACTTGGAACCTAATTTCACAGCCGCGCAAAAAGGGAAGCAGATCATTGATGCAGAACCCAGTGCCGTTGTTGCCACCACACAGATTCAACCAGAGGAACCTGAAGAGTCGGAGGCAGAGGAGCGCATTTTCCACTCACAGATGTGGGTGAAGGGAATTCCCTTACACTTTGTTGTGGACAGCGGTATCCAGAAGAACCTGATCTCAGAAGAAGTCATCAAGAGATTGGAGCTACCAATAACACCGCACCCACAACCATACACCATTGGATGGCTAATCCAAGGACGAAGGATCCGTGTCAGCCACCAATGTCGCCTACCATATGGCATCAAGCCCTTCAAAGATGAGGTATTGTGTGATGTGTCCCCACTTGAAGTATGTGATGTTCTTTTAGGACAACCATATATGTGGAAGCGTCATGCTGTATATGAATCACGACCTCGCAGTGTCATTGTCACTTTGGGAGGACAACTCTATCGGATACCAGAGATAGTTGCACCTACCCCAGACGAGCAGGGAAGGAAGATAATCTCCCACACTGGGAAATTTTCCCTATTCGCAATTGCCACTAAAGGAGAACATCATATCGCAGAGACATCCACAACCTCTGCCCATCATCCCGCTACTCAGCAGAAACAAGAAAAACAGAAGTTCAGTGCAGCATCGCCTATTCGAGTTCCTCTACAGTGCAAGGCCACGCATTCAAGGTGCTCCCACAAAAAGAAACCATCAACACCAATGCAAAATACCACAACACCCAAAACTGTTGAACAGCTCCAGCGCAGCCAGCAACAACAATTACAGCCCTCTGAAGATTTCAAAGAAAGGCAACCTTTCTGCTTCAACAAATGTCGCACCAAGAGCTCAACTCGACACACAGCTCGACATATGATAAGGGATTTAACGCAATGGAGACCATTGCTTCCTAAGGAGGGAGGATTGATCCAGGTGGATATCGGTGGCAGCCCACCTCTTCCAACTGGCTCAAAACAGTCTTTTGGCAAATTTGGTGAATTACTATTTTTAGCAGTTTTTCGGGTCCTGAACTTCCGGAGCCATTTTGAGGCCCTAAACGACATTTTTTGGCGATTTGGGGGACCAAATGGTTGCTAAGGGCACCCATTTGGGCCCAATCGAAAGTTGTAAATCTCGGTTAGACCTTTCCAACGGGCTACCGAGCGCCCTAAACGGAGATCGTATGCAAAAGTTATGACCCCGGGAAGTTGACTGTTCAACTAACCACCTTGGGGCCGCAAACTTTATGACGGTTCATCTTCTAGGGTTAGGTTTTTGGATGATTGGGATTCTTTCCCTCATGCTTATGATAAATAGGCCCTTTCGGCCTCTCTTTGTATGGATCTTGGCACGAATGAGCATAGCGGCCACATCTCTTCTCAGAGATAGCTACCACCATTCCAGCTATTGTATTTTACAGTCTGTTCTATTTCCGCTATTTAATAGAATATGTGTTTACTGTATCACTGTGTCATTTGCAATATATCTCTGTATATGATTCTGTATATGCTATCTTTTGTTTCGTTCCCACATAAATCCAGATCAGTGGTATCAGAGCGGTCTGCTCTTTGATTGTTTCTCGGTGCATGTCCCCGACGAGGTCAGGATACAGAGAGTTGGGTCTCGAATTAGTTTCACTTGGGGAAGACCACTCTCGCCGCCCCAAACGGCCTCTCATGGCGGAAGAAAAGAGAGACCACGGAGCAGTAGATCCTATCAAGTTGTTGCTCGAGGAAGCCCTCGCGCGACAGAGGAACGAGATGATGGATAATTTCGCCCAAATCCTTCAACGCATGCCCACAGCGGCAAATGCACCCTCAACGAGCAGCCATTTCGGAGATACGACTCCCTTCAAGGTACAAGTTAATTTTGATATCCCTTTATTTGAAGGCCAAATTGATGCCGATGCCCTAGATAAATGGTTGAATCTACTAGAAGGGTATTTCTCTGTCCACAAATTTTCCGACAGGGAAAAGATCATCTTTGCGCTCCTTAAGGCCGTCCCCCATGTCAAAAATTGGTGGGAAACTTATTGTGAGCAAAACTCGTCAGACGAGTCTGGATTGTTTGAATATTCCAATCTCCTCTTTTATAGATGCCGTCAAGGAACAATATTACCCTGTTGGAAACTATGATGACCAGTACACAAAATGGACCATTCTGCATCAAGAGAGGGACCAAACGGTGTCGGAGTACACCAACAAATTTCATACCTTGCGCACAAAGCTAGGTATCAAGGACTCCGAGCGGCACCTAGTACTGAAATATCGCAGTGGCCTACACCGGTACATCCGAACAGAGATGGATTTCCTGGAAATCTCTTCACTCGGATCCGCCTATCGATATGCTGTCAAAATTGAGCAGAAATTTCAGCAAAAGAACAAGCGTGACTTCGGACCTGCGCAGAAGCAGGGCAAGGGAAACTCTGGCTCGCAGAGCACAGGGCAGGAAAAGGACAACCAGTCCCAACCACAGGCGAAGAAGGGTAAAGAAAAGACAAAGAAGGACACCGGGAAGTGGTGCGAGTTCCACAAAAGCCCCTGGCACAACACTGATGATTGTCGCTCAAAACAGTCATTGGTGGCTGAAATCAAAGCTTCAGAATCAGATCCCAGTTTCGATTCTGACTTGGAACCTAATTTCACAGCCGCGCAAAAAGGGAAGCAGATCATTGATGCAGAACCCAGTGCCGTTGTTGCCACCACACAGATTCAACCAGAGGAACCTGAAGAGTCGGAGGCAGAGGAGCGCCTTTTCCACTCACAGATGTGGGTGAAGGGAATTCCCCTACACTTTGTTGTGGACAGCGGTATCCAGAAGAACCTTATCTCAGAAGAAGTCATCAAGAGATTGGAGCTACCAATAACACCGCACCCACAACCATACACCATTGGATGGCTAATCCAAGGACGAAGGATCCGTGTCAGCCACCAATGTCGCCTACCATATGGCATCAAGCCCTTCAAAGATGAGGTATTGTGTGATGTGTCCCCACTTGAAGTATGTGATGTTCTTTTAGGACAACCATATATGTGGAAGCGTCATGCTGTATATGAATCACGACCTCGCAGTGTCATTGTCACTTTGGGAGGACAACTCTATCGGATACCAGAGATAGTTGCACCTACCCCAGACGAGCAGGGAAGGAAGATAATCTCCCACACTGGGAAATTTTCCCTATTCGCAATTGCCACTAAAGGAGAACATCATATCGCAGAGACATCCACAACCTCTGCCCATCATCCCGCTACTCAGCAGAAACAAGAAAAACAGAAGTTCAGTGCAGCATCGCCTATTCGAGTTCCTTTGCAGTGCAAGGCCACGCATTCAAGGTGCTCCCACAAAAAGAAACCATCAACACCAATGCAAAATACCACAACACCCAAAACTGTTGAACAGCTCCAGCGCAGCCAGCAACAACAATTACAGCCCTCTGAAGATTTCAAAGAAAGGCAACCTTTCTGCTTCAACAAATGTCGCACCAAGAGCTCAACTCGACACACAGCTCGACATATGATAAGGGATTTAACGCAATGGAGACCATTGCTTCCTAAGGAGGGAGGATTGATCCAGGTGGATATCGGTGGCAGCCCACCTCTTCCAACTGGCTCAAAACAGTCTTTTGGCAAATTTGGTGAATTACTATTTTTAGCAGTTTTTCGGGTCCTGAACTTCCGGAGCCATTTTGAGGCCCTAAACGACATTTTTTGGCGATTTGGGGGACCAAATGGTTGCCAAGGGCACCCATTTGGGCCCAATCGAAAGTTGTAAATCTCGGTTAGACCTTTCCAACGGGCTACCGAGCGCCCTAAACGGAGATCGTATGCAAAAGTTATGACCCCGGGAAGTTGACTGTTCAACTAACCACCTTGGGGCCGCAAACTTTATGACGGTTCATCTTCTAGGGTTAGGTTTTTGGATGATTGGGATTCTTTCCCTCATGCTTATGATAAATAGGCCCTTTCGGCCTCTCTTTGTATGGATCTTGGCACGAATGAGCATAGCGGCCACATCTCTTCTCAGAGATAGCTACCACCATTCCAGCTATTGTATTTTACAGTCTGTTCTATTTCCGCTATTTAATAGAATATGTGTTTACTGTATCACTGTGTCATTTGCAATATATCTCTGTATATGATTCTGTATATGCTATCTTTTGTTTCGTTCCCACATAAATCCAGATCAGTGGTATCAGAGCGGTCTGCTCTTTGATTGTTTCTCGGTGCATGTCCCCGACGAGGTCAGGATACAGAGAGTTGGGTCTCGAATTAGTTTCACTTGGGGAAGACCACTCTCGCCGCCCCAAACGGCCTCTCATGGCGGAAGAAAAGAGAGACCACGGAGCAGTAGATCCTATCAAGTTGTTGCTCGAGGAATCCCTCGCGCGACAGAGGAACGAGATGATGGATAATTTCGCCCAAATCCTTCAACGCATGCCCACAGCGGCAAATGCACCCTCAACGAGCAGCCATTTCGGAGATACGACTCCCTTCAAGGTACAAGTTAATTTTGATATCCCTTTATTTGAAGGCCAAATTGATGCCGATGCCCTAGATAAATGGTTGAATCTACTAGAAGGGTATTTCTCTGTCCACAAATTTTCCGACAGGGAAAAGATCATCTTTGCGCTCCTTAAGGCCGTCCCCCATGTCAAAAATTGGTGGGAAACTTATTGTGAGCAAAACTCGTCAGACGAGTCTGGATTGTTTGAATATTCCAATCCCCTCTTTTATAGATGCCGTCAAGGAACAATATTACCCTGTTGGAAACTATGATGACCAGTACACAAAATGGACCATTCTGCATCAAGAGAGGGACCAAACGGTGTCGGAGTACACCAACAAATTTCATACCTTGCGCACAAAGCTAGGTATCAAGGACTCCGAGCGGCACCCAGTACTGAAATATCGCAGTGGCCTACACCGGTACATCCGAACAGAGATGGATTTCCTGGAAATCTCTTCACTCGGATCCGCCTATCGATATGCTGTCAAAATTGAGCAGAAATTTCAGCAAAAGAACAAGCGTGACTTCGGACCTGCGCAGAAGCAGGGCAAGGGAAACTCTGGCTCGCAGAGCACAGGGCAGGAAAAGGACAACCAGTCCCAACCACAGGCGAAGAAGGGTAAAGAAAAGACAAAGAAGGACACCGGGAAGTGGTGCGAGTTCCACAAAAGCCCCTGGCACAACACTGATGATTGTCGCTCAAAACAGTCATTGGTGGCTGAAATCAAAGCTTCAGAATCAGATCCCAGTTTCGATTCTGACTTGGAACCTAATTTCACAGCCGCGCAAAAAGGGAAGCAGATCATTGATGCAGAACCCAGTGCCGTTGTTGCCACCACACAGATTCAACCAGAGGAACCTGAAGAGTCGGAGGCAGAGGAGCGCCTTTTCCACTCACAGATGTGGGTGAAGGGAATTCCCCTACACTTTGTTGTGGACAGCGGTAGCCAGAAGAACCTGATCTCAGAAGAAGTCATCAAGAGATTGGAGCTACCAATAACACCGCACCCACAACCATACACCATTGGATGGCTAAGCCAAGGACGAAGGATCCGTGTCAGCCACCAATGTCGCCTACCATATGGCATCAAGCCCTTCAAAGATGAGGTATTGTGTGATGTGTCCCCACTTGAAGTATGTGATGTTCTTTTAGGACAACCATATATGTGGAAGCGTCATGCTGTATATGAATCACGACCTCGCAGTGTCATTGTCACTTTGGGAGGACAACTCTATCGGATACCAGAGATAGTTGCACCTACCCCAGACGAGCAGGGAAGGAAGATAATCTCCCACACTGGGAAATTTTCCCTATTCGCAATTGCCACTAAAGGAGAACATCATATCGCAGAGACATCCACAACCTCTGCCCATCATCCCGCTACTCAGCAGAAACAAGAAAAACAGAAGTTCAGTGCAGCATCGCCTATTCGAGTTCCTTTGCAGTGCAAGGCCACGCATTCAAGGTGCTCCCACAAAAAGAAACCATCAACACCAATGCAAAATACCACAACAACCAAAACTGTTGAACAGCTCCAGCGCAGCCAGCAACAACAATTACAGCCCTCTGAAGATTTCAAAGAAAGGCAACCTTTCTGCTTCAACAAATGTCGCACCAAGAGCTCAACTCGACACACAGCTCGACATATGATAAGGGATTTAACGCAATGGAGACCATTGCTTCCTAAGGAGGGAGGATTGATCCAGGTGGATATCGGTGGCAGCCCACCTCTTCCAACTGGCTCAAAACAGTCTTTTGGCAAATTTGGTGAATTACTATTTTTAGCAGTTTTTCGGGTCCTGAACTTCCGGAGCCATTTTGAGGCCCTAAACGACATTTTTTGGCGATTTGGGGGACCAAATGGTTGCCGATGGCACCCGTTTGGGCCCATTCGAAAGTTGTAAATCTCGGTTAGACCTTTCCAACGGGCTACCGAGCGCCCTAAACGGAGATCGTATGCAAAAGTTATGACCCCGGGAAGTTGACTGTTCAACTAACCACCTTGGGGCCGCAAACTTTATGACGGTTCATCTTCTAGGGTTAGGTTTTTGGATGATTGGGATTCTTTCCCTCATGCTTATGATAAATAGGCCCTTTCGGCCTCTCTTTGTATGGATCTTGGCACGAATGAGCATAGCGGCCACATCTCTTCTCAGAGATAGCTACCACCATTCCAGCTATTGTATTTTACAGTCTGTTCTATTTCCGCTATTTAATAGAATATGTGTTTACTGTATCACTGTGTCATTTGCAATATATCTCTGTATATGATTCTGTATATGCTATCTTTTGTTTCGTTCCCACATAAATCCAGATCAGTGGTATCAGAGCGGTCTGCTCTTTGATTGTTTCTCGGTGCATGTCCCCGACGAGGTCAGGATACAGAGAGTTGGGTCTCGAATTAGTTTCACTTGGGGAAGACCACTCTCGCCGCCCCAAACGGCCTCTCATGGCGGAAGAAAAGAGAGACGACGGAGCAGTAGATCCTATCAAGTTGTTGCTCGAGGAAGCCCTCGCGCGACAGAGGAACGAGATGATGGATAATTTCGCCCAAATCCTTCAACGCATGCCCACAGCGGCAAATGCACCCTCAACGAGCAGCCATTTCGGAGATACGACTCCCTTCAAGGTACAAGTTAATTTTGATATCCCTTTATTTGAAGGCCAAATTGATGCCGATGCCCTAGATAAATGGTTGAATCTACTAGAAGGGTATTTCTCTGTCCACAAATTTTCCGACAGGGGAAAGATCATCTTTGCGCTCCTTAAGGCCGTCCCCCATGTCAAAAATTGGTGGGAAACTTATTGTGAGCAAAACTCGTCAGACGAGTCTGGATTGTTTGAATATTCCAATCCCCTCTTTTATAGATGCCGTCAAGGAACAATATTACCCTGTTGGAAACTATGATGACCAGTACACAAAATGGACCATTCTGCATCAAGAGAGGGACCAAACGGTGTCGGAGTACACCAACAAATTTCATACCTTGCGCACAAAGCTAGGTATCAAGGACTCCGAGCGGCACCTAGTACTGAAATATCGCAGTGGCCTACACCGGTACATCCGAACAGAGATGGATTTCCTGGAAATCTCTTCACTCGGATCCGCCTATCGATATGCTGTCAAAATTGAGCAGAAATTTCAGCAAAAGAACAAGCGTGACTTCGGACCTGCGCAGAAGCAGGGCAAGGGAAACTCTGGCTCGCAGAGCACAGGGCAGGAAAAGGACAACCAGTCCCAACCACAGGCGAAGAAGAGTAAAGAAAAGACAAAGAAGGACACCGGGAAGTGGTGCGAGTTCCACAAAAGCCCCTGGCACAACACTGATGATTGTCGCTCAAAACAGTCATTGGTGGCTGAAATCAAAGCTTCAGAATCAGATCCCAGTTTCGATTCTGACTTGGAACCTAATTTCACAGCCGCGCAAAAAGGGAAGCAGATCATTGATGCAGAACCCAGTGCCGTTGTTGCCACCACACAGATTCAACCAGAGGAACCTGAAGAGTCGGAGGCAGAGGAGCGCCTTTTCCACTCACAGATGTGGGTGAAGGGAATTCCCCTACACTTTGTTGTGGACAGCGGTAGCCAGAAGAACCTGATCTCAGAAGAAGTCATCAAGAGATTGGAGCTACCAATAACACCGCACCCACAACCATACACCATTGGATGGCTAAGCCAAGGACGAAGGATCCGTGTCAGCCACCAATGTCGCCTACCATATGGCATCAAGCCCTTCAAAGATGAGGTATTGTGTGATGTGTCCCCACTTGAAGTATGTGATGTTCTTTTAGGACAACCATATATGTGGAAGCGTCATGCTGTATATGAATCACGACCTCGCAGTGTCATTGTCACTTTGGGAGGACAACTCTATCGGATACCAGAGATAGTTGCACCTACCCCAGACGAGCAGGGAAGGAAGATAATCTCCCACACTGGGAAATTTTCCCTATTCGCAATTGCCACTAAAGGAGAACATCATATCGCAGAGACATCCACAACCTCTGCCCATCATCCCGCTACTCAGCAGAAACAAGAAAAACAGAAGTTCAGTGCAGCATCGCCTATTCGAGTTCCTTTGCAGTGCAAGGCCACGCATTCAAGGTGCTCCCACAAAAAGAAACCATCAACACCAATGCAAAATACCACAACAACCAAAACTGTTGAACAGCTCCAGCGCAGCCAGCAACAACAATTACAGCCCTCTGAAGATTTCAAAGAAAGGCAACCTTTCTGCTTCAACAAATGTCGCACCAAGAGCTCAACTCGACACACAGCTCGACATATGATAAGGGATTTAACGCAATGGAGACCATTGCTTCCTAAGGAGGGAGGATTGATCCAGGTGGATATCGGTGGCAGCCCACCTCTTCCAACTGGCTCAAAACAGTCTTTTGGCAAATTTGGTGAATTACTATTTTTAGCAGTTTTTCGGGTCCTGAACTTCCGGAGCCATTTTGAGGCCCTAAACGACATTTTTTGGCGATTTGGGGGACCAAATGGTTGCCAACGGCACCCATTTGGGCCCATTCGAAAGTTGTAAATCTCGGTTAGACCTTTCCAACGGGCTACCGAGCGCCCTAAACGGAGATCGTATGCAAAAGTTATGACCCCGGGAAGTTGACTGTTCAACTAACCACCTTGGGGCCGCAAACTTTATGACGGTTCATCTTCTAGGGTTAGGTTTTTGGATGATTGGGATTCTTTCCCTCATGCTTATGATAAATAGGCCCTTTCGGCCTCTCTTTGTATGGATCTTGGCACGAATGAGCATAGCGGCCACATCTCTTCTCAGAGATAGCTACCACCATTCCAGCTATTGTATTTTACAGTCTGTTCTATTTCCGCTATTTAATAGAATATGTGTTTACTGTATCACTGTGTCATTTGCAATATATCTCTGTATATGATTCTGTATATGCTATCTTTTGTTTCGTTCCCACATAAATCCAGATCAGTGGTATCAGAGCGGTCTGCTCTTTGATTGTTTCTCGGTGCATGTCCCCGACGAGGTCAGGATACAGAGAGTTGGGTCTCGAATTAGTTTCACTTGGGGAAGACCACTCTCGCCGCCCCAAACGGCCTCTCATGGCGGAAGAAAAGAGAGACGACGGAGCAGTAGATCCTATCAAGTTGTTGCTCGAGGAAGCCCTCGCGCGACAGAGGAACGAGATGATGGATAATTTCGCCCAAATCCTTCAACGCATGCCCACAGCGGCAAATGCACCCTCAACGAGCAGCCATTTCGGAGATACGACTCCCTTCAAGGTACAAGTTAATTTTGATATCCCTTTATTTGAAGGCCAAATTGATGCCGATGCCCTAGATAAATGGTTGAATCTACTAGAAGGGTATTTCTCTGTCCACAAATTTTCCGACAGGGGAAAGATCATCTTTGCGCTCCTTAAGGCCGTCCCCCATGTCAAAAATTGGTGGGAAACTTATTGTGAGCAAAACTCGTCAGACGAGTCTGGATTGTTTGAATATTCCAATCCCCTCTTTTATAGATGCCGTCAAGGAACAATATTACCCTGTTGGAAACTATGATGACCAGTACACAAAATGGACCATTCTGCATCAAGAGAGGGACCAAACGGTGTCGGAGTACACCAACAAATTTCATACCTTGCGCACAAAGCTAGGTATCAAGGACTCCGAGCGGCACCTAGTACTGAAATATCGCAGTGGCCTACACCGGTACATCCGAACAGAGATGGATTTCCTGGAAATCTCTTCACTCGGATCCGCCTATCGATATGCTGTCAAAATTGAGCAGAAATTTCAGCAAAAGAACAAGCGTGACTTCGGACCTGCGCAGAAGCAGGGCAAGGGAAACTCTGGCTCGCAGAGCACAGGGCAGGAAAAGGACAACCAGTCCCAACCACAGGCGAAGAAGGGTAAAGAAAAGACAAAGAAGGACACCGGGAAGTGGTGCGAGTTCCACAAAATCCCCTGGCACAACACTGATGATTGTCGCTCAAAACAGTCATTGGTGGCTGAAATCAAAGCTTCAGAATCAGATCCCAGTTTCGATTCTGACTTGGAACCTAATTTCACAGCCGCGCAAAAAGGGAAGCAGATCATTGATGCAGAACCCAGTGCCGTTGTTGCCACCACACAGATTCAACCAGAGGAACCTGAAGAGTCGGAGGCAGAGGAGCGCCTTTTCCACTCACAGATGTGGGTGAAGGGAATTCCCCTACACTTTGTTGTGGACAGCGGTAGCCAGAAGAACCTGATCTCAGAAGAAGTCATCAAGAGATTGGAGCTACCAATAACACCGCACCCACAACCATACACCATTGGATGGCTAAGCCAAGGACGAAGGATCCGTGTCAGCCACCAATGTCGCCTACCATATGGCATCAAGCCCTTCAAAGATGAGGTATTGTGTGATGTGTCCCCACTTGAAGTATGTGATGTTCTTTTAGGACAACCATATATGTGGAAGCGTCATGCTGTATATGAATCACGACCTCGCAGTGTCATTGTCACTTTGGGAGGACAACTCTATCGGATACCAGAGATAGTTGCACCTACCCCAGACGAGCAGGGAAGGAAGATAATCTCCCACACTGGGAAATTTTCCCTATTCGCAATTGCCACTAAAGGAGAACATCATATCGCAGAGACATCCACAACCTCTGCCCATCATCCCGCTACTCAGCAGAAACAAGAAAAACAGAAGTTCAGTGCAGCATCGCCTATTCGAGTTCCTTTGCAGTGCAAGGCCACGCATTCAAGGTGCTCCCACAAAAAGAAACCATCAACACCAATGCAAAATACCACAACAACCAAAACTGTTGAACAGCTCCAGCGCAGCCAGCAACAACAATTACAGCCCTCTGAAGATTTCAAAGAAAGGCAACCTTTCTGCTTCAACAAATGTCGCACCAAGAGCTCAACTCGACACACAGCTCGACATATGATAAGGGATTTAACGCAATGGAGACCATTGCTTCCTAAGGAGGGAGGATTGATCCAGGTGGATATCGGTGGCAGCCCACCTCTTCCAACTGGCTCAAAACAGTCTTTTGGCAAATTTGGTGAATTACTATTTTTAGCAGTTTTTCGGGTCCTGAACTTCCGGAGCCATTTTGAGGCCCTAAACGACATTTTTTGGCGATTTGGGGGACCAAATGGTTGCCAACGGCACCCGTTGGGGCCCATTCGAAAGTTGTAAATCTCGGTTAGACCTTTCCAACGGGCTACCGAGCGCCCTAAACGGAGATCGTATGCAAAAGTTATGACCCCGGGAAGTTGACTGTTCAACTAACCACCTTGGGGCCGCAAACTTTATGACGGTTCATCTTCTAGGGTTAGGTTTTTGGATGATTGGGATTCTTTCCCTCATGCTTATGATAAATAGGCCCTTTCGGCCTCTCTTTGTATGGATCTTGGCACGAATGAGCATAGCGGCCACATCTCTTCTCAGAGATAGCTACCACCATTCCAGCTATTGTATTTTACAGTCTGTTCTATTTCCGCTATTTAATAGAATATGTGTTTACTGTATCACTGTGTCATTTGCAATATATCTCTGTATATGATTCTGTATATGCTATCTTTTGTTTCGTTCCCACATAAATCCAGATCAGTGGTATCAGAGCGGTCTGCTCTTTGATTGTTTCTCGGTGCATGTCCCCGACGAGGTCAGGATACAGAGAGTTGGGTCTCGAATTAGTTTCACTTGGGGAAGACCACTCTCGCCGCCCCAAACGGCCTCTCATGGCGGAAGAAAAGAGAGACGACGGAGCAGTAGATCCTATCAAGTTGTTGCTCGAGGAAGCCCTCGCGCGACAGAGGAACGAGATGATGGATAATTTCGCCCAAATCCTTCAACGCATGCCCACAGCGGCAAATGCACCCTCAACGAGCAGCCATTTCGGAGATACGACTCCCTTCAAGGTACAAGTTAATTTTGATATCCCTTTATTTGAAGGCCAAATTGATGCCGATGCCCTAGATAAATGGTTGAATCTACTAGAAGGGTATTTCTCTTTCCACAAATTTTCCGACAGGGAAAAGATCATCTTTGCGCTCCTTAAGGCCGTCCCCCATGTCAAAAATTGGTGGGAAACTTATTGTGAGCAAAACTCGTCAGACGAGTCTGGATTGTTTGAATATTCCAATCCCCTCTTTTATAGATGCCGTCAAGGAACAATATTACCCTGTTGGAAACTATGATGACCAGTACACAAAATGGACCATTCTGCATCAAGAGAGGGACCAAACGGTGTCGGAGTACACCAACAAATTTCATACCTTGCGCACAAAGCTAGGTATCAAGGACTCCGAGCGGCACCTAGTACTGAAATATCGCAGTGGCCTACACCGGTACATCCGAACATAGATGGATTTCCTGGAAATCTCTTCACTCGGATCCGCCTATCGATATGCTGTCAAAATTGAGCAGAAATTTCAGCAAAAGAACAAGCGTGACTTCGGACCTGCGCAGAAGCAGGGCAAGGGAAACTCTGGCTCGCAGAGCACAGGGCAGGAAAAGGACAACCAGTCCCAACCACAGGCGAAGAAGGGTAAAGAAAAGACAAAGAAGGACACCGGGAAGTGGTGCGAGTTCCACAAAAGCCCCTGGCACAACACTGATGATTGTCGCTCAAAACAGTCATTGGTGGCTGAAATCAAAGCTTCAGAATCAGATCCCAGTTTCGATTCTGACTTGGAACCTAATTTCACAGCCGCGCAAAAAGGGAAGCAGATCATTGATGCAGAACCCAGTGCCGTTGTTTCCACCACACAGATTCAACCAGAGGAACCTGAAGAGTCGGAGGCAGAGGAGCGCCTTTTCCACTCACAGATGTGGGTGAAGGGAATTCCCCTACACTTTGTTGTGGACAGCGGTAGCCAGAAGAACCTGATCTCAGAAGAAGTCATCAAGAGATTGGAGCTACCAATAACACCGCACCCACAACCATACACCATTGGATGGCTAAGCCAAGGACGAAGGATCCGTGTCAGCCACCAATGTCGCCTACCATATGGCATCAAGCCCTTCAAAGATGAGGTATTGTGTGATGTGTCCCCACTTGAAGTATGTGATGTTCTTTTAGGACAACCATATATGTGGAAGCGTCATGCTGTATATGAATCACGACCTCGCAGTGTCATTGTCACTTTGGGAGGACAACTCTATCGGATACCAGAGATAGTTGCACCTACCCCAGACGAGCAGGGAAGGAAGATAATCTCCCACACTGGGAAATTTTCCCTATTCGCAATTGCCACTAAAGGAGAACATCATATCGCAGAGACATCCACAACCTCTGCCCATCATCCCGCTACTCAGCAGAAACAAGAAAAACAGAAGTTCAGTGCAGCATCGCCTATTCGAGTTCCTTTGCAGTGCAAGGCCACGCATTCAAGGTGCTCCCACAAAAAGAAACCATCAACACCAATGCAAAATACCACAACAACCAAAACTGTTGAACAGCTCCAGCGCAGCCAGCAACAACAATTACAGCCCTCTGAAGATTTCAAAGAAAGGCAACCTTTCTGCTTCAACAAATGTCGCACCAAGAGCTCAACTCGACACACAGCTCGACATATGATAAGGGATTTAACGCAATGGAGACCATTGCTTCCTAAGGAGGGAGGATTGATCCAGGTGGATATCGGTGGCAGCCCACCTCTTCCAACTGGCTCAAAACAGTCTTTTGGCAAATTTGGTGAATTACTATTTTTAGCAGTTTTTCGGGTCCTGAACTTCCGGAGCCATTTTGAGGCCCTAAACGACATTTTTTGGCGATTTGGGGGACCAAATGGTTGCCAACGGCACCCATTTGGGCCCAGTCGAAAGTTGTAAATCTCGGTTAGACCTTTCCAACGGGCTACCGAGCGCCCTAAACGGAGATCGTATGCAAAAGTTATGACCCCGGGAAGTTGACTGTTCAACTAACCACCTTGGGGCCGCAAACTTTATGACGGTTCATCTTCTAGGGTTAGGTTTTTGGATGATTGGGATTCTTTCCCTCATGCTTATGATAAATAGGCCCTTTCGGCCTCTCTTTGTATGGATCTTGGCACGAATGAGCATAGCGGCCACATCTCTTCTCAGAGATAGCTACCACCATTCCAGCTATTGTATTTTACAGTCTGTTCTATTTCCGCTATTTAATAGAATATGTGTTTACTGTATCACTGTGTCATTTGCAATATATCTCTGTATATGATTCTGTATATGCTATCTTTTGTTTCGTTCCCACATAAATCCAGATCAGTGGTATCAGAGCGGTCTGCTCTTTGATTGTTTCTCGGTGCATGTCCCCGACGAGGTCAGGATACAGAGAGTTGGGTCTCGAATTAGTTTCACTTGGGGAAGACCACTCTCGCCGCCCCAAACGGCCTCTCATGGCGGAAGAAAAGAGAGACGACGGAGCAGTAGATCCTATCAAGTTGTTGCTCGAGGAAGCCCTCGCGCGACAGAGGAACGAGATGATGGATAATTTCGCCCAAATCCTTCAACGCATGCCCACAGCGGCAAATGCACCCTCAACGAGCAGCCATTTCGGAGATACGACTCCCTTCAAGGTACAAGTTAATTTTGATATCCCTTTATTTGAAGGCCAAATTGATGCCGATGCCCTAGATAAATGGTTGAATCTACTAGAAGGGTATTTCTCTGTCCACAAATTTTCCGACAGGGAAAAGATCATCTTTGCGCTCCTTAAGGCCGTCCCCCATGTCAAAAATTGGTGGGAAACTTATTGTGAGCAAAACTCGTCAGACGAGTCTGGATTGTTTGAATATTCCAATCCCCTCTTTTATAGATGCCGTCAAGGAACAATATTACCCTGTTGGAAACTATGATGACCAGTACACAAAATGGACCATTCTGCATCAAGAGAGGGACCAAACGGTGTCGGAGTACACCAACAAATTTCATACCTTGCGCACAAAGCTAGGTATCAAGGACTCCGAGCGGCACCTAGTACTGAAATATCGCAGTGGCCTACACCGGTACATCCGAACAGAGATGGATTTCCTGGAAATCTCTTCACTCGGATCCCCCTATCGATATGCTGTCAAAATTGAGCAGAAATTTCAGCAAAAGAACAAGCGTGACTTCGGACCTGCGCAGAAGCAGGGCAAGGGAAACTCTGGCTCGCAGAGCACAGGGCAGGAAAAGGACAACCAGTCCCAACCACAGGCGAAGAAGGGTAAAGAAAAGACAAAGAAGGACACCGGGAAGTGGTGCGAGTTCCACAAAAGCCCCTGGCACAACACTGATGATTGTCGCTCAAAACAGTCATTGGTGGCTGAAATCAAAGCTTCAGAATCAGATCCCAGTTTCGATTCTGACTTGGAACCTAATTTCACAGCCGCGCAAAAAGGGAAGCAGATCATTGATGCAGAACCCAGTGCCGTTGTTGCCACCACACAGATTCAACCAGAGGAACCTGAAGAGTCGGAGGCAGAGGAGCGCCTTTTCCACTCACAGATGTGGGTGAAGGGAATTCCCCTACACTTTGTTGTGGACAGCGGTAGCCAGAAGAACCTGATCTCAGAAGAAGTCATCAAGAGATTGGAGCTACCAATAACACCGCACCCACAACCATACACCATTGGATGGCTAAGCCAAGGACGAAGGATCCGTGTCAGCCACCAATGTCGCCTACCATATGGCATCAAGCCCTTCAAAGATGAGGTATTGTGTGATGTGTCCCCACTTGAAGTATGTGATGTTCTTTTAGGACAACCATATATGTGGAAGCGTCATGCTGTATATGAATCACGACCTCGCAGTGTCATTGTCACTTTGGGAGGACAACTCTATCGGATACCAGAGATAGTTGCACCTACCCCAGACGAGCAGGGAAGGAAGATAATCTCCCACACTGGGAAATTTTCCCTATTCGCAATTGCCACTAAAGGAGAACATCATATCGCAGAGACATCCACAACCTCTGCCCATCATCCCGCTACTCAGCAGAAACAAGAAAAACAGAAGTTCAGTGCAGCATCGCCTATTCGAGTTCCTTTGCAGTGCAAGGCCACGCATTCAAGGTGCTCCCACAAAAAGAAACCATCAACACCAATGCAAAATACCACAACAACCAAAACTGTTGAACAGCTCCAGCGCAGCCAGCAACAACAATTACAGCCCTCTGAAGATTTCAAAGAAAGGCAACCTTTCTGCTTCAACAAATGTCGCACCAAGAGCTCAACTCGACACACAGCTCGACATATGATAAGGGATTTAACGCAATGGAGACCATTGCTTCCTAAGGAGGGAGGATTGATCCAGGTGGATATCGGTGGCAGCCCACCTCTTCCAACTGGCTCAAAACAGTCTTTTGGCAAATTTGGTGAATTACTATTTTTAGCAGTTTTTCGGGTCCTGAACTTCCGGAGCCATTTTGAGGCCCTAAACGACATTTTTTGGCGATTTGGGGGACCAAATGGTTGCCAACGGCACCCATTTGGGCCCATTCGAAAGTTGTAAATCTCGGTTAGACCTTTCCAACGGGCTACCGAGCGCCCTAAACGGAGATCGTATGCAAAAGTTATGACCCCGGGAAGTTGACTGTTCAACTAACCACCTTGGGGCCGCAAACTTTATGACGGTTCATCTTCTAGGGTTAGGTTTTTGGATGATTGGGATTCTTTCCCTCATGCTTATGATAAATAGGCCCTTTCGGCCTCTCTTTGTATGGATCTTGGCACGAATGAGCATAGCGGCCACATCTCTTCTCAGAGATAGCTACCACCATTCCAGCTATTGTATTTTACAGTCTGTTCTATTTCCGCTATTTAATAGAATATGTGTTTACTGTATCACTGTGTCATTTGCAATATATCTCTGTATATGATTCTGTATATGCTATCTTTTGTTTCGTTCCCACATAAATCCAGATCAGTGGTATCAGAGCGGTCTGCTCTTTGATTGTTTCTCGGTGCATGTCCCCGACGAGGTCAGGATACAGAGAGTTGGGTCTCGAATTAGTTTCACTTGGGGAAGACCACTCTCGCCGCCCCAAACGGCCTCTCATGGAGGAAGAAAAGAGAGACGACGGAGCAGTAGATCCTATCAAGTTGTTGCTCGAGGAAGCCCTCGCGCGACAGAGGAACGAGATGATGGATAATTTCGCCCAAATCCTTCAACGCATGCCCACAGCGGCAAATGCACCCTCAACGAGCAGCCATTTCGGAGATACGACTCCCTTCAAGGTACAAGTTAATTTTGATATCCCTTTATTTGAAGGCCAAATTGATGCCGATGCCCTAGATAAATGGTTGAATCTACTAGAAGGGTATTTCTCTGTCCACAAATTTTCCGACAGGGAAAAGATCATCTTTGCGCTCCTTAAGGCCGTCCCCCATGTCAAAAATTGGTGGGAAACTTATTGTGAGCAAAACTCGTCAGACGAGTCTGGATTGTTTGAATATTCCAATCCCCTCTTTTATAGATGCCGTCAAGGAACAATATTACCCTGTTGGAAACTATGATGACCAGTACACAAAATGGACCATTCTGCATCAAGAGAGGGACCAAACGGTGTCGGAGTACACCAACAAATTTCATACCTTGCGCACAAAGCTAGGTATCAAGGACTCCGAGCGGCACCTAGTACTGAAATATCGCAGTGGCCTACACCGGTACATCCGAACAGAGATGGATTTCCTGGAAATCTCTTCACTCGGATCCGCCTATCGATATGCTGTCAAAATTGAGCAGAAATTTCAGCAAAAGAACAAGCGTGACTTCGGACCTGCGCAGAAGCAGGGCAAGGGAAACTCTGGCTCGCAGAGCACAGGGCAGGAAAAGGACAACCAGTCCCAACCACAGGCGAAGAAGGGTAAAGAAAAGACAAAGAAGGACACCGGGAAGTGGTGCGAGTTCCACAAAAGCCCCTGGCACAACACTGATGATTGTCGCTCAAAACAGTCATTGGTGGCTGAAATCAAAGCTTCAGAATCAGATCCCAGTTTCGATTCTGACTTGGAACCTAATTTCACAGCCGCGCAAAAAGGGAAGCAGATCATTGATGCAGAACCCAGTGCCGTTGTTGCCACCACACAGATTCAACCAGAGGAACCTGAAGAGTCGGAGGCAGAGGAGCGCCTTTTCCACTCACAGATGTGGGTGAAGGGAATTCCCCTACACTTTGTTGTGGACAGCGGTAGCCAGAAGAACCTGATCTCAGAAGAAGTCATCAAGAGATTGGAGCTACCAATAACACCGCACCCACAACCATACACCATTGGATGGCTAAGCCAAGGACGAAGGATCCGTGTCAGCCACCAATGTCGCCTACCATATGGCATCAAGCCCTTCAAAGATGAGGTATTGTGTGATGTGTCCCCACTTGAAGTATGTGATGTTCTTTTAGGACAACCATATATGTGGAAGCGTCATGCTGTATATGAATCACGACCTCGCAGTGTCATTGTCACTTTGGGAGGACAACTCTATCGGATACCAGAGATAGTTGCACCTACCCCAGACGAGCAGGGAAGGAAGATAATCTCCCACACTGGGAAATTTTCCCTATTCGCAATTGCCACTAAAGGAGAACATCATATCGCAGAGACATCCACAACCTCTGCCCATCATCCCGCTACTCAGCAGAAACAAGAAAAACAGAAGTTCAGTGCAGCATCGCCTATTCGAGTTCCTTTGCAGTGCAAGGCCACGCATTCAAGGTGCTCCCACAAAAAGAAACCATCAACACCAATGCAAAATACCACAACAACCAAAACTGTTGAACAGCTCCAGCGCAGCCAGCAACAACAATTACAGCCCTCTGAAGATTTCAAAGAAAGGCAACCTTTCTGCTTCAACAAATGTCGCACCAAGAGCTCAACTCGACACACAGCTCGACATATGATAAGGGATTTAACGCAATGGAGACCATTGCTTCCTAAGGAGGGAGGATTGATCCAGGTGGATATCGGTGGCAGCCCACCTCTTCCAACTGGCTCAAAACAGTCTTTTGGCAAATTTGGTGAATTACTATTTTTAGCAGTTTTTCGGGTCCTGAACTTCCGGAGCCATTTTGAGGCCCTAAACGACATTTTTTGGCGATTTGGGGGACCAAATGGTTGCCAACGGCACCCATTTGGGCCCATTCGAAAGTTGTAAATCTCGGTTAGACCTTTCCAACGGGCTACCGAGCGCCCTAAACGGAGATCGTATGCAAAAGTTATGACCCCGGGAAGTTGACTGTTCAACTAACCACCTTGGGGCCGCAAACTTTATGACGGTTCATCTTCTAGGGTTAGGTTTTTGGATGATTGGGATTCTTTCCCTCATGCTTATGATAAATAGGCCCTTTCGGCCTCTCTTTGTATGGATCTTGGCACGAATGAGCATAGCGGCCACATCTCTTCTCAGAGATAGCTACCACCATTCCAGCTATTGTATTTTACAGTCTGTTCTATTTCCGCTATTTAATAGAATATGTGTTTACTGTATCACTGTGTCATTTGCAATATATCTCTGTATATGATTCTGTATATGCTATCTTTTGTTTCGTTCCCACATAAATCCAGATCAGTGGTATCAGAGCGGTCTGCTCTTTGATTGTTTCTCGGTGCATGTCCCCGACGAGGTCAGGATACAGAGAGTTGGGTCTCGAATTAGTTTCACTTGGGGAAGACCACTCTCGCCGCCCCAAACGGCCTCTCATGGAGGAAGAAAAGAGAGACGACGGAGCAGTAGATCCTATCAAGTTGTTGCTCGAGGAAGCCCTCGCGCGACAGAGGAACGAGATGATGGATAATTTCGCCCAAATCCTTCAACGCATGCCCACAGCGGCAAATGCACCCTCAACGAGCAGCCATTTCGGAGATACGACTCCCTTCAAGGTACAAGTTAATTTTGATATCCCTTTATTTGAAGGCCAAATTGATGCCGATGCCCTAGATAAATGGTTGAATCTACTAGAAGGGTATTTCTCTGTCCACAAATTTTCCGACAGGGAAAAGATCATCTTTGCGCTCCTTAAGGCCGTCCCCCATGTCAAAAATTGGTGGGAAACTTATTGTGAGCAAAACTCGTCAGACGAGTCTGGATTGTTTGAATATTCCAATCCCCTCTTTTATAGATGCCGTCAAGGAACAATATTACCCTGTTGGAAACTATGATGACCAGTACACAAAATGGACCATTCTGCATCAAGAGAGGGACCAAACGGTGTCGGAGTACACCAACAAATTTCATACCTTGCGCACAAAGCTAGGTATCAAGGACTCCGAGCGGCACCTAGTACTGAAATATCGCAGTGGCCTACACCGGTACATCCGAACAGAGATGGATTTCCTGGAAATCTATTCACTCGGATCCGCCTATCGATATGCTGTCAAAATTGAGCAGAAATTTCAGCAAAAGAACAAGCGTGACTTCGGACCTGCGCAGAAGCAGGGCAAGGGAAACTCTGGCTCGCAGAGCACAGGGCAGGAAAAGGACAACCAGTCCCAACCACAGGCGAAGAAGGGTAAAGAAAAGACAAAGAAGGACACCGGGAAGTGGTGCGAGTTCCACAAAAGCCCCTGGCACAACACTGATGATTGTCGCTCAAAACAGTCATTGGTGGCTGAAATCAAAGCTTCAGAATCAGATCCCAGTTTCGATTCTGACTTGGAACCTAATTTCACAGCCGCGCAAAAAGGGAAGCAGATCATTGATGCAGAACCCAGTGCCGTTGTTGCCACCACACAGATTCAACCAGAGGAACCTGAAGAGTCGGAGGCAGAGGAGCGCCTTTTCCACTCACAGATGTGGGTGAAGGGAATTCCCCTACACTTTGTTGTGGACAGCGGTAGCCAGAAGAACCTGATCTCAGAAGAAGTCATCAAGAGATTGGAGCTACCAATAACACCGCACCCACAACCATACACCATTGGATGGCTAAGCCAAGGACGAAGGATCCGTGTCAGCCACCAATGTCGCCTACCATATGGCATCAAGCCCTTCAAAGATGAGGTATTGTGTGATGTGTCCCCACTTGAAGTATGTGATGTTCTTTTAGGACAACCATATATGTGGAAGCGTCATGCTGTATATGAATCACGACCTCGCAGTGTCATTGTCACTTTGGGAGGACAACTCTATCGGATACCAGAGATAGTTGCACCTACCCCAGACGAGCAGGGAAGGAAGATAATCTCCCACACTGGGAAATTTTCCCTATTCGCAATTGCCACTAAAGGAGAACATCATATCGCAGAGACATCCACAACCTCTGCCCATCATCCCGCTACTCAGCAGAAACAAGAAAAACAGAAGTTCAGTGCAGCATCGCCTATTCGAGTTCCTTTGCAGTGCAAGGCCACGCATTCAAGGTGCTCCCACAAAAAGAAACCATCAACACCAATGCAAAATACCACAACAACCAAAACTGTTGAACAGCTCCAGCGCAGCCAGCAACAACAATTACAGCCCTCTGAAGATTTCAAAGAAAGGCAACCTTTCTGCTTCAACAAATGTCGCACCAAGAGCTCAACTCGACACACAGCTCGACATATGATAAGGGATTTAACGCAATGGAGACCATTGCTTCCTAAGGAGGGAGGATTGATCCAGGTGGATATCGGTGGCAGCCCACCTCTTCCAACTGGCTCAAAACAGTCTTTTGGCAAATTTGGTGAATTACTATTTTTAGCAGTTTTTCGGGTCCTGAACTTCCGGAGCCATTTTGAGGCCCTAAACGACATTTTTTGGCGATTTGGGGGACCAAATGGTTGCCAACGGCACCCATTTGGGCCCATTCGAAAGTTGTAAATCTCGGTTAGACCTTTCCAACGGGCTACCGAGCGCCCTAAACGGAGATCGTATGCAAAAGTTATGACCCCGGGAAGTTGACTGTTCAACTAACCACCTTGGGGCCGCAAACTTTATGACGGTTCATCTTCTAGGGTTAGGTTTTTGGATGATTGGGATTCTTTCCCTCATGCTTATGATAAATAGGCCCTTTCGGCCTCTCTTTGTATGGATCTTGGCACGAATGAGCATAGCGGCCACATCTCTTCTCAGAGATAGCTACCACCATTCCAGCTATTGTATTTTACAGTCTGTTCTATTTCCGCTATTTAATAGAATATGTGTTTACTGTATCACTGTGTCATTTGCAATATATCTCTGTATATGATTCTGTATATGCTATCTTTTGTTTCGTTCCCACATAAATCCAGATCAGTGGTATCAGAGCGGTCTGCACTTTGATTGTTTCTCGGTGCATGTCCCCGACGAGGTCAGGATACAGAGAGTTGGGTCTCGAATTAGTTTCACTTGGGGAAGACCACTCTCGCCGCCCCAAACGGCCTCTCATGGCGGAAGAAAAGAGAGACGACGGAGCAGTAGATCCTATCAAGTTGTTGCTCGAGGAAGCCCTCGCGCGACAGAGGAACGAGATGATGGATAATTTCGCCCAAATCCTTCAACGCATGCCCACAGCGGCAAATGCACCCTCAACGAGCAGCCATTTCGGAGATACGACTCCCTTCAAGGTACAAGTTAATTTTGATATCCCTTTATTTGAAGGCCAAATTGATGCCGATGCCCTAGATAAATGGTTGAATCTACTAGAAGGGTATTTCTCTGTCCACAAATTTTCCGACAGGGAAAAGATCATCTTTGCGCTCCTTAAGGCCGTCCCCCATGTCAAAAATTGGTGGGAAACTTATTGTGAGCAAAACTCGTCAGACGAGTCTGGATTGTTTGAATATTCCAATCCCCTCTTTTATAGATGCCGTCAAGGAACAATATTACCCTGTTGGAAACTATGATGACCAGTACACAAAATGGACCATTCTGCATCAAGAGAGGGACCAAACGGTGTCGGAGTACACCAACAAATTTCATACCTTGCGCACAAAGCTAGGTATCAAGGACTCCGAGCGGCACCTAGTACTGAAATATCGCAGTGGCCTACACCGGTACATCCGAACAGAGATGGATTTCCTGGAAATCTCTTCACTCGGATCCGCCTATCGATATGCTGTCAAAATTGAGCAGAAATTTCAGCAAAAGAACAAGCGTGACTTCGGACCTGCGCAGAAGCAGGGCAAGGGAAACTCTGGCTCGCAGAGCACAGGGCAGGAAAAGGACAACCAGTCCCAACCACAGGCGAAGAAGGGTAAAGAAAAGACAAAGAAGGACACCGGGAAGTGGTGCGAGTTCCACAAAAGCCCCTGGCACAACACTGATGATTGTCGCTCAAAACAGTCATTGGTGGCTGAAATCAAAGCTTCAGAATCAGATCCCAGTTTCGATTCTGACTTGGAACCTAATTTCACAGCCGCGCAAAAAGGGAAGCAGATCATTGATGCAGAACCCAGTGCCGTTGTTGCCACCACACAGATTCAACCAGAGGAACCTGAAGAGTCGGAGGCAGAGGAGCGCCTTTTCCACTCACAGATGTGGGTGAAGGGAATTCCCCTACACTTTGTTGTGGACAGCGGTAGCCAGAAGAACCTGATCTCAGAAGAAGTCATCAAGAGATTGGAGCTACCAATAACACCGCACCCACAACCATACACCATTGGATGGCTAAGCCAAGGACGAAGGATCCGTGTCAGCCACCAATGTCGCCTACCATATGGCATCAAGCCCTTCAAAGATGAGGTATTGTGTGATGTGTCCCCACTTGAAGTATGTGATGTTCTTTTAGGACAACCATATATGTGGAAGCGTCATGCTGTATATGAATCACGACCTCGCAGTGTCATTGTCACTTTGGGAGGACAACTCTATCGGATACCAGAGATAGTTGCACCTACCCCAGACGAGCAGGGAAGGAAGATAATCTCCCACACTGGGAAATTTTCCCTATTCGCAATTGCCACTAAAGGAGAACATCATATCGCAGAGACATCCACAACCTCTGCCCATCATCCCGCTACTCAGCAGAAACAAGAAAAACAGAAGTTCAGTGCAGCATCGCCTATTCGAGTTCCTTTGCAGTGCAAGGCCACGCATTCAAGGTGCTCCCACAAAAAGAAACCATCAACACCAATGCAAAATACCACAACAACCAAAACTGTTGAACAGCTCCAGCGCAGCCAGCAACAACAATTACAGCCCTCTGAAGATTTCAAAGAAAGGCAACCTTTCTGCTTCAACAAATGTCGCACCAAGAGCTCAACTCGACACACAGCTCGACATATGATAAGGGATTTAACGCAATGGAGACCATTGCTTCCTAAGGAGGGAGGATTGTTCCAGGTGGATATCGGTGGCAGCCCACCTCTTCCAACTGGCTCAAAACAGTCTTTTGGCAAATTTGGTGAATTACTATTTTTAGCAGTTTTTCGGGTCCTGAACTTCCGGAGCCATTTTGAGGCCCTAAACGACATTTTTTGGCGATTTGGGGGACCAAATGGTTGCCAACGGCACCCATTTGGGCCCATTCGAAAGTTGTAAATCTCGGTTAGACCTTTCCAACGGGCTACCGAGCGCCCTAAACGGAGATCGTATGCAAAAGTTATGACCCCGGGAAGTTGACTGTTCAACTAACCACCTTGGGGCCGCAAACTTTATGACGGTTCATCTTCTAGGGTTAGGTTTTTGGATGATTGGGATTCTTTCCCTCATGCTTATGATAAATAGGCCCTTTCGGCCTCTCTTTGTATGGATCTTGGCACGAATGAGCATAGCGGCCACATCTCTTCTCAGAGATAGCTACCACCATTCCAGCTATTGTATTTTACAGTCTGTTCTATTTCCGCTATTTAATAGAATATGTGTTTACTGTATCACTGTGTCATTTGCAATATATCTCTGTATATGATTCTGTATATGCTATCTTTTGTTTCGTTCCCACATAAATCCAGATCAGTGGTATCAGAGCGGTCTGCACTTTGATTGTTTCTCGGTGCATGTCCCCGACGAGGTCAGGATACAGAGAGTTGGGTCTCGAATTAGTTTCACTTGGGGAAGACCACTCTCGCCGCCCCAAACGGCCTCTCATGGCGGAAGAAAAGAGAGACGACGGAGCAGTAGATCCTATCAAGTTGTTGCTCGAGGAAGCCCTCGCGCGACAGAGGAACGAGATGATGGATAATTTCGCCCAAATCCTTCAACGCATGCCCACAGCGGCAAATGCACCCTCAACGAGCAGCCATTTCGGAGATACGACTCCCTTCAAGGTACAAGTTAATTTTGATATCCCTTTATTTGAAGGCCAAATTGATGCCGATGCCCTAGATAAATGGTTGAATCTACTAGAAGGGTATTTCTCTGTCCACAAATTTTCCGACAGGGAAAAGATCATCTTTGCGCTCCTTAAGGCCGTCCCCCATGTCAAAAATTGGTGGGAAACTTATTGTGAGCAAAACTCGTCAGACGAGTCTGGATTGTTTGAATATTCCAATCCCCTCTTTTATAGATGCCGTCAAGGAACAATATTACCCTGTTGGAAACTATGATGACCAGTACACAAAATGGACCATTCTGCATCAAGAGAGGGACCAAACGGTGTCGGAGTACACCAACAAATTTCATACCTTGCGCACAAAGCTAGGTATCAAGGACTCCGAGCGGCACCTAGTACTGAAATATCGCAGTGGCCTACACCGGTACATCCGAACAGAGATGGATTTCCTGGAAATCTCTTCACTCGGATCCGCCTATCGATATGCTGTCAAAATTGAGCAGAAATTTCAGCAAAAGAACAAGCGTGACTTCGGACCTGCGCAGAAGCAGGGCAAGGGAAACTCTGGCTCGCAGAGCACAGGGCAGGAAAAGGACAACCAGTCCCAACCACAGGCGAAGAAGGGTAAAGAAAAGACAAAGAAGGACACCGGGAAGTGGTGCGAGTTCCACAAAAGCCCCTGGCACAACACTGATGATTGTCGCTCAAAACAGTCATTGGTGGCTGAAATCAAAGCTTCAGAATCAGATCCCAGTTTCGATTCTGACTTGGAACCTAATTTCACAGCCGCGCAAAAAGGGAAGCAGATCATTGATGCAGAACCCAGTGCCGTTGTTGCCACCACACAGATTCAACCAGAGGAACCTGAAGAGTCGGAGGCAGAGGAGCGCCTTTTCCACTCACAGATGTGGGTGAAGGGAATTCCCCTACACTTTGTTGTGGACAGCGGTAGCCAGAAGAACCTGATCTCAGAAGAAGTCATCAAGAGATTGGAGCTACCAATAACACCGCACCCACAACCATACACCATTGGATGGCTAAGCCAAGGACGAAGGATCCGTGTCAGCCACCAATGTCGCCTACCATATGGCATCAAGCCCTTCAAAGATGAGGTATTGTGTGATGTGTCCCCACTTGAAGTATGTGATGTTCTTTTAGGACAACCATATATGTGGAAGCGTCATGCTGTATATGAATCACGACCTCGCAGTGTCATTGTCACTTTGGGAGGACAACTCTATCGGATACCAGAGATAGTTGCACCTACCCCAGACGAGCAGGGAAGGAAGATAATCTCCCACACTGGGAAATTTTCCCTATTCGCAATTGCCACTAAAGGAGAACATCATATCGCAGAGACATCCACAACCTCTGCCCATCATCCCGCTACTCAGCAGAAACAAGAAAAACAGAAGTTCAGTGCAGCATCGCCTATTCGAGTTCCTTTGCAGTGCAAGGCCACGCATTCAAGGTGCTCCCACAAAAAGAAACCATCAACACCAATGCAAAATACCACAACAACCAAAACTGTTGAACAGCTCCAGCGCAGCCAGCAACAACAATTACAGCCCTCTGAAGATTTCAAAGAAAGGCAACCTTTCTGCTTCAACAAATGTCGCACCAAGAGCTCAACTCGACACACAGCTCGACATATGATAAGGGATTTAACGCAATGGAGACCATTGCTTCCTAAGGAGGGAGGATTGTTCCAGGTGGATATCGGTGGCAGCCCACCTCTTCCAACTGGCTCAAAACAGTCTTTTGGCAAATTTGGTGAATTACTATTTTTAGCAGTTTTTCGGGTCCTGAACTTCCGGAGCCATTTTGAGGCCCTAAACGACATTTTTTGGTGATTTGGGGGACCAAATGGTTGCCAACGGCACACATTTGGGCCCATTCGAAAGTTGTAAATCTCGGTTAGACCTTTCCAACGGGCTACCGAGCGCCCTAAACGGAGATCGTATGCAAAAGTTATGACCCCGGGAAGTTGATTGTTCAACTAACCACCTTGGGGCCGCAAACTTTATGACGGTTCATCTTCTAGGGTTAGGTTTTTGGATGATTGGGATTCTTTCCCTCATGCTTATGATAAATAGGCCCTTTCGGCCTCTCTTTGTATGGATCTTGGCACGAATGAGCATAGCGGCCACATCTCTTCTCAGAGATAGCTACCACCATTCCAGCTATTGTATTTTACAGTCTGTTCTATTTCCGCTATTTAATAGAATATGTGTTTACTGTATCACTGTGTCATTTGCAATATATCTCTGTATATGATTCTGTATATGCTATCTTTTGTTTCGTTCCCACATAAATCCAGATCATTAGGATTCTTCTCTATTCCAATGTTTGCTTTGCAGATATTTAATGGTTGCTTGTAACTGCTAGATCCCAATTTAGGTCCCTCTACTGTGCACTCTCCCTCGGTCTCTAGTATTTGTAGGTTTCTTGGATTGCCCTCCTCATGTCCTTATTTATTGACATTATAACATTCCAAGACTTCATGCATTGTGGGATGAGGTAGATGTGCACTGCATAGGGGTCTTAACCCCATTGCATCTCCTAGTGAAAATATCTTTTCTTTGATAGTCTACAAGGTTGCATCTACTATCGGAGCCTCATCTTAAAAACTAAAGGTCACCCTGAAATTTATAATCATCCCATCCCAAACTGATGCACCTTTGCGCATCTCAAGCTTGATGTACCAATTCTTTGGAACTGTATCCAATGTGTGCACAAACCGATGCACCCATTCCATTTTCGTTATGGTTTTTCATGTTGTAATACAGTGTACAACATGGTCTGATGGGTAGCTCAACCTCGTGTAATTCTGCGTGGTATACTCAAAATCAAATATGACCTGCAACAACCTCTTGCACTGATGGCAATCACTCATTTTTTTTTACGAGAAACCCACCAAAGTGCACCCAACGTGTAGGTGTCTCTTTTAGTGGGACATCTAATGTCATTAGCCTTTGCTATTCCGGTTTTTGTTCTTCAAAACTTGTTACAAAAAAAACTACATCTATTAATCCATCATATTTTTTGAGATCACATACCTCTGTCCCAATCAAGTGTAATGAAGTTGTGATGTGCGCACACTTTCTTATATGAACTTTATGAAAGAACTAAAGATATGCCAAATTATCACACCATTAGTAGTAGGATCCATAGAATCCTCCATCTTGCCAGTCATGTTCTATAGATTTTCCAACTCCCCATTCCAGAATGGTTCTACATACCTTCTCCCTTTTGTTGGGTCCAACGGCGTAGTGACCCTCGAATTGTCCCCTTCAATTTTCATTTGTCTCTTCTTCAAATAAATAATGGACTGATTCACGAAATCCCATCCTAGTCCCAGTAAAGAAGGATATGGTTTACTATCATCTACTATCTCAATAACTTTGAAATTGTTGGTGTTGCGCACCCCATCCACATCCAAAGGTACTATGTTCAGCCTTCCAATTGGGATAATTTTGTGCTAGTTGGCTAGTCTCAATTGAACGTTGGACCGGATCAGCTTTTCTCTTCCCATCACTTCCCACGTATGCTTCGACAGGACATTTACATGAGATCCCAAATCCAGGATGATATAGTCCATATCATACTCTCCTACTTGTGCACTCGATAAAAACTCCCTATTGGTCCTTTTGTCGCATTCTACTTGATTAATAGCAACAAGCTCTTCCTTCTCTTGTGTTTAGTCATCAATCATCCATCACAATATACCCAGAGCAGATTCATTGTTTATCAGTTCTAAGGAGCTTTTAGCAAATTTTCTCAAAGTACTTACCTTCTCATATGGTCCTTCTGGCACTGAAAAATCATATAATGGAGGCATGTCATATACATGTTGCAATAATGATGCCCCAAATTCTATCCTTAATAGTTCTTGTCTCATTTATTGTGTGTGTCTTTCTCTCTTTAAGGATCAAACATCAATGCTATCCCTGTACCTTTCCTCACCCAATGTCTGTTGTGCAAATCCTATTATATCGCATCAGCTCTCATCCTAGCTCCTCTACGCATAACGGCTACTATCCTTGGTTGGTCATCACACTCTTCCGTTGCAATCATTTGCACATTTTGAGTCTGGTTTGGATTTGGAATCCAATTCTGGATCTAGTTTGGAATTTGATTCAAATTCTGGCTCAAGTTCTGATTTTGATTTGGGTTCTGATTCAAATATGGATTTGGGTTTTGGATCTGATTTTGAGTCTGATTCCTCCTCTATTGCCATTTTGTGACCAATAATGGGAAATATTATGTCGCATGATACAACTGTCTGCAATAGGTACATTTCATACATGGGCTCCCTTAGTCTCTTACAAAATGTCCCTATTTCCCACAATTATAACAAATGATTGGTCCTCTGCCTCTTCCAAAGCCTCCTCTACGTCGACCTCTAAATCCTCCACGGATTCCTTGGTTGTAATCCCTCAGAGCATTTTTTTTTGTGCTACTCCTTCTAGTCCAACCTCCCCTTGCACTTTATACGCATCTGATGGCCGATCACTCATATGGTCTAGCATGTGGTAGTCCTTTTCATCATGACCCACAGACTTGAAAAAGTTGCAAAACATACTTTTGGGGGTACTCACATACTTCAATAGCCTGGGACAAACATGGGTAGAATGATTTCTTCTACATATATCACACCATCTACCTCCTCCTGTATGCAAGGGATTTGGAACTCTTGTTGCCAAATATTCTCTATATGTTGGACACTCGTTCTTATGGTGGCCCTCTGGCTTGCAAGTGGTAAACCATATCTCTTTGCGCTTCTCTTTTCCCTTGGAAATTTCCTGCAACTAAATTGTTAATGCACCAAGCTGCATCTGGAACTAAGCCATCCTCATGTTGCTCTCTCCTACCAGGGATGCTTCCAACTTCATAGCCAATTCCAATACATATGTCTGTGTTAATATATTATGTTGCATCAGGAGGCCATGTATATGTGGAAAAAACCCCGCAATGAACCATTCTTTATGTTGCTCTACGGAAATTTAGAATGTCACCTTATCCAGCAATGCTTTGAATCTTTGGTCAAATTCCTAAACGGTTTCATTTGACAATCGTCTAATCTCCTTTAACTTAGTAATATATTGTGACTCGAACTTTGGCTTCTTAAATTCCTTTATCAATGCATCCTTGACACCACCCAAAGTTATATTTGGTACAGTGACTTGATACTTCATATACCATGTCATTGTGCAATCCCTAAAAGTGGTTACCAAGTTGCGCCAACTTCTCAACATCATCTTGGACTTGCTTTGCCTGCCATATGGCCTCACACACAAATAAATGTTGGTATGGATTGTCTGTCCCCACCCCATGGAAGATAGGCATCCTCAAGGCAGGGTCTAGCCCCGCCATCGTATTATGTGAAGTACTATTACTAGGTGTTGTAGACCGTGTCTAACCAGTCGAATTACCTCCGCTACTTTGACTACTATTGTTATTGTTACTAACTGAAAATAACAGATTTGGACTTCTTACCTCAGGTGTTGGGGACGAGCGCAGGGTTATGGATTTGACGCAGATCCCTATCTGAATAGTACTACCTTCTTCATATATATTGAGTTTTCCACCTTCTTCTTTCTCTAAGTGTGACAATCCTTTGATATGGGTTCTTGTGCATAAATCTCTTTCTTGACACTCACTTCACTACTTCTCTACCTTAGGCGCAATCCTCTTCCTACTGTATTTCTAAAATATTTTCCCTCTACGTTGTAATCTTGTCTCTTACACTATCACATATTCTTCTCTTCTCATCATCCCCAGTTCATACTTTCTTCATTCATTCCCACCTTCTTTCATTCAGATCATTCTTTATTCAGCCCCCAATTATCCATTGCATGCATAAGTGCTTAACTGCTAGTCTAATCCAATTTTAATATAATCATTCTCTTGTCACACAACAACATATTAATATAAGTGTATAACAACTTCAGTTACCTTCCACCCTGACCCTTAAAGAACTCCCTCTCAGCTACGTTGTAATACTAAGAATAGTCTACAACAAACTCTATGACATACCCCTTCAAAATATTATCCATCCAATAGTCTACTATACGTGATATCGGATTACTTACAGTGTTAACTAGTCGGATTTGTTCATGGGTCTACTTCCTCCCACCATTACTGCTATATCTCAGGTTCGATTCAACTAAACTTAGCAACCACTCCGCCAAAAGTATGGGGAAATAACAGAAGAAAATTTTGTACACATCTTTGTAGACGAACTTCTACAACCAGTGTCCTTTATTGATTGGGGGGTTCTTATTATGTTCTCTTGTGAACTCGTAATCATTTTATTTCAGCCAATATTCTATTTCTTCCCTCGTCTATCTCCACAGAACCATCAGTCAAATCTCACCTCCCTTCAGGCGCAGATCCCGATCCCGGAAATGGAACCATTTGTTGGTGTGTGGGCAGACCCAGGGTTCATCATAAATTTCACCAACAAAACCCCAAGACATCGGCCCTTTTGGCATCACCTACAAGCGGGAAAAGTCTCACCCGAGGTATCTAAAGGAACTACAAGAACCAATATTCCGCGGTACTGAAGGGATGTGAAAATTCATCTAACGTATCTACCATTCATTCAGTTAATAGATCTATTATTCATTCATTTTTTGTGCAATATAATATTACTTACACATTCACGATAGCAACATAACATAGCATCCATGTGCACATCAAACATAAGCATTCATCACATTCAATACAAGTGTAAAGCACTACAAACAAAGGTATTTATTCTCATCATAAATGCGACAGTATTACATAACTTGCGCAGTGCACAACCAATCTCTATGATAGACTTAAACTACCCAACATTACAGAGAAAAACAAAGACTCGTGGCCATACAACAAGACATTTGTCATGAGTAATACTTCCCCAATGTAAGTAACATAATTTCAGAAAAAATGTTATCTTAACCTTTAAAACCCTTACATATTTACACATCACTACATGGGATGAGCCCATTACAAAGTGGACAAAACACCTAACTAACTTTTAACTAATTTCTACCTTTTGTGTGGTTTTGGTTGTAATACCCCTAGTTTTGACTTGGAATGTATTTACCCAAAATTATGTAAATGATGTATATATGCTAGTGTGAATTCCTAATGCGGAGTTCAAAGCCAAGGCCCGGCTAGTGAATGGCTAGGCATGTATGATATATATATTTTATTTGGACTGTTTGGTTGGATTTTATGTTGATTTACAATGTATGTAAATATTATGTGCATAAATAATAAAATGGTCGGACAATGGTTGTGTAAAGAGCACCAAAGGGGCTATGATTCCACCAGAGGGGAAGAGGAAATGGGGTCTATAGGATACTAAATCCTTGCTGCCAAGTGTCAACCTTAGAAATCACCCAAATTCTTTCATGTGCCTTGAATAAGCCAATTATCTCCCTTTTGGATATTCTCTAATCATTGAATGCATGTGTGAGGTTGGTAGGAAAAGTCACCTCATGTAGTTATTGAAGCATGGGGATGAATGCACTTTTGTGACAGTTCTGTCATGATAGAAGTCATCTTGCAACTACTAGGTTTCCTTTCTTCTACTGTCATAAGTTATGTCAGTTGTCTTTTCACCATTTTCTCGTATCCCTTGGATTCAACCCTCATTCTTCCATGTTGATCTACACTAGGAAAAGCTCTCCATTGTTGTCCATGAACTTACCATGTTGTTTTTAACCCAGAAATTCGAATTTGGAGACCATGTTGCGGATTTGGAAGTGAAAATCGATGGTTGTGGGTGAGCAGAGAGGTTGGGCAAGCTAAGAACCCTTACCCCTTGAGTTTTGTTGCTTGTAGGTGCTTGGGGAGCCACAAATTGAAGCTATATGTGGTTCTATAGCCGCATATATCAGATTGGACTTCTTCTATGCACACACTGGAAGCACCAGGCAAGATGGATCGCCCAAGAGAACTATGGATCAATGAAGAGGATGCCTGAGCCAAGAAGGGTGTTGTGTGGGGTAGGTATTGTGGAAGCCAAGCCTGTGAGGGATAAGTGAGACCCTTGTAGAGCTTTGTATGAGCATTTGGCTAAGCATAAAGAGAAGAATGGGTTGTGGGATGAGAGATAGAATCCTATAGGTGTTTCCTTCTCCCTAGTGGCCTCATAGCCCATCTTGGGGGTGGCCTCCCAGCAGAAAGAGTATATGCTAGATGGAGTGCCTATGGTTGGGTGGAAAATCGCTCTTACACAGCCAGTTGCTTGGATCTGTGTTGTATAAAGATAAGTATTCTCATGCATCTGAATCTGAAATGTTTTATTTGATGCCTATAGTGTTTATGCTTGTATTTTCATGCTAGATGTGTGTGGATAGATTTTAATTCCGTTGTGCATGTTTATTTATGTTTATGCACACATTGTATGTGTTGAAATTCGTATTATGTCTTGGGGATAAATTTGAGAGCCTGGATTTAGTTAGTGTCCCCTCCCGATGGTTGGATTGGGTGAGGGGGACGTTACATTGGTCCAATTGTTGAGTTGTCCCACAGTCCATCTCTAGTGCGCGTCTTCCAAGACAGGTCCAAAACTCGCTCCAACAATATTCATGAGGATGATGTTATGTTTTAATGATGGCACGTGAAGGCATGCAATTGATTGGTACTCATAATGATGTTATGTTATCATAAAGGCATGTGGGAGCATGCAAATCCTTGATATTCATGTTGATAGTATATGTTCTCTATTGTTATGATTATAACTAATGGTTTGTTGGCATGATGTGAGGTGGAGTTTGATAGGAAATCTACCCATGGGCCTAGAGGGTCGATTCATTTAGTGATATCGTGGGATCCCATAACCAAGAACGAGAATTTAAACATGTAACACCTTATGGGTTAGGGACAAACTCAATTAGTAAACATATTCTAGCAGTTCCTTGTCTTTATACAGTTACCAAAATTCCACGGCTTGAGGTATTTCATCAGGAGGGAGGTATATGGAGAAGGATTTTCGATGCCTGGGGTTGATTGCTCGGTTGGAGTTGTAGAGGGATTTATGGGATAGCCTTATGAGATTCCTAGTGTGTGGTTTTGAGCACTGGACCAAATTCCTGGTACCCTCTAGTTGAGGCCTTGGGGCCATGGATCCCAGCTAAAGCTGAGAGGACTTAAACCTTAACTTGATTCTAGAAGTCGAGGATATAGTGAAATTTATGCTCACACCTACTCAAAGCTATGATGAGACTTTTGATGCTCGTTGCGGTCACACCATGTTGGGAGACCCTTATAATAGTTGAAGCAGAGGGCCCATGCCATGGAAAGCAGGAACATCCAGAGTATTGAGGGTGTTGGGAGGTTGATTGGATGGCATGATTATGGGTGAGGGTGCATGAGGGAGGAAGTAGACCAAATGAATGGATTGAATTAATGCATGATTGTATGAATTGAATTGATGCATAGTACATGATTGTATGAATTGAATTGATGCATAGTACATGATTATATGAATTGAATTGATGCATAGTAGCATGATTTGGTTGATACATAATTGAATGACTTGATTGCATACTAGGAATTTGGTAAGAATAGCCAATCATGTAAGTTAAATAGGGCGCTATGTTTGTGATAGTGTAGGTATGAGAACTACCCGTGATGGCCACACAACTCTCACCCCCATGCAATAGTACTAGTTATTTAGGTGCATATTGTATGATGGTTGTGCATATTGCGTGATTTTGTGCATGTCTTGCATGAGGATAATAAATGGGAATGATGCAACTTCGGGAAGAATTTTCTTGAAGGAGGGGTGTATGTAATGCCCCAACTTGCAAATTAATTATAATTATAGGCACATAATGATATACATATATAATAAATATAATAGGCAAATAAAGTATTAATTAGGTGCATACTTAATGTTAAAATGGAATTTATCAAGCTTAAGTGGGAGTAGTGCATCGATGACAAGTGTCATCCATGTAAATTTAGAAAATGGGTTTTTAACAGGGACATGAAGGACTTCATAGGGCTCTTCTAGCTATCCTTCTCTACCTATCCACAGAGGGGATTTTTTTTGGGGGGGGGTAGAGGGTTTCATAGGAATGTAGGTTGACTACCTAGGTATCTTGTGAGGATTAGTTGATGGTGGGAGGAGTTGAGGGGTATGAGCATCTAAGCTCAAGATGATTTTGAGGGAGGAAAGAAGATTATGTTGGCATAGTTTTACTAATTGAGGGCTTGGGGGATCTCAGTCAATGACTGAGGGCTAGGTTGGGTGGAGAGTTGTTCCCCACACTTTGTTTCCTGTCATGGTTGTTGTTGTTGGTGGTAGGGGCCTGCGGTACATTTCTATAAGTCAATTTTTTTTTTACTTCATTTCTAGGTATGTTCCTTGACCTCCTTCTATTTTAGGTACCTTCAGTGATTAAAGTTAAATAAATATGTTCTGTTAGTCCAACTTTTTTTTAAGTAGCTCAAAAGGTTCACTACATCAGTTGTGAGAGGCAGTTATGTTACAATGAAGAGGTTCGGCCAGCATACAGAGTATTAAGGAACTAGCTAAAGTAGTGAAGAATGATGAGGTTGTGAAAAGGTTCAAGAAGGTTGTGCCTATGCGAGGAGGTTGCATGGAGAGGATGAAATAGCTGAAAAGTTAGGTAATTCATTAGTTTTATGCAGACATGGGTCCAAAATTGTTGACTCGAGGGTGATAAACAACTAAGCGCTAAGTAGAATTAAGACCTAAAGACGGGTTCCCCAACCACAGTGGATTGACCTATCTAACTCAAAAATTTATAATACGACACACTAATAGTGCAAAAACCAAACTAAACTAATGCAACTAACAATCAAAACCAAAATTGTAGCACTAACTCCTACACTACCAAACCCCCTATGGCAGGGGTGTTGACTTACTAGACTACTGAGTAGAAATATAGGGCTTCAGGCATGCAACATTCACCCATCCTTGTCTACGAACTCCATCAAGTTGTGCAACCCTAACAGAACCAGAGTCTCAAACTTCCACAACAATGAATGGTCCCATCCAATGCATATGAAGCTTGCATGGATGCTTCAAAAACTTGTTGTCATATAGTAGAACACAGTCGCCTTTTGTAAAATGCTTCCTCTTGATGTGGAGATCATGGCAATCTTTCTGTCTTTCTTTCTCCACGGTTGCATGATAGTCGGATAAAAAGCGGGATTCTTCTAATTCCATTAATTTTGCTACTCTTTCTGCAACTGAATCCTCCTCGGTCATATGAGTTACATGCACGTACAGACTGAAAATAACAAATTTAGCCAGAACTACCGCTTCTCTTCTGTACACCAGCTGGAAGGTGGTCCGGTTGTGTATTTCTTCATTGTGGTCTTGTATGTTGTAACATACCCATTGCCCATAGTATTCATTTGGGGTATGGGGTTTAAATTTGTTTTAAAACAAGATAAGATATTATTGCCAACAAAGATCAAAACCTTGAAGTGCCATAACTATATAATACAAATTCATACTTATGTAACAAAAAAAAATAGTTTCCTTTGTAACAATACTAATAATTTATCCATTAATAACATAACCACTTGGAACATAAACCATGCCTATTTATGCATAGAATACTTATCCTCATATTCTTAAGAGTTCACATACAATAATTATAATATCTAATCCTGCCTCTTAATATCAACTATAAAGATCTCTACGAGAAGGAATATAAACCACAATAATTAAATGTTATCATATCATTTACGAATCTTAGTATTATACCAAGAGTACCACTTAGGCATAACATACACTACTATTATTTGTTATGAATTTTTGAACCTCTAACAGCGTATCCAAGGGGCTTATACAAGTCAAGTAACTTATGACCACTTTATATAAATCAAACAGGTAAATTTATTGGCTGATTATCATCAATATAAAGCAACATCAAAGGCTATGATCTCATCTACAATTGTGGACACTAGAGATAATGATCTCTACTGGAGGAAGGTATACATCATGGCAATCGACACATTATTTATGAGAATGTTATTTTAAAATAAAAGTCATGAAGGTTACCACAGTATCCAAGTCCATAAAATTTCACAACTCCTTTATTATGAACCTTTGTATACCTAAGGATATTGATTATCCTTAGCAAAAAGTTTGTTAATTAATAGTTATGTCTCTTCTACTTCAAGCATCAAGAGTGATGTCAACCCATAATCCTTATGAACCTTTGTATACCTAAGGATATTGATTATCCTTAGCATAAAGTTTGTTAATTAATAGTTATGTCTCTTCTACTTCAAGCATCAAGAGTGTTGTCAACCCATAATCCCGGTGATTCTTTCATATACTTGTATAGTAACAATCGCTCTAAAGGTAGCAAGTACGTTTATTAATCATATTTATCTGCATAATCAAATAGAAACTTAAAGGCATTATCATTCACATTCCAGCATGTTACTCTATATTAAGTTTATCATTTACAAATAAGTTATAAAGGCTAACTAATCCATAATTATTATAAGGAATGCAAGAAATGTCAAATAACTCTTAGCATGGATTTTTATTTATTTAAAATCTTGTTTCTTTTGTCATGGATGTTAACTTTGTGATAACATAATAGTAAACTTGATATAATATGACACTATGATTTTTATTCATATTAATCGCCTTACACATTCTTCATATTAATTAAACAATCATGGATAAGTATTATTAATACAATGAATAGAAAACATTTATATATTTCCAATTGATTTAACAAATTCAAATAACAGAAGATATACTTAGGTATTATTGTAATTTTCCTCTCAACTTTAGGCTCTTTGTCTAGCATGTATTCTTTCTGTCAAGAGACCATCCCTAATTTTTTTCACTATGATTTATGGACATGACCTATTGTAATCCCACAAACTTGACTAAACAATAAAAATTCAATCTTCAATAAAATGTTGGGCTTCACAAACAGTAAGCGCAACTTTACAAACCATATACTCGGCTTCATAAATAAAAAGCTCGATTTCATGATAATAGGCTCGGCTATTCAATTAACTACGAAGTTAATGAAATATGACTACTACAGTCATTTTGAACAAGGAGAAGCATGGAGCTCAATTCTTAGGTTTAAAAACTCGATTTGCAAGAAACAACAATAGGGCTCACCTTTCTATTTACTGCAACCTAATAAAACAGTAATTAAATAAACATATGAGTCAAATCTTTTATAGAAAGCATGCATCTTTCTATAGTTAAAAAATAAATACAAGGAATTCATACACAATGGATGCATGGTGGAGATTTTTACTACTTTTTACTGTTTTAGCAATTTTCACTGCTTTATTACCTTTTACTCTTTACTAATTTTCAGCTGAGTAGAAAGCATGGCTTTTACTACTTTTACCAAATCTCTTTAGAATCGCTACTATGGAGTATATAATGAGTAATTTTTACTCATTCAATAATAATTTTCATTATTTTATGTCAAGCTTGTCTCACTTATCTTCTCTCTCTCTCAAGCTTAATGTCAATTTTTCTACTAGCTAGATCTACTGTGAAAACTTCACATGGTATCAGAGCAAGGTTGCTAAGAGAAAGCGCATAGGCACCTTATTTGCAGGTTCAGGAGGAAGTTGCAATCATAAATAATGGACTACTCACCATCAATCCTTCTCATGCCACATAATTATTTTGAGCGAATTAGCTAAAAAAATTCATCAGCTCAAATGCAAAGGCTTGTATCGAATAACAATGGCTACAGAAACTGCGCCAACATTAGGTATTGAGAAAAATAGGTATCTTAACCACATGGATGAGGCCTATTGCCTTATTTTCATGTCAATGTCCCCAAATTTGTTGTTTCACATTGAAGCTTGTACCACTCCAGATGAGATTTGGACAAAGTTGGAATCTCTCTTTGGAAAGCAGGACGAAATGAGAGGCCACATTCTCGAGGCAGAGTTGAATTCATTGGATTTGAGAAGCTTTGAAGACATCCAAGACTTATTTACGATGTTCAAGTCCCTTCTTATTCATCTAAAGGGATGTGGTATTCACAAACCAACTCAACACAATTAGTTGATCCTTTCTATTTTGGAAAAACTTGGTCCAGAGTATGTTGTATTTGTTTCAACGTTCCATACAATGAGATACACTTCAGGAGCAGTGTAGAAAATGTCGACATTAGATAAGTTTACTGAATCTCTAACACATGAGCAAGATAAGCTCATCAAATGGGGACAATCAAGGGTTCCAATGTGCATGCACTTGTTGTGCATGAAAGTCGCAACAATCCAAAGTCCAGGCAGAAAGGAAAGGGCAAGGCACATTATAAACAAAAGAAGGAAGGCAATTCCAAACCCCTTGATGATTCCTCTAGCTCCAATGGTGGAAAGAGAAAGAAACAGAAATCAAAGTGCAATTACTGCAACCACATCTATCATTCTGAATCATCATGCTAGAACAAGATAATAGATCTCATGGAAAAGGCACTTCAACAGAACAATCTTGGAGATTGCATTCCTGAGAATGCTAAGAAGAAGTGGGTAGATCAACCACCAAAAAAAAGAGGTAATTCTCATGCTTTAGTTTCTATTCACTCTTCTCCATATGCATGGATCCTAGATTCAGGCACATCCTATCATATGGCATCCACAAAAAATGTTTTTTCTTTTGTTTATGCATGCATGAGTCCTCCCATCCTCGTGGGTGGTGATACTCCAGTATAGGTCACTGAACAAGGGAGAGTAGAACTCTAACATGGAATTTTTTAAAATGTCTTGCATATTCCAAAACTCTCTGTGAATCTACTCTCTATTTATTAGATAACGCATTCAAGCATAGGAAAAAGGGTAGAATTTACACCTGATTCTGCAACCATATATGACATGAATGATAACTCCAAGATTGATGTTGGTGAGGAAAATCATCAATCTTGTTTATATACATTCAGTAAATTTAATGCTAAATATGATTTTGCTTTACTATGGATGCATGTTGATGATGATAGTAGACTCTAGCATGAGAGGTTTGGTCATCTAAACTTCAAATATATGCAGCAAATCTACAAGCAAGGAATGGTCACTAACTTTCCCAACGTACACTTTTCAAAAGGAGTTTGTCAAGGATGCATTATTGGAAAACATCCTCAAAAGAAGTTTGAAAAAGAGAAGGCTTGGAGGGCCTCCTCTCCTTTGGAGCTCATCCACAGTGATTTAATGAGGCCCTTTCCTCATCCATCCATTAGCAAGGTGAGATACATGCTTACATTTATTAATGATTTCTCACGATACAGTTGGGTGTATTTTCTCAGGAAGATATCCGAAGTTTTTAAGCATCTCAAAGACTTCAAAGCACTTGCAAAGAATTAGTCCGGAATTGTTAGATTTTGAGCATTAATTCAACATACTCTAGGATCTTTACTAAGAGATTAACATGTACAACATATCAAGCATATCAAGCATATATCAAGCATATCAAGCAATCACATAAGACATTGGACACACAGAGTTTCACTGGGGAAAACCATAAAGGTGAAAAACCCCACAACATCCTCAGAGATAGAAAGATCAATACTACAACCAAAGTACGAGAGATAGTCTTCTCCTAGCAGCTGATCCTCCTCCTCACATGTGCACCACATTCTGAGTGATGGAAGAGTGAGTAATGAGATGATCAAATAGAGATCTCCCGATCTCTATTTATACTTGCCTTGTCCTGCCCAATAAACCAATGGGGCCCACTTGTCTAACTCAGTCTAATAACCCATGGTTTCATTAATCTAGGCTGACCCCTCACTAGGTGGTCTAATAACCCATCACAGCAAGTTACGACACTTGCAACACTTGTCAATACAAATGATGACACTTCCGTATAGAGGAATAATACATCTCTATAGGAGTACAATAATACATAGATGAAATACATTCCGAAGTTACATATACATCAACACTCCCTCTTAACTAGGAAGGTATTTCTCGACACAGATTTGCAACAAGTCTTCTTCTCTGGATCATCATCACTGGATCATCGTCATCGAATCATCATCACTGCTGCTATCTCAATCAATCTCCAATCTACTCGTCATAGGAAGTTCTACAGAGCCAGTCCTTTTTCATACTGGATGTAGGCCCACCACCTGTAGGTCTTCATCATCTACAGAGCCATCCCTTTTTCATGCTGGATGTAAGCCTAGCCTTCATGTAGGTCTTTCAACATCTCTGCGAACAATCCATCAAGTAGGTACACCTCAGGACTGATTACACTGCCTCTACAAAACCTACAAGATCTCCCAGGACTGATTACATTGCCTCTGCAAAACCTGCAAGAGCATCTCAGGACTGATTATATGCCTCTGCAAAAACTGTGTACCATATTGTCACATCATCGTCTTCAGATCACCTCATCGTCCACGGAGCACAACCCAGATGCACATCACATAGCACTTACACTCACCGGCATGGGAAGACACACCTCAACCATCCGTGAAAGGCTTAGCCCTTATATATACGCTATGGGAAGACACACCTCAACCATGCAAGAATGGCACCGCACTTATATCCATAGCCATGGGAAGACACACCTCAACCATGCTAGGAATGGCACCGCACTTATATCCATAGCCATGGGAAGACACACCTCAACCATGCTAGGAATGGCACAACACTTATATCGCAACCATGGGAAGACACACCTAAACCATGCTCGAATGGCCCAGCACTTATATCGCAGCCATGGGAAGACACACCTCAACCATACTCAAATGGTCCATCCCTTACATCAACGACCACGATAAGGCAAACTTCAACCATGTCAGAATGGCTCATGTGCATCTGTGTCTCCGGACTCATCACTTCCCCTTGGAAGACATCTTGATCTGAAGTACGGCCAAGTCTCCCTCTGAAGTATTCAAACTTCACTCTGGCCAGTGGCTTGGTCAACACATCGGCTATCTGCTCGTCCGTTGCAACATACAAGAGCTTCACTGCTCCTCTCTGCACCATATCCCTGATATAGTGATACTTGATCTCAATGTGCTTCGACTTGTCATGGAACACTGGGTTCTCCGACAACATCACACAACTCTGGTTGTCACAATATATACAAGTAGCACATAACTGGAGATCAAACACATCAGATAGTAGCTTCCTGAGCCATACTGCTTCACAACTAGCCGAACAAGCTGCGACATACTCTGCTTCGGCTGTACTCAATGCCACACAGGATTGCTTCCTGCTAAACCAAGAGATCATACCATATCCCATACTGAAGCAGCACCCCGAAGTGCTCTTCCAATCAATGGCAGTGTCGACCCAATCCTAATCAACATAACCCTCCAGGTTAAACTTTTGATTTGCCTCATACTTGAGCCCGTAGTCAACTGTACCCTTCAAGTACCTCAGAATATGCTTTGCAGCTATCAGGTGAACATCTCTTGGATCTGTCAAGTACTGGCTCAAGGCGTTCACCGCAAAGCAGAGATTTGGTCTCGTATTCGTCAGGTACATCAAGGACCCAATCATCTGACGATACATCATGCATCAACCGTCTCAAATGAAGCATCACACAGAAGCTTCAGGTTCGATGCCATAGGTGTGGCCATGGCCTTGTAGTCCATCATCCCGAACCTCTTCAGGATCTCTACTGCATACTTCCCTTGTCCAAGGAAGATTCCATCTGCACTCTGCCACACTTCCATACCAAGAAAGTAGTGCATCATACCCAAGTCCTTCATCTCGAACTCGGAAGCAAGCTTCCTCTTCGTGTCAGCAATCAATCTATCCTCACCTATTACAAACAGGTCATCCACATACAATAGTAGTATCACTGGATGGCCTTCCTCAACCTTGTAGTAAAGGTTGGAATCCGCTTTACTCTTGGTAAAGCCCAAACTAGATAGGAAGCCATCTATCCTGCCATACTAGGTCCTGGGTGCCTGTTTCAAACCATACAGGGCTTTCTTCAGTTTGCCCACATGTGATTCTCGGTCATGTGTCTCAAACCCTAGTGGCTGCTCCACATACACTTCCTCTTCAACTACACCATTCAAGAAAGTTGTCTTGACATCCATCTGGTGTACCTTCCATTTCATCACTGCAACCAAAGCAAGTACTGATCTAATGGAAGTGTATCTGGCTACAGGTGCAAAAGTCTCTGGCTACAGGTGCAAAAGTCTCTTCATAATCAATCCCTTCTTTCTGGGAGAAGCCACGAGCTACAAACCTAGCTTTGTATTTCTCTATGCTACCATCTGCAGCATGCTTGATCTTATAGATCCATTTGGAAGTCACTATAGACTTCCCATCTGATCTTGGGACCACATCCCAAACATCATTCTTCATGGTCGACTGGTATTCCTCGACCATGGCATCCTTCCATTCTTTCTTTTCTGCTGCTTCTTCATAACTGGAAGGTTCTTTGTTCATTATGTCACAGAGTAAAGCAACATAGCTGGTATGTGATCCTGTCCTTTTCCTTTCTCTATGTTCCTCTTCTGGAATGCCAAACCTTTATGCATCTTGAATGAGCTCTCTAGCCCATGTTGGTTTCCTTTTGTGAGAGTTCTTCTCACGGGGTGAATCTACAGGTTGTTTTGGATCTTCCATTTCACGGTCTTCTTCAGGAACTGCTTCATTCATGGTGGTGTCTTGTGTTTTGGATATTATGGGTTCTTCATTATCTTCAACTAGTGTTTTCCTTGATTTGATGTATGATGAGCTTTCATCAAATGTTACATCCCTACTGATATCAATCTTCTTGAATCCTGGGAAGTAGATTCTGTAAGCCTTCGAGCTTTCACTGTAACCCACGAATATGCCCTTCTTTCCTGAAGGATCCAACTTTGTCCTCTTTTCTTTTAGGATGTGAGTGTATACTGGACAACCAAATATTCTGAGATGGCTAACTTCTGGTTTCTTACCAGTGAATGCTTCTTCTGGAGTTTTGTTGTCAAGTATCTTATGAGGTGTTCTGTTCTACACATATACAGTTGTCCTGGCTGCTTCAGCCCATAAGTGAATAGGTAGATCTTGGTCATGAAGCATTGCCCTAGCTACTTCCATGATTGTTCTATTCTTTCTTTCGACAACCCCATTCTGTTGTGGATTGTAAGGAGTAGTCAACTCCCTCTTAATCCCTGAATCATGCAAAGCTTCTTGAAGTCACCTAAAGTGAATTCTCTGCCATTGTCGGATCTGAAGATCTTGATCTTCATGTCAGTTTGGTTTTCTATCAAGGCTTTGAATTCCTTGAACTTGTCAAACACTTCATATTTGATCTTCAAGAATTAAACCCAAGTCTTCGTAGAGAAATCATCAATGAAGGAAACATAGTATACATACCCACTCAGAGAACTGGATGACATCGGACCGCATACATCAGAGTGGATGATTTCCAAGATTCTTTTTGCCTTGCTTTAACTTCTTGGAAATGTCTTCTTTGTGTTCTTTCCTTTTGCACAACCTTTGCAAATGCCTTCATGCTTTGTCTGGATTTCAAGAAGACCTTCTACAGCTTTGCTTGCAATTGGTAATTCCCTCTAGTGCATATGTGCAAGCCTTCTATGCCAAAGTTCACTTGGCTCTACTGAATCATGGACCATGGCTTGTTCTGGTTGGCCCTTCAATTTGTATAATCCTCCCTCTTGCTCTCCAATCACCACTGCATCATCAATAGTCTTACCCTTTGGCCACATTAGGACTTGGCCATCTACAAATGCAACCCTCGTGCCTTTTGCAACCAATGCAGATATGGAGAGTAGATTCTTCTTGAGACCTGGAACATATAGTACATCTTTCATCTTCATAGACTTCCCAGAGTCAAGTTTATAGGAGGCTTCACCACTCTCTTTTATTGGATACTGGTAGTCATCCCCAAGTTTCACTTTGTGGGGTGATTCATGTTCAAATAGGTTCATAAAGGATTCCTTGAATCCTGTCATGTGTTTAGAAGCCCCACTATCTATAAACCAATCATTACTTTCATGAGTAATGGTTCCAGTGAGAACAGAAATCAAAACATATTCTTCATCACTTGAAAAACCTTCACTATCTTCTCTAGCCCTCTTTCCGGGAGGTTCATCATCCTCTCCAGCATGAGCATGATGTCTTGTTTTGATGTTCTTATTTTTGTTCCTGGGACAATTTCTGGAAATGTGTCCCCTTTCATCACAAGTATAGCACCGAATATGAGAGAGGTCTTTCATAGATCTTCTAGAGCTTTCCTTCTGTCTTTGGTGATAGTGTTTACCTTTCCTGTGATGAGAGTGCTCCCTTTTGATATTATCTTTCCTGGTGTTTGCTGTGAGAGCTTGATCTTCATTCCCCATTTTCTCTTCTCGAGTTATAATCTGAGCTTCTTCCTGTGAGCATTCTTCCCACAGCCTGCTGAAAGTGATAAGTTTCCTTCTAGCACAAATTCCTTGGATGAAGGAATCCCATGACCTAGGAAGGCCATTAAGAGTGGTCATTACCACTTCTCCATTTTCTATATCTTCTCCCACAGCTTCAAGTTGTTCTTTTATCTGGGAGACCCTTGAGAAATAAGACTGCATAGTCTCTGCATTCTGGATCTTGATATTCTTCAATTGATTCCTCAAGGTCATCTTTCGATTTATGTTCTTCCCTTCAAATAGTTGGGTCAGGGAATCAAACATCTCCTTTGGTGTCTTTAGAGATGACACATGGGGTATGAGATGATCTTTGATAAAATCAGCAATGATTCTCTTTGCCTTGACCAAGTTCTTCTTGTGAAGAGCCTTAGCCTCTTCTCCTTCTGGGACAGGGACCTCTTCACTTATATAAGTGTCCAACTAATTTTCTTCCAGGATTAACCCAATCCTATACTTCCATGCTCGGAAGTTATCAACCCCTTCAAGCTTATCCTCAAGCTTGGTGTGGTGAGACATCTTAAAGAGTACTTCAAATGGAAATAGAAAAGATTTAGGTCTAACCACTTGATTTACTCAAAACTGGATCTGGTCTCGAATTAGGGTTTGTCAGAGAAACCCTAAAAAATCAAACTTCTGAAAGGTTAGAAATATGCACCTTGATGAGCTGATCAGCTTGGTATATTCATAATTTGAGATCTGCAAAGTTTCACCCTTCAGAAATGCATTTTAGTCTTCCCGGATTCACTAGGGAGGACCCTGAATTAGGGTTTGAGTTTCCTGGAGCTTTACCTAACCAAAAATCTCGATCCAAAGCTTTAAACTTTTATTTTTCCAAGGAGCTTCTAGCTATGTCTTCAGATTTTAGAAATTCCTATTTTTGTGGAAACCCTAAGTTTTAGCGCCAAAACTGAAAGTGCTCAGAAATGAATTCTGATTGGACAGATAGATTCTCCTTGATGAGTAGAGTCAATCTACCTTACTTCTTTTCCAAAATCTGTGGAGAGAAACCCAATAAACAAAAAACCCTAGTTTTCGCCACTGCACAATGTCTTCTCCTCAGGGAAGCTCTGATACCATGTTAGATTTTGAGCATTAATTCAGCATACTCTAGGATCTTTACTGAGAGAATAACATGTACAGCATATCAATCATATCAAGCATGTATCAAGCATATCAAGCAATCACATAAGACAATGGACACACAGAGTTTCAATGGGGAAAACCATAAAGGTGAAAAACCCCACAACTTCCTCAGAGATAGAAAGAGCAATACTACAACCAAAGTACAAGAGATAGTCTTCTCCTAGCAGCTGATCCTCCTCCTCACATGTGCGCCACTTTCCGAGTGATGGAAGAGTGAGTAATGAGATGATCAAATAGAGATCTCCCGATCTCTATTTATACTTGTCATGTCCTTCCCAATAAACTAGTGTGGTCGACTTGTCTAACTCAGTCTAATAACCCATGGTTACATTAATCCGGGTCGACCCCTCACTAGGTGGTCTAATAACCCATCACAACACGTTTCGACACTTGCGACACTTGTCAATACAAATGATGACACTTCCGTATAGAAGAATAATACATCTCTATAGGAGTACAATAATACATAGATGAAATACATTCTGAAGTTACATATACATCAACAGGAATAAATATCAAAATCCTCCACATAGACAATGGGGGGGAATATGTGAACAAGAATGTCCAACATCTTTGTTTAAAGGTTGGTATAAAATTGCAACATACAGTTCCATACACTTCGCAGCAAAATGGAGTAGCCAAGCGGAGTAATAGATCCCTCAAAGAGATGGGCACTTGCATGTTGCATGCAAGGTATCTTCCTTCCAAGCTATGGGTTGAGGCACTTAACTATGCTAACTACATTCATAATATATCTCCTCACAAATTTATCAAAGACTTGACTCCCTTCAAGGCATGTAGTGGTAGCAAGATGGAAGTCAACCACTTCCAAATATTTGGACCACGTGTATGGGCTCACATACCGTCTGAAAAGAGGAAAGCATTAGATCCTTACAGCACTACCTACATCTCTGTGGGATATCCTGATAGTGTGAAAGGTTACAGATTGATTGATCCCTCAACAGACAAGCTCTTTATTGAGCGAAGTGTCCAATTTGAAGAAAGTCCCTTGCATACACCATTAGAGACACATGTAAAGACCTTTGTTCCACTTCCTGCACCAGAAATCAACGATGATGAGTCCACTCACTCAGATCAGGGTTCGTATCTGAGTTCCAAACCTAATTCGGAAGAACATGAGCATGCATATGTCAATCCACATCCTTCCAGTGATGATTCAATATCCCCTGTGAGAAATCAGAGAATATGAAGTTTAGGAGAGATATATGCACAGGATTATGCCCCTCATGCACTCTCAGCTACTGAACCCGTCATTTCAATGCATGACTATGTAGTTCTTGCGTCCAACCCTCGGAATTATCCAGAAGCTGCATGGAATCCTTTTTTGGAAGTAGCCATGAAGTAGAAGTACAACTCCCTCATTGAGAACCAAGCTTGGGACTTGGTTTCGCTTCCTTCCAATCGTAAGCTTGTCAGATGCAAGTGGGTCTACAAGACAAAGAAGGTCGTAGATGGACAAGTGATTAGGTACAAGGAAAGACTACTTTCCAAAGGATTTCCTCATATCCATGGGATAGACTATGATGAGACCTTTGCTCCGATAGCAAAGATGGACTCCATCCGATTGGACCTTGCCATTGCAGTATCCAAGGGGTGGGAAGTTCACCATATTGACGTGAAGAATGTCTTTATTCATGGGGATCTCTCAGAGGATATCTACATGGAGAAGCCTCAAGGGTTCATACAAAACTCCTCCTTAGTATGTCGACTAAAAAAGTCTCTCTATGGACTCAAGCAGGCATCTAGAACATGGTCTACAAAGATGGATTCTTATTTATTGTCTCAAATTTCATTAGATGCAAATCTGATCCAAATGTTTATATGTTGAGAACATATGACTCTTTGTTGATCATAGTGTTCTATGTAGATGATCTACTAATAATAGGAAGTTCATCCTCAACCATTGCTACAATCAAAACCGCTTTGCATGACAGGTTTGCTATGATAGACATGGGTCTACTACACTACTTCCTTGGACTTGAAATCAGCCAAAATTATTCAGGAATCAAAGTTGCTCAGTCCAAGTATGCGAGATATCTTCTGGTTCGATTTCATATTGTTGACTGCAAGCCAATAGCCACACCTTTCCTATCAGGGGTAAAGCTTGAGGAAGGTAAGGATACACCATTGGTAGATAGCACCTTATATCGACAACTTGTGGGGAGTCTTTTGTATCACTCACACCCGATTAGATCTTTCATATGCAGTGAGGGCAGTTTCCAGGTACATGCAGGAGCCACATGAGTTACATTGGAAGGCTTCCAAGCGCATCCTCGGATATGTTCATGGCACCACCAGTTATGGGATCCATTATGCAGTAGGTTATGCATTGGATCTCATGGGCTTCATAGATTCTGATTAGGCTAGCGATAACACAGATTGCAAGTCCACTTCCGAGTACATGTTTAGTTTAGGCTCTGGTCCCATCTACTAGTCAAGCAAAAGCCAATCAGCAATTGCTTTATTGTCAGCAGAGGCCGAGTATCGAGGAGTGGTCAACATTGCTATTCAGGGACTTTGGCTTCAAAACTTCCTCACTGAGCTCAGCATCTAGTTCCATCATCCGATTGTCATTTGGTGTGAAAATCAAAGTACTCTCAAATTTTGTTGTGACCCAGTGCAACGACAGCAGACCAAACACCTCAAGATCCATATGCATTTCATCAAAGAGATGGTACATGACCGGATCATCGATTTGCAATTTTATCCATCTACTGAATAGACTACTGAAATCTTCACCAAGACATTTATTGAGCAAAAGTTCCACTTCATGCATGATCATCTTGAAGTGAAGGACACGTTTGCTTAGCAACTGCCTTTTCTTCTTCTTCTTTGATACATTGTACTTTGAGGGGGTTTCCCATAAGGTTTCCCTCTTTCCTCTATTTTTTAATTTTATTCTTAGATGCATTGTAAAATATCATCATAGGATTTAGGTTATGTGCGTGACCACACCACAATTATTATAACGTATTAAATACTGGCAAACATAAGAATATCGTGCAGGTGGTAGTCTCAAGTCAATCCCGATTGACTACGCTGGTCATTGTATCTCTCCGAATTTATTTATAACCAACAGTATTTGGCTCTTAGCAATTCAGGTTATAGAGCTAAGTTATTATATATTCAAAACTCAGTTCTCACTTGTTAGAATATAAAGCTCGATTCTTAATCATTAGAGCTTGACTCTTAAATCTTAGGGTTCGGCTCTTATATGCTGCATTATCTTATGCGAAATGGAGCGGAATTTCAAGTCTTTAATGAACAGAGCTGCAACAATTGCATTATATAGACAGACCCTTCATGCATAGGATCTCAACTAAATTGTTTTGGTGGCCATTAAGGTCACTTCTACGTGTGCATAGATTCCAACGAAAGGCAAGGGGCGTACTGTAATTATCGAACACATGTTGTAGGCATTTAGCATATCAAGAATGTTATTTAAATATATACGGCTGGAAACAGTTTGTATCACGATTCTGAGGGAGTCAACTCTCTTTCAAAGGCATGTATAAGAAAACAATTCAAATGAAAAAATTTGAATTTTCAGTAACTTTCAAAAATTAATACAAATTTTAAAAATTCTAAATTTTGGATGTTTTACATGTTTTTGATGGTGTTGAATTCGTTTCTATTATCAAAATCGTCATTAAAATACAGTTAAAATCAAATTTTGTAAAATAAAAAAAATTTAAATTTCAATAAAAAACTTCCATTCAAATCAATGAATTTTTAGACAACTCCAAAAACAATCATATATAAAAACGAATTATCGTAGAAGTCGTCTCCCTATCGTCAACCAGAAATGATAACTGTATATTTTATATTTAAATGGACTTGTGGCTCTGTAGATAGAGAGTCTAATTCTTTTCGTAATCAAGCATAAGCAATATATTTGTATTTAAATAGTATATAGAGATGGGTAGGCTCTCTCGTCCAAAGAGACCACTTTCTCACTCAACAATAACAAGGTTATAATAATAAATCTAAAAACAAAAGCAATAACCGATAGGATGAGTGAGATGGTTCTTATTAACAACCATAATAAAATTTGTGTACTTCAAGTTATAGTAGCATAATTTGGTGTAGGTGTAATATAATTCGTATCGATAGACAATTAAATTTTGAAAAAATAATTTAAAAATAATTATTATTATTATTATTTAAATACTGTAAAAGAGAAATACCATTTAATTTCATACTTTCTTATTCCAAGTTGTTTAGATTTTATATTTTTGTTTTTAAATATATATTTGATTTTATTATATAAATGTCTATATATATTTATAATATATTTGTAAATAATTGATTAAAAATATTATATATAAACAGTTTACTTTTTTATTTTATTCATACTAGATTTTTTCATCACATGTATTTTTTTGTATTGAAAGTATTCGTATCCATATTCATACTCAAATTATATTATTATGCTTCAAACAATAAATAAGTATAAATATTATATAAATAAAACCACAAATAAATATAAAGTATTATATAAACAAAACCACACAAAATGAACATGTTCAGCTAAACTTAATTCCTCTTTTGAATTCAAATCCTGAATAGATACTACTTCCCCTCTGCACGACGCTCCTCTTTTCAACCTCCTTCATGAGGCCACTTAACATTTCTAAGCCAAAGACTCCACGAAAATATGGGAGAAACTCTAACGCAGAAATGGGAGAAACTCTACGCATAAATGTAAGAAACTATAGACGGACATATATTAACGGAAGAAAAATGGAATATATTAATGTGAATATATATATATTCACATTAATATATTCCATTTTTCTTTATGTATATATATAAATTTGGTGGAAAATAATGAGACGCCCATAAAATGGAACTTGGCTTCTCTTCGTAGAGATCGTTCTTCCATATGATTCTTGAGAAATCTTGAGAAATCCTAAGAAATCTAACAATTGATATTCGCCTTTAATAAGCGCATACTAGAATAATAATAGTCCTCCTTGTGCTCTTAAGCAAATACTCCATTTGTCTCTTTAAGTAATGTGTTGTCTTGCAACGCTCAAGGATTAGCAGTAACTCTTATTCTTTCCTAGCAGCTTTTACTTTGAATAGCGAGTATTACCAACTCATTTTCCTTTCAGCACCTAAGGTACCATGATGACAACCCGTCATCATTAATTGGATTCCCACGACTTCCCTAGCTTTTAACCTCTCCCCCTAGTGGTTATCGTTGCCCCCATCGTTTTCGTTGCCTTGCACATTCAGCCTCAGGCTTGTTTATTATTCGACATTTGCAGTTTACATTGTACAAATGACCTTAACACACTTTAGTTAACACATGGTTCTACTATAAAATCGCAATGCTATCTAATGCTACAATGTTTACTAGTAGAGCCTTGGCCTTGAGCTCCTCGCCATGAACTAGTACATACACATAATTACAGCTGCACATAAACTACAATAATAGAGAGTCAAGAGCGAGGGATATTACATATGTCCATAATACTGTAGGGACTCATTCATCCCATTCATCTCGGTTTGCATAATAGACCTTAGTCAATCTCGTCTCCAGAATCTTGTTAAAGGATTCAACCATACAATTTGCTTGTGGGTGATATGGACTGTTCTTATGATGTTATATGAGAAACTCGTTTTTCAATGTTGCAATCACATTGCTCATGAAATGCATTCCCTAATCGCTGGTGAGTCTTCTAGGACATCCAAAGTGAGTAACGATATTCTCATAGAGGAATCGAGATGTTGTTTATACATAACAATCATGAATAGGGGCTACTTAAAACCACTTCACCAAATAGTATGTTGCAGTAATGATGTAATGGGATTTTGAGTGCTTCGTAGGAGGGTTAATGGGAACAATAAAATCAACCGCCCACTTCTCAAATGGGTGAAGGGAATGAACTGGATGAAGTGGGATCTCATATTGATGGGAAGGCCTCCCAACTCGCTGATATACACCACATGATCTAGCGTAGGCTTTAGCATCCTTAAAAATAGTTGGCCACCGTAATCATGCCTGTAAAACTTTCCTTCCAGTAGATTTTCCTCCAAGTGGCCTCTTGCAAATCCTATATGGAATTCCCATAAAATATCTTATCGTTTGTGATCCAGGATGCAATAACATAAGATTCCATTAGCTCTAAGCTTATATAGTTATCTTGTGATCAATTGAAATTTTGAAGCTTGCACCACAAGGTGACATTTCTATGTTGCAGTATAGTCTTCTGGCACCTTTCCTGTTGTTAGAAACAAGGAAATATTTTCTAAGTGATCTGGAATGGCCTCAACTATGAACAGGGATGCATTAGATAATTGATCATTAATCAGTCCTTAAAATTCACCTGTTTCTAGTCACAAAAGATTATCAAGTCCATGATTATGCTTTTCTGGCTTAACAATTACTTCAAAAGAAAACTCTTGAAATAAGAGAAACCATCTACAAATCCGACCTTCTAGCACAATCTTATTCACTAAATATTTGAGACTGCATTATCTGTGAAAAACTTAAAGTGTCCTACCAATAAGTAGTGGCGGAATTTCTACATAGCATAAATCATCTACAAGCCTTCAAGTCAGGTCATTGTGTAGTTGTGCTCAGTCTATAAGAATTTTTTGCTAGCAAAGTAGATAGGGTGGTCATTCTCACCTCCGCTTGGTTGTGCCAACACAGCTCCAACAGAATACTCAATGTGTCAACATGAACGTAGAATTAGTTTTCCTAGTCAGGGAATATGACGATTGAGGCATTAACCATTTTTCCTTCGACACTGTAAAATCCTGGCATAATATTCAGTCCAATTAAATACCTTTGCCTTCTTCAGGACTTGTTCCAAAGGAACTATAATGGAAGCATAGCTGCAGATGAACCATTTGTAATACCTTGTCACGACCCAAAGTGGAGCACAATTGCTTAATAGAATTAAGGGATGAAAAATTCACAATAACAATGATCTTTGTAGGGTCTACCAAAACTCCTTCACGGCAGACAATGTCACCCAACAAGTTGCCAAAAAGGACGCAAAAAATGCATTTTTGCAAATTCAAGGAAATGTGTAGCTAGCGACAATGGTCCAACATCATTTGTAGTAGTGCCACATGGTCTTTGAGTAGGCTATAGACTATTCAGATGTCTAAATACACTTCCCGGAACTTGTGAATGAATTCTTTGAAAATTTTTATTACGGTCCGTAAAAAAACTACAAGAGAATTGTTTAATTTGAAGGGCATAACATTGTAAGCGAAGGATCCCCACTCTGTAGTAAAGGTTTTCTTATTATTATCTTCTTACACAATCCGTACCTAGTGACACCCTGAGAATCCATCTATAAAATAATAAACCTCGTTCCAAGCGACTTGGTCCAGAATTTCATCGCTAAAGGGCATCGAAAATGGGTCATGAAAACATGCAAAATTCAGACTTTGATAATTGACACAAACCTTGATGTCCTCAGTGTCTTTCTTACTTTGAATTACAATTAGACTAATCCAATCGGATTCATCTACAGGGAAAATCAAATCGACATTCAACATCCAATCAAATTCCTTCTTCACTTTTTCTTTAATTCAAGGATTCAATCGACAGGGTCGATGCTTCACATCTTTTGCATTAGGCTTCAAGACAATCATCATTTCACCTAGATTGCCCTAGATTCCTTTGAACTTTATGAAACTTTGTGGGAATATTCATACTCTTTTAGAAGTGATATGATATTTGACAACGTCTGTTCATCCCAGTAATTTCCTATGGTTTCCATTTTTAGTTTATCATATGTACCAATATTGAATTTCCTTAACTTCAAAGGTTACCTATACAAACTCCCAGCCTCCTCTAGCTTTCTATATTGCACCTCATGGGATCCTTCAAATTTGTTAAAGGTTAGATGTTGCAAATTTTATAGATCCACAGGGTATAGACTCTCCTTATCAATCTTTGCGCAATAGAGAGGTGAATCTATCCTCCTGATAGGGATGGGTAAGTTAGTTAATTCTTGTTTGAGTGGGAAAATATATGGGCCTCCCATGTTCCAGAACTTGTAAGTGAAAATATTTTTCCATATCATCGTCAAAGCATCCGTAACAGGTTTAGAAGTCGCGACAAAAGAAAAGTCTTAACAAAAGTTTGCGCTTAACTTCCTCCAACAACTGGTTTGTCTCCATGCATGTTTGTGCAGGTACTAGGCCTTAGGAATAAGTCACAATTCATGGAAGAAATTGTGAACTCAAAATTTGGGATGCAATCTCTCAGCATTCCATTTTCACTCACACTGATAAATGTGAACAAATGGATCTATATCATCTATATGTATTTCAACGACTTGGTTGGAATGCTTGGGAGGGCCAAACTAGGTTACTAGAGTTGTTTCAACCACAGTCCAATCAGGTATATCATCTCTATGTGTATCCCACCACTTGGCAGGGGTACCTTTGAGCTTTATATCCAGAACATATATCTACTGATTTTCACAACATGGGCATTCATTTTCATCACAAAATCATCTAAGTTGTTAACGCCATCAAATATTGGAGGATCTGAAACTTCTACTTTGATCCACCGAATTGAATCTGTCATTGTGCAACGTCAAGAAGATAGTTCATATCACCCATTCTACCAATCATCCAATACTTCTTCAAATTCGATATCAAAAGATCGAATGCTTCTCCAATTAAGAGAGCCATCTGCTTTAGGATTCATGTAATCCATCTTTTTTCCTACCATAAGAGTGTAAATGTTGTCTAGAACATATTTTCCATATTCTCATGTACTAGTCAGTGAACCTCGACCCCTGGAGCAGGTCCAGAGGTTGCGTAACCTTCATGCCATCAACTTCAAAGGTCATAGTTTCGTTCTTTATAAGGTCGATCACACCATAGTTTTCATAGGCCCATTTTATCCCCAGTAAGGCTAGATATGGATCAGTTCCACCCATAATCTCAATTGTACCTCAAAATCAATGCTGGTATTCACACCTGCTAGGTAATACGATACTAGTTAGCCATCCTCAACTAAATAGGAGTGTAAATGAGGGAAGGACGACCCAAAACCTCCCAAGACTTCTTTGGAAGTATGTTAACATCATATCCCAAATCCAGCATCACATTCTTGATATTATATCCATGTACTTGAGCATCCAATATGAATTCTCGTCCAATCGTTTTCTTCCTTCTCTTATGCACAAACAGAATTTTTATTTTCAAGAAGAGGGGCACATATTTCTTCATCTTCTTCCGCAACACCAAAAGTTGTGCGAATAGTTTTATGCAACTTGCAAGTTACACCTTCGTCCCCCAAAATTTTCGCCAATAAAATAAACCAACAAGAGACAAGGTATTTTATACTACCTAAGGATCCTAGATCTGTATTTCTTCTACAACACCTTAGAGGTGGAACGTCATATGTCCTAGCACTTTGAGATGGCTTCACAACATTTCTGGCCGACGGAGTGGGCATATGCTAAAACATTTTGATGGCATCCCTAAAAATCTCTTTCTAATGGACTGGATCAAACTTCATTGTTCACAGATCCACTTTCTAGAGGTTGGGTGAATCCCATCCATTCAAATGTGCACATGTTCTAGCTCCTCCTTAGGTGACAGCAAAACCTATTAGACTGGCATCTCTTCGAGTTCCAAAGTTAATTAAATTTATCGATCGCCATGCACGATCTTCCCACTTCTCAATAAGCTCTGAGCATTCTTTAATACTATGAGTGTTTGTTCAGTAATAGTTGTACCATGGTCTTCTAGGGAGGGGATAATCTCGCGCTAAATTACCTACCTCATCACAATTGTAACAGTGTATTGAACCTCCGCGTCCTCCTCCTCTACCAGCTATGAATCCTCATTCACATCCTCTACCACCTCCCCTTCCAAGCGGTTGTTGCTAATATGATATTCGATATATAGATCGATCCAATCTTTCTGTTATGGTGTCCAGGGCCCTACATTTATCAGTACTATGTATAATAGACCCACAAAATTCAAAATATATAGTGTTTGGTACCGAGGAATACTTTTGCAGAAGGGGACAAAGTTATGGTGGATGCCCAAATGCTTTCTAGATATCACAATATTTATTCAGAGAAGAACTCTGGGGATTCTAATATGATGGGCGTTCAGTCCTGTGTAATGGGCTCGGGATATATACTTGTACCACAACCACACTCAGCCCACCAATAAATGGACCTCCTAGCAGGGCTACTCATCCCCTCAAATGTGGACATTCTGATGTGTGATGACCTTCCATCATGCACCCCATGCACTATACCTACACTTTGTCTAGTTTAGGTATATTAAACTCTTGAATATTCTTAGTTAAAGCATTAATTTGATTCAAGACTTGTGACAATTCAACAGTAGAGGACAATGATCTAGTCAAATCTCTAACCAAGTAAATAGCCATTTCTTCAATCTTCATTGCCTAGACTAGAGCTTCCTAAGGTGAGGCAACAACCTGTTGCAATAAGGGAACTTGATTCAATGGTAATAATCCCTAGATGAACCATTCCTTATGGTGTGCATCATGCATAGGGAATGAGAGCTTGGCCAAAACATATCTAACTCATTGCACATAATCCCAAGCAGATTTCCCACAATTACATAATTCCTTGTTGTTATGACTTCGGCAATTGGAATTCATCCAAGAACAATTGTTTCACTTCTTGTAATGTTAGAGATGGAGCATTGTCATCCCTCCATTCATTCCATTTCATATATCATCGTAGAGCTCGTCCATTCAACGTGGTCTAGAATTCAATCAGCTTTGAGGTAGGAGGCATCCCTCTAGAGTTCCAAATGGCTTCATAAATGAACCAATATTGTTCCACATCTTATTCATTTCCTCTCTTCCCCATAATTATGGGAACTTCATAGATGAACTTTCCTGTACCCCGACCGTTCTAGCAAATGGAGGTCCTACCAATACAAATCCTTGAGGTCTGGGTTGATTCATGGTGTTACTACTATTATGTTGATCTAAACTCAAATCGCTACTACTTGTACTTACTATTGCACCAACTTGTATATTGTTAGGACTATCAACTATATGATCATAAAATAGGTTTATGAAAAGGAATTACTAAATTCTATAATGGCATATTGGGGGTATTCGAGGGTGTGTTGATGTCATTACTTCCAATACCTCCTTCCACAACAATGGGGGGTTCACTTTATGGGGTTCTATCATTTTCCACAGGTCTAGAAAATTCTAATTATTCTGCAACATCTTCAAGGGTTAGCTCAAATGACTGAGTTGAAAAATTGCTACTTAGTAATTATAAAACTTTGCAATCTCTTTCCTTATTCGCAGTAGAAACACCATCTCCCCTCATCTTCCTTGTTGGATCATCTTGCACCTCTATTCCTCTTCCTCTCAACCTTGAACTGACCAGTTCTTCTCGTCACTTCATCTTCTGTATCTCATTTTCTCTCTCCTCGCTATTTTCTCCATTCTGCAACTCCTCTTATGGTTGCACACCTCTTTTCTTATCTTTTCTCATTTGCATCTTCCACCACTTTTCATAGATTGTCAATCTTTTGGCTACACGCTCAACCCTTGTTCCACTATCAAGTCTCCCCCCCATTATGTGGAATTCCTATTTTCCGCAACTCCACAGCATCACCTCAACCACACCCCCAATAGAGTGAGGTTTTTACTCCTCCATTCTTATAATCTTAAGTTGTAAAAATATTCATCGAAACATCCATACCTTGATCCACAATGGTATATCCTTTAACAACCTTCCTCTTACTCCCTTCTTTAGATCTTCTTCAACTCTAGATACATATCGGTTATTCAGCTGCAAATTACACAATATATCATGTCAAAGTACTCTCTACCCAAAATTCGATAGCTCAAGTTAACAGGGTATCTAGCTAGTGCAATGCTAATAGATCTCCTTGAGTCCACTATACAGTTTTTCGTTGTCAATTTCTATGTTATGGGGCTTCTACAAGTCTTTTCAACCACTTGTATAATTTCAGAGGGAACTTAACCCACATAAATTCGTACTAATCAAATATCGTTCCTCCGAAAAGGATATATTCTCTAATTTTCTATGGATCTCACCCTCACAACTCGGCTTCCTATAATACAAAGTCCTCAAACATTTTTTTCCACCAATCTTGAATCCCGCTTTTCAAGATCAGTGTATCCATGCAGTTAACGGTGTCCTATTAGAAACTAGGTGCGGCAAAAAAAAACCATTTGTTGGCACCTACGCAAGAACATTGGTCTTATCAATTTTGCACCAACACGCGGTGTAAAGAGGACAATGATGTCAAACCTTCACTATGAACTAGAGAACCTATAAGATGCATGTGAATCTTATTAAAAATTTCATGGCCAAAGTCAACTGAATGCTGGTTTTCCCAATTTTGGGTTTCCAAGGTAGACGCATGTTCATAAATTGATGGATGTATGTTCGGCTCTATGAGTAATGGTTGCATCCTCCTTATTAGTGTTTGTTGTTGCTAAGATTTAATGGTTGTTTTGTTGTTTATCTAGTGATCTTAGTTTGACTCTCCGTTGGGTTGACGTAAGGAGCCTAGTGACCTTTTAAAATCTACCATCCCTTCGTATTGAATGTTAGAATGGTGGATTACCTTTTGTATCTATTGGGGCATTTGTTAATTTCATGGTTAGAGTAGTTGGAAACCCCATGGGATTTTATTGATAAGCGAAATTATTGTTTGGTCATTTTTAAAAAAAAATTGGGTGTGCATTGTAATTGATGCATTATCACTATGTCTCATTAGATTCATAGCTTGGGCATTAATAACTATACAATCCATTTTTCCATTGCATTGGGTGTTTAATTATATTACTCAGCCTGTTTGTATTAACCAAGGTGTGTTGGTATATTTTATAGTCTATTGTTTTATCGAGCATTTTTATTGTATTACACAGTCTGTGTGTTAAATTAGGCGGTTGATTTAATTAATCTGGGTGAATTGCTAATTGGGTGACCTATTATACAAATCCAATAAAAAAGAGAAAGGAACCCTATGTGTTGTTAAACTGGGTGTGAAATATTCATACTGGGAAGTGGATTTAATACCTGGGCGTGATCTGATAACAATAGATTTTGTAGCACTTGAACTTATTCTCATTTAATCATTTTGTTAATCCATCACAACTTATTAATTGGGTGTCTCTTTTCCTAACCTCTGTGTGCACCAACTATTGGGGCAATTCTTTGAAAACTGATTGTATCATTCCCTGAAATCTATTGGCTTGATTATTAACTATTTCAGGATTTTTAGATTTTATTTCCTTGGGACAATATTTATTAAAAGTGTTAACTAAAGAGGTCGTTGGATATGAATTCATTCTAGCAGTGACAAGAATCTCAACGTAATCCATGAGAGCATCCTTGGTACATTGGTCACAATTTATTTTAATGTTTCTCGATGGTGCATGTCAAGGAACTCTAGGTATGTGTGTGACTGGGGCTTGACTTTCTATAAATAATTTTTATTCTTTCACTCTCAAATATGATGTTAGCCATGGATCAAATAATAGAGATGAAATATTCACACTATGGTTTCTGGTCAAATTTATTGTAGATCAAGGTGTAAATGACTTACAGGTGATGGGAAACTCAAAGATGTGGATGGATTTGTGTAATGAAAAGTGTTGAATTACAAATCTCACTCTAGGCCCCATTATGTGCATAGTGAAGTAGGTAAAATCAAGTTTTGATTCTATATCCTTTTTGCATATCTATAAAGAATTCAATGCTCAAGCGCACTCTCTCTCAAAGTTAGCTCTCAACTTCTAGTAAGGTATAATAGTTTTACAATAAATCTGAGGAGAAATGGCCTCTCTTGAAATATCAATTTCACTTGTATGAATATTGAGGTAGACTGTATAGGCTTAGTGATTCTATTTTGAAATTTTGTAAGGCTAGGAAGAATACAATTTTTCTAGAACTATTATGTGATAAGGAAGACTATAATATGTAGCTACAGGGTAGGGTTGTGAACACAACTAGTCTTTTTTTTAAATATATGAGGCTTGCTAATGTACATTTTGATTTCACAATTGAAATACAAAATATGATGATTTTTCCCTTAGAAAGAACAAGATGATTCATAAATATCTTCATCACATAAAAAATTGTATTTATATATGGAATATGAGGGCAAGAAAAAGCTATACATCGGTGAGAATAAAGATCAAAGTCTACCTACAATGGGGGAACAAAATGAACCATGGTGGAAATCATGTTTCATAATCCTTCTTTCATTATTATGGATGGTGTATACTATATTATGAAACAAGAGAGTTTCATTATAGGGCCACATGTAACACAAGTATGAACATTCTAATTCAAGGATAGTGTTAATATATTACACAATGTTTTTTAAAGTAATATATTGATTTGTGGATAACTGTGAATAGTTATTATAACTCTAGGATAATGGTGAAGGTTGTTTGGATGGTTAGTTAGTGGCTCAACAATAGATTGATGGGTGTTTATTTTAATTTTCCCAAGTTCAATTATTAGTGTTTTGATGTTTGCATCTTCTAAAAATAATGGGAATCCTTAGCTTCGAAATTGAGTGCAATGAACCTAAAAACTGGGGATTTTTTAACTACAAAAACAATGAAGGTGGTTTTGTTTACTTAATCACCTTGTAAACCTACTCATGTTTATGTAGTATTAACCACTAAGTTCATTGTACGCTCAGTTCATTGGTTTGCATTTTGTACGCTCAGTTCAGTAGCAGTAAAAGGTTAGATCCTAATTGATTTTAATTGCTTAACTGATAAAATGACTCCTCTGCATTTTTCCCCATGCGTGAGGCTGCATCGTACTCCAGTACAGAGAGGTAGCATTAAATCTGTTCATTTAAAGTGAAACCTAACATGCATCTAAATTCATAACCCCAAGAGACACCCATGCATAGACTTATATTCCCCGTGTATCTCATTTTCTAGGTATTTTAGCAGCTGCAAATTAAAATTCTACATCCACTGAGTATACTGTTCAACTCTGTATGTTGAAACAACATATCAGAAACTAGCTATAACAGTAATTTCCTTTCTGACTTCTGAAGGTGGACATGGTGTTAGCATCTAGGGTTTACTGATCATCAGTTATTTCTTCAAAAGAAATCAATATCATGCATTCTGTTTAACCACATTCCCATTCTTCTATTTTAATTGTTATTTGAATATGACCGATCTTTATAGAAATTATTGTCATCACTGTATTATCTTTGTGCAAAAAGGAGAAAGGTATTGTATTATTCTATCATTTCTCCAGAGGTCCAAACTAGACGAATACAGGGAGATAGAGTTAAAGTAGACAAAATGTTAAACTAATAGGCAAATTAAACTAGCTGACGATTACTCTTTAAATTTCTTTGATTCTACATTATCCACTGTACGTGGCAAAATTTAAATCACAGAATAGCATGTTCTTAAATAAACAAAGGGGTAGTAATTATTTTATCAACTAACAAAGTAAAATACTGCATCTCTACACTCAAAACCAGGGTTTGATATATTCTTGCCATACTAATATTTACAAACATTTAACAGCTGCAAAATCAAATGTTTTCATCTCATAAAATTATCATAGATATTCTAACTATAGAAATAGAACTGTTGTTCTTGCATGTAAACATCATTACGGCCCAGCACCTTCCATTTTAGAACTCCATTCTTGCATTATCATCGACAGGATAGGGTTTAACATCACACACAGTTGTATTCAAACTGAACCTAACGCCCTTTTATTAACTACTTAACTCAAAGTATGCACAGATGTATTGTAAGCTAGGTATTCCATTATCGGCTTATAGCCATCCCTTGGATAAACACTTTAAACATGCCTTTTAGAAACAAATTCAAAAATTAGAGTTCAAAACACTATACGTAAACGTTAAACCCTAGCACTGAAAGTTTCCCTTTAAAAATACAATCGCAGCATCTTACAGAAAACCCTTTTTGTTTACTGATTGTTTCATTCAAAACCCATTTTCACACTACACAGCTATTGTCGAGATGAACCATAGTCAACACTTTCTATTCCTTACAGTTCAACACTTGCTTCCACCATCGACTTAGAAGTGAAAAACTATAAACATTGAACGTTTAAATACTGTAAAATTCATTGCAACAATGAAGGTTCAAACCCTATCGAGTTCGCCGAGCCGAGGCATGGCTGGCCTTACATTTTAGAAATATTTACATCAACTACGCTAACTAAAAACCACAGCAGTAATGTTTTCCCCAAAGTTGTAGGCGAGGCAAGAGCCATTGCCAAGAAGACACATTTCCAAAACCCTGCCGACACTCACAACTGTCGACCAAGTCCGAATCCAGGAGAACCACGAGGTAGGGGTACCACCGACGCTTACCGGTGGTTACGCTGTAGTTTCCCCATCAACGTTCCAGGCATACCACTGTTCGCCGAGAGCCAACCTGACAAGCAAAACCTACTCAAGGTTAAACAATATTCATAAAATGTCGATGCATGCACAAAGAAAACTCTAAGTTATTCAACAACACTGTACCTGCGTCATTGACAGAAGAATGACGAATCCATCCATCCACCTTGAAGGAGAAAGACCCAACTCGTAGGGCACACTGTGTCAACACTTGTGAAACTTTCAACCCGATTCTGAAACCCCAGACCTTCAAGTTACTATAACGCCACCGAACGGATGCACTCATCCAACCCCGTGGTTGCTGCACTATTTCTTTTCCAAACTCGGCCCCTATTGATCATATTTACTTGCAGGTTGATGATTGTTGTAGGTCTCAAGTTCGAGCCTGAGGGAGGCTAAAAAACATCAAACCCTAAGAGCCTCTTGGTTGGTTGGTCTCACCCCAAACCCTACCACCGAAACGAATGCCAAAGAAAACGTTACAACACCCTGAAGGTCACGATTAGGGTTCACTACAATCCCAACGCACAACAAATCAAAGATGGATATCTACTACCAATGAGCCACGTTGGTGGGTGGTAGATGTAGTAATTAAATCACCTATCTACCTCCTAAGCCACGACTTTTCCAACTCAGTCGACACCGAGGCAGGAGGCCTGTTACAACGCAGCGCTGGTGAACCTTTTCACGTGCTGGACATCCACCATAACATTCATGTAATATTACCATTAATGTTGTAGCCATAAGACTTGATTACAAAACCCAATCATTTACGATACCTTTAACTCGTACGCCAGACATTTTATAATGCCATCATATCCACCTGCCAACCATAGGAGCAATGTTATTACATTCACTTTATGATCTTACCAAGGTTAAAATATATATCGGTAGCATGCATAAAAGATTTCGCATGTTCTATTTAAGTCATTATAAGTGCACTCATAGCATAACAAATAAACCTAGGTCGCATTCGATACCTAAGGTATGGGTAGGTTTGCACCACTTAGTATAGAGTTCTTCATGCTTGCCCATGTCATAGATTCGTAGGGTTACACCCTTTAGGGTATAGTTGCCACAAAAAGAAGACCATCGCATAAATTGCTTGGTAGAGTAATAATGTATATCACATTACCAATAATTGCTTAGGTAATAAAAGACTTAGAATCACCTTGTCGTCCCCCACTACTGTTGCATAGGTCCATATTTCTTTGCAATAGTCATTTCACAAGTCGAAATTTATAAAAATATTATTTTTAAAAAGCCGCAAGTCATTCATGGAGCGGTAACAAGGGAAGCCATAAACTCTTAATGCAGGAAACTAATAACAACCACACTCATAAATTTACGACTTCTGCAACTTTTGAGCTAATCAAATTACTTCTTACAAAAATTGAAAAGAAACCATACCTGTGGCGTCGCAGTACTAGTAGTTTTCATTTATGAAACGGTTATTAAACACTTTGAAATTATCTTTATCTCTTACCTGCGAATCTGTGCATGAAGGACGGGTACAATGCTTTAGTTGAGTAGCTAAGTAAGCCTCGGGGCACCTCGTGGGACCCCTTTCATCATCATCCAGAAAATTTAAACTGTCAGTACTTTGTCAAGGAGAACCTTGTTTTCCAAGTGTATCGAAATTTTAAATCATTCAAGCATATAATAAATGTCGTAATCATTATTTGGATTCATGACGTGTCGCTGAAAAAAAAACACCATCAGTAAAACAAACACAGCAGTTAAATTGTTCCTACAAAATGACTTAATTATTAATTACTGCTTTACTAAACATTTATTATTTCCGCATTTTACAATTATTAGCATTTAATGATGATTTATAAATTTTTTAATTTTTATGAAAATATCGGGATGTTACACATTTTTCTTATACATTAAGTAAATTCAAGTATTTTGGTTGGTTTGGATAGGGTTTAAAGGTAAATTGGTGGGAATGTAACATACTCAAATGCCTCCCTTGGCCATTAAGGCATTTGAATGTGGAATTTATTCTTATATTGAGCAACTAAATTGCTCCATGGCATACCTGACCTATTTGTTACTATTGTCAATGTACCTTATTTCTTTCAGCAAGCATGGATAAAGAGCTTCATCTGCCTTTTCCTTTCTTTCTCCTTTATTTCCACTCCTTTCATTTGTTTTCCTTTTATTTCATTTATTTTATCTTCTTAAGCCTTACAAGCCTCACAAGGCCTACCACGGGGAAACTTACAATTGGATGAAGGGATGCTCCTTTAGGGTAAATCCAAAGCTCCTTCAATATGCGTGCATTCCCCACCATTGATTACAATTCTAATGAATGATTGGGATTTCCCCAAGTGAAATGGACCCTACAAATTTACAACTCACACCAATAAATGGGTGGCAAGTGTCCCTTTCATGATGGCCCTAAATGAGTTACATGTTAATAATATTTATGGTGGATTAAACACTATTTTTTGATCTCAATATTGACCAACAGTCGAGATATCTATATGTAGTAAATCCCCCATCGTATTGGTGCACAAGTTTAAAACCCACAATAATGAGGAATTGCAATGTGTTCCTTTGTTGTCTTCCAAAGGGGCTAATATCATGCCATGGAATGATCTCCACTAGTGATTTTCTCTAATCAATGATCCACGTTAACCCTGAGTATGATGGACCCATCTACCATATCACACAATGTCCCATGTAGCTTGTCGATATGATCCTACCATGTTGTTGATCTAAGAATCAACAAATGGTCATGGATATGAAAGGCCTCCTTCCCCAAGGGTGTTTCTTTATAACCTACACCAATCATATGGTGCCATGTTCCTCCCTCATCACCTCTCCAAAGGTGATAAACCTCCACTACGGATCTTGTCCACAATAGGGCAATGTTAGACCAATGATCTAGATCATCTCCTTGCAACAAATTTGAAACATCAAGACCTCCCCCTTATTGTTAGATTTTTAAGTGCAATAACATTAATGATCACTGAAATATAAACAAGCACAACATAGACAATAGTACACAATCATTTATCCTAGGAAAACCCTCTCGGGGCAGAAAATCCTAGCAAACTTCTTATATATAGATTCGTCAGAATGTACAATAGTATTTCTCGTGCAATGACCCAAAACAAGAAGACTCCAAAAGCAGCTATTCACTTGACTCTATCTCTCCTACTCATGCGAACTTGATGAGTGAGTGAGGTGACCAAATGAGGAGGGAGAGCTCCTCATTTATACTAATCAGTGACTTGACCTTTTTACCAAATAGAGCCGACTTGACTCTCTTAACTGGGACGACTTGTCTAATTCACAATAAAATATTATTTTCTAGATTTTTCCAAGCCGAACTAACAGTTAGGGTTTACAATGACTTTTACATGATCAATTACATCAATAATAATCCTCGTAGGGTGTACAATACAAATGATACAAATAATACAAATAAGAATACCTTTCGAAGTTACATTCTTCAACACTCCCTCTTAACAAGGAAGGTATTCTTTTGACATCGTCACCATAGTCTTCCAGCTACTACACTTCTTGTACTCTGACTATTGACATCTAACAACTTTTGAATCTATATATCATAAGAAGTTTCACAGAGCCATCTCTTTTTCATGCTGGATGTTCCTTGCAGTGCCAGCCCTTTTTCATGTTGGATGCAACTCTCCATAGAGCTAACCCTTTTTCATGCTAGATGTGACCACGTTGGGATTTACCCTTGGTGATACGACCAATAATACTAGGATCCACCCTCGTAGATACCACCAACCACGATGGGATCAACCCTTGGAGATACAACTAACCATGTTGGGATCTGACCTCAGTGATACCACCAGTTACCATGCATCCACTCAATCCAGTCCGTCGGAGAGCCTACAAGCACCAGTTCAACCCAATCTTTCGGGGAACCTACATCTGACATTGGGATATCCCTTAGTGATACCACCAACCATGTTGGGATATACCCTTGGAGATACAACCAACAACTCTAGAGATACAAATAGCCAAGCTAGGATCATCCAGTATAGTGACCAGTCCTTTTTCATACTAGGTGTACACCACTACAGAGCCAGTCCTTTTTCATCCTAGATGTAGATATCCTGCAGAGCCGGTCCTTTTTCATTCCAGATGCAACTATCCTGCAGAGCTGGTTCTTTTTCATACCAGATGAAAGTGTCCTGCAGAGTTGGTCCTTTTTCATACCAAATGCAATTGTTCTCTTCCACGAACTGAGCAAGCCATCCTGTGGGTTCAGCTCAGGAGCTCCATTACGTTGCACACCGCAACTACCTGCGTTACCTCACCACATGTCTAGATCTTCATGTAGCCTAGGAGACTCAATTATGTCACATGACCCGTGACTACCTGCTACCTCATCCGAGCTCATCACTCCCTCTTGATTTGGACCACTCCAAGCTTGTCCTTGAAGTAATTGAACTTCACTCTTGACAGAGGCTTGGTCAACACATCGACTATCTTCTCCTCTATTGCTATGTATTGGAGCCTCACTGCTCCCTTCTGCACCATATCACGGATATAGTGATGCCTGACATCGATGTGCTTCGACTTGTCATGAAACACAGGGTTCTCAGACAAATTCACACAGCTCTGGTTGTCACAAAAGACACAAGTCACCTATAACTCAAGATCAAACAACCCTGATAGCAACTTCCAAAGTTGCGCTTCCTCTCAGCTTGCCGAACAAGCTGCCATATACTCGTATTCGTCTGTACTGAGTGCCACACTTGTTTGCTTCCTATTGAACCATGAGATCATACTTGATCCCAAACTGAAGAAGCACCCTTATGTGCTCTTTCTACCCGTGACACTCCCAGACCAATCCGCATCAACATAACCCTATAGGTTAATATTCTGATCTGATGCATATATGAGGCCATAATCAACCGTACACTTCAGGTACCTCAGCACATGCTTTGCCGCAACCAGGTGAAGATGTCTCGGCTCTACCATATATTGACTCGGAGTGTTCACCGCAAAGCATAAGTACGGCCTCATGTTCATTGAACCAATCATCTGCATATATACTATGGCATCCACTAGTTCTGAAGAAGTATCACTCAACAACTTCAGATTTGATGTCATAGGTGTGGCCATGCCCTTATAATCCATCATACCAAATCTCTTCAGGATCTCTACTACATATTTTCCTTAACTTAGAAAAAATTCCTCTAGATTTCGCCACACCTCAAGACCTAAGAAGTAATGCATCATACTCAGGTATTTTATCTCAAACTTTGAGGCAAGATTCTGCTTTGTTTCCGCTATGAGATTCTCATCACCTATCAAGAAAAAGTCATCTACATATAACAGTATAATCACAGGATTTCCCTCTTCAACCTAGTAGTAAAGGTTGGAATCCGCTTTACTCTTGGTAAAGCCTAAGCTCGTCAGAAATCCATCTATCTTGTCATATCATGTTCTGGATACCTATCTCAAACTGCACCACATATACTTCCTCTTTGTGAGGGGATACATCCGGTATCACTCTGAGCATATCCAAGAGATACTGAGGCAAACAACCTTTTCCACAGATAGAGGCTAAGTGATAATGTCTCTCAATTTGTGATGTAATCACTCCCTCTAAAGTGGAGCTTTCCTACTCCCTCTGTAACTAAGCACTATCCTCCCTCTGCATATTGTACTCTCTGCATCGGGACATTCGGCACTGGAGTGACTAGTAGCCTTCTCTTTTGTTGATCTACTGTGTATCCATCTATGTCATCTCTCTACGTCACTAGATACCAAGATCTCGAACTTTGTTGCAAGTTTTCTCTTGCACCCATCTATAAGCTCCTCATCTTCAACCTTGTAGCAAAGGTTGATATCTCATCACTCTATGTGATCCTTAAGCTCATCATGCTATCCCATGGGTGCCTTCTGAGCTCGTACAAATCCTTCTTCAATCTGTGCACATGTGGTTCTCTATAGAGAGTCTTGAATCCTGGAGGTTGCTCGATATACACTTCTACTTCGATTACACCATCTATCTAGTGTAATATCCACCACTAAGGAAGTTTGTCTGGACACTAGAGCAATGTATCGTCATAGTCAACTCCCTCTTTCCGAGAGAACCCTCGCTTTGTACTTCTGTAGTATGCTTGATTTCATAAATATTCTTGAATGTCATATATGAACCGTCGTCACTTGTTCTTCGGAACAAGTCTCATCATTATTCTCTTGTAGGTGATGATACACGATCTTTCCTACAAGACAAATTCAATTGCATGATTAAAACATTTCATAATTTTTAGAACATATTAATAATGAAAAATTCTTATGCATAAATACATAGGTCACACAGTCATGCAACTATCTTAGCCAAGGCTTCAACACAACATTCATCCATATTCCGCATTCATATGGTAACTTTCTAGATGCCTTCCATCTTTACCAGAACATTATTAAGAGTGTGCACTATTCCCAACCTGCCAGCAAAGAGGTTTCATTGTATATAAGTAGCAATGGAATGTTCTACAGCACTGTAGGCCACTTACCCATCACATGCATATTAGTAGTATATTGTTCATCAATGCAAACACTCTAACATGCATAATACACTTCCTAAATCTAGGAACATAAATATGTACACAAATGAACAATATCATATAATCAATTAGATATACAGTAAATGACAATTCAAATACGTATCTTTGTTTGTTTGGTAGGATCCCTCTTGATCCTTGTCTCCTTGCAAGAATTACTAGAGTCTCTGGAAGTGTGCTCTACTCCATCATCTAATTTTGAAGACCTTGATCTTCTTCTTTGTCTAGTCAGGAACTTTCTAAAGTATTCATCCTTGGTCCTCATGTACTGGATTCAAAGTCTCATTTGCTTTGTTATCACTTCTTGAAAGCGAACTCTTCACGTTCTTGCCTCATGCACATCCTTTGCATATACCTTCATATTTTGTTTGGATCTTGGGTAGACCAGTCACCATTTTTCTTACGATCGGTAAAGCCTAGTATATATGAAAACCTTCTAAGCCACAATTCACTTGGTTCCATAGTGTCATGAACCAATGCTTGATTTGAGCAAGCCTCCCTCTTACTCTTCAAAAGTTCAAGACATATTATTCATCACTTGAATAATTTTCCCTTACTTTCGTCTTTGTTGGTTCATCATCCTCTATAGTATGAGCATGATGTATTTTCTTGCTTCCCTTCTTGTTTCCTTAATTCTTGGGACAATTCCTAGCAATGTGTCACATCTCATCACAATGGTAGCATCTGAAACTTGAATATTCTTTAGGAGGTCTTCTACCCTTATGTGATCTCTTGTGATGATGATCTTCTTTCTTGCCTCTCTTGGCATGAGCTACCAAAGCTTGATTGTCTTCACCACCTAGATTTTCTTCTCTAGCTGCAATCCTTGCTTCCTCCTGGGTGCAAGATTCCAAAAGTGCACTGGACAAGATGAGTTTCTTCCTCGAACATATCCCTTGAATATATGACTCCCATGATCTTGGAAGAGCATTTAGGGTAGTCATCACTAGTTCTGCATTTTCAACGTCGTCTCCAATGGCACTCAATTGAACTCTGATTTGGGAGACCCTTGTGAAGTAAGATTGATGCTTTCATTTCTTTGCATCTTCACAGCCTTGAGTTGAGTCCTCAAGGTCATCTTCCTATTGATGTTGGTTCCTTCAAACAATCCCTTTAGTGCATCAAACATCTCTTAATTCAGAATCTTCAGAGAAGAGATGTGTGGGATCAAGTGATCCTTGATGGAGTCAACTACGATCCTCTTAGATTTTATTAGATTCTTCTTATGCTTTTCTTTATACTCATCTCCCTTTGGATCTGTAACTCCTTATGTGACATACTTGTCCAATTCATGCTCTTCTAGGATGAGCATCACCCCACACTTCCATGCTCGGAAGTTATTAGCCCCTTCATGCTTATCCTCAAGCTTGGTATGATTTGTCATCTTGGCAAGCTTGATAATGAGAACCTCAAATGGAAATAGAGGGAGTATAACTTACCAAATGAGATGATCCACTCAAAAGTTGATTTCTATGATCCAGATTCAGGAGGTCCTAGGGTTTGTTAGAGAAACCCTGATTTCTCAACTTCTGGATCTTGAAAATCTAAGAGGAGGAAAAGATGTGCCTCCCCAAGGCGAGCTGAGTAATGGTACTTTTTCTCTGATTCTATGGGCAGATCCTCCAAAACATTGATGCCTTAGTTTCTCGAGATGCACTGGTGGGCCCAAAAATGAAACTTCTCATATTGAAATTCTGCTTCAACATAAAGATGCGCCCTAGTGAGGTGAGTTGCTTGGACCCTCTTTTTCAGTTGATCTGTGAAGAACTCTTCCAGAAATAGAAACCCTAGTTTTTGCAGTTGCAGCAGCTGCACAATGTTCTCTTTCAGGCCTGCTCTGATACCATGTTATATTTTTAAGTGCAATAACATTAACTATCACTGAAAGATAAACAAGCACATCATAGACAATAGTACACAATAATTTATCCTAGGAAAACCATCTCGGGGCATAAAAACCTAGCAAACTTCTTCTATATAGATTCGTCAAAATGTACAATAGTATTTCTCGTGCAATGACCCAAAACAAGAAGACTCCAAAATCAGCAATTCACTTGACTCTACCTCTCCTACTCATGAGAACTTGATGAGTGAGTGAGGTGACTAAATGAGGAGGGCGAGCTCCTCATTTATACTAATCAATGACTTGACCTCTTTACCAAACAGGGCCGACTTGACTCTCCTAATTGGGTTGACTTGTCTAATTCACAATAAAATAATCTTTTCTAGATCTTTCCAAGCTGACCTAATAGTTAGGGTTTACATTGACTCTTTCAATGAATTTTACATGATCAATTACATCAATAATAATCCCTGTAGGGTGTACAATACAAACTTATGATACAAATAATACAAATAAGAATATCTTCTAAGGTTACATTCTTTAACACTTATGTCGTGAGAATTGTCCTCCATCATCAATATTAACCATCAAACGATCAAGATTCATTGTGCATATAGATTATATGACCTACACCAACTAAATCATGCCATGTATCTCTTTCGTTGGCCCCTTTATGCATGTTAATCCTTGGGCTTATCCACCTTGAATCCTTTCCCTGTCACACACACACCCACACACACACACACACACACACATATGGACAATATAGATCACTATATATATTAAGGACCACTTACCCCTAAACTACAAATTTAAGACCCACGCAGATGGGAGGGCATGATGTGCCCTCATCTTGTAGTCTCATCCATTTATATTCTTTTGTGTTTCAACCCTATCCATTAATCTAGAAACTAATCAACAACTCAGATATCTCTGTAGTATAAAGGTGTTCCCCCATGAGGCACATCTTTATAATTTTCACCAATAGGACACCGCCACATGTCCTAGGCATGAAAAAGACACCAACTCTTAAAATACATAGACTTAACCATGGTGATTTCTCAATCAAATTTTCCAAATAATTTCCATTTTGGCCTAACTCTGTAACAAAGCGCTTGGACCATTGTACTATGTGGCACCCACAACCCATGCGACACTTTGCCATTGCAAGTGCCCACGATACATAAACTAAATCTCTAGTCTTTTCAATACTTTCAATTACCCATCTATCCATAACATAGCCAAACATCATGAATTCTTGGAAAATAATTAAAATGCATGCGTTATGCAAGTAATGAGTGATCACTAGATAATTATGCAAGCATAGAATTCCCATAATGTGGTGCATTCAATCTCAATTCTAATCATTCATCTATTTATGAAAAACATGCAGACACTTAACAATTACAAATATAATAGCAACACATCCGTTCTACATATTCATACATAACACATGGATACTAATATGTCAAATGAATTTGTCCATGAAACTGGTTGTGTACAATGTTCCGCCCAACCATAGATATTCATTGTTAAAGCCACACCTACGTTGGGATATGAGGCCACCGAGGTGAAGGAAGAAGGTTTTTGGGTTTCTTCACTCCCATCCCAACCTATTTGTCTCGTGCTTAGTCATACCAGAACACCCTAGACAATTATTTTAGTATTCAAGCATTCTTGTCACTCTCTATCTATCCCCACACACACAACACTAGGAAAAATACACCTTCTTATTTGCTTGAAATCCTTTAAAGATATATACAAGCCTTTGTTTATCTATTGCATTGTCCCTAAGAAATCAGCCCCCTCTCCAACACTCTTAGTTTATGCAAATGGAGTCTATCTATTATTTTCCTTATGGGTTTCCCCTACTAGATTTTTACTTCACTTCTCAAGCTTCTATGGAGCAACAACTACATAGGTTTCAAGGGTCCCTAGCTTGCCCATACTCTATGCTCTTTTACAATATTATATACCCATCCAAGGTCTTTTCACTTTCTCTTCACAATGCACCATATTTATCCATTTTCCCTTACTAGATGATTACAAGTTCGTACACCACAACTATGCATGATATTGAATAATACATGGAAACCTCGTGTTCATAAGCAGGTGCAAGTTCCACAACCTGATGGCTTCCACATGCTTCTTAGCATGAACGTAATTCTCCTAACAACCTTGCATCAACATGTGTGTGCTCAACAACAATGTGCTTCCATGATATCCTTTGTAAGCCATCTCACACCACTAGATGTGTGATTGCATGATGTCCTCATGGCATGAATTCCAAATGGAAATGACAACATCAAATAATTAGGGATAACTTTACTTTTGACAAGGGAAAACATAGTACTCTTGCATTTTCCTTGGCCCGCACTTCAATAACTACGTGAATAATTTCCCCACTAGCCAGTTGATAAAGGTAGATGGCTCTATTTAAGCCACATGGATCAAAGGAGATGAAATGTTAGCCTTACAATTGGAAATATAGGATTCAATTTCCCTTAGTCTGCCTTCCTCTTTCCCTATAGTAGAATCATACATGCTCTAAACAACCATCTCGAAACACTTTATATATTATATTTTAGTGTTGTCATAGTAGCATCCTTCTCATCCTTTCCATCCTATAGCAAACTTCATTTATTCTCACTAGACAAATCCATCATCTCACCTTTATCATACATCTGTAGTTACCATGAGATGTTCTCATAAAAAAATTGAATCTATTTCATGCATCAACCAAATTTCATTTCTATGATATTTCTGTCATGATGCTTGGACCTTTCATGTAGTAACAACCAATATTCATTATGGAGTTACATACATTGCCATATCCAATACAATTCCACCTACAGTCTATCCTCCTTGATAAATATTGCATTCAAGCAAACAAAACATGAGTATTCATCCATACAATCTCCTCATTGTGACATTCGCAACAACACATGAATGGTCTTAGATTATAACACACCAATGATTCAATCATCTTTAGGTGTTACTATATCAATTGCAATGAATATTTATACCCATATGCATTATTAGTACAAATATACATTCCCATGATGCAGTCAAACATATGTGCCAAGATTCATGTATAGATAATCACAACCTTACACATCCACATAGTTTAATCATGCATACTTACACCTTCTTCACTCTTACTGAATGTAGCTTTGCATTAGATTGAATACCATATCATCTCTACATGCCTTCATCTCCACATTCTATAATTTTTACGCACCTTCCATATATATTGGGTCACCCTTTGCTATCACCATCTCCATACCCTCATGTCATATAATCCATGTTGACCATCTAGAAAATTCACCCAACTCTTTAACACATCACCTAACCACCTCCTTAGCTCTTGCTTGACCATCTAGACACCTTCCTCTTCAACCCAAGATAACACAAGGAATGTACATTTGTCTATGCTCAATGGTCCCTTAGGAGTACTAGAAGGCCTTTCCTTTCACTACACAATGGTCCCTTAAGAAACCCTTCCACCACTTAACTAGCTCAACATGACATTGTATTATATGAATGCATTAAAATATTTAAATAATCTTTACATGACTAGGGATTACTACCTTTATCGTACCTCCACCTGGGTATCAACCATATATATAAATTAAATATCATCATAAACATATCAATTATGATATCAAATCATGACTAAAGGAATCTTACCCAATTCCCTTTCAACGCACAAGAAATATTGGCATGACACAATTCATACTTGTATGACTGCCATCAACATCTCTCGTGTTACTTAATCAACTTGTGCCTCATAGGAACTCATACAATCCCTTCATCAAAATCTTGACAAGCATAGTTTTGTCCTTATTTTTTCTTGTGAGGTTGACTATCTTAAGTTGATAAAAAATGGATCAATATATAATTTGTCATCTATTTTGGTACTTTCCGGGTGGAAAAATTGGAGTTATTGGCTTGTAGGGCCCATTTTATGGCCATGTCTTGATTTGGTGATTTTGGATCCAAAAACTTATGGAGCTCGTTTTAAGCCTTAAATGGTCATTTTATATGTCAAAAAATTGCAATATTATATCCCAACCTTTCGATCTTGTTCTACACATCTCAAGCTTTTAAATGGTGCAAAAATCATCTCAACTGGAGTTCATATTTGGAAGTTATGCCTCCCATAATTTGACCTATCATGTTGACCAACATGATACCAAGTGGATGACATGTCAACTCACATTACTCACATGTGGAGATAGTCATGTGAGGACTTTCAAGAAGATTCTATACGGTCCAAAATCCTAACATTAATTGGGGTTTGAGACATGCAAAAACCCTAACATTAACCCTAAACAAATATCAAAAAATGTTAAATATCGGGACACTGGCAAAGGAAGGGGTTTCATTTTGACTATATTGTTTATTGTTCCATAGTTGAGTAAGGCATCTAGGAGTGGGATATTGAAGCATAAAAGAGGAAGTAGAATATCCCATATTAGCCATTCAAGCCATAGTGTCCATAACAACTCCATAGTGAATGTTCTTTCTTGTACTTGCATTTCATAGTTGAGGGGAAAAGAGAAGAGAATAGGCCTCACCTTTTAGCTAGTTTTTTTCCCATATTGGGTTTTCCTAGGATACATCTTATGTTCATTGTGTGGATGGTTTTATTTGACTAACTTATTTAATTTTAGTTTTAGTTTATTTAGTATTTCATGCATTAAGCTAATAACAATTAAATCCAAAAAATCTAAAGCAATACATTGCATAGTAAGGGATTTTTCATAATATTGTAGATCAATTGTGACAAACAGTTCTAATGGAATATCCATGATAGTTTATAAATCATAGGTAACTACATCACCAACATCTTCAACCATGTCCTCAACCATTCTTGGTTACATAACCATTAGCAACCATATTTAGTCATGATGCCATACTCATTGCATATGTAACAATATATCACACGTAGCCAATATGTAATTACATACATGCCCAAGCAAATTTACATGCACATTCTATCAAATATTATCTTTCAATATGTTCACTGGTGCATACATATTCTACCTATTTTACTCTTTTGCATTTACTAGCATTAACATGCCTTAATTATTTACATAGAGTAGCTATTTCAACCCATGATAATATGAACAATACAACAAGAGAAGAATTAATGAATTCTCCCTTCCAATTCCTCTACATAGCATGGAACTCCATGACATAGTTTATCGACTCCATGGGATTTCTGTCAATCACACAATAGATCATTAGCAGTGATATCCTCACCCAAGTAGCAATACTTAGTTCATACAAATAAACTATACTTGCTACTTCAAAAACATACAACTCTACTCTACAAACAAAAGAGAGTTTAGAGTGAGAGAAGCTTGGTCATTTCCATATCCACCTTGTTGATTACGTGCATCATTTACTACTACAACCAATTTTTGGCATATTATAGCTTTCTTTCATGATTTAGTTTCCTCTGTATTCTATCCATTTCTAAGAATTGTCCTTCCATTTTCCTTTAGTAGATATAGCCAAGCGCAACTTACCCTTTCGTAAAGTCCAACATTTTATGTTTTTTAATTTCCCATAAATCTATAGCTCTCATGATGTGTTGGCTACTTCTAGTATTATGCATCTTTTCCTTTATCTCGGGATACCCTTAATCCTTATCCATCTATGGAACTTGCCCTTCATTCCTTGAATCATTTTAAGCCAAGCTCCACTTTGTCTCACAAGACAATTCCACACAATGGAGTGCTTTATTCTCTTGATAGCAACCCCCAAGTGGATTGAGTTTCACCATTCACTTCACATGATCTCATAATGCTTTTAGACTTCATTTGATTCTAGCTTGGAGCTTGCTTTTCCTTCCCAAGGCAATCCAGAGTCAAGTATAACTTGGTCCTTTATCATCAATTGTTTTTTAGATATATTGAAGTTCATTAGTTCTTCACATCCTTTATGCATAAGTTGTTGGTTCATATCCTACAATTTTTTTATGGCTACTCATACCTTATCCAATAAAATGATTCACCCATATCATACATATGAGGTACATGCCCATTTTTTCTCTTGGTAGATTTCCTCTATCATCCACACTATCCATTACCCTTTCCTGAGGCAATCATGAATCCCATCATGCTCAACTACAACCTTCATTGCTTGGTTTTCCTTCCCTTACTCAAGGGATATAAGAACTTGCATCCTTCTTTTGTACATGAGGATTTCATTTTCTATAGAAGGTACCATGAATACCTCTACTAGATATTCTCTTGTTGTACTCAATACAACTACAATAACCAAGAGCACCACAACTCTGCTTTGCAATTTGAATTGCATTCACTAGTTGTAGCTAATGCCTTCATTGCAATCTTGCTACATACCTTCCTTCGATGGTATTATCATCAACGTAAAGACCATCCACAACTTTCCTTCCTTACCAAGCACAACTATGCATACCAACAATAATCAAATGCATTAGATGCATTCTTCATGACAATGAACCAACACCCTTGGATCTTGCCCTTTACTCAAGACCTCGATCCTTAGGTCATATTTGCAAGTCACCCCTTTCATTGACAACTAGCTTGCCTATTAACAAACATCATTGTTGTACTCACGCTTCATATCCTATCATATTAAATAATTTGCCTTATTTTCATGAAGGTTCTATTATATAGGATATGTAACCCTCCATGGGCTTATTTATGCTTCTTCCATACACTTTTGGTTCCCTTACTTAACTCTTTTATTCCAAGTTTGAACACCTTGGAGATCATACACATAATCAAATTTATTTGTCCTCTAAATCCCAAAGGTTGTATTATGCAATTACTTCATAATTAACCATAAGCATGTTTTTGAAAACATGACCCTTGTACTCTTCCATTAATTTTCAATTCTCCTTTAGAACAAACTTTCTAATGCCAACATTCTTTCCAAACTTAGAGTTCCGAGCTAGAAGTTACAAGACCTAGAAATTAATGCAATTCTCTTAACTGCAATTATTTTTCTGGTTATGCACTTGAGAGTATATCTCTCTTGTAACTTTATTTCTACCACCTTCTTGGAGTCCCACAAACTCATATTATCGTAACCAACAAATTATCCATGTCTTAGAGAATTATGCCACTTTGTCGCATGTGAATCCATTTCCTGGAGTAAATTCATTAACCTTGTAAGTTCATTTTCACCTCCATAATTTACCCAAAGAATCACTACCAAGCAACCTCACGATTAAAGCTAGTAGTCCAACATCTCGGATCCCCGTGACATTTTTCACCAATGATCAATGAGGATTTTTTTCAAATAGTAGTTCGTGATTTCAATTCCATTTGCACACTCTGATTCATTGCCCATAACAGTGACCAATGTTGCAAAAAGAGCTTTGGCTACACTTTACCATTCAATTTTCCACCCCTTTAAGGTCCAATGTTGCAACATGTGCTCTAGTACCATTTTGTAATGTACTTGGATTCCTCCATTGACCATTGGGGTATTTGAATGTGGAATTTCGTCTTCTCTCAAGCAACTGAACTATTCCATGGAATACCAACCCATGTATTATTGTTGTCAAGGTACCTTATCTCTTTCTATGTGCATGGCCAAAGTGCAATCCCAAACTCCTTTCCCTCCTCGTTTCTCTTCTTTCTCATTTCTTTTCTCTCCTTTTGTTTTATTTTCCTTTCTACTCTTCCTTTTATTTATTTTCTCTTCATTCCTTAAGCATTACTAGTATCACAAGACCTACCACACAATAACCTACAATTGGATGAAGAGACGCTCCTTTGGGGTAAGTCCCAAGCTCCTTCATCGTGGGTGCATTAATCACATTTCTAATTAATGGTCAATATTTCCCTAGGTCCAATGGATCCCTATCCTTGTGGGTGCAACTGTATAACCCACACCAATCAACAGGTGCCAAGTGTCCCTAGCCCCAAACAAGTTAACTCTCAATAACAGGTTAAACCCTAGCTTTTGATCTCAAAATTGATCAATGGTCAATATCACTATTTGTTGTAAGACCCCCATTGTACTAGTTCACATGTTTTAAACCCACATTAATGATTATCCACAACATGTTCCTTTGTTTTCCAGTAAAGGGGATTTGAACTTTATGTCGTGGAATGGTCTTCGTCATTGATATTCTCCAATCAATGTTCCACATTAACCTCCCATCCAATGGAACCCTTTGCTATATCACATTATATTGAGTCCAACCTTCCCGTGAGATCCTTCCCCATTGTTGATTTGTGAATCAACAGATGACTACAATGTCTATGGGTCCAAAATGCCTCCTTCCCCAGGGGCACTAATTTATAAATTGCACCAATTGTGAGTTCTAAGCCTCCCTTGCCATGTCTCCAAAGAGGTTAAACCTCCACTTAGATATTGTCCATCATTGATGTCTACTGGATCAATGGTTTAAATCATCTAGTAATCACAACTTTGGAACATTAAGACCTTACCTATTATGCCATAGGGGTCATCCTCCACTATTTATCTCAGCAATCAAATGATTAGTATTCACTGTGGATCCAAAGTCTATGGCCTATTGGAGCATGATTGCCATTAGACCAAAACTCATAGGCGTTAATCTCTGCTACAATCGCCAAAGTTAGGATCCACAAGAAGGGTTTAACCCATGTCACAAAACTCATGAGGAGCGCTAGACACAAATGCCAACAATCTCCCTCTAGTGTTACCTAGGTGAGTTTAAAACTCAAGACCTCTCTCTTTGATGCCATTTGTTGGAGCACAATTGTCGTTAGACCAAAGGCCATAACTGTTAATCTCCACTACAATTTCCAAAGTTAAGATCCACGAGAGGGGGTTATCCCATGTCATGAAACTCATGGGGAGCGTTGAACGCAAATGCCAACATGGTCTATACCAATTAAATCCTTCTAGTTGTCTCTTCTTCTATCCCCTATACATATGTTAATCCTTAGGCTTATCCACCTTGGATCCTTTCCTTTCCATTGATTTTGGAATCAATGGATGGTCTATATCAATACAGATCATAAGAGCTCCTTGCGCCTAACCTACAACTCTAAGACCCACACAAATGGGAGGACATTATGTGTCCTCATCTCACGACCTCCGAACTTTGCAATTTCTCATGCAACTTCTATTGGGTTTTAATCCTATCTATTGGTTTTGAAACTAATCAAAACATATATCACTATAGAGTATAAAGGTCTTCATCTATGGGGTGCACATTTATAACCAACACTAATAGGACACCACCAAGTGTCCTAGGTCCATAAAATCCACCAAGTTACTCTTAAAATACATAGAATTAATCATGGTCCTTTCCTAACCAACTTTTCCAAATAATTTCTACTTTATCATGGCCCTGTAACAAAGAGCTCCAAACCATTATACTCTGTAGTGCCCCTCCATCCCACCATGGTTAGTTCCCACAATATAAGATTCCAATCCATGGCCTTTTCAATACTTCCAATTACCCATTAATTTATAACATAGCCAAACTCCATTGATTCTCATAAAAGAATAAATGCATGTGTTATGTAAATAATGAGTGGATACTACAAAATTATCCAAGCATATAATGCCCATTACATAGTGATTTCATTACCAATGCATAATCATTCATACATATAGGTAAAGCATGCAAATACATAACAAATCCACAATATGTATAACAACACATTCATTATGTGTATGCATACAAAATAAAAGAATACTTATATATGAAATGAATTTGGCTACACAAGAGAAATATTCCACCCAACCATAATTATTTAATGTGAATACCACCCATGTGTCGAGCTATGAGCTATCAAGGTGAACGAACAAGGTTTATGGGATCTTTATATCCCATATCAACCCATATGTTCTCATTCTTAGTTAACAATTAATACCAAAACACTCTAGGAAAATGTTTAACTCATTAGACCATTATTCACACTCTCTATCTCTGCTCCACATAAACAACATTAAAGAAAATATACCTCCATCTCTGCTTGAAAATCCCTCATAGATATATGGAGGCCTTCCTCTCTCTACTACGCAATCCCTCAAGAATCCTCCCCACTCCAACACTCTTATTGTGTGCAAAATGGCTATATTTATTATTTTTCTTTTAGGTTTTACATACATGAGTTTTACTTGGCTTATCAAGCCATTTTGGAGCAACAACTACACAAGGTTCTAAGGTTCCTACCTTCCCTAACCTCTATGCTTGCTTACAACCTTGCATAGCCATTGACTAAGGTCTCTACACTTTCTCTTTGTAATTCACCCTCTTTGTCCATTTTTTATTATCATGGGATTACTAGTTCACAGCCAAATTTACGCACAACAATGCATAATACATGCAACCTCTTGCTCACAACCAAGTGCGTGTTCCATATGTTTATGGATTCCACATGTTGCTTAGCATGAATGCATTCTCTCGAGCAATCTCACACCATTAGGTGTGGCTCAACAACGTGCTTCCATGATATCCTTTCCCATAAGCCACCTCACACCGTTAGGTTCACAAACCAACATTATGCAAATAATGCATAATATGTGGCAACCTCTTACTCAAGTATGTGCATGTTCCATAGCATGATGGCTTCCACATGCTTCTTATCATGAATCCATTTCTTCTAAGCAACCTAGAACTAGTATGTGTGTGCTCAACAATTTGCTACCATTAGCATCTCACACCACTAGGTGTGTGATAACGTTATAGCCCCATCGCATGAATTCCAAATGGCAATGAGAAGGTCAAGGAATTAAGACCAACATTACTTCTAACGAGGGAAAACATGTGTGATATCATGATAGTCTCATGGCATGAATTCCAAATGGAAATTAGAAGGTCAATAAATACCAACATTACTTCTAACAAGGGGAAACATAGTACTCTTACATTGTCCTTGTCTCACACTTCATAACTAGGTGAGAGATTTCCCCACCAACCTCCTTACATGCATTCAACGATTGGTTCAATGATTTGATGAAGGTGAATGTGTAATGTCCCTAACCTCAAAATAAGGCCAGAGGCACTATGAAACCCGAGAAAAAAGGGGCAAAGTGAAATATTACACATCGGATTAAGGTTAGGCCAACTAACCATTAAACCAATAAATTTAAATCTATATCCTTTTAAATGAATTCCAAGCCATGCAAGCATAACAATCCCCTATGGTGTGTATTATTGAACATAATAATAACATAATTTGTAACATGTACATGAGTAAGGCACGGTAATTAGAATATCTAGTACGATTATGAACATACAATTAATCAGGTACTTGATATTAATTATTGGATTGTAATGATATTGAGAACATGATTAATAAGTATTTAGTTGTTGTGGTTATCTTTTGCTTGCATAATAATTATCTTTCATATGAGGATTACTTATCAGTTATGTTATGTGTGTGTTGATAGTATGGTTAAGTAGTAAGAAAGAATAGAATAAAAACATGTCCACGGGATTCCATCTACAACCACACACAAACCATAGCAAGGACAGAGGCACAAGCTGCCAACTACAACCCCCAAAATCAGATCCTGTGGTTGTCCCCTACAACCATCTTTCACTAGTACGATTTAGATTGTATGGCTACCTTCCCTCTAGACATCAATCAGTAATACAAATCAGATCTACAATAATATAATCAGATCCACAACAATAGAACATATCTACATACATAGGTACTCTCAATCAAAAGACAAGGTGCGTTCCTTTCGGCACCGGAAACACTGTCGGGCCAAAACGGTCATAACTTGGTCATACAAAAATATTTTCCAATGAAATAAAAGGTGTTCCTTATTGGAAATGTCACTCCGAACGCAATGGAATAGGTATCACAACCCATAAATGAGAATAAATATGCAAACCATAACATATGGTTGCGCCCCTCTCAACACTGTGAGAGCCACAATTGTGAACTCCAAAGGAGAAGAGAAAGAATAGATGGTAGAGAAGGATCATAAAAATTTGGATTCATCATGTACAAATTACATCCATATTGCATACATATCCTAACATATAAACCATGAACATAAATATAACATAAATCAGTCACCATCGCACATATACAGAATAAAATAACATGAATAGCACATGAGAGAATACTTATCTCAAAATTGGCCAACTAGCTTCAACGAGACAATGGTCCTCCCAGTCGTAGAAACATTCAATCCTACCTCGCTTGAATAGATCACCCCCAAGATTAGGTCACAGATCCACAAGCAGAGCACACTCAGTCTAGCAACTCTCATAAACTCCTCTTTCAAGAAACCATAATACTTCCCACTACCACCCACTCCCCTTCCATCTCCACTTCCTATGGGATGTGAATTCCTTCACCTAACTCATCCCTCAGGATATCACCATACCATTCCCAAGCATCTCATGCGAGAAGATGTACTAGCAGAGTGGTTCCCAATGTAGAAGCAAGGGAAACATCCGGCAAACTATCGTCTGGAAATAGATGGTAGACTGCACTCTGGGGGAATCCTACAACGGGAACTTAGTCCCAACACAATATCAATGCTATCAACACTCACTACACAATGATATAGCACAAGTCAAGTTATCCAAGCTCGATATTAGCCTCAACAAGGAGAGATCACATGAATTTATATGAGAGAGAGATAATTTGAACCAAGGCAAGCCCACTCTGGTCAAGATGAGGGCTTAACTCAACCATAAGGTAGCCAACTCAGATTCCACCAAGGAAAATTGAATTAGTGTGTGTACCACTCAATCATGAATGGGGAACTCGAATTAGGGTGTGAAGAACCTGCAATAATTAATTAATGAAAATACACGGGATAACAGAAATAACAGAACTCAGAATCAGTTTATTGATCGCAGGCCACTTCGAGGGGGCAACCTCCTTTGAGAAAGCTCAATACAAATAACTTCACGGTGGCTTCATTGGCCTCAACACACACTTATATACTGAGTCTATGCCCAATACTATGGGCCAATATCATGGGACATATAATACTACGGGACGACTTACAAAGCATATGCGTCCAATACTATGGGTCAATACCATGGGCTAATACAAACTATGGATCAACAAATACTACGGGACGACTTACAAAGCATATGCGTCTAACAACAATATACTAACAAAGTAAAGAGAAGGGTTGACATGGGTTCCTAACATCCCCCGTCCCTTAGAAAAATCTTTGTCCTCAAAGCTTGAGATGTGGAAATTGATGCAGAATATGAAGGAGTGGTTCCCTTGTAGCATCCTCGGGTTGCATGTCGTGCCACTGAATTAATACCTCTGTGATAGATTGAGAGAGAAGCTAACGCCATTTCAATTTCAGGGAGGATTGCTTGGAAGGTTGTATACCAAGGAGAACCATATAATCTGCTTGAAAAGTGAGCTCAGAACGGTGCTGATCGGCTTGTTGTTTCATTCGAATTCTTGCCATGTGAAGATTGTCTTGCAAAATGAGAAGAATATGATCGCGGTTTCGAAGAACCGAGTCAATTTCCTAAACTGGGGGACTGCTGAGGATGTATGGAAGAAGAACTGGTGGTGCCTGTCCATAGATTGCTTCATATGGTATCATTTTAGATGTGGTATTGTACCACTGGAGCGCTTCAAGGAAATCCATAGAAATAGCTGCCCAAATCTGTGTAGGGATGGGCAAGGGTTCAAGCAATCCCGAAAGGAGTGTCGTTTCACCCTTGTTGACCTGGCAAGTATCATAGTCAACCGACATCTATTAAATTGTCATTTTTAGTCCCTGCCAAAAGAAATTACACTGTGCCCGGTCATACGTTTTGAGGAACCCAGAGTGCCCTGCCGATGGAGTAGCATGGAGTTCATAGAAGACATGGCCCTGTTGAACAGATTGCAACCAATTTGGAACAAGAAGAGAAATAGCTATATGAGAAACTTGGTCATCAAATGTGCGAGAAGGAGCATCCGCCACCAGATTGTCCTTACCCTTCTTGTAAGTGATCGCATAAGCATAAACCATGAGTTGGATAACCCATTTCAGGTGTGCTGGGGAGGAGACCCGTTGTTCCAAGAAATTTTCCAGACTCTCGAGATCAGTCTTGATGCAAAAATAATTCCCTAATAGGTATGGCGTCCACTTCTGTACTGCATGCAAAATAGCTATCATTTCCTTCTCGAAAGTAGATGCAACTAAATTCTTACTGGAAAGGTCTCTTGAAGGTGGCAATCCCACTGGTTCAGCAAAGACACCTGCATATCTAGCCAAGGAAGTAGTGGAGACCTTTGATGGGTGCATCTGAATGGAATGGAGCTGAGGGATGACACCATGTGAATTCTTCTTAAGGATCTTTTCCAGTCGATGTGAACTGATGATGCGGAGAGACCCTGCTTGTAATCCCGTAAATGTGTGTTATTTCCCATTGACTGAAAACTGCATCCAAAGTTCAGCAAAATCCCATAAGATGGGTCCAAGTGTGCGTAACCATTGAACGCCCAAAACCACATCACATCTGCCTAAGGACAAGGCAAACATGTCAGAGCACGGGTTATAATCTTCCAGAGAGATACGCACATTGTGCCACTTCCCCTTGCAAGGTAAGGTGCCCCCATTAGCAACCATGACTTCAAAGTTGGAGCAAGGATGGACAAAACAATTAGCCTGTTTGGTGATCTGTGGGTCAATGAAGTTATGAGTGCTACCAGAATCAATGAGTATTGTAAGAGAAATCTTCTTGAAGTAACCCCTGACCCGCATTGTTTGGGGGGTGGTGATTCCGGCTAAAGCATGGAGAGATATCTCTGGGTGGTCTTCCTGAGACGGAGGGTCAATCGGCGGCTCCTGAATGTCGACCTGATCATCCATTGTATCTGGAGCTTCTTCACCAATTTCAGAGGCAGGCGGAGAATCCACATCTAAGAGAAAGAGATTTTGTTGAACACATCTATGTCCCTGAGTGAATTTCTCATCACAATTATAACATAGCCCTTTTTCTCTGCGTGCCTGCATCTTTGTTTCAAACAAATGCTTGATAGGAGTTGGTCGAGGAGCTGGCGGGATGGGAGATCGTTGAGAACCCATATTTCAGAAGGAAACAAAAGTGGGTTTGGAGCATTGTTGGGTTGCAATCTTGTCTTCTTCCAACTTAGCCAACCCCGGGGCTTCCATCATTGTGTTGGGACATAACATTTTAACCTCTGAGCGGATTTCATCCTTAAGACCACTGATAAAACAAATCCTGTAGAATTCATCAGACAATCCTTCTGTGTGATTGGCTTGTTTCTCAAATTCTGTCTGATACTCTCTCACAATGCCAATTTGGCGAAGTTTAGTGAGGGCTCCTATGAAGTCATCAAAAGCACTAGGACCAAATCGTTGCAAAAGGAGCTGGCAAAAATCTGGCCATTTTGGCTCTTCATGAGCCTTGATGTACCAACGGTACCATTGAAGAGCTTCTTGTTCCAAATGAAAGGATGCAAGTGGAAATTTGTTGACATCAAAAGTATTATGCAGACTGAAATAATTTTCTGCACGATAGACCCATCCAGTTGGATCAGTACCATTGAAGCGAGGAAAATCAAGCTTCGGACCACGAAAATTGTTGGAAGAAGAGAACCCATTGTCTAATGAAGACTTGGACTGTCGTTTGTTATGCATGGCTGAATGCTCAAGATTGAGGCCGATAAATTTTTCATCCATATCCTGGAGTTTGGTTTGGATGGCTGCAAGTGCTTCTTCCATGGTTTTTGCTCCTGTGGGGGTGACAACCATAACCGGGAGATTTTTTTTTTATTTTTTATTTTTTTGGAATGGGTAGAAAAACACAAACAAAAGCTTATTTAGTAAAGGGAAATTTGGATTTGGGAAAAACTATGATGGGTAATTGGGGTTTGACTAGGTTTTGGACACTTTCGAATGGATAGGGAAGCCGAAAATGAGGATTTCAGAAGCGGGGTGAAAGAATGAGAAAATTTGTCAGAGAGAGACAAAGAAGCAGAAATAGGGAATGAACACGGTGGCAAAATTTGAAGGCGATTGGGTGAAAATTAAAGAAGTTATGGCAAACCCTAAAAATAGACAAATGTGGGATTTCTGGCTTTGGAATTTGGGATAGGATCCTCATGAATGAAATATACAGAATGGGATTACAGGGGTGTCAGGGAAGTTTCAAGGGAAACAGAATGAAAACAAGGGAGATATGGCGAAAAAACAAAATTTTATACTTTTTTTTCCAGAATGGATCTGGTACGGCACAGAAGGGATCAGAAACAGATGGATCTGCAATGACGCGAGAGTGATCGAAAATGGACGGATCTGTAACGGCGCGGAAGTGATCGGCAACAGTTCTGGATAGAGGAAATCTACGATTTATTAGTTGAAAATAGATATGGACCCCAGGTATGCTCGGCTTCCTAACGGTTCAGGGGATTCACTCGGCCACCAATGCTGGTTGACGACTTGCGTATTGGGGTAGTACCGCTCACTCCATGGCTCAGGTAAAACTGATAACCACTTTGCCACAAACAACAGCTCTTGATTTACCTCACGGGTGGGAACTAGTCAATCAGGTATGGGTCGTTGCCCTTTTCGCTGGCAGGTCCTCTCAATGGGCCAGCTACTTCGAGGTTCATGTGGTACTCCTCACAATGAGTTTTAGGGATTATGCCCAAGTACTTCCCACAGTTAAGCGGATAGGGATTATTCCCAGATCTGAAGCTGCAACATATGTGAAAAAAAAATTGGCATAAATTTCACCCAACGAGCCCAAGAAAGTGCTCTGATACCAGATGTGAAGAACTTGCAATAATTAATTAATGAAAATACATAGGATAACAGAAATAACAGAACTCAGAATCGATTTATTGATCGCAGGCCACTTCGAGGGGGCAACCTCCTTTGAGCAAGCTCAATACAAATAACTTCACGGTGGCTTCATTGGCCTCAACACACACTTATATACTGATTCTATGCCCAATACTATGGGTTAATACCATGGGACATATAATACTGCAGGACGACTTACAAAGCATATGCGTCCAATACTATGGGTCAATACCATGGGCTAATACAAACTATGGATCAACAAATACTATGGGATGACTTACAAAGCATATGCGTCCAACAAAAATATACTAACAAAGTAAAGAGAAGGGTTGACATGGGTTCCTAATATAGGGAGAGTGGAGGCTCAAGTCAGGGTTACTTAACCTGGAATAGCTCCATGAGGAGGAGTTACAAAAAAAAATGGATGAGTGGAAACCAAAAATAAGTCAAGGGGGGCCCATGAGGAGTGATGGAGGCTCATTAATGAATTGGAGGCACAAAAATAGGAAAGTATCTCATCAAGAGGGTGCACTAGGAGGAATAGAGGATCATAAATGACTTGGAGGCATGAAAATAGGAAAGAATCTCTTCATGAGGGCGCACTTACAAGATGGGACCCACAAAACCATTAAGGAGGGTGCATAAGGTAGAAAGGGGTCCACTAAACCATAATCCAAGCTCCAAAGTTTCTCCCAAGTAAAAAATAATCAAAAGTAGAGTATGTTGTATAATGTTCAGGTGAGCAACAACTCCTAAACCCCAACCCCCTCACTTGTGGAACCATGGCCTCCCATACTCTTTTAGTTGTCTCCGTTGAGCCAGTTTTATTTAATTAATAACAATCATCAACAATGATAATAATAACAATAATATTAACATCAAATTCCATAGTCACATCAACAAACAAATAATCATAAGTCCATAGTCACATAAACAAACAAATAATCTTAAATCCGTAGTCACATCGACAAACATATAATCATAAGTCAAAGGCTTAACAACCAAGGTATTACATCCCCTCCCCTTTAAAACAGTGCAACATCCTCGATGCATATTTATAAAATAAATTATGCAACACAAAACTTTCAAATAGATGAGGGTATGCTTCCCTCATAGCATCTTCTAGTTCCATGTAGCATCCTCGGGACTGTAATGATCCCACTGGACCTTTACCTGCCTAATCTCTCGATTCCGTGGCAACTTTACCCTGCTGCCTACAATGGAAACTGGATGTATCGGAAAAGCCCCTTCCGGCTCCACCTGGATCAGATTTCAATCAATCACATGGTTAGCATCAGCCTCACGGGATAATTTTAAGGATCCATACTTATTTAAAAGTGTATAAACCTTGGCGAATCTTACCAATTCCTAAAATGTCAACTATAAAATATTTGGCGATATTTTTCTAAAATTATTTCAATTTCTAAGGATTTTATATAGTTTATATAATAATTTGGCGATTTTTAGAGTGAAAAAATTCACCCCATCAAAATTGGGTGAAATGGGGCTTCAAAAAATGCAAATTGGCGAATTTTTTTGGAAAAAAACATGGAAAAATAGCCCATGGGCTAAATTTCGCCCCTAAATTATCCTTCCCGGCCCGTTGTGGCAGCAGCCGCCGCCACCATCACTACCATAAGGTATATAATTTTTTAATAAAGACACATGAAACACATTAATGCAAGCGGGCAGAGCAAGCTCATAAGCAACAAATCCTATCCTGGATAGGATCTCAAAGGGGCCACAATATCTAGTAGCTAGCCTATAACAATTCCCTAAGTTCAAGGTGCTCTTCTTGGGTTGACTTTCAAAAATACATGATCCCCAACTTCAAACTGCATGCCAATTATGTTCTGATCTGCATAGATTTTATGTCTATCTTGAGCTGCCTTCATATTCTACTTGATCTTAACCATTTGGTTGTCCATATCCTTCAATAGTTTTGGTCCAAGAATGATTATGCTCATTGGATTATCCCAACTGATAGGAGTATTGCATGTTCTTCCATACATAGCCTCAAAAGGACTCATCTTCATCGAGGCGTGATATTCATTATTATATGCAAACTCTACTAAGTGTAAGAAATCTTCCCACTTGGATGGTTGGTCCATCACATGCATTCTCAACATGTCTTCAATCAATTGGTTAACTCTTTATGTCTGACCATCTGTCTAAGGATGGTATGTTGTACTCATGTTCATATCTGTACCAAATCCTTTGAACAAGCCCTTCCAAAAGTTACCGGTAAACTTTGAATCTTTGTCTGACACTATAGCCTTTGGAACTCCATGCTATCTGGCAACCTATTTCATGTAAATGTCTGCAATGTTAGTTGTCGAATGAGTTGCCTTTGTTGGAATAAAGTGTGTCGCTTTAGTCAACTTATCCACCACCACCATGATGACATCATGTTGTAGTCTCATCTTAGGAAACTTTACGATAAAATATATTGTCACTACATCCCACTTCCATTTAAGTATCAACAACGACTATAACAATCCTGTTGGATGTCAATGCTCAACTTTAACTTTCTGGCATCCCATGCATCTCGCTATATATTCTGCAACATCATTCTTCATACAAGGCCTACAGTACTTCTTCCGCACTGCTACCACTGTCTTCTGATGACCCGAATATCCAACATAAGGAACATCATGCATTTCCTTCATAATCATATTTCTTAGATCTCTTGAGCTGGGCACATAAAATCTATCTCTATGCATAAGGATTCCATTCTCTTCCCAACTTATACTTATCAATTTTTTGTTAAATTTTATTTAGTTTCAATCCTTCTTTAACTTGTTCATAGTGTTCATCTATAATATTGGTTTCAATTATCATATCCTTTAAATATGAAGTACCAGTACTGATAGATGCTACATGCATCACATATATCTTCCTACTAAGTGTGTCAGCTACCTTATTATCCTTACCTTTTATGCACTTGATGTCAAATTCATATTCACATAACAATTCCATCCACCTTCTCTGTCTTGCATTCAAATTAGGCCACTCAAACAAATACTTCAAACCATCATGATCAATCCTTAACTCAAACTTCTTACCCATAAAATAATGTCTCCACATCTTCAAGGAATGAACAATGGCTGCGACCTCTAGATCATGAGTGGCATAGTTTTTCTCATGTTCCTTCAACTTTTTGGATTCATAACTGATCACATGTCCATCCTGCATCAATACTCCACCAACACCTTGCTTACATGCATTTGTGCACACAACAAACTTCCGTCAGGATCCACAATCTTTAGGACTGGTGCACTCATAAGCATTTCCGCAAGTCTTCGAAAATTATCTTCACACTTAGGAGTCCATTCGAATTTCACACCCTTCTTCTATAAATATGTGATATGATGGGCTAAATTTGAAAATCCTTCAATGAACCTTCGGTAGTATCCAACTAATCCCATAAAGGATCTTACTTCTGACACGTTATTTGGTGCCGGTCATTCCATAATAGCTCTTATCTTCTCAGGGTCTACTAAAACACCTTCCTCATATATGATATGTCCTAAGTAGTGGATTCTTCTATGATAGAAAGAACACTTACTTAGTTTGGCGTACAACTGATGTTCTCTAAGTACTTTCACTACTAACCTTAGATGTTCTTCATGTTCTTTTTCTGTCTTGGAATAGATAAGGATGTCATCCAAGAAAAAAATTACAAACTTATCCAAGTACTTTTTGAAAACTCCATTCATCAAACGCATGAAAACTGCTGGTGCTTTTGTCAATCCAAAAGGTACTACTGTGAACTCATAATGTCCATACCTTGTTCTGAATGTTGTCTTATTGATGTCCTCATTCTTAATTCTAATTTGGTGGTATCCTGATCTCAAATGTATCTTTGAAAACACTTTGGCTTCTCTAAACTGATCAAACAAGTCATCAATCCTTAGCAAGGGGTACCTATTTTTAATCATTGCTTTGTTCAATTATCTATAATCTATGCAGAGTCTTAGAGTTCCATCCTTCATCTTCACAAATAACATAGGAGCTCCCCAAGGTGAAAAACTGGGTCTTATGTAACCTTTCTTCGATAGATCCTCTAACTGCATTTGCAACTCTTTCAACTCTAGGGTACTCATTATATAAGGTGCTTTAGATGAAGGTACTATGCATGGCACCAAATTGATAGAAAAATCAATGTCTCTCTTAGAAGACATTCTTGACAGTTCTTGAAATATATCTGCAAACTCTTGTAGCACTAGATAATCTTGCAGATCTGGCTCTTTTCCTTCTTTTGGCTCCTCCACATGAATCGAAAACAACTGGTACCCTTTCCTAAAACACTTCTCTAGCTGCAGAGGTGTGATCTGCCTTAGAGATATGGGTCTAGGTATGCCTATGACTGTTACTTGGTTTCCTTCTTCATCCAAACAAGTATAAGTTTTGTTATGACAATCAAGTATGGCATGCTGTGTATCCAACCAATCCATGCAAATCAATACGTCATATGATCCCAAGGGTGTGATGTTTAAGTCTATACAGGTTTTTAATCCATTCATTTATAAAGGACACTTTCTTACAACTTCTGTGATTTTTCTCTTGGTTCTGGTAGCTAACTGTACTAGAATTTTTGTCTCAAGCTTTTTTCTTCTTCAAACAACATTTCTCAACTAGTTTAGGTGCAATGTAACTATTGCTAGCTCCATAATCAATCAAAATAGCTATGGTTTTATTAGAAATATTACCTGCTACCTCAATCATTTGGGACTAATGATCGATTGGTCTTCCATCCAAGGTTGCATAGATTCTTTGAACACTTCCACTAGCATCCCCAATAGTTGAGGCCTTTTGAATGTTGTGAATGTTACTCTTCTTAAGCGGCCAATGATTGTCATATTGATTCCCCTTACATGTCCAACATTCAATAGGTGGTCTTTTATCTGGATGATCCTCCCTTGGCTATCTTTGTTGATAATGGTTATTGTTTCTGACTATTGGAGGCTGGAATCCCTTCTTTCTCTACTCTTTCTTGTTCTTCTTCATGTCCTTCTAGTTCTTCTAATAAGGAGCCTTGTTCTTATTCTATTCATACAAGTGCTTTGCTTTCCAAATGGATTCCTTAAGATTCTTTGGTTTATCATACTGGATTTTATCTCTATAAGATTCTAGTAGACCACTTAAGAACCTTTGGATCGTCACCTTCTCATCTTTGATGAAATATGCATACTTCAAAAATTCTAAGAACCTTTTCTCATAAGCTTCCATAGTCATGCTTTGTAGTTTGAGCTCAAAGAACTCCTCCATCTTCTTGTCATAGTAGTGTTCGGAGAGATATTCTTGCTAGAGGTACTTCTTTTAAACATTCTCCAGGAGATTCTCTCTTCATTGATATCCTTCAGCTTAACTAGGTGATCCCACCAAATGGATGCTTTACCTTTCAAATGGTAAATGGCTACTCTTGCTTCCATATTAGGTGTATATTGATGCAATTGGAAGAACTTTCTTAGTCCTAGCAACCAAGCTTTGGCATATTCTCCTTTCTTCACTTCTCCGTCAAAGGTTGGGGGCTTGATTCTTATTAGTTATCCTACCAACTCATCCCGGGCAGACCTCCTCTTCTTATATCTCATTGGGGATCTTTCAGGACTACTCTCTGAGCTACTTGATGAGTATCCTTTCTTCTTCACTATGTGATGAGGTTTCCTCGAAGATGGTCTAGACCTTGCATTACTTCTCCCATGTCTTTTGTTAGCTATTCTTTGGATGGTCTTCAATGACTTTATATCATTCATGATTTGTTCTTGAATGTGGATGATCCTTTCATTATCCTCCCTACACTTCCTTATTGAACCTTACAAACTTGAGGGTTCACTTCTTCTCTTATGTTTACTCATCCTTACTTCTCTTCTTCCAGCAAAATCCTCTTCAGAGCTATAGGGCATTTGTCCTTCTTAAAAATCCATCTTTGCTCTTTGATTTCCTATTGCTGAACTTGTACTTATTGAGTCTTTAGTTTTCATTGGTTCGATTAAAATTTTCAGTTCAATAACCACACTACTTGCTCAATCCTTCACTAGAAACTGTAATGTATTCATTAATAATTATTGTTAGCAGACTACACACCAGTTATAAGTTCATTATTATTCAAATTATTTTTCTATTTAGCAAAAATATAGGTCTTTTATTATATTCCACATAATTGGACAATGGTGTCACTTGGACATGAAGGGAGCTAGAAATCCTTTCAGGGTTTCTCCTTATCGGTTGGATATCAAGTCCATAGTCATCTCAGGCTAACAATTTATTTAACTAATAGCATTATGGTGCATGTATATATATAAAAGGTATTATTTAATTTAATTTTTATTCAATGCATAGTAGCTCTAATGCATATTCACAGAATTTTGCAGAAGGCCCAACAACCATAGTGTTGAAACCTTCGCTCTGATACCACTTGTAATGTCCCCAACCTCAAACTAAGGCCATAGGCACTAGGAAACCCAGGAAAAAAGGGCTAAGTGAAGTAGTACACAACATATTAAGGTTAGGCCAATTAACCATTCAACCAATTAATTTAAATCTATAGCCTTTTAAAAGAATTGCAAGACATGGAAGCATAGCATTCCCATATGGTGCATACTATTGAACACAATAATAATGTAATTCGTAACATGTACATGAGTGAGGCATGGTAACTAGAATCTATAGTATGATTACGAACATACAATTAACTCAAGTACTTGATAGTAATTATTGGATTGCAATGCTATTGAGAACATGATTAATAAGTATTTAGTTGTTGTGGTTATCTTTTGCTTGCATAATAATTGTCTTTCATATGAGGATTACTTATCAATTTTGTTATGTCTGTGCTGATAGTATGGTTAAGTAGTAAGTAAGAATAGCATCAAAACATGTCCACAGGATTCCATCTACAGCCACACACAAACCATAGCAAGGACAAAGGCACAAGCTGCGAACTACAACCTCCAAAATCAGATCTTGTGGTTGTCCTCTACAACCATCTTTCACTAGTGCAATTTAGAGTGTATGGTTGCCTTCCCTCCAACCATCAATCAATAATACAAATCATATCTACAATAATATAATTATATTTTCAACAATAGAACAGATCTACATACAAAGGTACTCTCAATCAAAAGACAGGGTGTGTTCCTTTCGGCACCGAAAACACTGTCGGGCCAAAACCGTCATAACTTGGTCATATGGAAATATTTTTCAATGAAACAAAGGGTGTTACTTACTGGAAACATCACTTTGAACACAATGGAAGAGGTCTCAAAACCCATAAATGAGCATAAATAGGATAACTATAACATATGGTTGTGCCCCTCTCAACACCGTGAGAGCCACAATTGTAAATACCAAAGGAGAAGAGAAAGAATAGCTGGTAGAGAAGGATCATAACAATTTAGATTCATCATGTAAACATGCCATCAATCCTACATAATGATCCTGACATATAAACCATGAAAATAAAGAGAGCATAAATCAGTCACCATGCCACACATACAGAATAAAATAACATGAATAGCACATGCGAGAATAATTATCTCAAATTTGGGAAACTGGATTCAATAGGACAATGTTAATCCTAGCCATAGACACAACAAATCCTACCTCGATTGAACAGGTCACCCCCGAGCTGAGGCCACAGATCCACAAGAAGAGCACACTCATTCTAACAACTCTCAGAAACTCCTCTTCTAAGAAACCACAATACTTCCCACTACCACCCGCTCCCCGTTCCTCTCCACTACCTATGGGATGTGAATCCCTTCACCTAACTCGTCCCTCAGGATATCACCATCCTGTGTGAAAACCTAGACTAGCAGAGTGGTACCTAGTGTATAATCAAGGGAAACATCCACCATACCACCCTTTGGAAACAGATACTAGATTACTCTCTGGGGGGATCCTACAATAGGAACTCAACCCCAACACATTATCAATGTTGTCAACGCTCACAACACAGTGAGATAGCACAAGTCAAGTGATCCAAGCTCAGGATCAACCTCAACAAGGAGAGAGCACATGAATTTATAGGAGAGAGAGGCAATTCAAACCAAGGCAATCCCACTCGGGTCAAGAGGAGGGGTTAACTCAACCATAATGTAGCCAACTCGAATTCCACCAAGGAAACTCGAATTAGTATGTGGACCACTCAATAATGAAGGGGGAACTCGAATTAGGGAGAGTGGAGGATCAAGTGGAGGTTACTTAACCCGTATTAGCTCCATGAGGAGGAGTTACACAAAAAAATGGATGTGTGGAAACCAAAAATAACTCAAGGGGGTGCATGAGGAGTGATGGAGGCTCATTAATGAGTTGGAGGCACAAAAATAGGAAAGGATCTCATCAATAGGGTGCACTAGGAGGAATAGAGGCTCATAAATGACTCGGAGGCATGAAAATAGGAAAGAATCTCTTCATGAGGGTGCACTTACAAAGTGGGACCCACAAAACCATTAGGGAGGGCACATAAGGTAGAAAGGGGTCCACTAAACCATAATCCAAACGCCAAAGTATCTCCCAAGTAAAAAATAATCATAAGTAGGGTCCATTGTACAATATTAGGGTGAGTAACAACTCGTAAACCCCAACCCCCTCACTTGTGGAACCATGGCCTCCCATACTCTTTTAGTTGTCTCCGCTGAGCTAGTTTTATTTAATTAATAACAATCATCGACACTGGTAATAATAACAATAATATTAACATCAAAGTCCATAGTTACGTCAACAAACAAATAATCATAAGTCCATAGTCACGTCGACAAACAAATAATCATAAAGCCATAGTCACATCAACAAACATATAATCGTAAGTCCAAGGCTTAACAACTGGGGTATTATAGAATGGCTCTATTTAAGGCACATGGAGCAAAGGAAATGAAATCTAAAGCTAACACTTGACAATATAGGATTCACTTTCTCTTAGGCCCCCTTTTTTCTTCTCCTCTGGTGGAATCATATCTCCTCCCTTTCACGTTCTCTCGGGAACCAACTCGAACAATTTTATATATTATATTTCAACATGATTATTTACAAAGCTTAAGCCTACAATGGCAAGCTTATCACATGGTCCATATATGCACATTTACAATATATATGCCTAGTCATTCTTGAGTTGAGCCTTGGCCTTGAGTTTCACACTAAGATTCCATATTATAATATTTACAATGCATTTTCACATTTTAAAACATAGGGCCATTGCAACTCAACCCATGTGGCTTGAATCCCATCATATAATCACACATTTTCAATTTGCATAGTTCTAGGAATCAAAGCTAAGGACATTACTAGGAGTTTATTACAATTAAATTTGATTCTCATTTTTTTATGAATTATTTAAAAAAATCCCTAGAGTGACATGTCTGAGGATTTGCAATCCCACTCAAGTTGAATGAGATTTTTTAAGGGCATTTAAAAAAAGGACTTTTTGAACCTCTCAAAGTCGAAGGACAATGTAAAAACATTCATTTGTAGAAAATTTAAGTGAGTGTTTTATTTTTTACCTTTTATTTTCACGTTGGAAATTTTAATCCTGTATATGCCTCGGCAAAATTGCGAGTGCAATCCTTTGTCAATTTCATAGTCTCAAGGTGTAGACCTTCTTTCCCAATTGTAAATTTGAAATGAAAGTGAGCCTTGGAGTTGTAGTCGTTTGTTTGGGTAAATCAACATAAATCCATATGAATCGTAGATCTATCAAGCGTTAAAAGAGATCAAATCCTTTGAGCTATAAATTTTTTGATCATTTAATACGGATTTAGGTTCGTTGTAGTTTCACCCAACTCAATACAACCCAAAACTCAAAACTTATGCATATGTGGATGTGTAAAAATATAGTTTTGATTATTGTCAACATACATACATACATACATATACAAATATGTATGTATGTATGGATATAGCATTGTATCATTATATGTAGATATCATATCTATAGTATTTCTATTTATGTTTACTCTACTATCTCTCTTTTTTATTTCGCTATCTAACAATTTTTTAATATTAGGTATATATATAAATCTTTCTCTTTCATATGTGTGTGTAGTAGTACTCTTGTGATTTATCATAAGCACTATATTTTTTAAGCTAACATGAATGTGAGTGTTACCCACATATGTGAGAAAATCTCTATCATACTCGATTGTAGATCTAGTGCCTTTTGACACAATAAACACAAGATTAATTGGCATAAAGGAAATATATACTTTCCATTTACTTATTTGAGAATTTGACTATGCATATTTATATTTGGGGTATGATATATGATTTTCAAATCTTTTAACTTAGTTGGAAACACTAATTACAATTACAACTAATAATCATTTTTATTATAAAAATAACCACTTTCCCCCACCTTTTTTTCCTTGAATTTTTTTCTTCTAAGTTCAGTCCAATTAGTGTTCGTGTGGTTGCCTTTAGGGCGTTGATCATCATTCTTTGCTTCCTTGCATTTATTAGAGATAGTGTAGTTGGATACCCTTCAAAATGTGAAGACTTTGAATCATGTCTCCTCTTCTCTATTGGAATCACAGTCTTCATCTATATTACAGTCTCCAATCCCTTTTCTGTAAAAAATGATCACAACAAGATAATTAAAGCAAACACAAAGTGAGCACAAAATAAACATCAATGATTTACCTTGGAAACACTTTACCAAGAAAACCAACTACAAAGATATCTTCATTGATCCCTTATTCAATTTGGCCAAGTTGTGGCTAATTAAGTCGACATTGATTACTTGAGGTACTTTACAATGGAGTATTCCAAGTCTTTAAATAGGTTTCATCACAAGTGAATACCATTGGCCTATAATACATTAGTGATAAACCCATAATTGACCTAATCAAGTAATATAATCCACTCTTCACTAAGTCACGATTAGCTAACATTCCCCCCTTTAAACTTGACTTGGGGTAAATGCCAACCACCCTCAAAGTTTATAGCAAAGTACTTGCAATTACAATAGGCGCACCGCCCAACCACCACACCCCCTTCATTATATCACCCAAGTCTATCTCTAGATCTTACACTAGTGAACCAATACACCAAGGGTACGCATGCCTAAACAAGGTCTTACAATGATATGCCCATTTGCATGTGGTTCACTCAACTCTTTAAAAAAGTCTACCATTGCATGCTCGATCATTGGATGCTTGAAACATCTGCATGCTTTATTTCCCGCAATGTCCTTTCTCAAGTATAGTGACAAGTATGTAGTACTTTTTCATTGTATGTTTGTAGTTTGTCATTATGCCATTCACCATTTTCTCTCTACATGGATCTTCAGCTAATGGCCAATAAGAACGAATTGTCTTCACCACCATTTCCTTCTCTGGTCCATGACCATCTTTGGTCACTAAAACTTGGCACCCATCCAAGGACCACATGACTGCACAAACCCTGACAAGGTTAATCTAGCATGCATTTGACCCACAAGGGCATAGTCTCCAATTGCCTCACAAGAATGCACTCAACTCCAAATCTAATACTTTGATGCTACGACTTATTGCCAATAATTGCTACTTGTTGGTCATTACTCTATTTGTTCTAGAAAAAAATTGTTGCTTATTGGTCACCACTCTATTTGTCTCATACTTGGTAGTGCTTGGAGCACACACATGATAACATGCATGAAAAGAGTTTCATGAACACGAATGATTAGTGTTATAGATTTCTCACAAAGTAGAGTGGGATGAACCATAATTTGCCTTCACCATGGGATTGAATAGTTCACGTGGCACCAACTATGTATTGGCATGCCACGAACCAATAGACATATCAAGATACTAAAAAAATTCATGCTAAGCATTAATTTGAACATGAGCAAATGATATGCTATGGTTAAAAGGTGGTTTGCAACTTAAAGTGTGGTTTGCAACTCGATGTTAATCTTGATAGCAAAACACCATGAATGGTAGCAAAATGCCAAGAATGGACCATGCATCCTACCTTCTGCTACTTTATGGACTAATGCATATGATACATTATCTCCAACTCTAAGATCTCACCCCAATGACTGAGTATGAGGACCATATGATCTACGTCCTTGCCATTCACACCATCTAAATCACATAAGCACCAAGAATCACCATGACTTGGTCCTCTCTACAGATGGTTTCTTGCGGCTTTGTCCTTGAACACGGGAACACATTCCTAGTACTATGTAGCACCTCACACCAACTCTCAATGGCTCTTACATGCTTACTGTCTACCACAAAGACACTTATGATTGTTTCCTAGTACATTGCTCCCTTTGGGCCCTCTTACTTTCATCTATCATGAATCCTCCTTCCTAGATTACCAACCACATAGAACCACACTCCTCACGACTCGCATTCAATCAATCCATTCACTCAATGAGGTTCATACTCTTTGGTTAAAGCTTGATTTGACATGCTTAACAATTGTCAGTTTGGGTATCAATCTCCTCCTAGTTTGATTGCATCTCCTCCCAAGCTTTAGATCTCTTCAACAACATGTCCTCGTCTCCTTTGACCTACTCGATCCAATACTAGTAGATCAAACTTCTCATTGATTCATCATGCCTACATCTAGGGCTCAATATTCTATACCCAAGTAGATATGATCAATCACACCCAATCTTCATGGATTCCGCTGCCAATGACCAGTCTAGTTAGAGAGCTTAACTCTACTTGGTCTCCAATACCATATATAAAACCAAGCAAAATGAGAGAAGTAAGATGAACATATAACAAGCATAATGAGAGAAGTAAGATGAACATATAGCAAGCATAATGAGAGAAGTAAAACAAACACTAAACAAGCACAAAATAAAATCAACTGCAAAGACATCTTCATTAATCCCTTGGTCAATTAGGGCACATGGGCCATTAAGGCACTTTACAATGTATGCCAAGCCTTTATGGATGCTTTATTGCGAATAAATACCATGGGCTCGTAAACCACTAATGGGAATCCATCACTGAACTAATCAAGGTTATGATATTTAATCTTTGTGAACCTTGCAACTTGACCTGCAACTTTGTATTAAAATACTCGATGATAGTATAATTCAATGTCATAGTCTTTACTCGATCGCAACTTGAACATTGAAGAATTGGATCTTTTAATGATAAAGTATTTCCAATTACATGTTAAACATGAAAATACACATTAAATAACAATAACAATAATACTTGTCTGCACATATATAGTTTCAATTGTGTGCCTAGTCGCGGTGGCGATTATTTAGTCCAATTGATTTTGGTATTTTTATGCTTAATTTACCATTGTCATGGCACTAAAATTGTGCTTACGTCAAACAATACAAGAAAATAACATGTAACTAGAAGGAAGGGAGAGAGAGATTTTATAATCATAAAAATTTCCAAAATTGTTTATAACCAACACAGATCCATCTTAAACTCGGATCTATTAAGCACCGAGGGGGATCCAATTTGTTGAGGTTCAATTTTTTTATCATAATTTTTGTACACATCAAGAAAAAATTCACACCTCAACAAATTGAACCCCTCTCGGTGCTTAATATATATGGGTTTAAGATGGATATGTGTGGGTTTTAATTTTCTTATTTTATGAAGACATTAATTTTTTTAATTACTTTTTATTTTTGATAAGTAATGAGTCGACATTAATTTTTTTAATTACTTTTTATTTTTGATAAGTTATGAGCTGACATGAAATTTTTTAATTATTTTAATTTTAATTTTGGGAACGTTACGTTACATAACGTAACGTGACAACATCTCCCCCATACTGTGTTGTAAGCACCTCGCTACTCTCGGTGCAAGAAGCATATACATACGTCTACTTCTAAATTGCATGCACTAGGTTTGGACTCAAGTGAATTTGTCCTACACTTGAGTATGGTATGTCACTCCCTACCCTATTAGAGAACTTGAGATGGTTCCCTTGACAAGATTTGTCATACATTTCTTGTTATGAGGATGTTCCCAATTTTATTATAGGATCCATTAACAACTAGTTATTAAAGGCCAAAGGATATAACATCATTTTAATGTATACTAAGACCAACTTGACCGAATCACTCACAGATCCCAGGTTGATTGAATGCACATCCCTATTTAAATTTTATGCCATCCTATCACATGTGTTGAGCTCCTTTGTTAAGAGAAAAAAAACCATCCCATAGTGGTTAAATACCTTTCTACTCACATATACATTGGCTTTACACTCATTAGAATTTGAGCCTAATTTTTTGGTATAGCGATACCTCATATCAACCACTAAATCATAACCCATAATAACACTTTACCTATTATAAACAAATCAACCTCTTTAATGGGAGCAATGTATGAATATATCATCTATATTTCTTCAACTAGTTATTTGACATTCAACATTAAAAGATTACGGTTTTTCATTGAAAATTAATTGAGTCTGTCCACTTATTAACTTACTCCATTCCCGATGTGGTGTAATAAGTGGTTGACTTGTGGTGGAAGATTGATTTTATTGAAATCAGTCTTGGAAGCTATCCCTGTGTATTGGATCTCTTTGCCACACTTTCCAGTTAGTACCATGGAACGTATTAGAAAGTTGTGCTACAACTTTTTGTGGAAAGGGAACTTTGGGGATAAGCCTTATCCCTAGGTGGCTTGGGGTAAGATAGCTTTACCTAAGGATTTCATAGGCTGGGGTTTGAAACACCATAATTGCTTTGCTAAGGCCTTGGTTGCTGAGGGGGCATGGAGAATTTTAAAAGGTGAGGGCCTTTCGGTAAAAGTGGTGTATCGTAAATATATTTAGCCCCTTACTATTGAAGAATGGTTCAGGACTAGAGTTAAATAAATCAAGAATGTCTCTTCTATGTGTAGGGCTCTAATTTATACATTTGATAATGTTGCAGGAGGCTCCTACACTCCCAGTTTGGGATATAGAGTTATTCGTGAGGAAGAAGAACTTCTTGAGCCTCCTTGGTGGATACCGGTGATTTGGAAGCTAAAATGTCCACTAAAAGTCAAGTTGTTTCTGTGGTTGGCCTTATTTAATAAAGTGCATGTTTGGGATGTCATGATCAAGAGATTTTGGTTCGGCCCATGATGGTGCCCCTTGTGTAAGGTAAATAATGAAAACATGGAGCATCTGTTCATCTACTGTTCATACACTTTGAGGATGTGGGAGTATGTATCACAGGTGAAGCAGATACATTTTATCTGGAATGGATTAGATTTACAAGATGCTCTACACTCTTGGATCAATAACGTGGCTTTTAAGGACTTTTTGACTCTTCTAGCCTTACTGATATGGGGATCTTGTCTGGTTAGGAACAAGGCTATTTTCAATGATACAGTCATTGCCCTTGCTATACATGCATCAAAAAGTTTGGCAATTCTTAGTTTATTTCATCAGGATGATGGTCCTCCTAGGGTGTGAAGGGCGGAAGTGGAGGTTAATGACAAAACATGATGCTAGGAATACTTTGATGGGGCATCCTAGGGCTTGCCAGCCTGAGGTGGAGCAGGAGGCATTGTCTTTTTGTCATATCGACATTGGATTAAGTTTTATGCAGGAGTGGGTTAGAGTACAAACAATCGTGCATAATTGATGGCATTAAAGTTGTTTTTGCTGCTTGCACATACAAAGGGTGCTCAGAAAATTCAAGTCTTTGGTGATTCAATGCTTGTAGTGGATTGGATGAGTTTGAAGAGACCACCAAAGAATATACATTTGATGCCCATATATGAAGAACTGGTTCATATTGTAGGTTTCTTTCAGATGTCATGTTTTCAACACATATACAGAGAGAGAAACACACAAGCAGATCAATTGTCAAAGCTAGGCCTACTTGTGGAGAAGGCATTTGGCACCAATAAAAACAAGTTAATGACACTATTATGGAGCATGACCCAGGACCTCATCCTGGATGACAATCATTTACTTTTTTTGTAGATCTATAAAGAACACTCCTATAGCTATATACCAACAACCAAGGAATAAAATGCAAATCAGTTTCTGAGGAGAAAACTATTTTGTTTAGTTTGTGACACAGTCACAACGTTTTGTATACATGTATTTCCTGCACATTAACTACTAGTAAATACAATGATATATTGACTATATCATTTGAAAGGTCAATAGAACGTATGAACATTGATAATTTTTCAATAGGATGAAACAATATATAACAAGACTTATAGTGCCTCTTAACAAAGCAATTTATTTTAATATAATGAATTCCAATTGTTTATTTATTTAAAAAAAAAAAACTTATTCCATTCCATAGAATAGAAATAAAAACCCACTCTGTAAAAAAAAAACTTACTCCATTCCATAGAATAGCAATCAAAACGCACATCTCATCCATAGGAAATGAGAAGTTTACACTCATGCATTTGAGGCCGACTAGCTAAGGTTGGAGTTAAAAGCCCCCACCAAGTATCAAAGCGCCCTAGGGTACATTCCCCCTTTTTCTTTAAGTTATTTTCTTAAATAAGCCTAAATGATTAGACTTCGCCTTTTTTCTTTAAATTATTTTCTTAAATCAGCCCAAATGCTTAGACTTGGCCTTTTTTCTTTAAATTATTTTCTTAAATCAGCCAAAATGCTTAGACTTGGCCTTTTTTTCTTTAAATTATTTTCTTAAATCAGCCCAAATGCTTAGACTTCGATGTCAATATTGATATTATTATTATTAATAAAATTAACTTATTAATTCTTAGCCTAGACTCTTCCTGGTCTAAACACACACTGAAATAATCCACAAAACAACCAATCGTCCGTTTTCTTTACATGACCGCACCATATTTTCGCAGAAAACCGTGCATCACGTGTTTAAGGAATTCGGAGTTTGACGGATTTGTGTGATTGCAAGGCACACAAAAGCTTCACACTGCCCTCAAATTCAAATCCTTCAAGTTCTATGCAGTCTACATCTCATAGTTGCATTTGGAATTTGGGTCGAGGGTTTAACTCAGCACATCCGCAGTGGGTAAGAAAGGAATCTGCGAAATTCGTTGTGGACAGTGAAGGAGGTGGGTTTTGCATGTTTCTCAACATTTGGAGGGCAATCGACTTGAGTTAAAAGAATAAATATGCCTCAGGAGTCGGTTACGAATCGTTACATGGCAAAGCTTGGGATGGCCCCCCAGCAAATCAGTTGGGACGAGTCTCTCACATTCGACGAGGTCGCCAAATTCTTCTCGGTCCCCATTGCAGAAGCTGCTAACATCTTAGGTACGAATTATCTTTGCTTTTATCAATTAATTAATTCATTTGCATATCCCTACTACATGTAAAAATCTGTTAATTTCCATCCATCTACTTCACATCCACTCGCTCATATGAATGAATAGGTGCAACTCCTCTGGCTAAATATTCATCTAACAATGTACAAAGTATCAAATTTGGCCGAATAGAGATTATTTATATTAATAAACACGTGGGAAAAACAATTTTCTTAGTTCGATGGTAAAATAGGGGAGTTTCATACCCCTCTCCAAGGTTCAACTTCCCTTACACAAGCGCCTTCAATTCGCCTTTTTCTGTAGTCGGGGCGAGATGGAAGTCTTATGCGAATTTGCAAAATATATACTCCTCCTTCATCTCAGCCAGAGGGAGTTTTTCAAGCGTTTTAAATTGGCTATGTTCCATTGTATTACTCCCATATTATTAGGGAAAGGCACTCTTAAAAAAATTGGAAAAAGGAATATTATTCCAAATAGTCATAGAATAAATATTAAAATACTGATTTTATTTGAGAATAATCATTATTTGAAAGAGCGAAGTAAATTGGCCCATCAAATGTTAGAGAGTCCCGAGTCCCAGTTGCACAAAACACTAAGTAAACATGCAAAATAAGTAAAGTGCTTTGCAATGATCATTGTGTTTATGATTACAGATAATATAATTTATTAATTTGTACAAAGCTTTAGAGGCAAATGCACTAATAGTTTTCAATTCCTTGTGGAGCAAAAGCTCTTGTCTAAGCTAGTATGGGTAAATGGAATCTATTTCTTAAAAATCATCAAGGATTTGCACCTATCACAATCCAGAAGACACCACTCGGACATTTTGTCCAGCCTATTGCTGGCTGTAGTGTACTTAAAAGCAAATCATTTAGTGTGAGGCCAGGACTTATCTGCAGTCCTTACCAGATCTATTCTTCCCTCCTTTCTTTTTCTTATTTTTGGGAGGAGCTTTTATGATCTTGCCAACCATTCAGTTTTTCCTTGAGCTAGATTATCTCTTCATTGTTCCTGTTTTGACTCTTCCTGATTATTTCTTTTCCCTGTCAACTCCATCCTATGGAGTCTCTTAAATTTAGGATTTTCTCTTATTTTGTCTGATGCCTAGAATTTCATTTATCTCTCTAACTTCATTGTCTTCAGATTCTCCCATTGAGAAACTTTCTCCATCTACTCCCTCTCACCTTCTTCATTTCAAGTTTGTGGTGAGATTTCTAAGCTTGTCCTTACATGTCCTTAATGCCCCATTTTCGTTCTTTATTCTCAACATTCCCTACGTTTTTTATCAACTTCTATCTTAATCACTCTACTTCTACATGTAGTCGGCCTCATCTTCATAAATATTAAATAGTTTTAATAAAGATAAATATATAGATACAGATAAGATAATTTGATTTTATTAATGTCAGACAAATGATCACAAAAGTAAGATACATATCAACATAAGTTCAGCCACATTTAGTCATTGCCTCATCTTTACATATCTTTAATAAAATAAATATACCAATAAGATAAAATAAGATAATGATCACAAAATAACGATCACTAAATTAGTACTAAATTAGTTCATTGGGACTAAAATAGGCACAGCCAGTCTAAATACAATGCAGGAGTGCGAAAGCAACTTGAGTCATTGATCATTGTGAAGGGGCGAATGCACTCTTAGTCTTAGATGATGTGCTCCAAGGAGTGGTTAGCATTGAGAGGGCTTGCTTGTATGATCTTGAGGGGAACACACAAGCAAGGAAGTCTAACTCTTTTAACATCCAAGGCAGTGGACTGAGGGGTGGTGCACTGGATGGGGGTGGGAGCATGATTTTGTGGTTGCCTGGAATTGGCTTGTCTATTGAGTTGGTGGTGTACTCCCTATGTCCATGAATTCCAACTCCTCATGAGTTCCAAGGTGGTTGATCAACCTTCCAAGGGAGGGGGTCGAGGACGAGATGTAATGTGATATTGCATCGATTTGGATTTCGAATTTTCAGGAATCTTTGCTTGCTGCTTGTTGCCTTGAATAGACAAGACAACTTAAATGTCTTAAGTTGGAGGCCTCCAACTTGGATAAGACATGTAAAGACTGGGATCTATGTCCAAATACTTCCCTCATAAAGAGGAAAAGACATCTTTGGTTGGGGTAGAGGAAGAAAGTGGAAAGGGAGCTCCTTGAGTCCTGAAATAGACAATAGTATCTCCATTTGATCTCATAGTAGATGGGGCTTTGAAAAATAAGATGGTCCTTTGCCTTTAACTCAAGTGACATAATTAGCAAACCTTATTTTGACATTGTAGGAGTCCACTTAAAACTCACCAAGGGGGATCCGAGGGCATGTGTCTAATGTTTGCATGTGTACAAAGGTCATGCAATAAGGCCATCTCTTAGCTCAAGAAAATGCTCAACACAAAAGGCCATCTTAGGGCTGAGACCCCTCGAAGGTGTGATCTAGGTGACGTAGATATACTGTTTATTGATGTCCTCTATGATAAACCGGTTTAGATCTCGCTTGTATAGCAGGAGGTGGCTTGGTGCGTTAAGGGAGTTCTTGAAGAGGGGAAGATAGTCTGTAGGTATGGAAACCCACTGCCCTAGATCTCAAAACCATAGAAGACTGTAGTGTTGATGATTGTGTCCAAGAGTTGCATATTGGATGAGATATCAGGGAACTGGTTATGGAAGCACTAGTTCTCATGAAGGACAAGGGAGCCATATCCTTTGTTGAGTCAAGGTTGGTGGGTGTGTCTTATGTTGAGACGAGGTCCTCTGAAATTAACTCCCATATGTGTAAGTTTAGTGATCTTGGTCTCTTCCCCTAGGAAGTAAAAATGGTAATTTGATAGGGCATGCTTCGACACATTGAAGCTCATTACCTTGGTTTTATCCAGGTTGATTGTCAATTAGTGTAGGTCATAGAAATCAGATTAAGCATTGATTTGTCTCTGTAGGCCCTCATGAGAAGAGGCCAACATGATCAAATCATCGACAAAAAGAAGAGATATCAACACGTGGTGTAGAAGACAACCACCATCATCTTGAATATGCTCCCAGAGACAAGACTCTAGATTATCAATGTGGATACCAAAAGGAGTCGGAAAGAGAGGGTTTGCTTAACCCTGATTGTGCCATGAATGAAGTTTGAAAGATCGTGGGTTGTATGGGGACGATGAAAAACCATCTCATAGAGTCTCATGATGGCAACTAAGAGGAATTATCCTTAAAAACTTGCTTATCCCAGAAATGTAAGAGGAAATTTGGGAGTTACCCTAAAATAGGGAATGAGGAGAACTCCATTGTCTCTGGATCAAACTTAGGAAACTACTCCATTGCTGTTCTAACCCAACCATAGAACTATGGTCCTTCATCCTAGCTCTTTTAATTCTAGAGGGCTCCAATAACTAGGAACAAAATATAATCCTCTTGAGCATATGAAAGGACTCGAGAATTATCTTTCTTTACTATCCAAGTCATTTGCAAACCTCTAAATCATTCACCGAGGGCCAATACCTGTTTAATCTACAATTTAGGCCTATGTTTAGAAACTCTTCACTATTGCTACCTCTCTTGCCTTGATGTGTAGAACTGGAACAAACTCTACATTTTCACAAAGGAACTTTTTGCTTGCAGGACTTGTGTTTCAAACTCTGATCTTGAGCCATCATGTGTAAGGGCAACTTTGAATGAAGGCATTGTAGTTTTCTCCCAAATCCTTGTAGATTTTGATAAATCTGAAAAAGAAAGGTGAGACAAACACACCTAGAATCTGTTGATGATTATAGCTTGGACAGGTGCTTTTGCATAGGCTAGGTGTCAAGCATGTAGAAGTTGTCCAAATACCTCTCTAGGTTCTTGTTTGAATGTTTATTTCCTAAGTTCAACTTATGAAAAGCACATTGATTAATCGTTTTAATTAATGTTGGCTAATGACTAAAATTTTCCAAAGTGAAAATTTAAGTGAACTTTAGATTAAGTCATAACCGTTGATCTTAAGTGAGGCTTAGGATTTAATCTTAGCCATCCATTACTTTGGAGATTAAGGGTTAGGGTTTTAGTCATTGAAATGCTATAAAAGAAAGCCTAAGGAGAGGAGAAAGACACACAACACAATATCATGTTGAGAGAGTGATTTTCTGAGAGAAGGGTGAGAGACTCAGTCGTTGGAGAGAGAGAGAGAGAGAGAGAAATGATTTGCATCAGGAAGATCCAGAGGAGAAAGAGAGGCTGATTTAGCTGATTTGAGAGAGATGGCCGATCTTTACTGTTGGAAGCGATCCGTATGACTGCTGTACAGGGTAATGCAATGGGTAGATTTGCTTAGTGAGTCAATTTGCCAGTATGCCAATTTCTCCAGGGGTCGATTTGTCCAAGAGAGAGCTATTTTCTCCAGAGGGGCCGATTTTCCCAAGTTGGCCGATTTTTGATTTTCTAGAGGGACTGAGTTATAGGTTCCATTGTAGTAAAATTTTGAATTTGTTTGTGAGCCAAGAATTAATAAAAGAGAACTTGAATGTTGGGTTTTCCCCTTTGGGGTTTTCCAGGGTAAATACTTGTGTCAATGCGGTTGATTTCCTGTTTTGTTCTGCTGCATCTTATTGGCTAAATATCAATGTATTTCTGTTCAATGATTTCAGCAGTAATCTACAACAGTATTTTATTTATGGGCATAAAATATTATTTGAGAACAGAAATCAGATCTGGTATTGAGAGCCCTTGTAAGCTTGGAAATTATTTGAATGAAAAGCTGATTTGAAGGGCATAAATTCTGTGCATGTGTTTTTTGAGTAGATCTGTTTTCCTTTGGTATTGCTTCTGCTATTTAAAATTTCTGTTAATAGATCTCAGCAAGTATAAATAAATCAGTGAACTGCAATTTAATTTTCAGCAATGAAAATCACTAGGAGTTGTTTATCTAGAGTCGGGGTTAGTAAAATTAGCAGTTTTCTTGCCAAACATGCCTCACAAACTCCTTTCTCTTCTTTAATTTGAGGCAATTCATTCACCAAGTCATTTTTATCAAGTAATCCCAAATATAAATAGTTCAACTGGCCATACCTTTCATGCTAAAGTTGATTTTTTGAAGTAGAGCATGTCAAAAAAGATGCTTGTTTGTTTGGAACACCTTTAAGCTTTTACATAGCATTGCTTCACACTCTTCTAGCAATAATTTTATTATTGTGGTCTTAATCAGAATTGTTTCTTGTAAGAAATAACAGTAAGATTGTCATCCTGCAATTTTACTAATAGATAATAAATTTTCCTTTAAGCTAGGAATATAAAGGACACTTTGTATATTTTTGGCATTATCTCTTGAAACTCATAGAGTTATTTTGCCTCTACCTTTTACTCCACATTGTTACCACCCAAAACAATAACTTTATTGTCACATCTATCAATCTTGGAATAAAATTCTCTCTTACTAGTTGTGTTTGGTAGCGCTTGAATCAATATACCAAACACAATGTGTGCAACAAGTTCTGTGTGTATCTTCTTAAATTGCCTATGCAATCACTTCAAAAACATAATGCAAATCACTAACACTTATTATATCTTTAGAAATTTGTGCTCTTAAGAATTTTATAACAAAAATTATTGTGTACCTTCTCAAATTTTGAAATTTGCTAGATTGAATTGATCGATCTTAAGCTCAATTGCCAATGTCTCAGAATTGAATGATGCAAAGTCGTTTCAAAGTGATGTTGCTCGCCATTTAGGTCTATACTAATGTGGATCAGGTTTTGATGGTGATGCCATGAACATTCAAGTCTATGTTGCCGTGGGTTCAATCTTCTTCTATAGTTGCTTTTTTTTATTGATAGCCGGGTCCGGCATCTTTTATCAATGCCGGACTTTGATTGGTAGCCATCGGTCTCTATTACAACCACCAATTATCTTCAAAATATTTTTTTTATGTCAAACTCACATCAAGGGTTTAATTTGCCTTTTTTTAACTGCTTTGACCCTTCCCTTTGCATTTTCTGTGTACACAAGTATGATGTGTCATCCTCCACATGTGTCAAACATTGCCTTGACATGTTTCTCTGTAAATGTCTAACGACTCACTTAGTGGTGTGGCTTTGATACCATGTTAAACTAGACTATGGAGAGTATGTAAAAAGATAAAAGAGATGGAGAGATGGATATCATATTATATCATATGGAGAGATTGGTAGCCATCGGTCTCTATTACAACCACCAATTATCTTCAAAATATTTTTTTTATGTCAAACTCACATCAAGGGTTTAATTTGCCTTTTTTTAACTGCTTTGACCCTTCCCTTTGCATTTTCTGTGTACACAAGTATGATGTGTCATCCTCCACATGTGTCAAACATTGCCTTGACATGTTTCTCTGTAAATGTCTAACGACTCACTTAGTGGTGTGGCTTTGATACCATGTTAAACTAGACTATGGAGAGTATGTAAAAAGATAAAAGAGATGGAGAGATGGATATCATATTATATCATTATACTTAGAAATGACATACAAGGATGTTGTATATATATTATATATCAATCAAGTTCCCTTATTCTCATTAGGAACTGCTCACCTAATCTCAATGATATAACATTAATTTAAATGTCATTTACTACATATGACTTTTTTTTCCTTGGAAGCAACTCCTCGGAAATTCCCAAGCACTCCCCCCCATTCCGAGGATGGTACCCAATACAAAGTGGGCGACATAGACTTAGTGCATCTGATCCCATAGGAATCAAACTGGTCATTTGCACAGTGCATCAGATTACTAGCAATGTCCTAGCAACAATGGTGCCAATTGATTGAGCTAACGCTCAAGGCTATTTATTACATATGTGATATGACTTATTTCTCACTTTATTACATTGCATCATTACTCTTAGATACATCACATTTATTGCCCTTCGATAAATAAACATTACAATGTATAACAATATTAGGTCTTAAATGATGCATTGATATACAAGCTAATTTGGACATTCTCCTCTCTGAATATTTGACGCCTAGCTCAGGTTTGTTGTTCCCTGACATTTGGAGGCATTCGTCCTCTGTGATTGATGACTTGGGAGTTAATATACTTAATTGTAAATCATGTAGCTTGTGTGGTCACATGCTGCAGAGTTCCAACCATCTTCGTCTGTGCAGTTGCATATGTCTTGGGACCCTGCAACCTTGGTATTGCAGTTCTCTTAGGATGTCACAAATCCGGTTTGCAGTCTTCAACCAACTTACAAGTTGTCATGTTGCATCATGGGTCTGCTTGTAATTTGCGACTGTTTTAGCTCTCTGCAGGCTCTATGTACTTGCAGATTTAACCTTAGATGAATATTTGAATTTGAGAGCTGGTCATTGAATAGCATCTTAACTGAACTCCGAGAGATTAGAATCTTGATTGCCACTAGTAATTTTTAATGACCCCCCAACTACTGGAGCATGTCAATAACAGAGTTCCATTCAATCTTGTCACAAGCCTCATCAAAATCAATCCTTATAAATAAGGTTTTTATTTGCCTCCTATGTTGAGATAAGGTTGTTCCTTGATTGTACTTGTTTGCTCTGCTGATTATCTTGGGATCCTCCTCCTCTAACCTCTTAGACAACACCTTGGCTAGAATTTTGTTAGCACTAAGCACATTCAGAGAGGTGATGAGTCATCAACTTCTAACCATAGTTCTATTATGATCCCATCTTAGTTTGTGTCCAAACAACTTTCAAAGGCTTCTTCACATATTCTGAATAGGTCAGAAGGGTGTCAGTAGCAAGGGCTTCTTCGCATATTCTGAATAGCAATTCAATGTTGTTCCATGTACACCATTAAATTTCAACTGAAAGCTCATCTGTACTTGGAGAAACTTGAAGCTTGAAATGCTTCTTGAGCATGCTTCATTTATTTCAAAGTATATCGATGAGCATTAGATAGATTATGGATTGCCGAAGGTTGTCTCGATTTTTTCAAAATTAAGCAAGTTCAGCTGCCATTCAAGCCTCATTCGCCAGATGATTTTTGCCATGGAATAAATGAGAAGCTATTGGCTTCATTGATGAGTTTGATTAGTTTCTTACTATTTATTCTGTTTCATTTAAATGGTATGGTATTGCGAAAGTTTGTATACAGGATCTCCTGATTGGTCATATGCATAACTTTGGATGAACATAAGAGGGTAAATATTTCTTAACTGTCGATTATTGAAATTCTCTTTGTATACCATGCAAGAAGTGATCGTTAGTGATTGAGAGAACAAGCTCATGCTGAAATTTCCGTATATTAGTTTATTTAATGCAAAACAGAAATTTCACCTTTATCCTAGAGGTTTCATGGATTTTAACCCTGTGAATTTTCAGCCTTAGGAGTGTTACGAAATACAAACAAAACAGCAGCGGCTGTGGACAAAATTCCATTACTTCTTTACATTTTCTAACACATGGTGAATAGATTCTGCACTGTAATATAATTCCTAAAGGAAACTAAAAACAACAGAAACCAAACACCTATCAAAACAACTCTTAAGTACTAGATGCCAAGCAAGCACCCAGCTGAGGTCAAGCAACCTGAGTAAGCCATCTCTAATGTGCAAATCCATCATGGAACATATCCCATGTGCAAATCCATCATGGATCTTCTAGGGGTTGAACTACACCATGTACCCAAAATCTCGTGAAGCACCCTCAAACATGGTGTAACACTTTTAGAGTAACTTGATAGTTAACACTCCCTCTTTATGAGGAAGCGTTTTCACCAACACCTGTTGACTCTCTCTGCAACTCCACCAAATCTGTCATGTACAAATCTGTACCAGCTACAGTCTTTGAATCAACCTCTGTATCTTGAAAAGCATTTTTCACTCATGCTATCACAACATCTTGATCCTGCAAAGAATATTGACCACCTGTGAATCTGAAGGAACATAGCCTTGGAACAAAAGCAACCTCCAAATTTCATTTTCCAAATCAACATCACCGGCCATAATCTTTGGAAACCATATCCTGAGTTGTAATGGACATCTTGCAAAGATAATAACATCTGCATACAAGGTCAAAACAAGTGGATCACATCTATCAAATTCACAAGGACAGAAATTTGCACGAGTTAACTCATTGATCCTGAAATAGAATGCTCGTTGTATAGGACCATAGGTAACAATCCATGCAAGGCCATCAACAACCTGTCAACATGAGCTCTTGTGCACCTCAAATGTTTTGACAACTGAAACAATCTAAACTAGGTCAACTTCCTCATCTCGAGAGAATCCTTTGGTTGTTAGAAAGTGGCAACAAGGAAGGTCTTCTATCATTGCACGTGTCCTTGCATGCTAGAAGACATAAAACATGAAGCCAAATGGATTAATGCCTTTATCCAAAGTTTAGACTTAGGAAAAGTGCATTATGTGATCTAATTATTAATTGACTTAATGGAGTTATTTTTTATAAAGTTAAAGTGAAAATAATTTAAGTGATGGCTAATCTAATCTTGACCATTGATCTCACGGGAGGATCTCATCCATTGATCCATAGTGGGAAGTTAGGGTTTTCGCTTGGCCATTGAGTTAAAAGGAAGATTGATTTGGTGGAGAGGACACATATACACACGGGGAGATTTCTTGCTCATAGCTTTTCAACCGGAGAGTGAGAAAGACAGTTTGCAGGAGAATTTTACAGAGGGTGAGATTGAAGAACCTCTATCTAGAGATTGAAAGGACAACTTGGGCAAATCAAAGAAGCCATGCAAGCTTACACGGAGGCCATATTGGGTGATGTAGGCCGACCGTACCAGCTGATGCAGAGGGCCGTACGGGTGAGGCCGTACGTGTAGCAGAGGCCGTACTGACAGCAGGGCCGTACGCTGACGCAGGGCCGTACATGCTGACGCAGAGGCCGTACGGTTTTGTGGGGTTTTCTCTGTGGGTTTCGGTTGTGCAATTTTGCTAGGTTGGGTAAAATCGATTTCTAGATTGTACTGTTCTATATCTTGCTAATAAAATATCTTCTCAGACTGCTGCATCGGTTTTCCCATCTTGGGTTTTTCCGGGGGTTTTCAAACCCAAAAATATTGGTGTCTCTATTGATGTGATTGTTGTTCTATTTCTCTCAGTATTTATCTTTTTGCTGCAATATTTGTGAAGAAATCCATTTGTGGTTATTAGTAATTATTTGGGGTTAAATTTAAAATAACTTGCATACTGTGGCTCAAGATTGGGTTTGAAGGAAATTTACATGGTACCAGAGCTCTTCTAGGCAGATTCGAGAGAAAGCAGCAGTTGTTGGATAGATCAGGGGCAAATCTATTCTAGGGTTTAACAGGTACACTTCATTATGGCCGTACAGTTGAGAGTCGATGATAGACTCCAGGGGGCACATAACTTTCCTACATGGAAAGAGAGGATCACGAGGATCCTAGATTTAGTGATGCTAAGGAGCACATTGACGACTAGAAGGTTGCACCCACAGATCCAACAGAGTTGGCAAGATGGAAGAAGGTAGATTCTAGAGCCACGTTGATCATCTTGGATGGGGTGAAGGATCACATAGTCCCTCACCTTTCCGGGAAGAAGACCGCATTGGAAATGTGGAAGGCTCCGGAAAGCCTTTACCAGAGTAAGAACGAAAACCAGAAGATGGTGCAACAGGAAAGGCTACGTAGTATCAAGATGGCCAAGGGAGAAGGAGTGGTGCTTTATCTCACAAGGCTCACACATATCAGGGATGAGCTTGGAGTAGTGGGCTCTAAGATTGAAGATGAGGAGCTAGTTCGGATAGCCCTCAATGGCTTTTCTAAGCCATGGGACGTCTTTGTCAAAGGTGTGGTGGGTAGGGAGAAGCTCCTTGACTGGCAGAGATTGTGGGATGACTTTGTGCAGGAGGAGATCCGCATGGGTCAAGGTTCAGGTTCATCCAATGGTGCCCCACAGATCGTGGATGAAGAGGCTCTAGCCCTAGCAGGCAAAGGCAAGGGCAAGGAAAAGAAGAAGGGTGGTAAGAAGAACATTGACATGTCAAAGGTCAAGTTTTTCATCTGCCACAAGCATGGACACTTTGCTTCCCAGTGCCCAGATAGGAAGAAGAAGAATAACACACAGATGGCAAGTTTTGCAGAGGTGGATGAGTTCAGCAAGAGTTTTGATGAGGACTTTTGCTTGATAGGTTGCATGGCAAGCTCTATTAGCAGCAACATCTGGTACATTGATAGCGGAGCATCTTGTCATATGACAGGACAAAGAGCATTCTTCAAGAGCTTGCAGGAGGGTGGAGTAAAGATCCACATTGAGTTGGGAGATGATGCGCAATATCAGGCACAGGGAGTTGGTATTGTTTCGTTTTAGAGGGAGTTTGGCAAACCCCTCAGTTTTGCTGACGTATTATATGTTTCGGGGTTGACGAAGAACTTCATATCGGTTTCCACCTTGGAGGACAAGGGTCTTCTAGTGACTTTCCGGGATAGGAAAGTGTATATCAGGCTCAAGGGGTCAAATCAGAAGTTGGATTGGATAATTGGGGTCCGGAGCGGGAAGATGTATAGATTACACTTTGAGCCTGCAAAGGCTCTATTTAGCAACAACAACAGTTAGAGTGAGCTGTGGCATAGGAGGATGGCACACTTACATCATGGAGCACTGAGGCATTTGAGACAGGCAGTTATTGGAGTTCCTCTAGTACAGGAGGAGAAGCATAACCACTGCAAAGGTTGTGCATTGGGGAAGAACATCAAGAAGCCTTTCCCACAGAGTGAGCACAAGTTTAAGGGGACCTTGGCCTTGGTGCATTTGGATGTTTGCGGACCGATGAGCGTCCACTCTTTCAGTGGCTACAATTATTGCGTCACATTCATTGATGACTATTCCAGGAAGACCCGGATCTATTTCCTGAAGGCCAAGTCAGAGGTCTTTGAGCGGTTTCGGGAGTTCAAGACTCTCGTGGAAAACTAGACAGGAAGGAGGATTCAGATATTGAGGACGGACAACGGGGGTGAGTACACCTCCAAGGAGTTCTTGGAATACTGTTCATTAGAGGGAATCAAGAAGGAGCTTACAGTTCCTCACACCTCGTAGCAGAATGGAGTGGCGGAGAGGAAGAACATGACACTAGTTTGTGTAGCCAAGGCCATGATATTTGATCAGGGATTGCCACTATTCCTATGGGCCAAGGCATTTCAGACTGCAGTATATGTCCAGAATAGGTGTACTCACATAGCGTTGGGGAGGAAGACACCTGAGGAGGTATTTATAGGCACTAGACTCGATGTGAGTCATCTACGCATATTTGGGAGTGTCTGCTATTGTCACATTCGTGCTGACACTAGGAAGAAGCTGGACCCTCTGGTGAGAAGGGTCTACTAGTTGGTTACAACGAGACTTCTAAGGCATACAGGGTATATATTCCTGCTCGTAAGAGGATCATTGTGAGTAGGGATGTCCAGTTTGATGAGGACAGGGCCTTACGAAGATCTATGGACTTACCAGCATAGGAGTAGCCAACACAAGACTCGAGAGTTAAGTTGGAGGAGCCACAGGTACAGGTACAGACACAGGGCACATGATCTAGTGGTCAGAGGGAGTCAGGTGGAAAGGATCCTTCGGTCATTGACTTGGAGGATGAGCTACAGCAGGAGGAGGATATCCAGCAGCTGCAACAGGTAGACACTAGGTCACGACCTAGGTGGTACAGGTCCACAGTTCAGGATTCCATGCAGGTGACTCTTCCACAGAGCTCCATGAGGCGGAGCAAACCACCAGATAGACTTAGCTATATGGCACTGATGATTCTGAGCCTTCCAGTTTTGAGGAGGTTGCACAACATGATGTGTGGCAACTTGGCAAGAGGCCATGGTTGAGGAGTATGACTCCATCATGAAAAACCAGGTATGGGAGGTTGTCCCAAGGCCAGAAGGCAAACGGGTGGTTGGATCTACAAGGTAAAGCATGCAGCAGACGAAAGTGTGGAGAAGTATAAGGCACGTTTCGTGGCGAAGGGGTTTTTGCAGAAGGAAGGTATTGACTATGAGGATACCTTCGCCCATGTTGCTAGATATTCTTCTATTCAGACTATTTTCTCATTGGCAACAGAGATGGGTTGGCGCGTTCATCAGATGGACATAAAAACTGCCTTCCTCAACGGAGTTATTGAGGAGGTATTTATTGAGCAGCTAGAGGGGTTCGAGGTGGAGAACAGGGAGTCGCATGTATGCAGGTTGCAGAGAGCTCTTTATAGGCTCAAGTAGGCACATTGGGTATGGTACTCGAGGATTGATAGCTATCTACAGGAGATGGGATTCCAACGGAGTGAGGCATACCACAACCCGTACTTCTTGTCAGGTGAGGTACCTCTCATACTGGTGTTATATGTAGATGATCTCTTTCTTACAGGAGATGAGAGGCTGATCGGGGACTGCAAGTCCAATATTGCAGTAGAATTTGAGATGAAAGACCTTGGGTTGATGCATTACTTCCTAGGTCTAGAGGTTTGGCAGAGAGATGGGTGCTTCTTCATTGGTCAGGGGAAGTATGCAGTCGATATCTTGAAGAGATTCAAGATGGAGGACTGTAGATCTATGTCCACGCCTCTAGTTACCAACTAGAGGAAGATTGATGCATCAAGTTCAGAGGAGTTTGATCCTACATTGTATCACCAACTTATCGGGTCACTTATGTATCTAGTCAACACTCGACTAGACATTAGCTTTGCAGTCAACTCTTTCAGTCAGTTCATGGTAGACCCTCAGAGAGTGCATTGGACAGCTACGAAGCATGTGCTTCGCTAGATCAAAGGCACAGTGCAGTATGGATTGGTTTATGAGCGCAGTGGGAGTATACAGTTAGTAGGGCTTCACGGATGCTGACTGGGCAGGATGTGTAGAAGACAGGAAGAGCACTTCAGGTTGTTGCTTTAGCATTGGGTCAGGGGTTGTCTCTTGGTTTAGCAAGAAGCAGAAATCAGTTGCATTGAGCTTGGCAGAGGCTGAGTACATGGCAGCCAGTATGGTAGCATGTGAGGGGATGTGGTTGAGAAAGTTGCTCTCAGGGTTATTTGAGTGTGAGTTGGAGACTACGGTTGTTCACTATGACAATCAGTGGCATTAACCTATCTGAGAATCTAGTGTTCCATGACCGGAGCAAACACATAGACATTTGGTATCACTTCCTGAGAGACTGTGTACATAGAGGAACCATTCAGTTGGAGTACATTCAGACAGATGAGCAGGTGGCAGACATATTCACCAAGGCACTTTGTAGGCACAAGTTTGTGAAGTTCAAATACAAGTTGCGGTTGCTACCGAATCCCTTCCTCGTTGAGAGGGAGTGCTAGAAAGTGGCAACAAGGAAGGTCTTCTATCATTGCATGTGTCCTTGCACGCTAGAAGACATAATACAGGAAGCGAAATGGATTAATGCCTTTATCCAAAGTTTAGACTTAGGAAAAGTGCATTATGTGATCTAATTATTAATTGACTTAATGGAATTACTTTTTATAAAGTTAAAGTGAAAATAATTTATGTGATGGCTAATCTAATATTGGCCATTGATCTCACCGGAGGATCTCATCCATTGATCCATAGTGGGAAGTTAGGGTTTTCGCTTGGCCATTGAGTTAAAAGGAAGATTGATTTGGTGGAGAGGACACACATACACACAGGGAGATTTCTTTCTCATAGCTTTTCAATCGGAGAGTGAGAAAGACAGTTTACAGGAGAATTTTACAGAGGGTGAGATTGAAGAACCTCTATCCAGAGATTGACAGGGAAACTTGGGAAAATCAAAGAGGCCGTACAAGCTTATGCAGAGGTCGTACTAGGTGACGTAGGCCGACCGTACTAGCTGACGTAGAGGGTTGTACAGGTGAGGCCGTACAGACAGTAGGGCCGTACGCTACAGCAGGGCCGTACGCTGACGTAGGGCCGTACACGTTGATGTAGAGGCCGTACATGCTGATGCAAGGGCCGTGTGATTTTGTGGGGTTTTCTCTGTGAGTTTTGGTTGTGCGATTTTGCCAGGTTGGGTACAACGATTTCTAGATTGTACTGTTCTATATCTTGCTAGTAAAATATCTTCTCAGATTGTTGCACCGATTTTCCCATCTTGGGTTTTTCCGGGGTTTTCAAACCCAAAAATATTGGTGTCTCTATTGATATGATTGTTGTTATATTTCTCTCAGTATTTATCTTTCCGCTGCAATATTTGTGAAGAAATCCATTTGTGGTTATCAGTAATTATTTGGGGTTAAATTTAAAATAACTTGCATACTGTGGCTCAAGATTGAGTTTTAAGGAAATTTACATTGGTAACTAGAGCAAGAGTCTTATCATGGTTAACTCTCTCTCTTTCAGATTATCCAACAACTTGTCCCTGTTCTCTACAACACCCCCATCAATTGCAAGCCCTGAATCAATCACTTAAGCCCAAGGTTACATGAACTGTGGGTGCTACCAGAATCGGCTGAAGAGTTGAATATGGATTTGGCATTCATCCCAAAATTACGAATCGGGGATTCGGAACCGTAAACCTATTTTTTTATTATATATATATATATTTGAAAATTAAAATAAAAAATTTATAGTTTTATAAAAGTTCACAAATTTAAAATCATATACATAATAGATTCACGAATCATCAATTTTCATAATAAAATTTATCATCAATAAAAATAAAAATAATCCTTTTTATATAAAAAGAATAAGACTCCATTTGGATAATAAGTAAATAAAAATATATATGTCAATTGTATAATAGTCTAGTAAGTATTAATGAGGTGACTTGTAAAAATAAAATTAAAAATCAAAATGATGAGCATATTTAAAGTTTAGTAATTTTATAAAATAACTATATTTTGACTTGTAAAATAGTAAATATACTTATTTATCTATGAAATTTTAATCATGAACGGAATCTCATTATTAAAGTTCTTAGAACTCTAAAGTTCGATGAATATCCTATCTAATTTAGAGGAAATATTTCGATGAATCTCCAAGAAAATTTCATAAAAAAATGTTTGTTCCACCCACTTACTCCATAAATATATATACATACCACTAACAATGTAAAATCGTTGGCCTTTTTAAATATATATAACTTAAAGAGCTTGAGAGGATCAAGATTGCAGAGTGACTAACTCATGCCAAATAAATCAAGAGGCCGTGGTGATTTTTCATAATTTACAAATATGTTCAATTTTAAATGGATTTATGCGGGGCACTTGCACAAGTGTTTTAGATGTATTGTTGGTTTCGAATGATTGTTTAATTGTCCACTCACAATTGTGAAGTCTGCGGCAGCCTACTCTTTTTGGTTACCATTGTATTATATTGAAGGAATGAAGATGACTACCTCAAATAACATAGAGGAATCTCTGTCAACGGAGTTATAGAGGAATCTCTACCCCATATGGCAGCGGAGTTAACCTTCAACCAAGATCGCAAAGAGGAAACCCTCAATGGTAACTCTCTCTCGTCTACCTACACTATTTTTTAATTTTATTTTGTGTATTTTTTATAGTTTTAGGGGAATCGGTTCCCATTGGAGGAACCGCAGGATATGGTTCCTCCAATGGGAACTGAATCCCCTCCATTAGGATACCTAATCCACGTGAAGGAAACGAATCCCATGTCAGAGGAAACATGTCAAAAAACGGATACGGATCCTATATAGAAACATACCGAATCTTTAAGAATCGGATCTGGATCCGCGAATCCACGTTTCCCCGAAGATTTCGATACGGATTTGAACCCTAGGTGGTTGAATCCGGTAACTCTGCTTAAGCCACAATAGGTTTTGAACCTATTTGCATGACATCCCACCATGCATGTGCCTCCTCAAAGATAAAGGGCTCTTCTTTCCTTCACTTGAATGTACAAGTGCCACTAGATTAGCAAGTGGATTGAGAAGGCCACCCTCTCTCACCCTTCTAGCCAAAGTTCTCGTATTGTCTAGACTACAATCATTGATGGTGCATTGCTGTTCCACAAATGCAACTCTCCATTGTGCATCTATCATACAAGAAGTTGAAAGAAGATTCTTCTTGAATCCAGGAACTAACAGAACATTATCCAACTCAAGAACATCATGTAACGATATCTAAAAGGAAATGGATCTAACACCTCTCATAGGATAAGTAGCATCATCACCAAGCTCCACACTTCTGCCTCCCTTTTGCTCTTGGAACCTACTGAATAATGACTTGTCATATGTCATATTTCTTGAAGCTTCTCTATGCACATACCATCCGATACTAGACATACTGTTAGACGACAAGCAAGAGACCAAAGCTATATCTATCCTAAAAAATTTGTAATATGAAGAAGATCCTCCATCTATCACAAGTGAAATAGACATTGGCATCTACTAGAACAAATCAACCATCTATCGCAAGCCCTCTTAAGTATCTCACTTGCTGAAAATAAAACCATGTCGGTTAATAATTACATGAATCTACAATCTATCATTGGCAACCCTTGGAACAAATTAACCACCTATCATACGTCCTCTTAGGCATGGCACTCGCTGAAAACACTTCCATAACAACCATCAATGTAGTAGTTCCATCATCTCTTATCATAAGAGGAACCCATCAAAACCTCTCATAGGTGCATGTGCTCAGCTAAAGCAACGTAGGGTGTTACGTGGTACCAGTACCAACGCACCTTCAGATATGTGTCCAAGAGGAGAGGGTCGTTCTCTTCTTCAGGACCATGATGGGTATTATCCAGCGTTTTTTTGAGTGGTGGTTGTGGCCGGACCCTTTGGTCCTTCTCTTAGGAGTGCTATGGCTTAGTGGCATTGTTGACTACCTCATTATAGGGCTTGTAGCCCTGAGGTTGGTGTCCGAGGCTCCTAGGGGTGGGTCACTGGGTCACATGACCCCCCAATTGTTTTCTACTCCGGTGACATTTCTTCCAGCTTGAGGCCCTTGCTTCTCCTCTAGGTCACCTTAGGAACATATCCTGTTCCTTTTCAGCTGACCGCCCTCTCTCCTTGGGCCAGTTCCAGTGATGATGTCATCTTACCATTCAGGCCATACTGCTTGTTTTGGGGGGGGCATTGAGGGATTATTAGCATTGTTGGGGTTAGATGGGGCATGACGTCCCCCCTGGTTACTCCATCCTTCAGCTCATAGCAATTTGCTCTTCTAGCTTGAGGCTCTTGTCTCTCCTCCAGGTCACCTTAGGAACATATCTTGTTCCTTTTCAGCTGAACGCCCTCTCTCCTTGCGCCAGTTCCAGTGATGACGTCATCTTACCATCCAGGCCGTACTGCTTGTTTTGGGGAGGGGCGTTGAGGGATTATTAACATTGTTGGGGTTAGATGGGGCATGACGTCTCCCCTGGTTACTCCATCCTTCAGCTCAGAGCAATTTGCTCATTTGTAGTTATTTTAGTCATTTTTAGGTCACCTAGGGAGAAAATACCCCAGGTTACCCACATATATGATTATTTTATATTATTTCATGTTATATTTTTAAGTTGACATTTTATATTTTTAAATTGACATTTTAATGGCATGTCGGCCTGGTTATTTTTGTAAAGTGAGTTGAGAAACATAAATACAACTCCTCACTTCATTTGTAAATCACAACTCATGGGATAAAACTCAAATATGTTACTTTTTTACCCTAGATAGCTTTTTTTGGAGTGATGCGCACCTCTTGGAGTACACTCTTGCTCTTGTGGATGAAATTGGATGTTGTCTTTGGTTTGTTCATGCTCGGTGGATGTGAGAATTGTTGGAAGAACACATGCTCAAGTAAGTCTAGTCTTTTTAGCCTTGCTTGTTGAAAGGTAGGTGAATTTCTTGCTTTTTGAATGATTGAGTGGTGGCCCTAGGGCTGCATGTTTTCTGAATACGGCCTTTGTCTACCTTCTATCCTCTTCACATGGTGGAAAACGCTCCCTAGAGGAGGTTTTCCCAAGTTTAGCCTTGGATCTCCAATTTTGCCCTAGATTAGGGTCTTATAACGAACCCTAGAGGTTGTCATAAGAAGCCCTAATTTAGTAGACAAGGAGAATTTACTCCAAGAGGAATTTACTCTAGGGCTAGGGTTAAGGGTTTCATCCATTAAAACCCTAGTTATCAACTTTTACCAAATTTATCTTGCATTTTCATGTGTAATTTTGTTTTTTCATGTTAAAATTAGGGTTAGAATTAGGTTTTGCAATTTTATGTCTGAAACCCTAAAAATCATTTTTTTTTCAATTTTGGGCCTCCTTAAACTTTCGGCCCTCCCTCCTACAAATTTAGCCTGCCACCTTTATCCCCAAAAATCCTAGGGCGAAATTTTAGGAAGCCCCAAAAATGTAAAAAATTTTAAAATTCTAAAAAAAAACCTAAAAACAGTCCTAACCCTTAATGCTGCCCTCAAACAATCCTAAACTGTCTTAAAACCCTATCGGCCTCCCCCTTTTCCTCTACTCTTGACCTCGGCCCTCATTTCTAGGCCTGCCCTAGGCTAGAGCAGCCTTTGGGAAGCCTTTTTGTAGGCTGTAACAGCCAATGTTGTATATATCGTCTCGGGGAAAGTATCAGCGAGGGTCCAAAATATAACTTCTCGGTGGTATTGGCGGAAAATATTGGAAAATCTCGGAAAATGTCGCAAGACCTCAAAAAAATACAAAAATACTCATTTGTTTTCAAAATTTTAAACATCGAAAACAACAACAACATCAAATAGACACATTGCTACATAAATATGATGATACATCTAGTAAATAAAATACATAAGATGTCGAGTGGTCACATATCGTTACTAAACTGAAAATTCTAAAACATGTTCATGATAGGATGGTACAATACCACATCAAATGCTCAAAATAAATGTGTCTCATGAGATGAATCATCATGAGGCATCTATAAACTAAATAGTACATGATACAATGAAAATGATAGATCATAGGAATCCGAATCATCGATTCCCTCTACCCCTTTTACGGGCAAAGGGCACCACTCTTCCTTTGGAAGCAGTAGGTGGTTGTGGAGGTACTCGGGGTGAGATTGAAGTGAAAGCTCTAATTGAGTCCATATATTCATTGCACCACCATATAAAATCATCAAACGCTAAGAACCACTAACTACGATATAATAAAGAAGGGTTTGAGTGTAGGTCTAGACTCTAGACCATAAAAAGAGTCATGGAAGGATACTTGCCAAATTTCTTAGGGTTTGTTCCTCTTATTCAAAGGTTTTGTGTGTCGATTTAGCATTCGTTGTTATCTATTTTGATGCAAACTACATCATGCTGCCATTGTTGTAATGTTCCCTGCATCTCTCCATTACAACAGTCATTGTTTCCACTCAAGCCACCATTCGATTGAATTAAACAGGAAGTATAGTATCCAAAGATTAAATTAAACAAAACTCCAAATGATTGCCTTCAAATTTGTGGGTAGTTGTCTCTATTAACCACCGTCGAGGGTACTTCTCTAGCTCTCTCACACTTTTGAAATCAAATAATGAACCCCCAAAACCCAACCTGCGGACTTAAAACACAATTCTGGGTGATTTTTTTGCAATGTTTTTCAGCAGACCGATATATACCTTTAACTCGTGATTTTTTCGAATATATCGGAAATATCGGGATTGTGTCGCGATACATTCATTATATCGGAAATGTCGCGATATTTTCAATCCAATATATCGGACAAGGGAAAATCTCGGCGATATATCCGATATATCGCCAATATGTGCAACAATGGTAACAACCTCCTAGCAGCCTTCTTTTACTGCTGTTTCAACTTTCAAGTCTGCAATAAACCAGCATAGATCCATCTTAAACCCGTATCTATCAAGCACCGAGAGGGATCCAATTTCTTGAGGTGTTTTTCATTTTTTAAATTTGAACTCAAGAAATTTGATCTCTCTTGATTGATAGATCCGGGTTTAAGTTTTAAGTTTTTATTTTATAAACGAACATCTATTTTTTAATTACTTTTCATGATATTTTATTTTATGAACCAACATGGATTTTTTTTAAATACTTTCCATAATTTTTTATTTTATGAGCCGACATGAATTTTTTAATTATTTTGTTACATCATAAACATAACGTTACATCACACACGTTACAACATCTCCCCCATACTGGGCTGTAGAGCACCTTGTTTCACTCGGTGCAATTACAGACTGTCCACCATTTGACAGTCCTAACACCTGCTGCACAGTCAACACAAAACAACATTAAAAGTTAGCAAAGCTTACACCTATTACTGCTTAATCAATGACTGATTTCAATTCTGTTTACATGCTATTAGTGACACTTATCAGACTTTGATGAACTGTTTGTGCTACTAGAAGAGTGCTTTAAATTGAAGTTGTTTGGTACACATCAAGTGAATAAAATCATAGTTCAACTACATTTTTGGCTTGATAAATGCTGCTGTAAATACTGTCACAAAAGGACTGTCTACTGCTGCTATTACTGCCATTGCACTCTTGTTTCCTACTAGATGGTATATGATTATAATTGTCGAATATCTACTGCTGTCATAAAAGTGATTGTCAAACTTACTATTGAATGCTTCTACCTTTCTATTAATTGGTTACTTGAATGATCTTTTGACATCAACATTGATACATTTGCATTGCATCTACAAGCACTTTGATTTACTTAGTATGTCTTCTTCATTCATAAAATCGATTTGTTATAGGCACTGGTCACTAACATCGTCATATCAAAGACAGTTTTTTTGTCCTAAGTGTCTTGCAAAGCATCTAAAGGGCTCTCCCCTTGGAGATTACGACACTCCTAAGAAGTCGGAGGTTTGATTGAGGTGACAGTGGTCACATTCTCCTTACATTTGTCTATCGGACACTAGCCCTGCTAGTTTGTTCGGTAACAGTAGGGTATCACACCAAACAACCTCAAACAAGGTTAAGCACCTCTCCAAGGTCGTCTCTAGTTGAAATACAAGCTCCCTCTTACACCTAGAGTGATATCAGCCACAAAAGCTCTGATACCATGCTGAAATTTCTGCGTACTAGAGTTTTTAACGCAAAACAATTTTTTTAACTCTATCCTAGACGTTTCCTAGATCTCAACCTTGTGAATTTGCAGCCTTAGGGCTATTATGAAATACAAACAAAAAACAGGGCAACAGACAAAGTTTCAATACTTAACAACCCCAAACATCAAGGCAATCCAAGAGATAAGATACCAAAGTGTTCTGATAAGTTTCAGGCTTCAGCCCTCTAGGGAAATCTTATCATGCATAAACCAGATCTGAAAAATCTTATTTACACCTGTAAATATAGCAGCAAAACAGTCCTTATCTTCTTCAATTACATTTTAAAATCACTTTACATTCTCCCTTGACTTATGTCAAATCAACAAGACATATATAGCTGGAAATTACAAATCATGAGGAGCATAGATGGCTAAAATTCAAATTTGCAATTTACACAAGTATTGGACAACTAGAAACTTCATTAATATGCAAAAGATGAAGTTCATGTACATACCACAGTCTTATCACAAGGCTAGCACAATCCTCTAGCTCTCCAAAACCCTAGCTAGGGAAAACCAAGAAAACCTCAGCCCAACCAAGGAGATCCAACAAGCATGAATCACTCAAGCAAGCCCTCCAAGGCAAGACGTCGCTTCTTCTCTTCTCCATGTGCAACATAGGTTTCATATCAAAACTCTGATTTCTAAATCTACAAGGGATGAAACACTAACCCTAACCTTTAAGATCCTCCAAGAAGATCAAGAAACCCTAGTAACTCCAAGAGAGAGAGAGAGAGAGTACAAAAAAGGATCCAGGAGAGAGGAAGTCTAGTGCACTTATCTTGATCACATCTTGATACAAGAATAAACAAGAACAATGAGTTTACTGGATGGTGTGATCATCATCTCCAATGCCTGCTTTATAAGAGTAAACCCTAGTCACAAGATCAAGCTCCCAACGAAGTCGTCCTCATTTTCTTTCATAACTTTTCCTGTGGTTTCCTCATGAACCCTAGTGAATCACTCCAAGAAGACAAGTACAAAGAGAAGAGTGATGATGATGAATGAAAGGGCTCTCTCCTTCCTCAATATACATGATAAGAGGCAAGGGAGGCCAACAATACATATGTGAGCCTATGCCCTTACAAGAAACCTACAATAACACATGTAGGCTTACATGTGGAGTGCTACCCTCCAAGAGTACACATGTCAAGCTCCAAGGTGATGTCATCCACCAGCAAGGCTCCAAATGCAAGGGTGCTCCATGAGGTATGCCCAAAGCTTCTCCTACAGGCCTCCAAAGATTCCAATATTCCTCATGAACCATGCACTCCATTGGGTTCACCCCACCCCCTACATGACATTGCTGTAACCTAGGTGTCTTTAGCCAACTCTAAGCTTCCATTCAAACATCCGAGCTACTTTGTGTTGTCTAGGGCCCAATGCCTTCCTTCTGGATGCACAACGCTCCTCCTCCTAGGTAGGGCGTTCTCCATGCAAGTAACTGTCTCCATGTGATCATTATACTAAGCTATCAGGAGAACTCTGATGCCCTAGCAAAGAATGCCGAGCAAGCACCCAATTGAGGTCAAGCAACCACTGAAGCAGCTAACTTCAATGTGCAAATCTATCATGGACCATCTCCATGTGCAAATCCATCACGGACCATCCAGGGGCTGAACAGATACCATGTACTCTAAATCATATGAAGCACCCGCAAACATTGTATAAACACTTTTGGAGAGACCCGAAAACTAACAGTTCAATGAAGAATTTTTTTAAGAGCACTTTCACACTAATTGTTGAGTTAAAGATCTCTTGATTGTTTGCACATTCTTGAACTATGCTGGTGATAATTAGTAAACAAGAAGACGCTGATCATTTATTGAAACCTTAAATTCTTTATAGAACTGTGTTGTGTTAGCATTATAAAATTAAATTCAAATGCTAGTGTGGTTGCATATATAGGTGTGAATGATTTTATATGTAAGTTCATCTTTTTTGATCTGTTTCTATTATTTTTTTTCCTTTTCTGCCTGATAATGCAGCTTGGTATCTGGACCTGTTCTACTAGTTGTTCTTGTTATTTGCAAATATTCTTTTTAGAAGGCACCTTTTCTCTTTATACTTTATAGTTCATGCAATCTGGGCTTTGTAATGTTTATTTCGTCTATTGCATCTATTGACCATTATTTCATTAATTGCAGTTATCAAAGCCTTTATCCTTGTTTTAGGCTTTAGCACCTATTCATTTTATCTATAGTCCTATTCCAGAAGCTTGCCGGTTTTGTCTTTGTTGCTTTGTATGGTTTCTTTGTGAGATGCAATAAACTGATTGATGTCGACGGATGCATACAGGTGTCTGTAGTAGCGTTTTAAAGAAGATATGTCGTGACAATGGCATTCCGAGATGGCCATACCGTAAGGTGAATTCTTGCCTAAATTCTACTATTTCACATTGGGTACATTCAATGAGTTTGTTTGGATTTAATTTTTTTTTGTTAGTTTCTTCACCTCACTATTGTTTTTTTTTCTGCCTAGACATGGGAATGCTGTTTTCTAAATTGTAGTATAAAGAATAGTGTGTATAGTCTTGAGAGCCAGTTTTTGGTATCTCATTCCTTGCCATCTCCATTCTCGAATATTGTGGTATTATTTGATGAATTTCTTGTTTGATGCATGTAAACCAAAGCTAATTGGCAGAGCTATTTACCACAGTTAATCTGTATTCCTTAGGATACCTGGAGATTTCAATATTCTTAGGTTTTAAATGAAAGATTACAAAGCATTGATCAGTCTCAGATTACAGAAGTTACATTTAACGATCTTTACTAATGCTATTGCCTATTAATATATGGTCGAGTCTTCTCAGGGACTTCAGTGGTTCTGGGTGTTACTATCCAGCTGTTAAAGCATATTTTGTGTTCTAATCAAAGCTTTTGCTCTCCCCCAACATATGTGATTGCATCTTATCTTTATCTTAGTCTATTACATCTACGACGAATGCCCGTCCTTCATCCTCCTTCCACAGTAACTGATTGCAACATCCAAATTTAAAGCCCTTGCATGACCCTATATTTCTTCTGCATGGTTGCAGTCTTGTGTTACCCTAGTATAGTTGGACAGTGCATAGATGTATGCTTGGAGTTTGCCTGAGCATGACAGGTTATGAATTTTGTATTAGGGATTCTGAAGACTTGTGTAGTACTTATGTAGTGCCTGCCAACAATTGGGTGTCCAATATGCCCAAAAAGATGCTGATGATGAGATATATCAAAGTGTTTATTGATGATAAGTGATAGCAATCCTGTATGCATATGACATCAATTATGTGTACTTAGTAACACCTTTGGAATTAGTTGGATCATGTTGGAGGGAATCCAAGGTTTGGTAATTCTATGAAGGAGTTGGGGCACAATAAATGTTGATTTTTAGTGCAGCTGCGAGACCCATTCTCAGAGAGAATGGTACCCTAGTCATTTGACTAGGGTTCCTGGTCAAGTTAACCAGGCAGAGTATGAGTAAGACCCTAGAAGGTACCCTAGGGCTCCCAGCTGTCTCCTGGGGTTCTTGGTCTAGGACCAAGCAGATTGATGCCATGGCAAAGTCCCTAGCATGTGGCTAGGGCCCCTATTTGTCTCTAGGGTATTCTGGTCTAGAACCAGACGGTTTCTTGGTCATGATGACCAAGCAGATCCTGCAGGTTGAGACAGAGACTTCCTAGGTCCTGCAGATGGTTGATCAACATTCAGCCTAGGACTGAATGCTCAGCTTGAGGCTGAGGACCATTCTCTGGGAGAATGGAGATCCTGGTCATGGACCAGATGGTTGATCAACATGTCCCAGTCTAGGACTGAGGTTCAGCCTTGAGCTGAAAGCCATTCATTAAGAATGGAAGATATTGTTGTCCCCTCTCCTAATCGGTTATTGCTAGGTTGCTTCTCAAGGGACTGGCCACCCCTTGATGATGTCTCTAGTACCTAACCCTTAGGAGCAGCGTTAAGGACAAAAGGATTGCACCATCCGTTTGGATCTTCTCCCTTATACAGTGATGACAAAAATATATAAACTATGTATCTTAAGAGAGAGAAAAGTTTTTGGTCTTGATGGTCCTATTTGATTGCATGCCCACCTTGGTCTTGTGGTTATTGACTCATGGTCTTTTTCTTACTTGGTCCTAGCACTCTCACTTATGTGCATTTTTGACCATGATGACTCCTACTTTATGGAGTGTATTTAAATATTAATTTATTAAAAGATTATTGGACCATGTATTGTTACCTTATGTTTGAGATAAGACCCTTGACCCATGATTTTTGGTTCTTTTACCTTTGTGTTGGACCTTTGATTTTTCACTTTATGTTAATTTCATTAATTATTTATTTTAGTCTTATTAATAAAATATTTATGATTTTATTAATAAAGACTTTGTGATTTTATTTATTATTTTATTATTATATCTTTTTCCATTTAAGTTTTATTTTTACATTGGACTATTGGTACTTTATTCGTTGACCTCTCTTTTCTCATTATTTTATTATTTTTATTTTTTCCTATTCTAACCTAAGGTTGTTAACTCCTAATCTATATAAACCTTATAAATCTTATGATTCTAAGATATCTTACGGGAGATAACACTTCACTTTTCGTTCTGATTTTCTCGGGTAACTTTGTCGGGTCTGCTCCTATTCGGATTTCACTTTACGGCTTTCTCTTCACAGTTTCTCTGCCACGGGTTTATCTTTACAGCTTCCTCTTCACGCATTTCTATTCCGGGGGTTTCGAGTTTTACTTCTTGGCTGTCTCTCTCCACGTTTTTTTTATGACTGTCACTCCTCGGGTATGACTTTTCACGGCTGTCTCTCCACTGTTTTACCTTCACGATTTCACTCCCGGTGGTCTCTTCACGGCTGTAGCATTTAATTGTTTTCACGGCTGTCTCTCCACTGTTTTACCTTCACGATTTCACTCCCGGTGGTCTCTTCACGGCTGTAGCATTTAATTGTTTTCACGGCTGTCTCTCCACTGTTTTACCTTCACGATTTCACTCCCGGTGGTCTCTTCACGGCTGTAGCATTTAATTGTTTACAACACTTTATCTTCACGGCTGTCTCTCCTTCACGATTGTCTCTCTTCATTGCTGTAGCATTTAACTGTCTATAGCATTTGTTTGTCTCACGACTTCTCTATTTTTGTTGTAGCATTAATTGTCTTACAGCTTCTCTTGACTGTCTCATATTTTGGCTGTAGCATTTGAAGACTGTTTCTTTATCCTGCCTGTAGCATGCAGCAGTCTCACAGTTTCTTTATCCTGCCTGTAGCATTCAGCAGTCATCATTATAATTGAACTCTGAGTGAGTGTTTGCTTACGCGCTTGACCTTTGTAGTCTGCAGCACCTGTGTGTCTTTCTTACTACTGTCATTTTAATTGAAGAACTTGAAGTCTGTTTTATTCTACCTGAACCTTCTCTCTCTTAAGGTACATATATGGTTTATCTAGTTTGACTTGTCCTTTCAGTGACAAGATCAAAACTATCTGAGTATAAGGCTGATCCAAATATTGGTTATAATTCGTTAATGCTACTTCTCATGTACATGACATTTGAAATTTAGTTTACTATTCATGTCACTTGAAATTTATATATTGCGCTTTTGATGATTCTCGAGGACCAACTGTAATGCAGTGACCAAATGGAGCATTAAGTTGAAAGAGATGAAAATTATATTACTTCTGTTTTAAATTCAGTTTAAAGTTAATTAAGTACTGCAATTGTTTACATATTCTTGTGTCAAGTTTTTATATATGCGATAAAATGTACATAACCTGCATTTTCAACAATAAACAATCCATGTTGTGATATGAATGCTAACTATTTATAAAGTTTCCAAACGGTGAACACAATCAAAATAACAGTTTTTGACCTAAGATCTCATATCTCAGTATCATCTGTGTTGAAATTTTAGTTCATGGATATATGGATCTGATTGCAATGACCTAAACCTACAGCTGAGCTGCTAAAACAATAAAGATGCTGAAATATCAATCAAAATTTTGTATTTTCAAAAACTAAAACTGTAGAATGATATATCAGGGAAAGAGACATTGTCTAGCTGATTTTGGGATCAATCTGCAAAGTATTGAGCAGTGGATCTGAGAAATACACTGCAGAAATTACAAACCAGCAAACAAGAATTCTGCAGCAACACTCATAAAACTTCGGTTAACTTTGAAAATAATGATTACAAAATGGTCAAATACAAGAGAGAAGCTCTAGGTAGGTGGGCACTTTCCTTCCTTGAGTTTTCTTTAGTGCCCTCTAGCTCTCTCACTGCTTCTCACAAGCATGCAATTGGAGGATAGAGAAACATCAACGCATAAAAAGATACCAAAGAATCACTCTTAGCTATCCTAACTGAGACAACTTGAGTAAATCTGGGTTTCTCTTTCGAGGTGGGGTGCATTATTCTAGATGAGTGAGGTGCACCAGGAAAGAGGAATCTTGTAATACCCTATTTTTGACCCCAGCATGTAATGATGTAAATATGTATACAATGATGAAATGGTTAGAAGCTGAACAAAAATGGTCTAGTATGACCAAGATGATGTAATTATGTACATTTTATGTTTAATTTAAAAACCATGGCTATTGCAGACAAAGAAGGACGAAGAAGAGATGGGGGGCTATGATTCCACAATAGGGGAAAGTGAGAAGGGGGACATAACCCTAATGACTTATAAGTTAAGTCATTATCCTTATTGTTCATTTTATCCTAAGTTTTATTAATCCCTCTTAAGTAATGTGCATTAGCCACAACCTTGAGTTAATGATCCTAAGCTTGGGATTAGAAGGAAAAAAGTGAACTACCCATGGATGCCACTTGTCTAGTTCTCAACATGCATACAATTATTGAGAAACTAGTTCGTTCAATGATTATCCTATCATTCAGCCATCATTATTCTGTCTTCATTGAACCATCATTTTGTACCATAGCCGAGAGCTGTACTTGAGAACAATGGGAATTACAGAGCTGTGAATGCTTTTACCCTAGAATATTGGTGTTAGGAAATTGAGTTCCCTTGTGAGAGAACCTGTCCCGTAGTTGAGTTCCCTGTAGTCCCAACATGGAGAGTCCCTAGCCGACTTGTGCTGGAGCCCTAGAAGGGAATCGGGATTCGTCCGCGTGACTATTAATTGAAAGAAGGGGACTTGTTCCTTGGGTTGTGCAGGCTGATGGGGGAGGAGTGCTAGCAGATTGGGATAGCTGTGGAGGGGGTTCGACACCTGTGAGTTTTCTGAGGTATTGAGATAAGTTTTTCTCTCTTGTGAATTGATAGCCCCAACTCAGGGTCTCTAGTATAGAGAGAATTGGTATAACCAATGTTTGAAAAATCGAAATCGGACTCGGAATAGGAATCGAAATCGGTAATGAATCGGTCGATTTGAATTTAATGAATCGGTTTACTCAAAAATACATAAAATATTTAAATTTTAAAGAAAAACAACATTTTTGAGGTTTTAGGACTGTTGTTATGGCCCAAACTTGTTGTTTGAAGGCCAAAGAGCACCTATACTTGTTATTTAGGGCTGCTTTCATCCACAGTACTTCCCACAATTTATTTTAATCCTTTAAGGTGATTTTCATGACTTTTTACTGCTGCAAAGGTCATAAAAGGCACATTTTTGCTTCAAAATTGTTGTATAAGGGTTGGAACAGCTTCAACCTAAGTTGCATGAAACGGGGACGAAATGGGGAAACTTCGAAATAGGGGAACCGTGACCCCCCAAAATTTTTGGAAATGCAATATAGATATATATATTAAATTAATAAATTAGCAAAGACATTTACAAAAATGAATGTGAAATATAAATCATCAATCATACATGTCAACGAATCATTGCCTATATTGGGATCCTATTCATTAATAGCACCCTATGCCTCCTCCTCCAGGCTCTAGCCAATGCCTCTAACTCGAATTTCAAAGTTGATCCTCCAAGGACATTAGTCAATGGCTCAACACACTACAATTTTGATGAAACTTCCTAATCCAATCGCTAAAATAACGTAGAAAAAGCTTCCCATGCTTGATAAGTGATTTTGCATGAGTGAAGAGTACATTTTTATTAAGGTCATGACAGAGGAATTCAACAATCAACACCACCAACATCAAGGTACATATAGGGGTTGATGTGCTTGATTAAATGCCAATTACATACCCTCATACATGATAGAATCTGGTGGAAACCTTGCAATCCTAAAATCCTGAAAACTCTTAAGTTTGCTGAATTTTGAATGGGATCTAAAAATCTACTTTTTGCATATGAAGTCCGATGAGGTTGGAACCACTCTCAAACATCCTGAAACAATTAATGGTAATGTTAAAAATTTAAGTAAAAGGATGGAAAATAAAAGATAAGAAGAATGTCACTTTTACTTAATATTACCATAAGATAAGGAGAATGAAACAATTAATGGAAAATTTAACATTACCATTAATATCACCAAGTACTATTGCACCATGGGGATATTGCATTGTTTTTTTGAGTCCACGGGCACCCACACAAAATTCCAGACAAACCGGCCGATTTTTTACATAACTCGGCCGATTAGACCGGTTCGGTACCAAACCGGCCGATTCAGTGTTCAGATCAGCCGGTTCGGTACTGAACCGGTCGATTGAACCGATTTGTAGACTGAGTTGATTCGGTTTTTTATCAAATCGGCAAATCGGCCGATTCCGAAACTGATTTGGCCAATTTTTAAAACATAGGGTATAACAGAGTGCCTACGATTGGAAGGAACGTCTGTAGTTTGCAACTAGTTGGGGGATTTTTAAGATAAGTATCCAACTGTATGAAATGGCATCTATATCTTTGTATTATGCATTTTGTCTAATTTTATGTTATATGAATATCTAATTGCATGGATTGCTTGGCATGCTATGAATGCATTCATGCTAGAATTGGCATGTAATGTTTTAATATATGCATATTTTTAATTTGTGTGACCATATATTTATTTTCGCTGTAAATTTGATAATTAATTTATAAAAAACAAATTTGGTAAGTTATTGGAGTACCCTGTGGCCCAGAAAGCTTAGTGAAGTCACTGGGTATATGACAAATTGGTATCAGAGCAACATGTTGCAGCACTAGGACGGCATTGGCAAAATTGAATTCTACAAGTAGAGTTTTAGTTTGCTTAAGAAGTGTTTGACAAAATTTATGGCAGAAATTTTTGGCTTAAGTGTTCATATTTGGTTTTCAAAGCTAGCATGGAAGTTGGTAATAAATAAAACCATGAATGGAACATTCAAGTCTTAAAAATCTAGGCAGAATTTTGCATTAGTGTTGAATTTTTTTTCTTCAGTTCTGTTAATTGACGAAAATTTACCACTAAGAGGAAAGAGCTAGGAATGCATAGTTCTGTTGGTCGATAGAATAATTGCCAATATTGGGAACGGCTAGGTGTAAAATTTGGAAAGACACTTGTGAATAAAAATATGGCAAGTGTAAATATCATAGTCACCTGTCGAAAATTTGAAATTTGTTGAATTTTTTTATGTGGACCCCATAAGTGCCACGTGGACAGTGTGATGTTGAGGTGCCATGTGGATTCTAGAAGATGTGGATTTACCACATTGATGAGGGGATGTGATGTGGACCAACCACATCATAGATGAACACATGTAACAAGTGAAAAGGTGGGAGGAGATTAGGCCATTGGATGGTGGCGAAGATCGATGACACAAGATGATTCAGCTTGTCAACATGCACGAGAGTTAGTCTAATTGACATGCGTCAGAAATTCAAAACCACCTTGATGATGTGTCATCTGCTTGTTCATTTCGGATCGTCAAGGTAGTTTAGAAAACGACTTTTATGAAAAGCTGAAACCACTTTCCTCCCTTGTCAAAACCGTCGTTGGGTGTGGATTGAATATGGTGACATGGAGGTCGATGGAGGTTGACATGGCCGTGTTAGGGGGTGACATGTAGGACCCCACTTACACATCAACAAACATGTGCCATGACATGTTAGCACCCTGCCACATCACCATCATGCCATGTCTGCAAAAAATTAAAAAAGTTATAAGAAGTTTGGAGCCTAAAAATTTATTTGGCCATAAGAAGAGCATAATTGCTCAGAATTGGGTGAGACCAGTGGCATTCTAACGCCATTTAAGGAGGCCACAAAAATGCTAGAGGGACATTGGCCTATTCCGCTCCAATTTTCCCAAAAATTGGAATTAGGGGTTTATGAAGATAAACACCCAAAGGATGGATGGGGGCTGAGATTAGGCTGAAAAATTTGTAGTGCAGTCGTTTTCCAGCCACGAAAATAACCTGGGTGGCAATTGGTGATATTATAAAGCATGTGAAGAGGAGATGTTGAAGAATGCCAAAATCCACTATTTGGGTGTGTGCAAGGTCGATTTTTGAAAATTTGGAGGAGGCAAAAGTGACCCAAGAACTCATAACTGGAATTTTTTTTGATTTGGACAATTTGCGTACTCATTAAGTTGAACAACTTTGATTAGAGGCGATTTTTCTAGAAATGCTTAGTTTGTGAGATAATAGTTTTCGGTGAAAATTCTTAGTTTGGAAGAATTGCAGAAGTAAAAAATTGACAATTTCATAATTTCATAAAATATAAATGGAGTATCAGTTTTGAGTGCTAGAAGTGTCTGGGTACTCACCATCATATGGGTTATCAACACTCGATACAAAAGTTTTTCTAGTTTACAAATTTTCTTCTATAGGTCTTATAAGTTGGTCCTTCAAAATAAGTGCAGTTATAGGAACAACGTAAAATTGGGCAAAGTTGTGGTTTTGGGAGAGATGTAACTTTGAGCTATGATATTATAAATGAACATGGGTATAGTCACTAGAAAGAGGATCAGTAGGAGAATAAGCACGATGAATCTGATTTTGAATTAGTGCTTCTAATCTTTCCAGAAGTTTAACAGAAAAGGGGCTTGTAACCTAATTTGACAAAAAATGTGTTACCCCCATAGTGGGGGGGTCAGTGTGTTGGATTATATCATGGCCAACTAGGATCTCCTCTCACATATTCACAACTTCTCAGTGTCTCCTTCCTTTAGTAGACCATGCCCTCCTTACCTTCTCCCTCTCTACATTCCCCCCCTGACCCCCCAACTGACCCCATCATCCCCCTGGACTACTTCATTATCGATAGAGATTACATAGTTTCCTACACCACCTGCCTTAAGGAATTACTCCCCCCATTTCCCACTTCAGGTCATTAGATACGACCACAACCAAGTATGAGACTTTCTCCATGGTCCTTGAGGAGGCAACCCTTGACTCTTACCCCCATTCTACCCGCCAGCACACCCATAATCCCACCCCGAGATCCTGCCCCATGAATTGCTGGTTTGATAATGAATGCATATCCCTCCATAAATAGCTCCGTTTCACCCTTACACATGACCCCCCATCCTCCTGTAGCCTCTGCAAAGCCTATTGTAGACTCCTTCGTCATAAAAAGAGAACATTTCTAACCTTAAGGAGACGTGAGCTATGTGGAGCCCTCCGCCTTTCCCTAAAAGCATTGTGGCGGGCCCTCTTTTCTAGACACCATGCCACACTACTTGACCTTGACCCCCAAGTCATGTTTTCCCACACCTCCCTTTATGACATCCTTGGACAACCCCCAACATGCATCCCTTCTCCCCCCTCCTCATGCCACCTTTTCTCTGAAGCGGGACATAGGAGAGTAGTCAGAGCTATGAGTACCAACAAAGCAACATACGAGGAAGGTCTTCAGGTCGAATTCTTGAAGCATGGCTTCGAGTCTCTTCAGTCCTATATTGCAGATTTATCTAACCACGTAGTTTGTTCTGGCTTCCCCCATGGTTGGGAAAGACACATTATTCATCCAATTCACAAATCGGGGAGTAGCACGGACCCAAACAACTACTGGGATATCATGGTGGGCCATACATTCTCCAATCTCTATGCCACAATCTTACATCAGTGGCTTTCTGAGGAGCTAGAGAGTCGGCATCTTAGGGCTAGAGGGCAAGCCGGCTTCCGCTCGGACTACCAGATGATTGATCACATCTTCACACTCTGAGCCATTATCGAGGAGGCCCAACATTGCTCTTCAAAAGTTTACAGTTGCTTTGTAGACTTTTAGAAAGCGTTTGGCACAGTGTCGAGGGAAGCATTAGTCCAAAGACTCCGCGACATTGGCATATCCGAGACTCTTCTAGCATCCATCATAAGGCTGTACGAGTCAGTTGTGGGGTGCCTTAGGATGGCACATGGCCTTTTTGACTTCATCCAGAGTACCATTGGGGTAAAGTAGGGGCGCCCTCTCGTCAACCCTCTTCAGGATCTACATTGACAAACTAGAGTCTTTCCTCCACGAGCACATCCAAGAGGGTGATGGTTGCCTTCTACATCAAGTATTTCTCTCCCTTCTTCTTTGCAGATGACTTGGTGTTGTTGGCCTCTACCCCTGAGGGTTTATAGAGACAGATGGACGCCTTGGCCAACTTTTGTGACCTGTTATCACACACACTAGCTGCGACTAAGTGAATCCCATCCAGGATGGTAGAGGAGGACAACTAGGTAGGTGACACTTGCAAACACCAAGTCCACTGATTGGTAGAGCAGTTGTCACTCCGGACAGGGTGTTTGTCACTTTAGACAAGGCACGTAGCCTAGTCAAGGGGCAGACCCTATTCAACCAGCTATGGTTGAGACACAAAATCAGACACTTACAAACCCCAAATAAGCAAGAGTAGACAAGGAAGAAGTGTCTCGGGAGTCCTAAGACTCTTTTCCAACCGACAGACTGAAATTGGGTGATGGATATGGACACTAATTAGAGCAATTTCAGATCTGATTTAAAGATAAAAAACAGTATAATTGTGGTAGTAATTGGCTGGAAATTAAATTAGGAAACAAAAATTAGCTAGAAGTGGAGAATAAATTTCTGCCTATGGGGAATTTGACTCAAATTGACCAAGCATGCATAGCAGAAATAAAATCAGCTATAATCAACACTTCTAGTGATTTAAACTTGGTTTCAGATGATGATTAAACTAGTAAAACAACAACCAAGCTTACCCACAAACCCAAAACCAAACAACCAATGAAAAATGACCAAAAACGCCCAAGTAGGGCACAGGCCAACAAGTGACTAGTGCCAAAAAAATGGGTAAATGGAGTCGAAAGGGTACGGGGTTTTGGATTTAGGGTTTTCTAAGCAAAATAAAAGAGGGTTTAAAACAAAAATAAAATCCTATGGTTAAATTTGGAGATGTGAATTTTTATGGTTATTAATTTATGAAGATTTCTCTCTAAACCACTCAGAAAATGAAATTCAAGAGAAAGAAGAGAGATACTTACTTGGAACCGGGTGATATCTCTGATTTGTTGAAGATATGTGGCCCAAAGATCAAATAAGAGTGATTGTGGAAGCCCCCAGGTAAAATCGAATTGCCCAATCTCACCAATTCGCCCTCCTTAGCCTGCCAAAACAAAGGACATAAATTAGATTGTTGAACAAGCAAGGCAAACTATAGCAAGGTAAGTAAAAATAGATGGAAATGCTTGACATAAACAGTAAAAACACTTCCCTTTGAAGACCAATTCCGGAGAATGGAGCAGCAATAGTGCCCAAGTGATGCACCCTCCTCCAAGAACCCTTGCCTGCTACAAATATGGTAAGAAACAATTGCTAAAGACACCTACAATCTCTCTTAATGCATTGAGACAACAAGGACAATCAACATCTCATGAGAAATCACCACAAGAACACAAGTATGGAGCTGCAAATCGTTTTCTCTCTATTTCGAGTGGTAGGAGTGCCAAGAAGAAATACACTTGAGAGAGCCTCTCTCTTAAGTAGAGAAAAACTCCTACAAAGACCCTTCCCACCAAGATGAAGGGCTGAGAATGAATGTCACAAGTGCCAAAAATGAATAGTTGAGATCAAATGCTAGAGAAGGGGGGGCGAGTTACCCTAGTGCGCCCATGTGGAGAGTGAGGGACCAAGTGGGGTCCATACAACAAGTGAGTTTGATTTTGAATTCAAACATATTAAAGGCAAAGAGAACAAGGTTGTTGATGCACTTAGTAGAAGAGTACATGCAATGCATGCGACAACCTTTAGCATGCGCAAATCAGATTTAAAAGCTAGAATTCTTGAAGATGTTATTCTAGATCAACATTATATTCAGGTAAAAGGACTACAACAAAAATTTAAAGGATACATGATGAAAAATAATGGGATTCTTATGAATAATAATAGAATTTATGTTCCTAATTTTGTTGAATTGAGGAAGCTAGTAATGGATGAGATACACAAAGTTCCATATGTAGGACATCTTGGATATCAAAAGACTTTATTAGTAGTGTTATCACACAACTTGTAGTTGTCCCTAAAGGTATCCCATCCGGGATGGTAGAGGAGATAGACATCTAAAGAGGTGACCCAAGAGATGCCACGGTTCCCAATGCAAGCTGGGAGTCACGACAACCGAGGCACTCTTCACTTTAGATTATGAAGAATCACAACCAAGGGGGAGACCCTATAGCCAATCAAAGGAGATTGACCAAAGCAAAAGTTCCTAGGGAAGTGTTAAAGTTGAGTTACGGAAACCAATGCAAGGTTAGGTGGATTAAGTGGACCCAAGAATTTAAGTGTGGTTGAAGAGGCTTAGGATATGACAAATGTTTCGACCAATGAATGACTAAGGCCACTTATTGAAGCTCAAATGAATTAGATCTAGCACCATGAAAAACACAAGTGGGGTCCACTCCTTAAAGTGTGGAAAATGGTCCAAGTGGAGCCCACTAGGTTGGATTAGGGTTAAGATAGTGCCAAAAGGGTGAGATGAGGTAGATCTATGGATCTAAGGTAAGATAGATAACACCCATTTGTGGGATCTAGCAAATGACACTAGCCCCAAGGAGTGCGATTTGCCCAAGGCAGACTAGTGCCTTAAGATGGAGGGGTAAATGGAGTCCAAAGTATGCCAAAATATAGATCGGGGTAGTTAAGGCAATTATCAAGGTGGGTGTAGGATAGCATGCCCCAACGATGGCTAGATCTAAGATGGAAAATGCATCACAAAATTGACCCAAGTGGGGCACAACCCTCAAAATGAGGAATGGGGCCCACAAGGTGAAAATCAATGAAGTGAAGCACTAGGGGTAGGTTATCAAGTGAGAGGAGTGCAAATCAAGTGGGATCTCACCTACCCAAGTCTTGGAACTAGCAAAACTCACCCAACCAAGGAGTGTGACCTCACCCAAGGAAGGGTAAGTGCCTTGAAAAATGTGTCAAATGAAGCCCAATTGCCACCAAACTATAGATCCGAATTGTCGTGGATGCTATAGAGGTGGGTTCTTTTTATTATTTCCAAAGACAAGCTAGATCCAAGTAGATCTAGGAAAAAGTGAAAAATGAGGGTTTTAATCAATGAGGGTTTTTAGATCTAAGAGAATAGATGGATAAGATAGAAGAATTTCATGCCTCTTGGAACATACCTGGAAGATGAAGATGGAAGAGGCTTGTGACGAGGATTACTTCCCACAAAGATCAAATGCCAAACTTAGATGAGCCCTTCTTGCCAATATTTTGCCTCCTTCAACCAAATCGATTTCCCTATTCCTGTCAATCAAGGACACAAAGATCAATCAATCAATCCAGAATGGAAAGAGATGTAAACAAAGAGATGAGAAACATGAATTGTTGGTGCAAAGACAAAACAACTCCTTGTCAACCAAAACGTCTTCTTGAAGCTTGAAGGGTAGGCCTCCCCACCAATTCGCACTCCTCCAAAATGTCTTCTTTGCCTACAAAACAATGTTAGTTGAAGATCAAATCAAGATGGCCACCAGTGTCTCTCAGTGCAGAGAAAGAAGCATTAACAATCACCACAAGCATTCCAACTCCAAGATCCAAGATGCCCAAGAAAGTATTTTTATTCCAATAGCCAAGAGCCAAAAATCTCTAGATCCCTTTTACAATGAGGGGGTCTCCTCCTTATATAGGATAATAAAGACCAAAACCCTAGATCTCAAAACCACTTTATGAAATGATTGGTTGAGATTAAAAGATCTCACAACATAATCAATGGATAAGATGAGCCAACATAAAATATCACATGGATCACTCAAAATAGAGGTGACGTCATAGCTAGAAGTGACTAAGTGAGGGTGACATCATAGCTAGAAGTGACTAAGTGAGGGTGACGTCATCCTCTAGAGGGGGCTAAGACACATGGGCCCACCTCATATAACATGGACATGACTCATAAAGCTCATGGTGGGGCTAGGAGGCATCAATCCTTGCTAGCTCATCCCCATGGCACAATAAAATAAAATAATATGTCCAAAATGATACAAATGATCAAATCCTGTCCTCATAATCTGTGAGAGACATGCAGTAAAAGGCCTCCTGTGGCCTCTGTGGACCCCACTGGTTGATGATAACTGGCTGGAAGATGGGGGGTTCACCTTGGAAGACCTCTGTGAAGACCAAGTGCCAAAACCTTGCCTCAATTGCCCAAATCGAATTCCTTAGTGACCCTTTTATTCCATTTTTAATCTGGCTCGGTAACTGTGAAGCTACTGAAACTGCCACCTAAGGCACCTACGCTATCAAAATGAGCCCACCAGGCTCTCCAGAAGGGGGGTATAATGGTAACATCAAGTGGCTGGACCACCCCCTCCTCATACAACGCCCTAGGTGAATTGGCCTCTCATGGCCCCTGCTGGACAGGCTGGGAAAACAACCCCAAATCTGGTCAACAAGTGGAAAACGACATCTATCACTGTCAGAAATGCCCGGAATTGAATGATAAGTGTCTCATTGGATCCAGAAGACCCAAAACTACTAAGAATGTGTACTCATACACCATGGGTTGACCCAAAACTACTAAGAATGTGGACTCATACACCATGGGTTGACTCGAGGGGTCAACAATAGTGTCCACCATATCCGAATAGTGCGCATAATTTGATGATCTGGAATAATAATAAAACCTGGTGAATTGCATCAATCATCATCTGAATCATATGTCCACCATATGGTATCATCAATAAGAGTATGTGGGACCATCAATCATCATCCATAAGTACATATGGTCCACATCATCACGGATCCCAAGAATAACCAAGGACAGGACATGGTCTAACTGCTTGCTAAGGGTGAAGGCTAAGACAAGGTTGGGCAAAGGGGCATGACTTGACCAAACTCAACTAGGTGACACTTTGGACGGGGAAAGGGGGAGCTACACTCTGTGTCGGACAAATAACACGGGGAAGGGCTGTGCTTCACAAATGGATAAGTTGTTTAGAGAGTGCTTATTAAAGTTAGGCATCATGTTTACATCAAGCTGATCCAAGTTCATTAGGATCATTCAATTTCATTTCATGGCCTTTTTGGCCCACATAACCCTTCGGATTTTAGATGTGCTAAGGAGCACAACTAGTTGCAGCTTGCATCCAGGGCGTGTTTATATATATGTGTAAGGTCAACAATAATAGATATAACTTTGAGTACCATTGCTTTTTGGGACCTTTTCTATACTCTTCGAGGAGTATTTTTAGCAGTTCATCGCTCTTGCCCTTTACTCACGTGTGTTTAAAAACACATTCTAGAGTTTACAGTTTCCATGGGCGAATTTATAAATATTTCCAGTAAGTAATACATGAGCTTTCAGTTTTAGCCAACAACATCTCAAGTGATTAGGGGGACTTCGACCAGTGCCAAACATCAGGACAACCGACCAGAATGAGTTAGGCCTTCAATCCAACTCACCAAGGTAAGTTCTGTCACCAACTCAGAGCTGAGACACTAAACAAACATGGATGCGATCCAACATAGAGGTAGTGATGGGGAAGTCCTCAGTATCAAAAAGTCAAGAAAGACAAGTCAAGGGTAAAAGCCAATGTAGGAAGGTCATGGATGGATGGAGTCAAATGAAAGTGGTGCCTAAGTTGGTTGACAAAAATGTCTAGGAAGACCATATCTATGCTCATAGGAGGGTAATAAAACCAGTAAGTTTTGTCAGGAAACCTCAAGTGTGCAAGTGATATATCCATTCAATAATCATACATCAACCAAGATATTTCAATTTTAAATTTAATAGTACCGCCATATCTTGAATCATATACCAAGCATAATGCTATGAAGTTGACCAAAACAACAAGATAATAGTCCATAGTCAATAGTCAGAAATCCATAGGTCATACATCATAAGAATAATCATCATAAACCATCTGAAACATTGATGCAATAATCATCACTAGGCACTGAACTGAAACTGTATGGAATAAAGCGTCACATTGGTCATCTAATCTGAACTCTCAAGGCTCAACCTTGGCACAAGGTCTAACACAAATCTAACATAATACACTGCTCTGATCATGAGTGATCTCAAAATGCAAGCTCATCATAGCTGATCTCTGTAAAAGCTAGGCTCTGAAATGTGCAGATTTCTGCTCAGCAAGAATAGTAGCCCTGCTAATATGGTGTGATAACATCTGGCTCCAGTCGGGACAAGTGGTCTAAGGGAGAGAACGCTTTAGAACCTCAGAATCTCTGGTCTCGAACTGCTCCACATCAATCTTCAATCCAGCAACTCATCATCCTTGCTTCAACTTTTATTTTTGCACCTGTATCTGTGCTCATAGCCACTAGAATACCTCATGAAGCATGTATGGGAAATAAAATAAAACTGAAATGAAATCTATTCTATAACAGAAATTAAAGATGTATAAAAGAAATTCTAATCTAACATAGCATATAAGTTTTGTTTATTTTACTGTGTTGATGTATATGTAACTGCGGAATGTATTTCATATATGTATATTGTACTCTTATAGAGATGGTATTATTCCTCTATACGGAAGTGTTTGTATTCCTATAGAGATGTTATTATTCCTCTATACGGAAGTGTCGTCATTTATATTGTAAGTGTCGTAACTTATACTTGATGGGTTATTAAACCACCTTGTTGGGGTTGATCCTGTATAAGTCATGTGGGTCGAAGGGTTATTAGACCACCCTATTGGGGGTCGGCCATGTGGGTAAAAGGGTTATTAGACCACCCTATTGGGTGTCGACCCAGTCAGCATTATGTTATGTGGTTAAGTTAAGGCCGACCTAGTAAAGGTTATTAGGCAAGTCAAGTCAAGTATAAATAGAGTGCGGGAGGCATTCTATTTCATCATTCTATTCTCTCTCACACTCTCGGGAGAGTGGCGCACTTGTGGAGGAGGAGAAGCTGCTGCTAGGAGATGTCTATCTCTTATGCTTGGGTTGTATCATTGCTCTATCTATCTCTGAGGAAGTTATTGGCGTTTTTCACCTTTATGGTTTTCCCCAAGTAAACTCCGTGTCTCTTGTGTGCTTGCATTATTGTGTCCATGATTGATATGCTGTACATGTTGTTCTCTCAGTTAAGATCCTAGATCAGATTGAAGTAAATTCTGAAAAATTAACATACTGTGCAGGAGGGAGGAACACTTTTTCAAGAAGGCATACTCAACTTCACTCAACACAGGAAAACAACAAGAACTTCAAAATCTACTAACACTCTTCAAATGCATGCAGGAGGTGAGACAAGCTTAGGAAGGAGCAAGCCTCAACTCGATCAACAACTCAACAATAAGAAAAACTCATCAGGAAGAAAAAGAAAAACGCAATACTCAACACTTAGAAAAAGAAAAGCACACAAATCCTACTGCTCAAAGGAGCTTATTCAAAAGCCTACCTACCCTACTCTAACCAGTTAGACAAATGCTAGGTAAAATCATAAATCCAATGCAACCATTCATCAAATAAATTAATGATTCTTCTTTGATTTTTGTTGATAAAACAGGTCAAGATTGGATTAAAGATTAATGAAATTGAGAGCGCAATCTTCCTGACTTGTTCAAAAATTGAAGAAGGATTTGAATGGTGCAAAATGAAATCATGCCAAGGAGAGTATTGAATGATGTAGACCATAGAAGAAAGAATCGCCGATTTTTCGCCGATGTCCCGAAAAATCGCGAGATTTTCGGACCGGCGATTTTTTCAGGCGAAATTTGCGCGAGTTTTTAAAAAAATCGTACAGCGCGAAATTTAGAAAAAATCGGCGAGTTTTTCGAAAAAATCGCGCGACATTGGAAAAAATCGCGGAGGTGCCTGTCGGGTTTGTTAAAGGCAAAATGGGGTTTTTCGAGTTCATTTTTCACTTCGAAAACAAGCAGGGAGGGCACGATTTCAGTTCGAGAACGAGCATAGGGCACGATTTCAGTTCGAGAACGAGCAGAGGGCACGATTTAAGGTTGAAATCTGCGGATTTGAGGGCGCGCAGCACTGAGCACACCACCGTCCCGGTTCACGTGACCACTGTCACGACTCATGCTCACGGCTCACGGCTCACCCTTCATCCACGACGCACGCAGCAAAGAATTCATCCACGAGGACCACGACTCCGCAGACATTGAACTCATCCACGACTCCGCCGGCAGCAAAGAACTCATCCACGAAAATCGTGGTCCGACTCCGAACTGGGCATAGTAGCATACAGGGCCGGCAGCAAAGACTCGAGCCCAAGCATACAGGTTAGTGTATAATTTTTATTTTAATGATTGTAATGTTACTGTTAGTAACTTAGTTTATTTTTTAAATTTTTACTGTTAGAACGTAGGGTTTTAAAAATTAAAACGTAATGTTAGTGTATAATTTTTATTTTTTAATGATTGTAATGTTTGTAACTTAGTTTATTAAATTATTTTTTAAATTTTTACTGTTAGAAACTTAGAACGTAGGGTTTTAAAAATTAAATGTTAACATTTGACAATTTTAATGGGACACCAGCCCTAGTTTTGGGACTGTTAAAATTTTAAATAATAAAAATTTCAAAACTTAAACAAAATTTAAGTTTAAAATTTAAGAAAACATTGAATAGTGAATTGTTTAAAATTTTAAATTTTTTAAAAATTAGAAATTAAATGAGAGCTAAGCAGGACAGTAGGACTGATTTTTTAAAATTTTAACTTTTAAAGTTTTAAAATTTTTAAGTTTATGACAGAATGTTCATTTCTTTTCCTAATGTCTTTTTTTTGTTTTTTTGTGCCTCAGGTTTGATTTGTGAGGCTGTCAATTTCCATTGCAAAAATGCCAAAGCCATTGGACCCATTTTGGCAATATGGGGAGGCTCAAGATGGAACAAACCGGCAGCGACTGAATTGCAAATTGTGTGGGCAATTTATGACAGGAGGCATTAGCAGGTTGAAGTACCATTTGGCAAAACTCCCGGGCAATGATGTGGGGCTTTGTAGTGCAGTTACTCCCGAGATTATGAGAAGTGCCCATGATTCAATTCACGCAAAGGATAGAAAAAGGGAAGAGTCAGCTGCTAATAGAGCTGAACTTGCAGCTGGTGGAGTGGCTAGGAGTTCAGGGACACATGATCATAACACGGAGGGTAGTGTTGGGGGCTCCACTGCCATGGATTCACCTAGCATGAGGGCTGCCTCATCTTTCTTTGTTCCACGGACTGGAAGTGGTGCTCAACCTTCCATCAAGTCTATGATTAAAAAAAAGGAGAAGGAAGAAGCAGATAGGCTTATGGGGAGGATGCTTTTCTGGAGCGACTTGCCTCTTACCATCACAAGAAACAATCCCTTTTTTCAGCCAATGTGTGATGCCATTGCTATTGTTGGCCCAGGGTACAAGTGCCCTACATATGAAGAGATTCGGGGGCCTATTCTTCAAGCAGAGAAGAAGGACATCAACACTAGATTGGAGGAATTCAAAGAGTCATGGGAGATCTCAGGATGCACATTGATGTCCGATGGTTGGACAGATAAGAAGGGTAGGACCCTTATCAATTTCTTGGTACATTGCCCTAAAGGTACCATGTTTATCAAATCTGTTGATGCATCGGCACAGATAAAAGAAGCAGCATTGTTATGTGAATTGTTGGATGGGGTCCTCCAGGAGATCGGTGTGCACAATGTGGTGCAGATCATAACAGATAATGCAGCTAATTATGTGGCTGCTGGTAGATTGCTTATGGAGAGGCATCCCTCACTATTTTGGACTCCATGCGCAGCACATTGTATTGATTTGATGCTGGAGGATGTGGGGAAAATTACCTTCGTCAAGGAGGTCATTGATCAGGCTAGGAGTATCACCAAATTCATATATAACCATGCTTTTGTTCTTAGCCTCATGAGGAGATACACAAGAGACAGGGAGTTGCTGCGTCCTGGAATCACACGGTTTGCCACCAACTTCATTTCTCTTCAGTCTTTGCTTCGAGTTCAGTTTGAGCTGAAGCAAATGTTTGTTTGTGATGAGTGGCGTGATTGCAGATATAGCAGGAGAGAGGATGGGAAGGCCATTGCCAGATTGGTGTACACCGACTCCTTTTGGGAAGGAGTGGAGGAAGTGTGCTCAGTTAGTGAACCTTTGGTAAAGGTTCTGAGGTTAGTTGACAGTGATAAGCCCATTATGGGCTATTTGTATGAGGCCATGGATAGGGCCTAAGTCACAGGGTTCGCCGAACCTAATCCTTGAGGTTCGAGGTTCGGCGAACCTAAAAAAAAATTTGAAATTCGTTCAGGTTCGGCGAACCTGAATGACGAACCTAATGCCGAACCTAATAACGAACCCGAACCTAATCGAACCCGAACCTAAAGGCGAACCTGAAGGCGAACCTGAAGGCGAATTTTTGGTTGAGGTTCGATTTTTTTGCTTAAGGTTCGTTTTTTTGGCTGAGTTTCGGATTTTTTCATAGGCAAAACCGCCCGACATAACCTTCCCTCGCTTTCATTTCACGAGGAAAAAGATTCATTCCCTCGCCTTCTACAATCGCACCATTCATCTGGCCTCCCTCCATTCATCTACGACGGGCCACGTCGACCTCCCTCCATAGTCCATTCATCTGCGACGGCGAGTGCTAGCATCCCCGACTGTGAGCGAAACGGAGATTCACTGCGACCGTGACCCCGACTGCAGTCTGCGTGTGCGGCTCCAAGCCTCCATGGGCCACGATTTTCCCAACGCATCCTGTAATATTCTTTTGTTTTACTAATTAATTATATTAATATTAATTAATTAAATTAATATTAGTAAACTAAGCTTTTAAACTTTAACTTTTAACATTATTGTTAATAATATTAAAAGTTTACTTTTAAACTTGAAATTTAAATTTTAGTCTTTAAAACTTTAAAATAAACTTTAAACTTTAACTTTAAAGTGGTTTATCCACATATTAATAATTGTTTACATTGAATACTTTTTACTAAAAAAATTTATTGATTATAATTTGTATTAAATTCTTATTAATTTAATTAATAATATTAATCTACTTTATAAACACTTAACATCATTGTTTATTGCTTATTAATTATAATGTTATTAATTTTATTTTAAATTAATTAATAATTTTAATAATGTTAATTTATTAAACTTATTGATCATGTTTCTGCATCATTTGTTTTTGCTATATAATATCAAGAAATTATATATATATATATATATAGTCGAACCTTATGTCGAACCTCATCCGAACCTCATCGAAAAATTCGAACCCGAACCGAACCTAATCCTTGCCGAACCCGAACCCGAACCCGAACCGTGTGACTTAGGATAGGGCCAAAGAGGCTATTCGGTCTTATTATGTGGGGAAGGGTACCCCTGGATTCAATAGACACATGATGCTATGGGATTTGATTGATACCCGTTGGACCGGGATGCTCCATCGACCTATTCATGCAGCTGCACTTTACCTCAATCCCGCCTTTTCCTACCAGAGTAAATTTGATTTTGATGGCGAGGTGATGGAAGGGCTCATCGAATGTATTAACAGGATGGTACCTGATGTTGAGACTCGCATGAATATTAACCACGAGATGGAGATGTATCGGGATTCTATTGGGCTATTTGGCTTTGCCGATGCTATCCATGCAAGGAACATTTTGAATCCAAGTAAGTGATTAGAAATTAGAATTTATTTAGAAATTTAAATTTTTAAATTTTATTTGTGCTTTATCATTTCATTTGACATTTGAAATTTGAATTATGTAATCAAATTCTCTTTCTTTCTTATTTGTTGTAGCTGTTTGGTGGAGAACATATGGTGGAAGGGCACCAAATTTAAAAAAATTTGCCATCCGAGTCCTCAGCCAAACCTGTAGCTCTTCTGGATGTGAGCGTAATTGGAGTGTATTTGATAAAATACACTCAAAGAAACGCACCAGGTAAGAACTTGAACAAAGCAATTAAATTCATTGTAATTTATTATCCTCTATCATATTGTTTCCCTCGGGCCTCAAGAGTCAATATTCATTAAATTTTTTGTATCGCCCTCTTACAGGTTGGATTTCCCACGCCTGAATGACTTGGTGTATGTCCATTACAATCTCCGACTGTGGATGAAGCAGGTAGAGAGAACACCCGAGGTGGGTGTTGTTTCCTTGGACAATATTGATGTATTGTCCAAGTGGAGGGTGGAGATTGAGTTGCCTATCATGGAGGAGGCACCTGCATGGTTAGAGGAGGAGCAACAGCGACAGGGGCAAGAGGAAGAGGAGCAGGAGGGGGAGGAGGAGCAGGAGGTGGAGCAGGACGACCAGTTTGACCCTGAGGACTTCATGGAGGGTGCTTCATCAGCACCACCTTCTACAGTGGTTGATGCATCTAGTCCCTCATTGACACCCATGGCCATTACTCACCCTCCGACATCTAGTGCAGGGCCAGGACCTTCTACTGCTAGGGGCAGGCCTGGCAAGCAGCCCATGATCTTTTCCCGTAAAAGGGGAAGAGGACATTGATATCAGAGACAGATAGCTAGCTGCTAGTTTTGTCACTTGTGATTTTTGTGACCTTGTTTTGTATTGGACCATTGGTTGCCCACTTTTGAGTACTATGTAACTATTGGGCAGCTTTCACTGTCAGGATTCAGACTTTCACTATCGGCTTAGATGTACCATTTTATATTTGGCATGACTACATGATATATATTAGTGTTTTCTCCATATTTATGTGCCAATGTATTTATCTGATGTTGATGTTGCTTTATATGTTTAAAATTATGAAAAAATGAATATATTTTGTGTTTTTTAATGTTTGCCGCGGTTTGCCGATTTTTGCCGATTTTTTCGCCGATGTTGCCGAGAAGTTGTATTCGGGACCCTCGCCGATTTTTTGCCGATGCCGATGTTTTCCACTATGATGTAGACATCCTCCATCCAAGAATTGATAGGATCATAAAAGTTATGCAAGTTAATCTTCGAGGTGGATGGAGAAAAAATATGATGCATGCGACTCAATTCTTTTTCACAAAAAATAACTTCCTCATTTACTTCTCTTACATATTCAATTTGATTCTCCTTGGGACTGATGATCAAATAAAAACCAAGTGGGGATAAATTAAAGCTTAGAAGACGAAAGATCAAAATCAAACCCACTTGATGTTCAAAAATGGAGAAAAGATGAAATTAATCTTTAAACACCTTTTCTAACCACCAAGAATGATTGATAACTTGACAACAAACATTATGGTTCCAAAGTGACTGAAAAGGGAAATGAAGTGCTTTTTCTCCAAATATGTACTTATACTTCCTATTGAGAATTTCCAACGCGAAAGATTGACTAGAGCACCAACCCAAAGATGATTGAAAGAGTTGGGAAGGGAGGGTGGATTGCAAATATGAAAATTCTCCCACATGGATAAACAAGTTTGACCTTGGATTTTGACAAAAGAAAACACTTTTTACTCTAGGAATGATTTCAAGCTTTTGGTCAAGTTTAATATTTACAATCTGAGGACAAGATTGACCATAACTATCTAACTCTAAGCTATCTTGATTAAGGATGAAAAAAGGAAAATTTAAAGACTCATTATAAGAAGTAGAACAAAGATTAGAGCATCTAGTGTGATTCACTAATTCATCATCATCTTGTGATTGACCTTCTATTGATTCATCATTAAATTCATATGAAGAGAAATGATCATTTTTATTTAATTTGTCAGGGAGAAAATTAACAAATTCATTTAAAACATCCTGATTATTTGCACAATGATCATGTGAAAGCACTACTAAGGGATCTTGGTCAATGTATCTGCTTTCTTCTTCTTCAATAAGGTGATAAGGAATTGAATGATCAATAAAGATAGAATGACTAATGAGTTTTTATGAGAGAGGGACTTCAATAGACTTACTGATTAAAAGCTCAACTTCGGAAAATTCCTCAAAAGCAAGACTAGGGCTACCTAAAAAGAAATTTGAAAACTTATGATTTATACAATGATTATAGATTTGACTTTCGATTGACGCAAGAGTGGAAGACTTATTCTCAAAAGAAATTGGGCAGGAGGGGTCATCTTCGGATGCTGACAAATCACTTGATATTTGATTATTAACAGACTCAACACTAGGATCGGAAAGGGGAAGGTTTTGATCTTGGATTTGATTTGAAGAATATATATCATCGTATTCACTTCCCCATTCTTCTAAAAATTTAGTTTCAAACATGTCATATCTGGAAATGCTATTGGTCTTTAAATTTAAGAACCAGAGCTCAACTCTTCCTTGGAAAGATGAGGCCAATAGTTTCATACATACATCCTCATCGGTTATAGATAATTTGTTACAAATTTCCCTAAATATTTCAAGGTGCCTTTTAGCAGAGATTTCATAATTTCCATCGAATTCAGGCAACCTTTCACGGGCTTGATGAGGAATATGATGAGGATACCCAATAATTTTTGAGAAGTCAAAGACTTTTAATCGACCGAAAGTTCTAGGCCGCTCAGAAGCAGCTATGGGTGGCAATTAAATTTTTTTTATTTTTTGAATCAAGAACCTAAATACAAAATGATGCACCCCATGGGTTCTAGATAATGATAGGATCGATCACCAGTGGAGTCGCCAGGTAGATTTTAAATCTCTTCTACGAAGATGATATGTTGTTAATAAGTAGGGAGAGAGCGAGACAAATAGATGGATATGCTTTTTAATTAATTAAGGATTGAAATAATAACCATCTAGATTAATCCGGGTGCGATAAGATATGAGTTATGCATGGATAATCGCAGACACCTAAGGTAAGCCTCTACCTTCCCCAGCAACGACGCCAAAAATGTTGGCAAAGAGAGCGGGAGTAGAGCTTGAAAATATATGTCGAACCAGGGTAGGCATCTACCTTCCCTGGCAACGGCGCCAAAAAATGTTATCACACAACTTGTAGTTGTCCCTAAAGGTATCCCATCCAGGATGGTAGAGGACATAGACGACTAAAGAGGTGACCCAAGAGATGCCACGGTTCCCAATGTAAGCTGAGAGTCACGACAACCGAGGCACTCTTCACTTTAGATTATGAAGAATCACAACCAAGGGGGAGACCCTATAGCCAATCAAAGGAGATTGACCAAAGCAAAGGTTCCTGGGGAAGTGTTAAAGTTGAGTTACGGAAACCAATGCAAGGTTAGGTGGATTAAGTGGACCCAAGAATTTAAGTGTGGTTGAAGAGGCTTAGGATATGACAAATGTTTCGACCAATGAATGACTAAGGCCACTTATTGAAGCTCAAATGAATTAGATCTAGCACCATGAAAAACACAAGTGGGGTCCACTCCTGAAAGTGTGGAAAATGGTCCAAGTGGAGCCCACTAGGTTGGATTAGGGGTAAGATGGTGCCAAAAGGGTGAGATGAGGTAGATCTATGGATCTAAGGTAAGATAGACAACACCCATTTGTGGGATCTAGCAAATGACACTAGCCCCAAGGAGTGTGATTTGCCCAAGGGAGATTAGTGCCTTAAGATGGAGGGGTAAATGGAGTCCAAAGTATGCCAAAATATAGATCAGGGTAGTCAAGGCAATTATCAAGGTGGGTTTAGGATAGCATGCCCCAATGATGGCTAGATCTCCATAGATCTAAGATGGAAAATGCATCACAAAATTGACCCAAGTGGGGCACAACCCTTAAAATGAGGAAAAAGTGAAAAATGAGGGTTTTAATCAATGAGGGTTTTTAGATCTAAGAGAATAGATGGATAAGATAGAAGAATTTCATACCTCTTGGAACATACCTGGAAGATGAAGATGGAAGAGGCTTGTGATGAAGATTACTTCCCACAAAGATCAAATGCCAAACTTAGATGAGCCCTTCTTGCCAATATTTTGCCTCCTTCAACCAAATCGATTTCCCTATTCCTGTCAATCAAGGACACAAAGATCAATCAATCAATCAAGAATGGAAAGAGATGTAAACAAAGAGATGAGAAACATGAATTGAAGGTGCAAAGACAAAACAACTCCCTGTCAACCAAAATGTCCTCTTGAAGCTTGAAGGGTAGGGCTCCCCACCAATTCGCACTCCTCGAAAACGTCTTCTTTGCCTACAAAACAATGTTAGTTGAAGATAAAATCAAGATGGCCACCAATGTTTGTCAGTGCAGAGGAAGAAGCATTTACAATCACCACAAGCATTCCAACTCCAAGATCCAAGATGCCTGAGAAAGTATTTTTATTCCAATAGCCAAGAGCCAAAAATCTCTAGATCCCTTTTACAATGAGGGGTCTCCTCCTTATATAGGTTAATAGAGACCAAAACCCTATATCTCAAAACCACTTTATGAAATGAGTGGTTGAGATTAAAAGATCTCGCAACATAATCAATGGCTAAGATGAGCCAACATAAAATATCATATGGATCACTCAAAATAGAGGTGACGTCATAGCTAGAAGTGACTATGTGAGGGTGACATCATATCTAGAAGTGACTAAGTGAGCGTGACGTCATTCTCTAGAGGGGGCTAAGACACACGGGCCCACCTCATATAACATGGACATGACTCATAAAGCTCATGGTGGGGCTAGGAGGCATCAATCTTTGCTAGCTCATCCCCATGGCACAATAAAATAAAATAATGTCCAAAATAATACAAATGATCAAATCCTGTCCTCAAAATCTGTGAGACACATGCAATAAAAGGCCTCTTGTGGCCTCTGTGGACCCCACTATCTGATGACAACTGGCTGGAAGATGGAGGGTTCACCCTGGAAGACCTCTGTGAAGACCAAGTGCCAAAACCTTGCCTCAATTGCCCAAATCGAATTCCTTATTGACCCTTTTATTCCATTTTTAATCTGCTTCAATAACTGTGAAGCTGCTGAAACTGCCACCTAGGGCACCTGCGCTGTCAAACTGAGCCCAGCAGGCTCTCCAGAGGGGGGGTTTAATGGTAGCATCAAGTGGCTAGGCCACCCCCTCCTCATACAGTGCCCTAGGTGAACTGGCCTCTCATGGCCTCTGCTGGACAGGCTGGGAAAACAACCCCAAATCTGGTCAACAAGTGGAAAACTGCATCTATCATTGTCAGAAGTGCCCGAAATTGAATGATAAGTGTCTCATTGGATCTAGAAGACCCAAAACTACTAAGAATGTGTACTCATACACCATGGGTTGACCTGAGGGGTCAACAATAGGGTCCACCATATTCGGACAATACATAATCTTATGATCTGGAATAATAATAAAACCTGCTGAACTGCATCAATCATCATCTGAATCATATGTCCACCATATGGTATCATCAATAAGAGTATGTGGGACCATCAATCATCATCCATAAGTACATATGGCCCACATCATCACGAATCCCAAGAATAACAAAGGACAAGACTATATCAATGGACTAAAGACATGTTCTTTCAACCATATTCATAGCATAGCTTAAAGTACATCATCATTCCATGGCAGTATAATACATGTAAATATTTAGTGTTATTTATACTTCACTTGCACAAAAAGATTTAATGACAGACTCACCCATTGGACATGGTCTAATTGCTAGCTAAGGGTGAAGGCTAAGACAAGGTTGGGCAAAGGGGGATGACTTGACCAAACTCAACTAGGTGACACTTTGGACGGGGAAAGGGGGAGCTACACTCTGTGCCGGACAAATAACACGGGGAAGCGCTGTGCCTCACAAATGGATAAGTTGTTTAGAGAGTGCTTATTCAACTTAGGCATCATGTTTACATCAAGCTGATCCAAGTTCATTAGGATCATTCAATTTCATTTCATGGCCTTTTTGGCCCACATAACCCTTCGGATTTTAGATGTGCTAAGAAACACAACTAGTTGCATCTTGCATCCAGGGCGTGTTTATATATATGTGTAAGGTCAGCAATAATAGATATAACTTTGAGTACCATTGCTTTTTGGGACCTTTTCTATACTCTTCGAGGAGTATTTTTAGCAGTTCATCGCTCTTGCCCTTTACTCACGTGTGTTTAAAAACACATTCCAGAGTTTACAGTTTCCATGGGCGAATTTATAAATATTTCCAGTAAGTAATACATGAGCTTTCAGTTTTAGCCAACAACATCTCAAGTGACTAGGGGGACTATGACCAGTGCCAAACATCGGGACAACCGACCAGAATGATTTAGGCCTTCAATCCAACTCACCAAGGTAAGTTTTGTCACCAACTCAGAGCCGAGACACTGAACAAACATGGATGTGGTCCAACACAGAGGTAGTAATGGGGAAGTCCTCAGTATCAAAAAGTCAAGAAAGACAAGTCAAGGGTAAAAACCAATATAGGAAGGTCATGGATGGATGGAGTCAAATGAAAGTGGTGCCTAAGCCAGTAGACAAGAATGTCTAGGAAGACCATATCTATGCTCATAGGAGGGTAATAAAACCAGTAAGTTTTGTCAGGAAACCTCAAGTGTGCAAGTGATACATCCATTCAATAATCATACATCAACCAAGATATTTCAATTTTAAATTTAATAGTACTGCCATATCCTGAATCATATATCAAGCTAATGCTATGAAGTTGATCAAAACAACAAGATAATAGTCCATAGTCAATATTCAGAAATCCATAGGTCATACATCATAAGAATAATCATCATAAACCATCTGAAACACTGATGCAATAATCATCACTAGGCACTGAACTGAAACTGTATTGAATAAATGGTCACATCGGTCATCTAATCTGAACTCTCAAGGCTCAGCCTTGGCACAAGGTCTGACACAAATCTGACATAATACACTGCTCTGATCATGAGTGATCTCAAAATACAAGCTTATCATAACTGATCTCTGTAAAAGCTAGGCTCTGAAATGTGCAGATATTTGCTCAGCAAGAATAGTAGCCTTGCTACTATGGTGTGATAACAAGTAGTAAGAAGTCAGTACTTTTGGCCAAGAATGAAGAAAGACATTGCTGAATAATTAACAAGATGCATAGAATGTCATAAAGTAAAGATTGAGCATAAATATATAGCAGGTTTGCTTCAACCATTACCGATACTAGAGTGGAAATAGGATGTAGTGACAATTGATTTCATCACCAAATTGCCGAGGACAATAAGACAATATGATTCAATCATGGTAGTTAGTGGTGGACAAGTTGAAAAAGGCTGCTCACTTCATTCCAATCAAGTCAACTCATAAGGAAATTAACATAACATAAATTTATATGAAAGAGATTTCAAGATTACATGGAATACCCAAGGCAATTGTTTCAGACAGAGATCCAAAGTTTACTTCATATTTTTGGAAAGGGCTATTTAAAGGATTTGGAGCATGTTGCTGTCTAATACACACCTGGGGGGGGAAGCGACAGGAAACCTTCAAGCAGCTCGGTGTGTCCTTGGGGGCAAGTGGGAGTTAAGTGCTGTCACATGATTACTCGACTCCTCTGTCTAGGCTTACTTCTAGCGAAGCCAAGGGGGTGGTCCCTATGAAAAATTAACTAAGGCCTTTAATCTACAACAAAAGATAAAAGTCTATTCTAGGAGTTATGAGATGACAAGATGGAAAAATAACAACTAAGCACTGCTTGAAAATTAAATCAATTAATTAACACCACACAAGATAGATAAGCATTCACGACTTTCAAGATTTGAAACTTAAAACGTGGAAAATTAATGACCAGTGCCGAGAATGTGAAATGCGTGCAATTACTACTGTGTAGGGTTGCTTCTGTGGTCTCAGTGAAAGTATTGTAGTGTCTCAGTTGGTAAATTTTAGGATTATTAAATGAGTGGATTAAGGAATGGGTTAATTCTTGGTTTGTCCCAAAAGAAACCTAACCTTTGAATTGAGTGCTCTAGCAGCTTTACCAAGTGTCCAACCAGGCGAGGATAGACCTGCTTAATAGTAGTCTGCTGACTCTGTAGTTTCCGCCCATGCAACCTCCCAAGTTCTTAGAATTTGGTTCTAATGGATTTCCCTATTAAGACTAAGTACCTTGCACCCTTTTCTGATTGGTCCAGCTGTTCCGACTAAGTTGTAGCGGCCAAGAGCACACTTTGGTCTTGGGGTGTGGTTCGTTTTATTAAATGTGTGGGTGGATGATTAATCTACACTAAACCCCAATAATATCTTTTCTTCACACCAAATGGTGGAGTACTTCGGTAGAGCAAGGGGGGTTTATTTTAGGATTGGATTTTAAGAACAAAACAATGATTGAATAAAACACATAAGCATATAACAAAATGATAAATGAGTCCTCGGAGGACGTTGTGTGCTTGATTGAGTTATTTAATTACTACTGCTCAAATAAAACTAATCTAAAACGAAAAAATAGAAAAAGTTGCGAAAAATAAAAAAAATGAAAAAAGTGCGAATCTCCCCTGGGGGGATTGGGGTTAGGCACTGGAATTGCCTGCTATGCTCTTTTTATTCTTGCGATTACAATATGAAGCTTGAAAGAGAATACTGCTTGCCCTTTATGCTTAGGGAACAAGTCAGTTTACAATTTAAGAGACAAACAAAACAGTGTTTGAAACCAAGTCTCTGGATGGTTCTGGAAGTTCCAAATGCAAATTTTTATGTGTTTTCTTACTCCAACCTGTTATTCAATCAAAATAGACCAACGAACTATGTTGTTTAGAAATGTTAATCAAAACACTTTAAGAGTGTTCTGATAATACTACAAAGTGCAAAACTGAAACTAGCTTAAACAAGTATGTGGAAAACTAGTTTATTGACAATTTTTCGAGTCTTTAATTGACTTTTAGTTAATTTTTAAATGTTGGACTGTCATAAAATGGTACAAATTCCAGCGAACAGAAGTTTATTGAAAACTACCGAAACACACTTTAAGAGTATGTTCGGTTTAAATGCAAAAAAAAAAGAAATTTTTTCTAACTTAATTACTACAAAAATGAAATCAAATGACTAAGGAAAGTGAGCTAGAAAGCTACTTTCCTTAGGATATTTTGCTTGCTTTTGGAAAAGCTAACCGATCCAAAGCACCTAAATGCCAAATATACTATTCAACTCAAAACAAACTTTTCCTATCAAGAACTCTAGATTTTATGATAAAACAAGCTTGAAAAGGAAAACTTGTAAAACTAGATATAGATTCGAAGTTTATGCCTTTTGATGTGACTATGATATAGTAGATAAAAATCAGATCTCGCTTAGATTTAAAATTGCAAGAATGTAAATCTAATATAAGTAACCAGTAACCAGAATTATTTAAGAAAAGAGGATGAGAAGAAGTGAAGTATGTTAAGCCCTTGAACTTGGGCAAATGGAGTCGCTTGAAGTGGTGATCCGAGGGAAAACTTCTTGCTTGAAATGGTTTGAAGTCAAGAGGACGCTAACATGCACCGGTGTGAACTAGAATAACAGTCCAGATAACATGTATTTAAACAAAAATGACATATTAATCCAATGTAGTTATTGCAATTCAATAGAAGAGATAATAGAGTAATCTACTATTGTACCTTACTGGACAGTAATTTCCTTTCAAAAGCTAGATATATACCAACAATTAGATGAAATGATACAAGACACAGAGTCTCGAAATGAAGTCACGCATCCACACATATGAAGATCCACACATCAATTAGCCTCCAAAGTCTTTATTCTCATTACTCAAAACTTCACAAAGATTACACAAGCAAATAAGCAGAGGTTCCACCTTCTCATGGTTTACAATGGACCTCAGCTCCTCAATTTATAGCACAAGGCAAGTAGCCTGGGGTGCCAAAACCCTAAGGAGACAAAGCTCCTTGATTGTAGAGCAAGTCACCTTGATTGTAGAGCAAGCAAACTTACAACTAATGGAGAAGCCTTACTCAAATGGCAAAAAACCAGTCAAAATAGAAGATGCTGAGTTGATGAAGAAGCTGCCCACGTGAAGGAAGGCGAATGGTTGATGTTTCCATACTTTGAATGAGCTTTTTGTATGAATTTTGATTGGTTATTTCAATTAGAAGGTTATCCAATACGATGTGCCACCTCCACATGAAGTAATCACCCCCACCAATGACTTGCCATCCAATTCCGTACGTAGCCATGAAGAGGAGCTGAGCCCACGTGAAGGTTTAGCGCATCCTCACTTTGATATATTACATTTTGATTTTCAAACCCACTTTTAACAAATGCTTTGACTCTTTGGCAAGGTCGCCCAGCATATAATTTTATGACCTAAGGTTCTAAGTCTTTCTTTAAACTTCAATCGCCTACCATATAGTTTATGCTGAGTCACTTGATGCCCACGTGAAGGATGGGCGCTTCCTTGAAATAATACTTCAACATTTGATCTTAAAATGAATTTTGACATAAGCTTTGACCTTTCACTTAGTCGCCCATCCAAAACTAAGCTATGCCATGTCATTTGGCATGTGACATATACTCCTTTTTAAATATTTTAATTTTTGGTAAGGGTGCATTTTGATGCACTTTTAACATGAAAGTGCCAGTTTGTAGCTCTAACAGGAAAAACTGCTCCATGGGAGTTCTCGGTCGCCTGAAATGTAGGAAAATCGAGTACGAGGGTAAAGAGGATGCTCTGAGCTTGAAAACGAGCATCCCTGTGCCAAATTCCGACTCCGGATCACACTTTTATAACCATTTGAATTTTTTCAATTAAACCATTAAAAAATGGCTTAAAACTGCGAAAAAATTATTTTTCTCGGAATTGACTGAAACTTCTGGGGGACCTAGTACATGACCAAAATCTAGTGTCTAGCATGTTTATAACTGCTACAAAATGGACTCTAATAATCCTTTAAGGCCTAACCACCACTTTGGGCATTCCAGCTTTGGAGGTGCAGGAGAAAAACTCATCGATTATACTCGGCTAAAGGCAAAGCATAATCGACAAGGGAAAAAATTCCTTGGAATACCTTCTTTGATTGTCAAGTCCTAGGGAACTGAGTCACTCAAAGACCACCATGCTAGCACACTTATTACAAACCCCGTGGAGCATGGTCATGCATTACAAAAAATGTGAAAGGGGCCCTGAAAAGGCCAAACTTGGAACTTCTGAACTCTGAAAAAAGGCACAAGTATTTGTGCAATACTGGCGGCTCACTGAAGTCCAACTGTAGTGCAACTCAGTTGGTAACAGAGCAAATCTTAATATGAGTACAACATATCATCCATATACAGATGGGCAAGCTAAGAGAGTTAATCAAGTTATTGAAGGTATGCTCAGAAAGTATGTGATGGATCAACCATCCAAATGGGAAGATTACTTGCAATTGGTGAAATTTGTTTATAATAAATGATATCATGCATCTTTAAAGATGAGTCCATTTGAAGCCTTATATGGCAGAAAATGCAATACTCTAATCGATTGGGATAATGGAGTAGACATAGTGGTAATTGGGCTAGAATTTCTTAAAGAAATGGAAGAGTAGATGGTTAAGATCAGGTAGAATTTGAAAACAACACAACACGAGCAAAAAAGTTAGGTACACAAGGGCAAAGTAGCAAGAGAGTTCAGAGTTGGTGAGCATGTGTATTTAAAAGTCAAACCAAAGACGAGTTCCCTAATGCTTGGGATATGTCCTAAGCTAGCACCTAGATAGTGTGGGTTGTTTGAAATATTAGCTAGGATAGGGCCTGTTGCATATGAGCTTGCATTGCTTGCTAGCATAAAATTGTTAGTTTTTTGAGCCCATATATCCGATTTACAGTCTCGAATAATTAACAATTATTAACTAAAAATACACTAAGATCCTAACTAATTATGCAACAAAAAACACATAAAATCACACAGATTTGACACTTGGATTTATGTTGGAAAACCCTAGCTAGAGAAAAACCAACAAAAAAATGATTTTTATTAACAATAAACATCCCGGGCTCATGTACTGGGATAATGGCCCACTAAGGAATAATACAATCGCAATAAGATAGCCTAGCCTATCACCTGGCTGCTACCTTCTCTATTGCACCTTGCACCTTTCCACAGAATGCTAGCCTTCATACCTCAAGATCAGTCCCTTGATCTTGTTGGTTGCTAACCCTCGAATGCCGCTTTCTTCTTTCCTCTGACCTTGCCCTGACACCTGTACACTTGGATGGAAGTAATTTTCCACCCACTCAATGAGATCTCACTCACTCATTTTGTGTGACTGATGTGTGTCTCATCCTTTCCTTAGGATTCCTTTTATATCTTCTCAATGACCAAAACCCTAACCCTAGATCTCCAAAGTGATTGATGGCTGAGATTAGATCTCAAGCCTCACTTAAGATCAATGACTGTGACTTAATCTTAAGTTCACTTTTTAGTCATTAGCCAACATTAAGTAAATAATGTGCTTTTCCCAAGTTAGACTTAGGAATGAGATACAAAAGTCTCTTGCTCTCTCAAGCAAGCTCCTAGAAAGGTGTTCTGGATGTCTCTTGCATGCCCGACATCTGGCCTATACAGAAGTACTTGTTAGATGCTACAAACATCAACACTCCATCTTAGCGAGAAAGGTACTTCTCGAAGAGCCACTTGGAACTGGTTCTCCCTCTGACCTTGGCACATTGTTGCATACATCATCCTGCACACTAGCATCCCTCCAACCTTGTTGGTTAGCTGCTCTCTGATCACTGGAAGTCATGGAATCGATGACGCTGCACATCAGTGCCAAGAAGTTTGAAAAATTCGTCAAAGGCCTGCTCTCCCTCATTGTGCTCCTAGGAGCTTGTTCTTGCTCCCGACCATCCATCAATGTCATCTCGTACCAACTAGATCTCTTGGCAGAACTGGAAGAGGCTAACTCCCTCTTCTCCTCTGATGGTTTACTCCCCACACTGGAAGTCTGTGAACTCTGCTCAACCTTCGTAGTCTTCTACTCCCTGACCCTGTCACTAACATTGATCCTTAATCCAAGATCCCCTTGGATCCAACTACAAGCTTTCCCTGTAACCTATAAAATTTGCCCTCTCTGACACCAAGAACTCGTGCTGAGTCTATGCCAGATCCCATCGATCGAATGAGAGCCTATCCACTCTCAAAAGAGATGGTGTATCTACTATCCTCCAATGTTGATACTGAGGCCAAATTCATCTTGAGCTTCAGTACATACAACACATCTGTCACCTACAGGAATCCTCCTGACTCTAGCTGAAACTTGATTGTTCCAACTCCCTTCATAGCACACTTGGCATGAGTGCCAAGCTAGACATGCAAATATGGGTCTGTCCCTGACAACTTGGTGAACAATTCACGTGTCCCCATCATGTGACGAGAAGCCCCACTATCCACAAACTAGGCACTACTGGGAACTGTGCCAGAAATATAGGAGACTAACGAGAAATCCTTCTCGAACTTCTCAGCAAACTTTTTAACCTGTGCTTTTGCAGATGTTGCTACCTACTGAGGCTTGCTCTTCCCTTTCTTCTGTTCTTGACACTATGAAGCATAATGGAATGGAATGGAAAAGTAGAGACAATAAAGCCAAGGCTATTATTGGCTTTAACTAGAAAATTTAAGTGTGTTTTATTTTTTACCTTTGGCTGCATGCAGGGTCATTCACATTCTTGGGGGCAATGTTAATGTCAAGTGGCTGAACTCTAATACCCAAAATCTGGCCCAAAAAAGGATTCCAGTATGCTACTAATCCATTCCGAAGAGAACTTTTGGATCTGTTAAGCAAGTCGCTACATGTTATTGCAAAATTAACGTAGAGTATATAAATCAGAAAGAATCATTAATGAACCACAATGGGAAAAACTGGGAGTATATACATATCTCTACTCATTGTTGTAGACAGGCTCCAGTCAACATTCAGTATATTCCTGTGCCCTGCTTGGGGTTCTTTCTGCTGACATGCTGTGTTTGTAAACACCTCTTTCCTGTACATTATCAGCAGTATTCTGCCATGTGGCAACTACCACATCCTGTGGCTGGTGGCCTTTTTCTGAGGTTAATTTGTTGTCTGATTAATGCCCAAACCATTTTTAATCAAATCAATTGCTTGGATATTTGTCATTGATTCTCTGTGAGAAACAATTTGACTGTAACAAAAAGCTTCCCACCTCTTTTGAGAAATTTGAAGCATTATTTAAATATGCAGCAATTTATTTGTTAGTTTCTGGTAAAAATGTTAGATATTTTTTTTCAAGGAAAGAGTAATCTTAAGTGCTCCACAAACAGCCAATCACTTGTTTTCTTGATTATTTTGTTTTAAATTTTTACTTGATAATCTGCATCTTGTGACTAGATGTTCTTGAATTATCAGTTTGCACTTTAGAAATAACTCTTTCAATTCCAATTGCCTCCTTGCTGGTCAAATTTTGTTAAAGAGCAGTTGTGAGTTATTTTGAAAAACCTTGTTATGCATGGAAACACATTACTCCTATTATGCATGGCTTATTCTCTTCTTGACAAATCAAATACAGTTGATTTGGTAATGTTAGCATTTTGTAGCTCGGAGGTACTCCTGCATTAGGTGCCTAGGTGCAGGGGTCCGAGATGATGTAGTCTCATTAAATGTCATTAAGTGACTTTATTAAAGTGTATTTATTAAATTACTTTTTGATGTGACTATAATTTGAAAGTGAGATGTACTTTATAATGTTTATAAAGTGATTTTTAAATTATAAAGTGTACTTTTTAAATATTTAGGGTAAAAGTGTCTTTTCGAATGTAATGAGACTTTTATATAGTTTCACTTAAATATTTAAGTGAACTTGAGAATAGATCTCATCCGTCGATCTTGTGGCCAAGATCTAATCTCAACCGTAGAAGACGAAGAGACAAGAGGAGTTAACCTAATGAGAAAATAAAGACACGAGACTTCATTTTCAATCATCCAAAAGAGGCATGCATTCCAAGCTGTGTTACTGGATCTGTCCACCCTAGGCGATGGACGCGCAGATCCGCGGATCTGATACGGATTTGGATCCAGATCCGCCTAGGATCCACCCAGGATTCACTCTAACTCGAGATTTGACAGATTTTTTAAATGGGTTTGCTGGACTGCTTGGTTTTAGAAGTGGTAAGCCATATGGGAAACTACACCAGAAAATGCCAGCGCCGTCGGGCTCAAATACATGACCATAAGCATATTAACGCGGCTATAATTTATGGTGGCCTCAAACCCACGATTGAAACTGCACTAGAAAATGCCAGTGTCGTTTGCCTCAAACCCACGATTGAAACCGCACTAGAAAATGCCAGTGTCGTTTGCCTCAAACACACTACCATGACCATATTAATGCGGCTATGTTTACAGTCTTGAACCCACGATTTTGGCCGGCTAGAATTTGTGTATGTTCACATTGGCCTTGAACCCACAACCGAAACGGCACAAGAAAATGACAGTGCCATCAGCCTCAAACACACTACCGAAACGGCACAAGAAAATGGCAGTGCCGTCAGCCTCAAACACACAACCATCACCATATTGGCGCGACTATAATTTATTCATGCTCAGTCTCGAACCCACGACCGACCGAAAGAATGATCCGTAATTAGAATTAATTCTACCTGAAATTAGGGGGATTTGTATTAAAAATTTCAAGGTATTTCTGTATTATCAATATACTTGGCTTATGGCCTAAGTTGCCAGGGTACTCGGGTACTGGTACGGGTACGGGTACGGGTACGCCACTTTTTGAAATAGGGTACTTGGGTACGTCGGGGTACTGTAGACATATATATATTATATATATAATTTTATAAATTTATAATTAATATATTTATAATTTTATTATTAAGTTAATAAGTTTAAATTTTAAAACTTTAAACTTTAAAGTTTTCAACAAGTAACACACATTTGACATTGGTATTGCTACTTGCACATTTGTCATTAATTCAAATTTGAAATTACATATATGATAAATTGATAATTGATATAAGATATTGATATGAAAGTGAAACATTACTCATTAGCATAATAGCATGATATATGTCTATGACTCCATGAGTCCATTGTCATACTACATCCAAAATTTGGCAAATGGCATGCCTCATTTGCCATAGTTCCGAACATGAAATACAAAATAGCAAAATGAAAATAGTCAAATACTAAACATAAAGCAAGTAAACATCATAGTTGATTTGGCTTCCTCAAGCCATCTCTTCTAAGTCAACAGCATCTGCAACATCACTGTCATTTGCATCAACATCAAGGAGGTCCTCGGTCAACAAGCTCTCCATGTAAGTATCACTATCAAGTGGAGGGTCCTCATCTATAGCAACTGGAGGTATCTCGACAAGGCCATCCGGTTGTATTTCCTCATCCACACATATGGCATCATCCGTGTATTGGTCCCATCTCTTGAAAGGACCCTCTTTGTACCCAGGGTCTTTTCGAGATATGAGACGAAGTGTGCTATGAATGTAGACTAGGTTCTCTGCCTTCTTCGACCCCAACCTGTTTCTCTTCACAGAATGGATGAAACCATAAGTGCTCCAATTCCTCTCACAAGACGAGGAACTAGCTACCTGCAAGTGCAATCAACACTGTTAGGGAAAGGCTACCAAATTAAATTAATTAAAATTTAATATAGAAACAAGATGTGGAAGTAGCTACCTGCCCAAGTAATCGTATGGCAAATTGCTGCAACTCAGGAGCATCAACACCATGAAGCCACCACCAATCAATCGGATCCTTCTTCTTGCGCCTATCAGCCAAAGAAGCATGTGAACCAAAGACACCTCGCCCACGTGAAAATTGGGCAAATTGAGATCGTATCTCAGAAGCATCTTCTGTAGAACCATATATTTTTTTAATTGCATTCATAAACCCTTTAACCACCTCTCTATCTTGGGAAGGAGGCCTCCTTCCTGTTGTGGAATCATACCATTTGGGATTAACTGCATAGGCTGCCATATGAAGTGGGCTGTTCAATTTATTCCATCGCCCATGTATAAATGATTGCAACTGTGGCCATAAAGTAGGATCTCTCTTGTTTGTGATGGATTCGATCCTCTCACACATAGAGTCCATGTTCTCATAAATCTCACCTAAACATGGACCATCTGTGTCTGCATAGCGAAGCATATCACATATTGGCTCTACAAATTCCACAACAAATTTTACATCAACCCAAAACCGATCATCCAATATCAATCGCTTCACCTCTATAGCTGCCTCTGAGGTAGATTGTCTCCATTGCTCCCACATATCACTGATAACTGTGGCAGCTAAAGCCCCTTTCATCTCCAAAAGCCGCCTAAGCAAAATGTAGTAACTTGCAAATCTAGTGTCAGCCGGCTTAAGAAGCTCCATTTTGGCATGCTTGCGGTAAATGGCTTGTGATTGGTGGTGGTTGCATATGAACATTTGGATTTTACGGCCATTCTCAATTAATAACCGAACCCATTCAAGTTTCCCAATGTCTTTCAATGCATTATTCAACGAATGCACTGCGCATGGTGTCCAAAAGATATGCCTATGGTACATCAAGAAATAAAAAATTAAAAACAAAATTAGAATTTGCAGCGATTTATAAATTCTGATTTAACTTTTAAGTACTAAAAATTAGAAAAAAAAAAACATACTTGTAAATTTGTAATTAAAAATCAGACTTGGAAAGTTGGAAGTGGACACTAACCTATACTCCTTTTGAACCATCACCCCCGCTGCTTTGCAAACTGGAGCTGCATCAGTAACAACTTGAACAACATTGGTTGGCCCCACCTCCGCAATGGCATCACATAATTGGTCTTTCAAGAACACAGCGTTCTTTTCTTGACCAGAACAATCAATGGCCCTTAGAAAATATGGACCAGCTATGGAAGAGACAATGATATTTATCAATGGACGATTCCGACAATCAGTCCAACCATCCATGATAATGGAGCACCCATCTACACTCCAAGATCCCTTCAATGGTGCCATTGCCTTCTCAAGACGATTTTTCTCCTTGTCCACCAACACTGTTCGGAGCTTCTCATAACTAGGTGGCTTATACCCCATAGGTCCATTATTAATTGCATGAACCATTTGCTCAAAGTATGGTGAGCGAGCTGCATTGAAAGAAATCCCGCATGCAAGAAAAAATCTTGCTATGGCAAGATCAACACCCTCTCTGCCTTTGACATCAAACATGTCATAAAGGCCACCAAGTTTTGGTCTTTTGTATCCCTGTTTAGTGCTTTTTGATGATTTTGATGGCACATGCTCATCACCAAGCTGAACTTCTTCATCATCCGATGGCATTTCATCATCATCGGTGTCATCCTCAATAGCATGAGCTAGAGGCTTTGAGGTTCCCTTCCCTGCCTTACCCTCAGCCCTAAGTTGCTCTTTTTGTACAATAGGGAGTCTTAAGGGATCCTCCGGATCTCCAGTACAAGCTTCAACACCCATCCTTTGAATATTCATGAAATGGGCTTTCACTCTAGTATAGGTCCCTTTCCACTCAGCCTTGCAAAGTTTGCATTTTATTAAGGCTGTCCCCCCTGAAGACTTTTCTGGTTTTTTCTTCTCCACATGCTTCCATAGTGGATATTGTGGATTCCCTGAAGACATTTTGATTTTTGATTTTTGAAATTTTCCTTTGGACTGTATTCTTTTGACACCGTCACACCTCCAACAGCTACCATACACCCCTCACAAATGAACTGAGCTGATAATGCCTGAAATTGACAGTGCAAAGATGACAATTAGCATGAAAATTTGACAGTGCACAGATGACATATCTACTGGCTGATACAAACACTGTTGATGATAATTTAAATTGATATATATTATATTATATACTGTAACTCGCAGCTAGCAATTGCTGATTAGTGATTACATATCTATTAATTTTTCACTGTTTCAGTGTTCACTGTTCTCTCTTGACAAAACAATTAGTATTTTAAATTACAAGTTTACAACTATATTTAAAATTTACAACTTTACAACTGTTCTCCATCAATTGATTGTGGCTCCATCTATGTTTGCAAGTTATTATCATTCGATTGTGGCTCCATCAATTGATTGAAGATATGAATTGCCATTTATTGCTATCCCTTGAGGTCTGGTCTGTACATAGCAGCCCCATCCCATGCAAGTTTGCAACTAAAAAACACAGGATGTATGGACAATGAAATCTACACGAATTCTGGTCATTGTAACTTTTGAATTTAAGGACATTTTCCAGCAGCATAGCAGCATTCTGAGACAGCAGACTGGGGTTCTGTGAGGGTTTAGGCTGCTAATTTGAGGACACAAACAAAATCCAAATCCTGGCAGCCAGAAAAAGGGTGACACCGTGACGCTAAGTCAAGCTTGGGCCTATTTATAATTATGACACAAAGGGATATCAATTCAAAATTTCAAACATCTCTCAATTCATACTTAATACTTATTAATTATTATATTAACTTATTAATATTAAGTTTAACTTATAACTAAAATAATAAAATTCATAATATTAAATAATAAATTTAATAAATATTAAATTATTAATTAATAATTATTAAACTAACAGTCTAACACTAACAGCCATAATATTAACTAATGCGGAATGCCAAAAGGCAAAAGCAAATATTTATAAATTTTAAAATTTATAAGTTATAACTTATATATAACAGAAAATCTGAAAAAAATGAAAAATTGAAAATTTAAACAATGCCGTGGATAGTGGCCTCCACCTGCAACTCGACAGGGGCCTCGACCTCCAACTCGACGGCGGCAACCTCCAACTCGACGGCAGCAGCTCCGGCACTCGACAGCAGCAGCTAGGGCACTCGACACACTCGACACAGCGGACACACAGCAGCTCCGGCAGTCGGCACTCGACACACAGTGGACACACAGCGGATCGGGATGACTGATGCACAGAAAATAAAATAAAACGGCACTCGAAATTTCACGGTTTTAACTTTTAAACTTTTAGGTTACCTGCCCCACCATCCACCTCGCCTCAAAAGCAAAAAAAAACGCGTTTTCCAGGTCCGCGTTGTCGGTTTCAAGCCCGGACGTACCCGCTGCGTACCCAAAAACGCGGTACTTTGCCCTTTTTCAAGTACCCGTGCCCGATTTTTGTTATCCAAGTACCGGGTACGTGGGTTGAGTACCGGGTACTTCCCGGGTACTCCCAGAGGTACCCGTACCAGTACCAGGTACGGCGGTACGGGTACCCGGTACTGGTACGGGTGCCCGACCCCCGGGTACGGGTACCCTGGTAACGTAGCTTATGGCTTATTAATTAAATACTTGAAATTGGCTTATTTAATTAATAAGGATCAATATTCTATGAAATCATAAGGATTTGTATTTACAATTTCAATTAATTTATATATAAGTAACAAGAAGCCATATAAATTAAAATAAATAAGTATATCATAAATAATAATAATAATTATAATATATATAGTAACTTTATAATTATGACTTAGATTAGTTATTGTTTATAAACATTATCCATCTATTATTTAATTTATATAAGTATTAAATATTTAATATATATATATATATTTTGAAATTTTATTAAGGTTTTATTTATAAAAATATTTTTATACTATTTGCACCTGCCGTTTCCCGGCCGTATCCGGATCCTGGCTTTTCAAAAACTTGACGGATCCGTATCCGGATCCTGGTAACTTAGATTCCAATAGCAGTTGGAGAGTGGCATGAGTTTCAAGAGGGTGTTGAGAGAGAGAAGGCTGCTGGAAGGCACGATTCCCAAGGAACTTCCCAGTGGCTAGCAGCACGAATTCCAAGGCAATCCGAGCAGCAGAGAGAGGGCATGATTTTCTGTGGAGCTGGCAAGAAAATTGAGGCACATACAGCAGCATTAAACTGGCATGAAATTCGAGAAGCTTGCACGTATTTCAAGAAGGATTTGCTGCATGAATTTCGAGGTGAGAGAATCGGCATTTTAGCAGACCGTACAGTGAAATTCTGAGCAGGCCGTACAGTGAGCATGCTGTACATTTTGCACAGTTGTTGAGGCAGACTGTGACCTGATATTGTCCACAGAATTTGAGAAAGAGGCTGAACTGTACCTTCAGGCAGTTGGCACGAATTTCTAGGCAGCACTGTATATCTGGGTTATGAGATAAGTCTGTTGTTTAATGCTGAGTTTTACTGCTGTACTATTTATTTTGAAGAAGAAATAAATCCTCACTCTCTCTCACAGAGTCACAGGTTTTCCCTTGGGGGTTTTTCGGGGGCCATTTGGCTAAAAATCTGTGTTAAATGTTAAGTACAGTCTGCTGTTTTTAATTGTTTTCCATTGCAAATGTACTTTCTTAACAGTATATCAGCCTACAGACACGTCTCATTTATTGGATAATAAATGTGTGTGATTATTGTTAACTGTTGAGGACTGATATCAAAGGTTTTATTAAGTGTTTGATGAAAGTTCTTAATGGCTGTGTGTGAACAGAGGTCAGAACTTTCTTGTTTTTCTACAGGTAACAGAGTCCACATGAATGTGACCTAGTTAAGTCCAATTATAAGAATTTTAAGAAAATGGAAACGACTTATATAGTTTACCATTATCTTTATCAAATAATATTCTTTGGATTCTGTCTTGAGAAACTGCTGCAAAGTCAAGTGTAGACATCGATTTAATTGAGTCATGAATATTTTCATTGTATTGTGAGAACATATCATATAGATATTTTGAAGTTTTCTATTTATTGAAATTCAATTATGTTATTAACTTATTTAAGTATTTCTCACACCTGGATAAGAGGATTTTAGTTCTATTTTAATGTATTGTTTTACATCTCTATTAATAGCCTTAGAATAAATGTATGTTTATTGCATATAAGGTCCACAAACCATCGAGGCATAATTCCTATTTCTAAAACTAGTAATGCATGTAATGTGTCTTTGGTTGAAAAGCTTTAACAAATTCAGAAGATAGGAACTAAGATTGAGTGTTCCATTATCAATTGAAAGTGAGATTTAAAAATGATTGTTGATTGCTCAATTCTAAATTCTAATGCATATGAACTTGTAAGAATTCCTGGTGCTAGGTAAACATTGTTTTACATGCTTTGTGATTTTGACCCTTTGTTGATGAATCTAATGGTGATTGAATGAAACTATAGGTTAAGTTCCTCCATGGAAAGTAGCCCATCTAGAAAAGAATTTTGATTTCTTCATATGTCCTTTACAGTTCTTGGCAGGGAAAACAGTTGAAGAAATAAAACGTGAAGCAGTTCGAGATAGGGAAATGATTGAAGAAGTTTCAAAGGCATCAAATGAGAATAATAAAAATGTGCCATCAAGTGGAAGCCCATCATTGCCTATATCATCTGCTCAAATGCCCACATCCAAACCCCCAAATCTGTATGTTCTTTTCCCTGTTGAAATTAATTTTTGGCAAATGAATCAAACTCATAAAGTCATCAGTTTCTCTCGCTAATTTCTCTTTGGAGATTAACTTATTTGATAGTAAACAATGCCTACAAAATACCCACGTTTTCTTAGACAGCAACCAGGAAATATTGTTCGTTCCTCTATATAGTGTATCTAAATGATGTCATTTGTTCTTTTGTATATTTGATCTAATCCCAAGGTTTCATAACTAGCAACTTATCTTGTGGTTGAAGGATAAATGTGTTTGCAAGGTTCATAGTTTGCTTCTAAGATGAGTTGTGAGATCCTTTTTTTTTGGTTTTTGAAAAAGATTCCTTTAAGCTCTATTATTAAAACAAGATTAAAGAAAGCTTTGTGCAAAAAAGGGGGTCAGAAACACAACCTCCAAAAGTTCATGTAGATATCACAATCGAGTCAATCCCCCATAAAACTGTTAAGTACCTTGGATATGAATATGCAATCACACACAAGATATCCAATTATAATATAGAAAATTCTTTACTTGATTATATCAAAATACCTTCAAGGTAGAGAAACATTTTACAATCGATCCTTTTATGGAAGGAATCCATTCTTCACTTTCCTTTTAAGGTTGGTAACCTCTCAATGAACTAAGTTCCAAATACAATATTCTTCCACCCATAATTGATAAGGAGGTCTCCATCCTTATTTAGAGCTAACAAGAGAACCCAAATCATAACAACCTTCTAACTACCTAGTGGACCTTTTTTAATGAAGCAACATTACATTTATTCCATACTAAATACTATAGTGAGCCTTGTTTAATAATAACAAACATAGTGGACCTCACCTTAGATTGAGTGGCCTTCACTATTATTACTCTAATAGGCCCTTTGGTCCCCATTACACTACTAGGGTCATAAAGCTAGTTGAGGCTCCTGAGTCTATCATACAATTTTTAAGCAATAAACCATTAACAAGCAATGAAATATTGAAGGGAGGAGGTTCATCAACCTTGTTCATACCTGTGAGTGATCATTTGATTGACTGATGGAACCACCCAAGCTCAAAAATCTGCATTAACAAGCAATGAAATATTGAAGGGAGGAGGTTCATCAACCTTGTTCATACCTGTGGGTGATCATTTGATGGATTGATGGAACCACCCAAGCTCAAAAATCCGTTGATGGTGAACTTTTGCCCAAGCAAACAAACCAACTCTTTAAGCAGTACTGAAATTTTTATCCTTGACAACTCAGTTACCAAACAAAAGTTTGAATTATGTATGAATAATGGATCATTTTTTGGGGGCAGCCATCTATTGAGTATCATTTTGCATGGTAGACTGATTTACTTGTTGGGTATTTGGTTCTTTGTTCCTTCTAGCACAAGTTTTAGTTATTTCAACCGCCATGGCTGCTACCTTAGACCGCATGCTTTATTGACCTTAGACACTGACATTTGACCTCCAGGAACAACCATGCTAGTAGGAATCATATTTCTCTTGCATGTGTTGAATTGCCTGAATTGCTCTCGCTGGCTGGAAACTTGGTACACATGTGCGCTGCAATCTTCCTCAGTTAAGGACATCATGTTCAAACTTCAAAGTATCATCTTTTGTTCGGGAGAGTGTTCTGGATGGCACAGGGGGGCACATATAAGTTGTTTGGGAGAATACCACACAACCCTCTTCGTTATGAGGTAGTTCACATACCCTACAATAGTGACTAGAGGAAGCATATCCCATGAAATTTTTCCCAGGCATGGGCATAGGAAACTTAGGTGTTTCAGCCTTCTTTTCCTATTGGAAAGGCCTTTTGAGAGAGTTTTTTCTTGGTTGAAATGTTTGTTGATTTGCGGGGGCAACTTGATGATTTTGCAAATTCTTCTCTAATAAGGCCTTTTGAGAGTTTTTTCTTGGTTGAAATGTTTGTTGATTTGCGGGGGCAACTTGATGATTTTGCAAATTCTTCTCTAATAAGATCATCTTATTGCTAATATCTTGCAATAAGTCAACAAATCTCATTGGTATTTTGTTGTTTCCATTGCCCTTGTTGCCGCTTGGATGCACACCTAGGGGGGAACGTGGAAGAAATCTTCAAGCCGCTCGGTGTGGCCTTGGGAGCAAATCGGAGTCAAGTGCTGTCACTTGATAACTCAACTCCTCTGTCTAGGCTTACTCCTAGCGAAGCCAAGGGGGGTGGTCCTTAAAAAGAAAAGAAACTAAGGCGTTTAATCTATGAAATAGAAAACAACTAAACTAGGAGTTAATTAAAAATTTCCAACAACAATAGCAATATAAAATATTGAAGCTCAACAGCATAAGACATCCATCATCATCATCAATTTTGCATATAAACAAGAGCGTGATAATAAGCAAAAAGACCAGTGCCCAATATAAAAGATGCAAAAAATGGGAGTGCTTTGGAGTGCTAATGCTGTGTCGTGAAAGTATTGCAAGCTAAGTCACCAGACACGTCCAAATTCCCTCTCGTGTCCCGTGGGGTTGTGTCGGACACGAACACGGCCTCAACACGTGTTGAAGTTGTTAGTTTTTCAGCATTTAATTCAATATGATCTAGGATCTTAACTGAGAGAACAACATGTACAACATATCAAACATAAGAGACAAGAGACACAAAGCATTTCACCGGGGAAAACCAAGAAGGTGAAAAACCCCGCAACTTCCTCAAAGATAGAATAAGCACCAATACAAAGATCACAAAGATGAATCCCCAAAAGATAGATGTCTTCAACAACTACTCCTTCTCCACTTGTGCGCACTCCTCTCTCTCAACTATGCGAGTTGGATGAGTGAGTGTGTAAAATGAATAAATAAGAGAGTCACACTCTATTTATACTTTACTTTGACTTGCCTTTTACTCTAACTGGGCCGACCTCCCTTAGGAGAGTCTAATAACTCATTACCACTTGTTACTGGGCTGACCCCACTAGGGTGGTCTAATAACCCTTTAACCCACACTGGGCCGACCCTTTTAAGGTGGTCTAATAACCCATCAAATATAAGTTGCGACACTTACAATAATACTTGCGACACTTGCAAATACAAATGACGACACTTCTGATTGGAGGAATAATATATCTCCATCAGGAATACAATAAAGTACAAATGTAATACATAGGAGAATATCTTCCGAAGTTACAAATACATCAACACTCCCTCTTAACTAGGAAGGTATTCTCTCGACACAAGCATCAATACATATAGGCACAAGTCTTCAATACTGGAACTGGATCATCATCACTGGATCACTGGAGTATCATCATCACTGCTGCTGTACTCATCATCTCGATCACTGGGGCTATCTCTCAATTCTTCTCGTCATAGGAAGTTCTACAGAGCCAACCCTTTTTCATGCTGGATGTAGGGCTAGCCTCCTGTAGGTCTTCATCATCTCTGCAAGCGGGCCATCCTATGGAATTCTCAGGGCTGATTATGTGCATCAACAAAACCTCGAAAGAGCATCCCAGGACTGATTACGAGCTTACTGCTAAACCTATAGGATCTCCCAGGGAGCTATTACATGTGACCTCCACAAAACCTTAAAAGAGCATCTTGTGACCTGCAAGATCTCTTAAGAGCATCCCAGGACTTTTACGTGCCTAGCACAACCTATGGGATCTCCAGGACTGATTACATGTGAACTCCACAAAACCTTAAAAGAGCATATTGCGACTTGCAAGATCTCTAAAGAGTATCCCAGGACTTTTACGTGCCCAGCACAACCTATGGGATCTCCAGGACTGATTACATGTGAATTCGCAAAACCTCGAAGAGCATCCCAGGGTTGATTACGAGCTTACTGCTCAACCTATAGGATCTCTCGGGGCTGATTACATGCTTTTGCACAACCTGTCCACGGCCACGGAGTATCATCTTGATACTCATGATCACACTGATCATCTTCGCATGGAGCATCATCTTGATGCTCATGATCATATTGATCATCATCAAGTGTATCATCCTGATGCACATCATCATCACATGATCATCCTAATGCATATCATCATCCATAGCATCATCCTGATGCACATCATCATCCATAGCATCATCTTGATGCACATCATCATCACATGATCATCTTGATCATCATCATACATAGCATCATCCTGATGCATATCATCATCACATGATCATCCTGATCATCATCATACATAGCATCACCCTGATGCATATCATCATCACATAATCATCCTGATCATCATATGGAGCATCACTCTGATGCACATCACTTAGCACTTACATCCATGGCCATGGGGAGGACCCTCCTATCACCATGCTTGGAAGGGCTCCTGCAAATGTGTCCCATCACTTCCTCCTCGAAGTATCTTCTATCTGAAGAACACCAAGCCTCTCTCTGAAGTACTTGAACTTCACTTTGGCTAGTGGTTTGGTCAACACATCTGCTATCTGCTCATTTGTCGCAACATACAGGAGCTTCACTGCTCCTCTCTGCACCATATCCCTGATATAGTGATATTTGATCTCGATATGCTTCGACTTGTCATGGAACACTGGGTTCTTTGACAACTTCACACAACTCTGGTTGTCACAGAAGATACAAGTAGCATCCAACTGGAGATCAAATAAATATGACAATAGCTTCCTTAGCCATACTTCCTTGCAACTGGCCGAACAAGCTGCAACATACTCTGCTTCGGCTGTACTCAGTGCTACGCAGGATTGCTTCCTGCTAAACCAAGAGATCACACCTAATCCCATACTGAAGCAGCACCCCGAAGTGCTCTTCCTATCTGCAGCACTGCCTTCCCAATCTGAATCAACATAACCCTCCGGGTTAAACTTTTGATTCGCATCATACTTGAGCCCATAATCAATCGTACCCTTCAGGTGCCTTAGAATATGCTTTAAAGCAATCAGGTGAACATGATGTCTAGGATTCGTCAGGAACTGGCTCAATGTGTTCACCGCAAAGCAAATATCTGGTCTCGTGTTCGTCAGGTACATCAAGGGCCCAATCATCTGACGATACATCATGGCATCAACCGACTCTGATGAAGCATCACTCAATAGCTTGAGGTTTGATGCCATAGGTGTGGCCATGGCCTTGCAGTCCATCATCTCGAACCGCTTCAGGATCTGTACTGCATACTTCCCTTGTCCAAGGAAGATTCCATCTGCTCTTTGCCACACCTCCATACTTAGAAAGTAATGCATCATACCCAAGTCCTTCATCTCGAACTCGGCAGCAAGCTTCCTTTTTGTGTCGGCAATCAACCTATCCTCACCTGTCACAAACAGGTCATCCACATACAGTAGGAGTATCACTGGATTGCCTTCCTCAACCTTGTAGTAAAGGTTGGAATCCGCTTTACTCTTGGTAAGGTCCAAACTGGTCAGGAAGCTGTCTATCCTGCCGTACCATGTCCTGGGTGCTTGTTTCAAGCCATACAAGGCTTTCTTTAACTTGCACACATATGACTCCCTGTCATGTTTCTCAAAACCGAGTGGCTGCTCCACATACACTTCCTCTTCGACTACACCATTCAAGAAAGCTGTCTTGACATCCATCTGGTGTGTCTTCCCCTTCATTATGGCAGCCAGAGCAAGTATTGTTCTAATGGAAGTGTATCTGGCTACAGGTGCAAAAGTTTCTTTATAATCTATCCCTTCTTTCTGGGAGAAGCCACGAGCCACAAACCTTGCCTTGTATTTCTCTATGCTGCCATCTGCAGCATGCTTGATCTTGTAGATCCACTTGGAAGTCACAACAGACTTCCCTTCTGGTCTTGGGACCACATCCCAAACATCATTCTTCATCCCAAACATCATTCTTCATGATCGTTTGGTACTCCTCGACCATGGCTTCCTTCCATTACTGCATCCCGGATCCAAGGAACTTTAGATTCTTCAATATCTTCAATAGGTAGTTTTTTGGATTTGTTGAGTCTTCGTCGCTTGTTCTTTGAAACAAGTCTCTCTTGTAGGTGATGGTACACGGTCTTTCCTACAAGACAAGTTCAATTGCTTGATTAGAAACATCTCATAGATTTCAGAACAAATTCTTACACATAAAGACATATGTCATACAGTCATGCAATTATCTTAGCCAATGCTTCAATACAACATTTATCCATATCCCATAACTTTCTAGATGCCTTCCATCTCTACCAGAACATTGTTAAGAGTGTGCACAACTCCCAACATGTCAGCAAAGAGGTTTCATTCTAGATAAGTAGCAATGGAAGGTTGTACAGTACCATAGGCCACTTACCCATTACTTGTATATTAGTAGTATCTTGTTCATTAATGTAACTTTTCTAATATGCATAATATACATCCTAAATCTAGGAACATAAGTATGTACATGACTGAACAACATTATTTAAGTAATCATATATACAAGAAATGACAATTCAAATACTTATCTTTGTTTGCTTGTTGGGTGGACTCCCTCTCAATCTTTGCTTCCTTACAGGAATTACTGGAGTGTGCTCCCTCTTGATCGTTGCTTCCTTGCAGGAACTATTGGAGTGTGCTCCCTCTTGATCTTTACTTTCTTGCAGGAACTACTGGAGTGTGCTCCCTCTTGATCTTTGCTTCCTGGATTATCTGTCTTTGAACTTATATCCATCCTGGACCACTATGCATGCTTAAGTGTGCACTAGTGTCATCATTGTGTCATCCTCAAGATCTCATACATAATCATACATGCATTAGTATAATCTCAATACTATCAAAACATTATGATTCTAAATATGTGTGGTCATGATCATTTCATACACAGGTAATTTATCACAAGCGTTAGTATTCAAGGTTTCAGGGAGTACTTCTTTTGCTCATGCATATTCTTATTTGACTATAGGACTCTTTTAGTTTGTCATATCATTAAGAAGCATAATATGCATAAACCCATGATTATTCAAACCTATAACTTCATGAATAATCATTATCAATCATACGAAAGTATACTTATATGCGACCCTAACACAAGGTAGGATTCTAACTTGATATAGGAAAAACATACCTGGATTATCATGTTTGCTAGTTATGTCTAACATACCCAAACAATGTCTTCTTTGTTCTCTTCAATGATTTAGAGACCTTGTGCTAGTAACCTGCATATCTCATAAGTTAAGCATTGTAGAACCAAATTATACATACCTCGTAAGTAGAGCTTCTATGTGATCAATGGCTATGGATGAGTCTTTGTCTTCATGTTACCATGGTCATATGTTCTCGATCTAGGACTTGATTTTTCTTTCTTGATGTACCTTTCATGTTAGTGGACAACATCATCCTCATACAACACCACAGTGCATTAGTACAATCACAAGTGTCATAACCCTAATCAATGAATGTCTTCTATCATTCACATGCATTCATACTTTTACTAAGGTGATAAGACAAGTCTAAAATTAATCAAGATTGTACTAACCTCAATAATATGAAGACAAACATATCATAAACTTAATCATGAACATTTTTCAAAACATACCTGTATCTCCTCAAGTCATACCTATTGGGATTGCTTGTAGTCCTCTTATGTAAGGCCTTATCCTCATCTCCCTCTGGAACTGGAACTTCTTCACTTATGTAGTTGTCCAATTCATTCTCTTCTAGGATTAACCCAATCCACTTTGATTTGCTGAAACTGGATCTGGAGCTGGCTAGGGTTTGACAGAGAAACCCTAAAAATCCAAACTTGGAATTTCAAACTCCTGTCTGGACAGGGGGATGCAATTGAATGAGGCGAGCAAGTTGGTGTGCTCAGATTTTGAAAACTCCAAGAATTGACCCCTCAAAAGTGACTTGCGAATTTCAGATCTGCAACTTCTGTCAAATTCTGGTTTTTGGTTTTCTGGTCCAAAACCTGAACTAGGGTTTGATAGGTCTCGGGGTTCTACCCAACCAAAAACTTAGATCTTGGTCTTTAAATTTCGATTTTGCTGAGGAGAGCAATCTTATGCTGAGAGAACTCCAAAATTCCGCTTCTGTCAAAAGCCCTAATTTCCCGCAGTAGTGACAAGCCAAAAATGAAAATGCTCAGAATCCAATTCTGTTTTGACAGAAATATATGCCATATTGTTTCTGGTGCATCTCTGAAATTTCAGATCCTCGGGGTCTGAAACTTTGACCTCTGGTAGATTGACCTATCATCTTTCGAACCCCACAGATCTGAGCTTCAATGGATTCTCCATAAGAGAGATATGCCAAGTGTCACAACATGACCTGTTTATGGGATGAAACAGAATAACGAACTTGTAAGGAGTGCCACGTGTCACTGTTTCAACTTCAACCTTTGAAACTACAGTCTGTGCCGTAACTGCCACTTTTTACGGAATTCCATTTGGAGCTTCCTAACCCGAGATATGACCTTTGTGCCTAGGTCACCTGTTTAGGGATGCATTCTGGAAGAGGCAGAAACCCTAACTTGTACGAATCATATCTCACAAAGTACAACGAATCTGAGGCTGATCTTCGGACACAAGGTACATGAACATTTCATCTTCGGCCTGTAAAAGTTTCAGATCCTGAACCTTCGCCAAAACTGATTTATAGCGAAAGTTCCATGATGACTAGTTTTTACTATACCAAGCCCTAGCTTCCAATTTGTCGCAAGTGCAACAAGTGTCGTAAATGCCATACAATGCCTTCCTTCAGGCTAGCTCTGATACCATGTTAGTTTTTCAACATTTAATTCAATATGATCCAGGATCTTAACTGAGAGAACAACATGTGCAACATATCAAACATAAGAGACAAGAGACACAAAGCATTTCACCGGGGAAAACCAAGAAGGTGAAAAACCCCGCAACTTCCTCAGAGATAGAATAAGCACCAATACAAAGATCACAAAGATGAATCCCCAAAAGATAGATGTCTTCAGCAGCTACTCCTCCTCCACTTGTGCGCACTCCTCTCTCTCAACTATGCGAGTTGGATGAGTGAGTGTGTGAAATGGATAAATAAGAGAGTTACATTCTCTATTTATACATTACTTTGACTTGCCTTTTACTCTAACTGGGCCGACCTCCCTTAGGAGAGTCTAATAACCTATTACCACTTGTCACTGGGCCGACCCCACTAGGGTGATCTAATAACCCTTTAACCCACACTGGGCCGACCCTTTTAAAGTGGTCTAATAACCCATCAAATATAAGCTGCGACACTTACAATAATACTTATGACACTTGCAAATACAAATGACGACACTTCTGATTGGAGGAATAATACATCTCCATCATGAATACAATAAAGCACAAATGTAATACATAGGAGAATATCTTCCGAAGTTACAAATACATCAACAGAAGTCGTGTCCCGACCCTGCACAAAACGTGTCTTGATTCCAGGGGAAATTATGGTCTACACCGGCGTTCATGTTTTCAGTCCTCTTGGAATTTTTCACCAATACGACTCTGCATTTCCGCACTACGTAATCCACGAGTATCTCTTCGGATTCACTGTAACCAGTGTACAGAACTTCGTCCTCCATAAGCTCAGTTATTGCCTCGTGGAGTTTTACATTTTTATCATAGACGAGTTGCGTTTTCCCATCCCTTGTAATTTGTTCGGGCCTGTAATACCACTCAACTTTGATACTCAACATATTTGGACTTCCTTTCAATCTTGAAAGGCGCTTCGTTTCAAGAGTTTAAAAAGTCCCTTCATATTACTCTTCTCTGTTAACGTGGTAGCATTTTAGTATTCTTATTTTTCAATATTATTATTAATAATGTTATAAAACTGAAATTTTTAATATTATCATGAATCTTACTAAACTGGAAAAAACAAAACTGACGTGAAAATTGATTTTTTGGGGTTAAATAATGATTAATTAATGTGTTTAGAAAAAATAAAATAGCGAAGTGTTTCCTTTTCATTTAAATATTACTATTGTATATTGATAAAATCTCAATTTCTGAATCTGTTTTGTACAAGTTTCGAATAGCCAATGGATCATAATATGTGATTTTCTTTAATTTTCTTTTTTTAATCGATTCCTTTCATCACAATATCAACTCTTATCTCGAGATACAATTTTTGTTTGTATCAGTAATCTATGCATAACTATAATATACCTATTAAATTGACATAATGTTTATTCTTCTAAAGGTAACATACATGTTTTTGATAATATCATAAACTAAGGGATTTTGTGCAGGGTCGGGACACAAAAACATTTCTCTCTATATGTCTATATTTTTAATATATATAATTTAAAATATATATATATATAAAATGTGTCCTCCGTGTCCTGATTTCGGGGGTCACTGTGTCCATGTCGGACACTCGTATTTTCGTGTCCTCTGTGTCTCATCTCCTCGTGTCAGGTGACTTAGATTGCAAGTGTCTCAGTTGGTAAATTTTAGGATTTATTAATGAGTATTATGAGAGTGGGTTTAATGGTGGTTTGGCCCAAATAAACTTAACTTATTGAATTGAGTGCTATAACGACTTTACCAAGCGTCCAATGGGGCGAGGCATAACCTGCTTAAAGCAACCCCCTGACTCTATGGTATTCACCCTTTGCAACCTCCCGAGTTCTCAAAGTTTAGCTTGTTTGGATTGTCCTATTAAACTAATGCTTACCTCCCTTTCTGGATTGACCAACTAGTCGGACTAAGCTGTAGCGGTCCAGAGCATACGGCGGAGATGAGCGTTGGTTAATTTTATTAAACAAATTTAACATTTTCTACTTGATTAATCTACTCGAAGAATCTCTTTTCCGGCCAAACACCAGTACTCGAGCAAGCTCTTTCCGTGGCACCGTACTTCGGGAAAACAAGGAAATTGTTACTGAAGCTTGAAAGCAAATTGTTAAAAAATGTAGAAAAACTAAGTCCTGAGTGAGTCAATGGCCCAACAATTGGATTGGACCATGACTGTTAATTTTATCCTAGATTGATTTTATTAATTGCAGAAAAAGCAAATCTAAGCTAAAAATTCAAACCACAAAAAAAAAGAGTTGACACGGATCCTCCCTGGGGGGATGGGGTGTGGGCACTGGGTACCACTTGCTTCTCTTTAGATTTTACAATGATAAGAGAAATGCCTTTGGTCCTTACAGGATTGGACTCAAAAGCTTACAAAAATTACAGAAAAAAGTGGCTGGATGAAGGGGGATGACTCCGGGGTGCTCCAGATGGTCCAGTCTCTCAAAAATAGGCCAGAGTTTCCTCCTACCTGCTCATGAAATGCTGCAAAACAACGAGCTATTAGTACCTTAAAGTTCCCAAAAACACTCTAGAAGAGTCTTTGGGTCACCATAAAAAAATCTACAAAAAATCTACCAAGTTAATCTATGATAAATTAACAAAAGTAACCAGGGAAAGCAAACTTTCCTTGGGATCTTGGCTTGCTTTTTGGGCTGCCAATGAAATTCACTTAAAGTTGCAAGAAAAACTTTTTAAATCATGAATACTAGCTTTCTACTTCAAGCCTTGAAATCTTATAATAAAAACGACTTTCGAAAATAAACTAGTAAATAGATCTAGCTTGTATTTGATTAATCTTAGTAGCTCAACTAGAATCTACTTTTTTATGCAAAAAGAAAATAGATCTATTAGCGATTTAACTTTGAAAGATAGATCTAAATAAAATTTTGCATTTCAAACACAAAGTAATTGAGAAAAAAAATTAATTTTATGGGGAGAAAGAGAAGAGCAACAGCGTGGATCTTTGAGCAAAGATGACTCTGAAAGTTTGATTGTGGGACACCGAGGGCTAGATCCTCCAAAGCAAGTATTGCAAGAAAGAAAGAGCAAGCAAGCTCTTCACCTCTTCAAATCTTGGAAACTTGCAGCTGAAAACACACTTGCACACTGTTAGATTTCATACATTCATAGCATAATAATTCAAATGCATAAACAAGATCACTAGAAGAAAGACAAAGCACAAAACAATAACACAGAGTTTATCCTGGGAAACCCAATTTGGAAAAACCCAGCAACCTTCGCATAGAGATGATAATCCTGAGATTAGAGTACAAAGATAAAAGAGAAAATGGGAAAATGCTTTCCACAAGTAGAAACCCCAAAACAACTTCCTTCTCTAGCTTGTGCGAACTTCACTCTCTCCCAAGTGATGCGCAATTGTGAAGTGAGTGAATGAGATAATGAGGTGCACTTTACCTCTTATTTATACAAGTGCAAACATGAAAAATCCCTAACTGGGCCGACTTCACCTGGGGGCAGTTAATAATTTTAATATTTTTCTTTTGCTTCTTTGCACCCCAAGGTTTACATTGATTCTTTCATGTGTTTACATAAGTAATTACATCAAGTTCATCTCCCTTAGGAGGTACAATCAAGTACAATGAAAATACAATAATAATATCTTCCGAAGTTGCACAAAATCCAACACTCCCTCTCAACGAGGAAGGTATTCTTCGGTCTTCATCTGCATCACGATCATATGGGTTTCATCTTGTACATCCATGCTATCTCCATCATCTCTATACATACTGAAGGTTGTCCACACAGTCTCAGTCCATCGAGAAGTGTCATCATGCATCATCTTCACCAGTCCTTCGGTGAGTCCAGGAGAATCACTCAATCCTAGATCCAGGAGAATCTCTCAATCCTGGATATCTGAGACATCTTCACCAGTCTTTCGGTGAGTCCACGAGAATCACTCAATCCATGGATCTAGGAGAATCTCTCAATCCTGGATGTCTGAGACATCTTCACCAGTCCTTCGGTGAGTCCAGGAGAATCACTCGATCCTGGATCCAGGAGAATCACTCAATCCTGGATATTTGAGATTATCAGCTGCGCCATCTCTGCTATACCATTTGCTACTTGTCTATCTCATCTGCCGATGGGGTCCTCCCATACCTGGCTGAGATCTCAGACGAGCAAATGAGCACGACCATCTACTACCTGTTCATCTCATCTGCTGATGGGGTCCTCCCATACCTGGCTGAGAACCTCAACGAGTAGAGGTACTGGTGCTATCGCACGGCCAACTGTTGATTGTCCTACTCATCTGTTGATGGGATTTCTCCCATACCTGGCTGAGTAACTGGACTGTAGAGGCACCAGTGTGAACCCGACCAACTGCTGACTATCCTACTCATCTGCCTATGGGATTTCTCCCATATCTGGCTGAGTAACTGGACTGCAGAGGGTACCTGGGTGAACCCGACCAACTGCTGGCTGTCTGACTCAGCAGCGTATGGGATTTCTCCCATATTTGGCTGAGTACATGGACTGCAGAAGGCACCTGGGCAAAGCAGGGCAAGCATCTCAATGTCATCTTTACCTCTCAAGGAGGGACATGTTCTCTTCGACTCCAAGTCTTCCGCGAAAGTATTCGAACTTTATCCTAGGAAGGGCCTTGGTGAGAACATCTGCAGTCTGGCCGTCTGTCGGCATGTATTGTAACTCGATCGCACCTTTCTGCACCATATCACGAATGAAGTGATATCGAATCTCGATATGCTTCGACCTGTCATGAAATACCGGATTCACTGACATCTGCACACAGCTCTAGTTATCACAGTGAATCACGGTCAGCTCTAAAATCTGGCCGAACAATCCTGCCAGGAGTTTATGAAGCCAAACTGCTTCTCGAGCTGCTGTACTAGCAGCCATGTACTCGATCTCTGCATCACTGAGTGCTACCGAGTTCTGCTTCATGCTGCACCAGGAAATAACTGCAGAACCCAAACTGAAGCAACATCCGGAAGTACTCTTCCGATCTGCAACACATTCGACCCAATCTGAGTCTGTAAACCCCTGCAATCTCAGGTCACAATTTGAAGCATACTTCAATCCATATCCTATAGTGCCACGTAAATATCTGAGCACATGTTTTGCAACAATCCAGTGAATCTGCCTTGGTTCGCACATGAACTGGCCGAGGGCATTCACAACAAAACATATATCTGGTCTGGTGTTAGTCAGATACATCAATGACCCAATCAACTGGTGATACATGGTTGGATCAATCAAATCAAAATATGAAGTAGAATCTCTCAACTTCTTCCAATTTGCATCCATCAGGGTAGCCATGGACTTGCAGTCCAACATCCCGATTTCTTCAGTATATCAATGGTGTATTTTCCTTGTCTTAGGAAAATCTCTTTCTGCCTCTGCCATACTTCTAATCCCAAGAAGTAGTGCATAAATCCAAGATCCTTCATTTCAAACTCAGAGGCGAGATTCTTCTTACACCATACAATGAGTTTATCATTTCCTGTGAGAAACAAATCATCAACATATAATACCAAAATCAGTGGTTCATCATCTACAACCTTGTAGTAAAGGTTGGGGTCTGCATCACTCTTGGAAAATCCCAAGCTCACCAAGAATCCGTCTATTCGTCCATACCAAGCACGAGGTGCTTGCTTGAGTCCATACAGTGCCTTTTTCAATCTGCATACATGAGACTCCTTTCCTTGGACAATAAACCCATTTGGTTGTTCGATGTAAACTTCTTCCTCAATAACACCATTGAGAAAGGCTGTCTTCACATCCATTTGATGCAACTTCCATCCCATAGCTGAAGCAATAGCAATAATGGATCTGATGGAAGCATATCGGGTCAAAAGATCATAATTGACTCCCTCTTTTTGAGAGAATCCTCTGGCGACAAATCTGGCCTTGTACTTTTCAACACTTCCATTTGCTCTATGTAAATTCTGTTGTGCCCATCTAGGTCTTTTCCGACCTACTGCAACATTTCTGGGGATATCAACTAGATCAATGGAATCGATAGGTTCATCATTTTCTGCTAACTCCCTCTTGAACTGGAGGGGGAGATGATCTCATCTCCTTTGGTTCTAACATTTCATCATCGATCTCCATGTCTGATCCTCTGCCTTTCCTGATAGCTATTTCTTCTTCAAAGGTCACATCCCTACTGACTTCAAACTGTCTGGATCCTGGGATGTAGATTTTGAAGACTCACTGTATCCCACAAAGGTTTCCTTCTTTCCTGAAGGTTCTAACTTGGGCACATGTATCTAAACTGGACAACCAAATATCCGAAGGTGGTCTACTTCTGGATTTACTTCTGTGAAGGCTTCCTCCGAGGTCATCCTTCTAGGCTGAGAGTCATATTCCAGGAAGCTTCTTGCTGAACATCAACGGGATTCATATGTCCATCGGAACAAGTCTTCTCTTGTAGGCCAAATCACATGGTCTTTTCCCTACAAGTCAAATCCCGACTGATGATCAGTGACATTGCATAATCAAATATAATGGCAATAGTTTACACAGGCATCTTAGCTAATACTTTAGCAAAACAGTCATAAACATGTCTTCTAAGTACATATGGGAACTATCTAGATGTCTGCTATCTCCACTAGAACATGCCGTCAAGAGTGTGCACTACTCTAAGCATACAGGAAGGAGATATCATCTAGATTAGCTCCATTATGTTTAATGAAGTGTTGTGTAGCTCATATGCATAATAAATACAACAAGGTAAACTATATCAACTGCTCAATGCACTTCCAGATAGATCTGCATATAATGAAGATAGATAAGACAAAACAGATCTATGTAAGCAAGAAAGACAAATACTTATTTCTTATTGTTTTTGTGTGTGGGTTCCCACTGCCTTCTTGTGGGAACCAAGAGAGATCTTTGTTCTTGCAATCTGGATCTTCATATCTTCTAGAAGAGGAACTCCGAACGATCATCATTCCTTGACTTCTTGTGAGGAGTATCTTCTTCAACATCAGTAGTGGATGCTTCATGCTTCCTGTTATCACATCTATGTTAGCTGGAGCTACCATACTACAGACTGTGCGGTCGAGGACCGCACAGTACTTTTTTTTTCAGATCAGAGATCCGATGCCTTCAGAGGAGGCACACAGTTTTGTTTGTTTCACCCCGAGTAGATACATCAGAGGGGACCGATGGTTGTACAGTGGTCTAGACATGTCACTTAGCATTTACCGTAGGGTCACCCTTCCATGCCAAGCTTTGATATGAGCCCATTGAGATAGTTGCCTAGTCTTGTTTTGATTGAGACTATCATAGAGTATTGTTGGTTTACTATTTGTGCCCGGATTCAGTAGAGATCCAGTTCAGAGACAGCCTCAGCAACAGGTATATGGTGCGGCAGGTATTGCATTTGATGTATATTGCTCATGATTGTTGCTTAGACTTGTTTATACATGATAGTACACTAACTCTACATATGATGATTGATTTGGTGATCTAGCTATTTTTATGATATGTGATTAGGCCCTTGGTGATGTCAGTCCACCCCTTCCTAGTAGGCTCCTGTTATATGCACACTGGGTTACATCCCTACTCTTGGTATAGACTTGGTCATTTAGTCCTCTTAGGCAGCTGACTTTGGATCCACCTTCACCTTCTCCATCCATCCGACTCATCCATGATAGCCTTTCCCGACTTGGATTCCAATTTGTGACCTTGAGGATCCCTTTCCCCACTGATCTCTGAGTATGCCATGTTTCCCTGTCTATTGTGCCTCGGCTCTTTAGTGTGTGAGATGCACTCTCAAACCTGGGATTTGCTCCTGTCGGTTGCCCCCGATGTTGCAATGCAGTTAGGATTGTGTAGCCTCACCGGGTGTTCCCCATTGGTCATCGAAGCATGTATTGCTCACCCCCATTACTTTGCAGTATGAGCACCATGTTTATATCTATTGAGATATGTATGTAGCCCAAAAGGGCCTTGATGTAAATTGAAGAAATGAAGAAATGTAAAGCAAGCCAAAAGGCTTTTTGTAAATGTAAAATCTAGCCAGAAAAGAGCTAAGTATGAAATTCATTGTAAAATCCATGCAATGTGTTTATAAACACACATGGACATAGGTCAGCCGTACATGTCAGCATTTGTAGTGGTTATTTCTCACCTAGTCCTGTGGGGCAAGGAGGTGAGAGGGAGCAAGGGACAAGCTCAAGATTGTCCCCTAGAGTCTCAAGTTACGGTTTGTCGGACACCCAGTTTGGCGGCTCTAGAAAATAACCTCACAGAGTCTTCGGGCACGGATGTGAGTTGTGAGATACTTATTAGATGACCAGTGGCGGTTTCCCTGCACTATACCCATTTGTGAGGCACCGCCCTTCCCCGTGTTTTGTCATGGTATACTTATCTCAGTGGACCCCACTTTCCCGAGTTATCCAAAAGGTTACATGATCTTTATCCTTGTCATCCCCTATCCTTCGCCATGTATTCCACATCACCCAAAGTCAGATAGGTGGTCAAGTCTATAGGTTGTGCATAGCAGTTGAGTCTTTTGGATGTGGTGGGCCCACCTCACCTGGGGCCTTGTATTTTCCGAGATTTAATGCAGTTTTGATCACCATATTATTATCATGTTGCTTAGTAATGTACTAACTTGTATAAGGAAGCCTTTCGCTTCATGATTGCATATAGGTATTCAGCTAGCACCATTGTTGACCAGATTTGACTTGGTCAAACTAGGTTGACCAGGCCAAAAATGGGCCCGAAAAAATGTTGCGACCGGAATTTCGATTTTGGTCAATTATTATTTATAGGGGACCCATATGAGCGTCCAAGTGACAGAATGCAAAAAGATCGAGGCGTTTGTGAGATTTTTAATTATTATTGGTCATTAATGACCTGTTTTAATTAAAAATCATGGATTTTGGGAAAATAATGCCTAAGTGATGGATCGGGGTCGTTCGAGTGTTCATTCCTACTATTTTTGGGGTCCACGATCACATTGCAGCAGACGGTTTGACAATCTAGGCACTTTAGATGGGTCAAAATCCCAAATTACATCTTCAGCAGTATACACCAGCAATAAAATACATGGAAAATAAAAAATTTACAAAGGCAACTATAGCAAAAGGTGAAAATCAATGGTTGGCAAATAAAATGGTGATTCCTAAGGTAAATTGGTAATGTTTTGGCATAATATTATGTATTGTGGGTCCCTCTCTTACCCTACTCACCTAGGTGGACGAATTGCCCATGGGGGGCATTTTTCTCCACTTGGGGAAATTCGATTTCATGGTTATGTTGTATGTGGGACCATGTGTATTGAGTTGGGGGGATAAAACCCCATATAGACACCCCCCAACATTGTTCTATCTATTGTATGGCCCCACAATGGGCCCCTCTCCTCCATTTGTGCGCTATCATTGGGGAATTCGCACCCCCACTAGGAGAGCTCTCCACCATTTGATTTACTTGATGGGGGAGTGATCCTAGCCCTCCATTTTGGGGGGAAATAGGTTTTGAGAGTGCCCCTTCTCTATAAGAGAAGGCACTCACTCCATTGTTGAGTCTCTTGGCACATTGTACATTTGACATTTGAGTGATATTGAGACATTCTCCTTCCGGTTTCTTGAGAGAACTTGTGTGAATGTTAGCTGATTTCCATTGTTAGCTGATTTCCATTGCTTGTAGAGAGATTTAGATGAGTTTGCTGCCCTTGGTTGACTAACACGAATTGCAGGAAGCTTGGCAATTTAGAGGGAGGCGCTACACTCGGAGTGGGAACTCCGCTATAGTGTTTCTCTTCGAAATAACAAGAAGGGAGTTGTCTTTTGCTTCATAGCTAGTCAATTTCCTCACTCTTAGCCATTTATTTTCTGTTATCACTTGTTTATTTGCTGCATATGCTGATTTCTCTCTTTGTGGCAGGTATCCAGGCAGAAGTTGGTCACATAACTGCTCAAACGCCCACACAAACTCGCTGGTCACTCTATCACTGAATTGGAGTTGGTCTTCAAGTCATCTCAGCCACACGCTTTCATCCCAAGTACTTTTCTCTTGCTGGTCTCATAGATTTAAATTCCATTTCTGTGTGTCAAGCTGCAAAATCTACATAGAAAACCCTAAAAATTGATAACTAGATTTCTCACCCTTAGAATTTGTTTTTATTGCAAACCCACTAATGAAATACTATTAAAAGCCTAATCCTAAAGTTTCATTCATTTCCGACTCCATCTACCCATAGTTTAGGCACTGGTCTCCCTAGCAAAAACGCCCACCTGGGGCGTTTTTCTCTTCTACCTGCTTGGGTGAGTTAGGGGTTCTGGGTAGTCTTGATTTTGGTTCTAATTGTCTTCTCATCACTAGATATCAAGCTATTCATTACTAGAAGCATTCTAAAACGAGTATTTTTTGATGCCCTAGATCCACTATTTCACTATTTAACTGTTTTCCTGGGGTAACTTCATTTCATTACTTCACTTCTAGCTTAACTGAGTGTCCCTTGCTTATTTCCAGCCACAAACACTTCTAATATCATTTTACTCACCTTATTTAATCACTAGTCACATTACATTATTACACACTTATTTCATACCTGTGCCCAGCCTGTGGCTGAGATTAAGCTTAGGACCTATTTACACTCACTTCCTGTCCTGTACTTCTTTCTATCTTTGGGATTTGGGTGTGTTTTGTCTCTCAACCATTACCTGGTTGAGCGGGGTCTCCCCCTGACTTGGCTACGTGCCTTGTCTGAAGCGACAGTAGCTTTGTCCGGTGTGACTTCCGTTCCCTAAACGGAGGACCTGGCTATTGCAGGTTACACCTTCCTAGTTGTTCACCTCTACCATCCCTGTTGGGACACCTACTACCAAACAACTAGAGTTTGTGTGATAACACTTCCTTTTACTTGAACTTTGACAGCTACTGGTGTAGTGTCCATATTTTCTACACCTATAGCATTGAACTTGAGATATGTCCTTCTCCTTTTGATCTAGGTGAGGACTTGATCTCCTATCTTGGTGCTTGTGTTTATGGAACTTCCTACTTTTTCCCTTACCCTTCTTGGCATGGGAAACAAAAGCTTGGTTCTCCTAAGGTTGAGTGCCATGTAGTCTTTGACGTGCTGCAATCTTGGTCTCCGCCTGAGTGCAATCTGCCCAAAGCTTATCAAACTTTGGTAGTTTGGATCTACCACTTATGCTTTGGATAAAGGACTCCCATGATGGTGGAAGACCATTCAGAGTGGTGATGACAAGCTCCTTTTCATCAATGGGATCTCCACTTGTACTAAGCTTGTCCCTTAGTTATGTGATCCTCATGAAATATGAGGCAATGGATTCTGATTTGAATATCTTCATATTTGAGAGCTGGTTTCTCATTGTCATGGATACATTGAGGCTAGTGTGCTCAAACAACTTCTTTAAGGTCTTGAACATTTTCCTAGCAGTCTTCTTTCCAGAAATTTGTGGAACCAAATGATCTCTTACTGAGTCCACTAGAATCCTTCTTGCTATGGCATCATTCTTCATCCATTGGGGTTTGTCTTCTTTGGCTTCTGGTTCAAGGACCTTCTCATTTACAATTTGTTGTAGGTCATTTTCTTCTAGTAGTAGAAGAACCCTAGACTTCCAAGAGATAAAGTTGGAAGCTCCTTCCAAACGATCTTCAACCTTCATACCAATCATCTTGAATGCAGATATGGTTCAGAAACCCTAGCAAGAGCTAGGTCAAAAATGAAAGTTGATAATTTGAAAAACTGAAACCACAGGTAGATGCGCTTTGTCAAGGCGAGTTGAATTGAGGTAGGGCTGATCCAAATCTGTGGAGAAACGTGGGTTAAACTAAAACCCTAATTTTGCTACAGCCACAAAGTTAGTTCAAAAAATGAAAATTCTCGGAATTGAATTCTATCTTCACCAAAAGATGTGCCTTGCCAAAAACGAAATTCCTAAGGCTCTTTTTCTCCGAAATGATGGGTGAAGACTTCACAAGATGAAACCCTAGTTCCGACAATGTTTCGGCCATGGCTTCTTCTAGAATTGCTCTGATACCATGTTAGATTTCATACATTCATAGCATAATAATTCAAATGCATAAACAAGATCACTAGAAGGAAGACAAAGCACAAAACAATAACACAAAGTTTATCCTGGGAAACCCAATTGGGAAAAACCCAACAACCTTCGCCTAGAGATGATAATCCCGAGATCAGAGTACAAAGATAAAAGAGAAAATGTGAAAATGCTTTCCACAAGTAGAAACCCCAAAACAACTTCCTTCTCTAGCTTGTGCGAACTTCTCTCTCTCCCAAGTGATGCGCAATTGTGAAGTGAGTGAATAAGATAATGAGGTGCACTTTACCTCTTATTTATACAAGTGCAAACATGAAAAATCCCTAACTGGGCCTACTTCACCTAGGGGCAATTAATAATTTTAATTTTAATATTTTTTCTTTTGCTTCTTTGCACCCCAAGGTTTACATTGATTCTTTCATGTGTTTACATAAGTAATTATATCAAGTTCATCTCCCTTAGGAGGTACAATCAAGTATAATGAAAGTACAATAATAATATCTTCCGAAGTTGCACAAAATCCAACACACACAACCCATCAAATCTAGAAATGCATAAGGTTAGGAATCAAGAGAATCTGAGCATAAACAAATGAAACATATAAATCTTAGATCTCTAACCATATAACAAATAAAAGATTGACTAAACAAGCCAACTTCGCAATCTTCCCTACAAAATTGATACCAATCCTTCAGTAGGCTAGATCATGACAAATAAAAATGCAGAAAATGGTTCAAACACATGTTACCTAATGCCACGAGATCATTCCATCCACACATAGATAACATGAAACAGGTATGACCTCCAAAGTCTCTTTATTTCTCAACTAGTTTGAAAATGAGTGAGAGGGCTTGCTTTTATAGAAAAAATCAGCCCATGAGGGCTCATTAGCTAACTCAAGTTGGCTTGGGCGACTTCCTCAAATGGAGGTATTGATCCCTTGTTCAAAGGGATTGAAGTGGGGTTCTTTGCTAGAGGATTGCGCCACCTCTCATGAGGTAGGCACATCCTCTCTTTGGGAGTTCCATCAACCTTTCAAAGGCTGCCACCTCAAGATATGCGCCTTCCTTGATTGATATCCACCCCCTCTTGATGGAATGTGCCCCCTTTTAGTGGAGAGATCCAATCCTTCATCAAATCAATCAAGAGATGCTTCATATTTGCCTTGGATTTGATTGCCAATCATCGGAGATAAGGATCCGACAAACTTCCTTAATTAGTGGGATCTCAAATTTGACTTTATTATGTCTTATTTGGCCATTTATTTGGTCTTTTTGGCCTTTTCCAAGCAAATATTATTTTAAGTGATAAATAATCACTCGAAAACTTAGGAAAATGGGTTTATGGGTTTATTGGGTGCTCTGGCTTAAAAAATGAGCATCCACTTGACAAATTTCATCCCCTAACCACACTTTTATTACATTTTTAATTTTTCCAATTAAACTATTAAAAAATAGCTTGATTTTATGGGAAATTTTGTTTTTTTCCAAAACTTAAAAGAAATCCTAGGGGGACCTAGCACATGTTCATATGACTCTAAATTAGTGTCTAGAATGGTAATATACATGACGCATGAACTTTAACAACCTCCCAATTCCTAACCAACAAGATGGGCATTCCAGCTTTGGAGGAGCATGAGAAAAACTTGAAAATTATACCTTGCTAAATGCCAAGTATAATTGACAAGGGAAAAGACTCCTTGGAATACCCGGATTGATTGCTAATTCCTAGGAATCCAAGTCCTTTACATAAAAATCATCATGCTAACACACTTTATTACAAACCCCGTGGGGGCATGAACATGTGAAAAAATTGAAAAAGAGGGCCTTGAAAGGCCTGATGGACTTCAGAACATGGATGATGAACATGTGACATATTCAACTTTTGCCTGCTTGTTTGAAAGTCCAACTAAGTACAACTTAGCTGGTAACAACCCCCATCTTTCATAGCTTCTTGCACCGTTCTTCCCTGTGGATCAAACAACCTGGAGGAACTTAGGTTAATCTTCTTGGCTGCAATCATATTCTTCTATAACTTAAGAGTGGTAACAAGTGCAACCTCTAGGTTTTGTATGTTTTTCTCCTTGAGCAAGAAACCAAACAAATCATTAAATGCCTTAAAATGATAGACTAAAGCATATTCATCATTAGGGTGCAGTAGAGAGGGATTTGTACCATGTTCATGCACTCCCTTCAAGGGTTTGCACAAACATATTCATAACCACATTCTCGTATTCAACCTTTAAGTCTTAACAAACTTCAGGAAAGCAGTCAAGTGGTCATCAACAAAGACTATAGTGTTCTCTGCAAATTTTGGAAGGTGCTTTTGATATTCATTTGTAGGCATGTCATGTGTTTGGTTGGGATTTGAGCAAGGCTCAATGGAGCATACACTGTAAGTGTGAAACCTAATTGCACCTCATGCCATTGCATGAACCTGAGATAAAACTAATGTTGAAAAAGCAGTGGATGAGGGCGTGGAGGAAACACTCACTAATGAGCTTACCACAACAACATAACTTACTGATGATGTACTTACCAAAGTGTTAGTGGTAGGAGATAACGAGGTGACTATGAGTTTGTAATAGCTGTAAGCTCATAAACTAACAACACAAACAAATAACCAGCATGCAAAGAAGATCTGACAAAAACAATGGATCTAATCAATAATAACAGAAAATATACTATGAAAATTTAAGGAACCATACCTGATTAGATGACCTGGTAGCTACCATTACCTTGACAGCTCCAATGCGTGCAACTGAAGGTGGGGGGATGACTCTCCACCCAACCAAATCCCAGCCAATGGCTGAGGCCCCTGAGCCTCTAACAATTAACCCTATGCCAGAGCTTGCTTGCTTTCCTCTTTCTTGGCTCCTCCAAAGCTCTCCTTCCAAAATGCCAAGCGACCCAAAAAGATCCCCCCTCTCTTTCCTTCTCCTCCTTTTATCTCCCCCTTCTCCCCTTTTTCTTAATTTCTTTTAATGCAATTTGTTTTCCATCATTTTTCTTTCATATTCCCCATTATATTATTTACCCCCTTTTATTTATTATTTTAAGTTCCATTATATATATTCCATTATATACATTTCATTATATATATTCCCTTTTTATTATTTTTATGTTTTTGTACTTCCTGTGTTTTTTCCAAGCCAAGTCAAATTCTTGGATCTTCTGCCTTGCCAAGTATTTTCCTGAGATGAGTTTTGTAACATTGATTGGAATATCATTTAAATGAAGCAGCTTGCAAAGCCTGCCATGTTCTTTAGTCTTCCATGAAGCTTCTGACGCATTTACTATCCCAGAAAGGACCTTGAGTCACACTGAATAGTTTTATGATTTATCCCTTCTTACCCAACTTTAGGCCCATGTAGTCAATAACCTGTAACATTACTTCTCCTTTAGCCATGAATTATAGTAGGAGACTGATAAGATTATAGTCTATGTTAAATATGAATAATTTGCAGTTTTTGTCTCTAGTAAACTGCTGAACTTCATTCTGTTGTCACAGTACACTAGTGTTTGTTTTATATTCAGGTTATAGATGTTATTATTTTGCTCATTTTAACAACTCAAAAGGTTGAGTGCATGTTTTCTTCTTTGAGATTACTATTTTTTCTGGGACTCTTCCATGTCACAGATGTTTAATTGATATCAGATATGCTTCATTATGCATCCAAGCCTTTTTATTTTTCAATCTCAGTATTTTCTTCATGCTTTATATCATAGCCCTTATTTTTTCCTTCATTTCCTGCAGTTTGTGGACTTACACATTGTGTCAAAATATCAAAGTACTTGTCTTCAGTGGTATCTTTTATGAAATTTCTATCAAGTGTAACTTGTATCAAATTGTCTCTTCCTGAAAATGCAGGGCCATGCAAAATCAAAGCAAAAATGGGAGTATAATCAATGAGACAAGTAGATGGCAACAAGGGGTTTCCACTTCAGGTAATATTTTACAACCGCCTGGCAGTAGAATCCCTCAAGCTGCTCGGCAAACTATGTATCACATGGGTCATAAAGCTTATATATCAACATACCTGGATGATTTCAAACAAGGATTCCCCAAAAATGGCTTGTCATCTGTTTCGAAGAAATGGTGGGGAAGCAGTGGGTCTATCAGTACTGAGGATGCCCCAGAGGATTCAGAAACAAATGAGGCAAAATTAACAAGTAGAAAATCAAACGAATCATCACAAGGCATTGAACTTGGGACTGCAATTGAAAATGATAGCAAACTCGCTTCTGAGGTGGATGGATTTTTGAAGGAAGGGAAGTCTCCTGACAGTGAAAGTATTTCAAAGCTTGCTGGCCACATGGGATCCCGGGACGAAGACTTGATGCACATTAGCATACTCTCCAGAACTAGAAAGAGAAATGCAGAAAATGGAAGAAAAGCATTAAAACTAGCAGTAACTAATGGTTACGGTACATACAAGATTGGGGACAAATACAAAGGTTTGCTTGAACGGATATTTGGATCTCCCTTGCCCAGGCAATGGAAAGCAAGCTTAGGTTTTTCAGATAGTATGGTCTAACAGAGCTTTTCTCTGATTGCCAAATCATCAATTTATCTGTTTGGAGAGAAGCATACGCATATAATTGACAGGCCGCATGTTTTGGTGTTCTAGATTTATTGCCTACACTGGGAGGACAAGTACATATGTATGGTATTCTGGAGAAATTTATCAAGGAATTGATGATCTCAAATGAAAAGAAAACAATCAATGCACTGGTGATTCCAAATGTTTGGACAACTTAGCAGATTCCACAGTCAAGGTTCCCCATTTGTATTATAGTTTAAAACCAGGGAAAAATTCAGGATCTAAATTTCTGCCTTGGTTAATTTTCACAATTTTTTTTTCAGAAATATTCAGCAATTCAAAATGAATATTTTGTCAAATTTCTGTAGGATAAAATAATTTTACTTGAAAATTTGACAATATTTTCTACAAATTAGATAAAATCCTTAGGAATTTGATTTTGTTTTACAGAATTCTCATTGAAGATTTATGGTTGGCATTTTAACAGTTACCAATGTTTTTGCACTTAAAAAATAAGCATGAATCCTTAAATTTTCCTTGTTTAGGACTTACCTAAATGTAAAGCTGACTTCATAGCATTGGCTGCCAGTTGGAAGCAAAGTTCCAGTGCAGATTGACTTGCTTGGGAGTCTTTTGGAGGAAGAGAGATCTCACTCAGCTTGTTAACATTTCCTCAAGATACCCATATTATTTACTAACATATATTTTTGCAGGTGGCAGTGAATTACTGATTTATAGCTAGGTTGGACGAGAATCTTGTTGCTTGTGATCTTATAAATTTGAGTTTTTTCTTTTTTTGAGTGAAGTTGACAAGTTGTCAAAACGATGATTTGAATTTGTAATGTTGAAGGAAAGTTTTATCATTTTTTTTATGATAAGCTTTCTTAAGGTTTGTAGTTTGTACCATGATATTCTGTCACCACCTGAAAAGATATAGATGGTATCATATTTCTAAACTGTTTGGACCCTGGAGCTTCGCACCTTTATGTTTGAATATGTTCCTTTATCCATGCTTGAAAAACTCTCCAACCAATGGTATGACTTTCTCCTTTAGAGAGTTATGCTTCTTGGGCACGGGCTGAGTGATGGCGTTGTTGGCTTTAACATTCAGATAAGTTATTCACATGATTGAACCAATAACATAAACTCTGGATCTCCTAATTTACAAATCCTTGATGGATTTTTAGATCTTGCAACTTGACTATAGGTAACTTCTTGTGCCATTGACAAGTTTTGGTTTTTGTGAGAATTGTACTCTGGAATTCCTAATTTTCAAATCCTTGATGGATTTTTAGATCTTGCAACTTGACTATAAGTAACTTGTTGTGCCATTGACAAGTTTTGTTTTTTGTGATAATTGCCAGCAGGCAAAAGAGACTGCATGATTAACATTTGCTTTAAGAGAATGATATAAAATTATAAATAAATATTATAGGCAAGAGAGACATACGGGACTTGGTTAATTACAAAAAAAGAGGGAGAAAATTAGAAGTTGTTAATGGGGTTTGGCATTCTTTGGTCTTTAATTTATCAAAAACATCATTTTCTCAAATGCAACAGCATCAAGCAATCATGCCTATTTGTATATTGACATCCCCAAGTTCAAGTTTAGAATGATACATGCAGCAGAACAAGACTGCCCAAAAAGAAAAAAAGAAAAAAAGAAAAAAAGAAAAAGATGAAACAAGAAACATAAAAGAGGGAATAAATTACATTGCACAATGATGAATTTACACGGGATGAAGAATTGTTCTGTTCGGATTTTTGTTTATTATGATAATTTTAGAGATGGCAACCCTAATGCTAGGGACCCTGATGTCCCCCTATCCCCTTTGAATTTCCCTAAAGTTTGGGAGGTGTCTCCACATGCCCCCCATGTGCGTTTCCCACTCCCGTGCTCCCATATCCTAGAAACTTGGTGGAACATTGTTCATAGTTCATCTAGAGCATCCCTATATTTATTTTCTTTGGAGGTATAGAGGCCAAATGTATGATGCAATCATCTCAAACAATTGTTTTCAACAATCTATCTAAAAATTTGATTTATTCTGTCCACAACTTGCTACATCATACTTATGCTCAAATATCATTCTAGTAAGTGAATATTTCTCTAGGTTCATTTGGATATCCAATTGACATGGTAAAACTAATTAAGTAATATCTTTGAAGTGATTTTAATAAAATGGGCTTCTTTATGATGGGAACTTTCATCTGGGTGCGTTCTACTTGAATGTTAAGATTAGTGAAGTTTGACTCAACCAAGACTTGGGAGTCTTCCCAAGTCTTAGGTGGGTTGAGTTGTCACCTCATGCTCAACTTTGAACTCACCACTTGCCAGACTTGCCCTTACTCAATAGACTCGCTTGGACTCATGAGTCTTGGCCAAGATTTGAGTCCAACTCAACAACTCCCATGGACTTGTAAAGAATTTTTTTTACTAGTGAAACATAGTTTGGAGGGAAACTAAGAGGTTGGAAATCAAATGTGACTCATCAATTTCATTCTATATACCCCAAGCTGTAGCAATGCAGTTGCTTGATTGGATGAGATGGGATTAGGGTTTATTCAAGTAATTAGGAGTTGGATTTTGATGACTTTTGCATTCCTTATCTGAGAAGTTTTGTAGGCTAGTTTATTTAGTTGAATAGGCTCAACGTGGCAATTGTTGAATGTTTTTGTAATTTCATAATATTAAGATTACACACTATCCCCAAGAAGAAACCCCCCAGGACATAAAACTATTTAAACAGTGAGAAGATCTGAAATGCATGTATAGTGCAAGCAATTTCACAAGATTATGTCCCCTGTTTGATAATTCAAGTAAAGACCTAAGTGCATCTTGGTTCTCAATACCAAGTATTACTGGAGCTCATCACTTTTTGGTGTCATTGTCGGGGAAGCTTTGCCAATTTTATAATTCTAATCACTGAAAAAATAATATAAATTAAAAAATTGCCATCATTGGAGTTTTGGGATTGGGACCAATATTCAATCTTGACTCATCAATTATAGGTAGATTGTTAATAATGAATGAGGAGAAGGAGAGATGAGTTCGAGAGATTTCTTCCTAGATCTTATTCCAACATGAACCAAGGAGAAACAAGTCAACAGTAGGCCTCTGCCTCAGTGACCCATACTGTTGCAGAGGTTCTCACTAAATTAATTGAAGGAGTAGTAACAATTCATGTAAAGGATAGTTTTGAAGACAAAGTTGAACCGGTTATAGTTTGTCCTCCCCTTTCCGAATTAGAACATCTTGAGGTGAAGTTTGAATCCTTTGATTGGGCTTAACACCCTATTCACAATGGGGGATGTGCCAAACCAACCAAAAGATGAAAGACAAGGAGGAAATTAAGGCTTCCAGAGTACCCATTCCCCATTAGAGAGATGGATGAAGAAGCTAAAATGAAAAGTATAAACCCTTCAATCCTTCCACACTTCCATGGTTCACCTACAGAGGACCCATATACCTTATTTAAATTTGAGGTTTTGTGCAAAACATACGAGTAAAATTTGACTACCAGAAATGTAGGTTGTTTCCTTCAACCTTAAAAGATGCAACCTTAAGATGGTTTATGGGGCTAGGAGGCAACATCAACGATTGGGATCAAATGAAAGAAACCTTCTCAGATAAGTATTGAGATTACTATTGTTGATTAGGTTGTCATTGATGCCAACAGTGTCTGGTCATTGATGCCAACAGTTAAGTCTTGGTGCCCCTTGTGGAGCCCCTGAGGGTTAGTATTTGATTTGTGGTTGTCTGTGTCAGAGGAGACCTTTTGACTTTGTTCAAGCCCAAGCTTGAAGCCCTTGGAGGCCTTGGGACAATGCCAAAAGCCCTGGCTACCCATTAACTTGGTTGAGTGACCCCTAAGGTGTTTCTATGGTTCTCCAGTTGTTTGCCAGTACCACAACCTATGCCTTAATACCCTAAAAAGTGTCCTTGGTGGGTTGAAGTAGTGAAGAGTCCAAATGACCCATTCTGTGGTCATTTGTGTTTGCAATAGGGTCTTGGAACCCTTGAAGATGGATCCAGTGCATGAGAAAGTGTTTGGCACCCACACATGTTGTGGTATGATGTCTCTTGGACCCTCTTACATATGGCATATAGTTCTTTTATGATGGTGCTCGTAAAGCCCGTGTCTTAACATGTTGATGTGGTGAGCCCTTGGACTTTGGTATGATGATACCCTCGCTTGTGGAAGCCCTAATATTCCACACATAATGTTAAACCCTTGCTTGGGTATTTGCTTTAAAAATGACTTTGAAGATACCTTGAAGCTCTCGGGTCCGTGGAACCTGTGATGCACAATTAAAAACATTCAATGATCATTGTGATTTTGAAGAGGCTTCCAACGTAAGGTTGAGTGATGACAATATTTTTCCACAAGTCGGCCCAGTCACTTAATAAAAAATTTAAACAAAATTAAAATTGGAAGTCGGCCCCATAAATTAAATTAAAAAATTCAAATTAAAAATTAAAAATTGCAAGGTCGGCTCCATATTTCTTTTATGAAAAACTACTATAAATAACCCGTCAAACTTGTCATTCTGGGAAAGATTTTTTCGGTGGAGCTCTGATTTTTCGTGGGTAACTCAGGCAGCAGCAGTCAAGTGTGAATTTGGTGTACATAGCTCTGAGATTTTCGGTTCTGATATAAGGCAGTGTTATCTATAAAATTCGGTGATCTCTGGGATAATTTTGTGTGGAGATAAGCTCTAAGTTCGGGTGGACAGAGTTGTGAGGACAGCCGCAGGTGTATTCTTCAAGCAAGTTTTTCTCTCTGACTTCAGATTAGATAAAAAGCCTGAGGCAATTCAGTGGCAGCCTTAAAACATTGACCTTCAACAGTCTGCTCCAAAAACTTCAGTGGCCTCTCAACAAGTAATTATTCAGGTCTAAAGCAAATTTCGTGGCCTAAGCAATTTAATGGCTTGATCTACGCTTGGTCTCCAAATTCGTGGTCTGCTGAGTCTCAGTGGTCTGCCTCCTGCATTAACTTCGGGTGGTCTGTGTGCTTGAAACTCAGAGACAGTAAAATACTTGTGATAATTACACCACTCTTCAAATTACTTTTCACTCATGTAGTCAAAGTACTCTTGCTACGGTTGTCTTTGTGAAGTTGTTACAATATACTAATCCAGATGTGAAGACGGAGTAAAGGCTGTTTGCTTATGTGAAATATTGAAGATGGTTTTGGACGTAGACAGAGCAAAAGGATACGAACTGTTGACTAATCTGAAGACATCTTACACAGTCCATTGCACAGTGATCCTTACATAGTGATCCTTGTCAGCTTTGATTTTTGGTCATCATCAAGAGAAAAGGTTTGGTAAAAGTCTGACTGGTATGTATGATGATTTTATTGTTGCTTGAAGTTTTGGAACATATTATTTGCTAGGCTGAATTTGAAGGTTACACAGGACTAATAGAATACCTGTGACAAAGTTCTTAATTAGAACAAAGATAAGATTGACAAGAGACTGGGCAATTTACAACCAAGTTGGCATGAGCAGCGTAGAAGCAGACTGTTGATGATTGGAGATTGAGCAGTATTGATTTAGACACAGGGATTTGTTTGATCAGTATGAATAAACACATAGCCCTGACAGAGACTGCAGATGTAATCTCAGATTGACAGCTGATTTGACTTGAAATTGACAGCCTTGTTGAAATAACTTGTGACTTATCTGATTAACTAGATGCATCGGACAGAGATCCGTTGATAGGACAGTGACAAAGTTGTACATGAGCAGGTTATGGCGGTGAAAAGACTTGTTGATATACAGGGATGATTTGGCAGTGAATGGTGTGCACAAGCAGATTCGGAGATTGGTATGTGACAGATTTACAGGTTGTGCAATGTGGTACAGAATGTGTTAGTGACAAGGCTGACGTGGCAGTGAACAGTGAACAGAGGTTTTCAACAGCAGAGAGTACAGGGTTTGACAGGTCCACAGGTTCAGCAATCTTTCTCTTTAAGGGTGGCAGGGTGGTGCTAGGGCTCACAATTTTGTGAGCTGAGCTGTTGTAGCAGCTCGTCAGTTGCAGCTGACAAAGCCTAGGGGTTGTAGCCCCTTCCAGTTGTAGCTGGAGAAGTTGTATTAAATTTGTAACCCCAGTTGTTGCTGGGTCAAATTTTATCATAAAAGGCTTCCGTGGTTTTACCCCCAGGACTTGGGTTTCCACGTAAAAAATCTTGTGTACTGTGCATCTTGTTTTTATTATGATTGTTGATGATATGCTGCTATGATTGGTGATTAGCAACTTGCTCTCGATTAAAATTTTAATGATTGGCAAACACTGATTCACCCCCTTCTCAGTATTTCAACAACTATAAGGCACGAGAAACAAGGGATGAGATATTCCATATGACTCAAAAAATTGACGAATCCCTAGAGCATTATGCAAAAAGATTTCAGTTAAGCTATAGACGTGCTACCAATTGTAAGTTGGATGATGATTCTCTCAAACAAGTATTACTAAGAGGGATAAGGGAAGAACTGATGGAACCTATGAACCATATAGTCGTTGGAGATATTTATCAATTCAATTACATGGAGTTTAAGGATCTGTTTAAAAATTATAAAACTTGGGAAAGAGTAGGGGATGTAGGACCTCCACACCTCTAGTCACAAAGGCCACAATTGTTGGAATCATGAAGGTTGAGATATGGAACTTGATAAAAGGCATGGACACATACATACTGAATTCATTGCCTATGCAACTAGACACTTTGCATCTGGAGTGAAAAAAAGAAGAAATGGAAAGCACTGTAGCTATATTTTGCTTGAAATGCCGCACAAAGCACCTTTGTAATGAATGTTCACTTGTTGAAATTATTTGCAACATTTATACAAATCAACATGATCAATACCAGTAATTGCCCCCAATTACCCAACCTAAAGACAACATACCAAAGCTCAGACCAGAACGTTGAACAAGTCTGTTTCATCAATCAATGAATATTTGGGCAATTGAGACCTCAATTTCCAGGTACGAGTCCAGAACCTCAAAATGCTTGGAAAATTCAATATACTCCACCTCCTTGGTATTCACCTCAATATCCAATTAATTAGTAGTACGGACAACCATCTTTTTTCTACTCCTTGGTCTCAACATATGCCTCATGGGCAACAACCTCATTTCAACCAAGGGACACCTTGGCCAAGTCAATAACAATCTTTTAGGCCTCCTCAAAATCAACCCTTTTATCAACTGGCTCTCTTTACCTCCTTCACCTCAATCCACGAATCAAATGATGACTAGAATCTCATTACCAACACAACTCACTCCAAATCCGAATAACAAGGCTAGTCAACTAAACCAACTTGCATTCACTAGTGAAGTTAGTGAGTACCTACCCTACATGTTATCTGCATTGGATTGCCAAACTGCTAAGCTTCGATCAGGAAAAATATTGGCTGTTTCACCCTCTCCTAAACAAACTGAGAAAGATAAATATTCTTCAGAAGAACTTGGTAAGAGATAGGAAGAGCCACATGCATCCACTCCAAAGAATAACCTAGTTGTACCACCATTTACAGAGGCTAAACTAGATTAAGCAACAACCCCAATCAACCTTTGATATTGTTGAAGAACTTAGGCATGTCTAATAAAAAATCCGTTATTAAAATCCATAAAATTAGAGAAATTTTGAGGTCAAAAAAGGGCCTCAAAACAAAGAAAATGTACTATAAAATACAACCAATCACATTCTAGTAGATGACATCATCCCCCTTGGTGAGGTGGCATTGCATGAGTTAAGAATGCTTATTTGTCAAATTTTCTATGGTGGATGAAAACACATAGTTAACCAAGGTAGTGGTGTAAGTACTTTTAAGTCATAAAGTAAAGTACTCATAATGATAGTCTTTTCATAAAATAATATTATTGTCATTTTCAAGTAAAGTACTCATAATGAATGTCTTTTCACACTTTCACATAAAATAATATTATTGCCATTTTCAAGTGAAGTACTCTTAATTCATAAAGAAAGTCCTTTCACATTTTTTTATAAAATAATATATTATCATTTTTATTTTTTTAATTTTAAATTACATATTCACTCCATTCTATTTAATAACATAATGTCAATCTAATAAAGAATAATAATAGACTTAATAAATAATAATAATGCAATGTGGATTGAAATAATATTATTGACATTTTACATGTAAATAAATTTTCAATTAAATTACATTATTAAATTCATGAGAAAAATACTAAATATAAAAAGTCAACATAAAATTAAAAAAAAAACTCTTAAAAATGTTTTTTATTATTTAATTTCATTTGCAAGTTCAAGACAAATAAATGTTAAAGGACAATACATTTTTGGGAATTTACAATGAATCTTAGTCACATCAATGTAGACTTATTTTATTAATTTTATTTCTAGTGAATTTTGAAAAGTAACTCAACCATGGTTATTTATATTGTGCATAGAAAATAGTGTGAGAGGTGACTTGTCATATATACCTACCCCATAAAACCCCCAATTCATAATATTTTAATATATTTCATATTTTTGTAGTACATCTCTTAGGAGGCCCTTTTTTGACCTCAAAATCTCTCTAATGGATGTCCCAATTTATGACAAAGCCATCAAATAAATATGCCTAAGGAAACCAGGAAGAAAGAAGCAAGATCCTCCTACCATCCACGTAATAGGCGGCAATTAGCCGATCTAATGCCAGGAAGGATAACCAACCCTAAATATCATGATCATGGTAGCCCCATTCTAACAATCCATATTGGTAGAGATCCCATTCGGAATACGTTGGTAGATTTATGAGCAACAATAACCATCATGACAAAAGAAATCATGCAAACCTTAAAATCGTTGAATATGTTGTGCCAAATGCCCATAATGCTCCAATTGGCGGGAAGGTAAATTATCAAACCTGAGGGGATGTTGGAGGATATTATAATCACAGTTGACTCTTGGTCATACTCCGTTGATTTTATGATCTTAGACACCAAACAAGGGAAATAGCTACAAAGCAGCTAGTCCCTGCTTTAAAATTATGTTTATGATTGAGATACAATTTAAGTGGAATATGAAATGAGTAAAAAAAGTAAATAGACACAATTATCATAAAGATGTAAAACCCTAAAAAAGACAAGATCTCTGAAACTTTTTTCCAAACATGAAAGTATCAAATAGCTCATATCCACCAATGGAAGTGGAAAATGATGCCTATATTCAATGACGTAGCCCAGCTATAAACGACGATCATAAATCTAATGGCTGTCGTGGGTTTACATGTATGTATTGTTATAAGCCGATTTAATTTCAGACATAGCGTAATAAGATGTTTTGAGGTAATGCAAAGACTCATTCAAATAGAGATATTTGAATAATGCTACTTGCCAAACTTGGAGATTTGGTCACTTGGGTGGAGCCTTGTATATTGAAGAATTAAGTGAGATATTTAAATCGACCTTACTCGAAGGGACTAATAACTCCTTTTTGCTAATTCCTAACAAGTTTGACGAGGTGTTCATATTATTAATTATTAGTTATATATTATGGATAAAACTATATGGAGAACATTAATTAATAAAAAATTAATGTTGAAATCAAAATTAATATAATTGAATAGTAATTATAAACAAATTCAAAAGAAAAGGTTCCATGTATTATCTCAAAAAAAAACTTCAATGTACTCCCAAATTTAGTGAGAGTTTGATTTCAAATGTTCAGTTAATCTATGTGAGAAAAAGTTGATAAAGATCTGCATAAACAATTCTTTGTTTTGAAATAGTTTCTATTTAACACCATTGGGAAAAGGTGCCAACCACATCAATGTTATAACACATAGGGTGATTGAAGTAATTTGAAAACTATTTTACCTTTTGACTCTTTCGATTTTACCTCTTGTGGGTTATGTCCTAGAGGGAGAACGCTTTATCAATTTATATTTTTTTTTAAATTTAAATTTATTTTAAAGATTTTAAATTGTTAAATTTTAAAAGGATTATTAGCTTGTTGACTCCACTTGCATTGTACTACTAAGCCTTACTTGTCATTGATTGATTTTTTATTTCACTAATAACCATTAAAAAATATACTTGGACTAGCTAACATCCCCTCGTGGGGATAGTTTCCAAGGAAACCCCTATACGGCTCTAAAACCTATACGGCTCTAAAACCAAGAATCATGGGAAGCCATACTATAACCCCAAAACCATGCTAATTCCCTATCCTCAAAAAGTGTTACACTTTATATAGGATTAATCCATGTGAAAAACATGCCCCAATATAACCCAAGAGGTACAATACATCTTATGGCAATATAAGTATCAATGAAATAACCAAATGGGTAAAGTTCTAGGAAGGATGCTTATGATAAATATGAGGATCATGAGGTCTAAGTGGAGATTTTATATATATCCAGGCTTTGGAATTGGCTTTGTATAATATATTAAGTGATGAATCTACTGCCTTTGGTATCTCCACTGGTTCGGATGCTCCTTCCAGTGGATCTACTGCCTTTGACTCTACCTAGAGCTACTGAATTATAGATCCACGTTAAATGAAAGGAGATCCGGTCTACTGCCTTTGACTCTACCTAGAGCTATTGAATTATATATCCACGTTAAATGAAATGAGATCCGGTCTCAACAAATAATCTTCAAACAAGAAACTGAAACTCCTATTAACTCATGGGACCAAGTTTTTAAGGGAAAGGGCGAGCCTACTGCCTTTGACTCTACCCAGAGCTACTGAATTATATATCCACGTTAAATGAAAGGAGATCCGGTCTCAACAAATAATCTTCAAACAAGAAACTGAAACTCCTATTAACTCATGGGACCAAGTTTTTAAGGGAAAGGGCGAGCCTACTGCCTTTGACTCTACCTAGAGCTACTGAATTATATATCCACGTTAAATGAAAGGAGATCCGATCTCAACAAATAATCTTCAAACAAGAAACTGAAACTCCTATTAACTCATGGACCAAGTTTTTAAAGGAAAGGGCGAGCCTACCTCGCTCAGTTAGTTGGAGGAAGTAGTGCATGCTAAGCTCATGGAGGAGGATACTAGATGGATCCGAGAGTTTAACTTGAATGTGAGGGAGCTTCCCACACCTTCCCCCTCCCTGGACCCTTTGCAGGTCGAAGTCACATTCCTCCTCCTTTATATTGGGCTTTCAAAATACATATGGGAGAAAAAATGTATACGCAAGGGTGGAGGCGAAATGTATACGTAAAGGTAGGCATTGTATCGATGAGTAGTTGTCTAGTTCCAACCGAACATAGTGCCAGCTCCAACGGTGTTGCTTAAGATGGTAGCCCTAAGTGGATCCCCTATAATAAGGCCCTTTAGGGTATAGGTAACTTTAATTGGACTAAAGATCCCTCTTCTGCTGTCCGCATTTAACAAAATATAAAATAAAAAGAAAATATTTTGAGGCAGGGTATACGTGGATGATGGATGATGGATGATGATGGGTGTATTTGCCAGAGCGAGGCGAGCATTTGGGGCTGCCTCTCATTGCCACGGATGATCTCATCTCTGAGCAGTGCCAGGATAGTAATACCATGCAAGCTCCTCTAGTAAAATATCCAACAGATTTGCTAAAACAATTGACGATACAGTCGTATTGCAACAACACCAGAGTGGGAAATCTCCTATCAGTAGACATTATTATAGCAATGAAGGTGCCACCACGACTAAAGTTGGTGGTGGGACGGGGTTCAAACAGCGGACTTCTTCCAGACTTAGACAGCGGGCTACATTGTACAGGCAGCTAGACATACATCAGACGAAATCTTCTGGTGCTACCAGGTCCTTAGTTCGGTCATCTACCAGGAATTTCTTCTCAACGGAACCTGTCCTCAATACTGGTAAATGGGCATCTCTCATTGTAAATCAAGCTATTCGCGAATTAATGTTGAATTAGTATTAATGTTGAATTAATGGATTTTCCTGAATAATGATTCAGAAACTGGAGTGATTTCCACTCAGCTCTTGAACTTGAAACTTCAGAATTTCAGGTGTGTTTTCTTGTATTTTACAACTACAGCCACAAAATTGTACAAAGAATTCCATGGCATACTGCAGAGTTCATTTAAAACTGTAAAATGTAACAGAAAACCCCTCGTCTCCAATTGGGCTTATAGTGGTCTCTAACTTTTGCACAAATACTCTGCTACACAAGTAAAAATATAAATGCAACTACATCAAAGCACATGGAGATTTTGACTGGAGAAAGCCCTTTTTGGGTAGAGAAACTCCTGGAATATATTGATTGAGAGGACTAAAAGACAGTTTATTTTTACAGAGGATAGATGCAGCGATTTTGTTAATGTTCTGTGATTGGACATAGAGGATAGAGACCGGTTTATTCTGCGAGGATAGAGACCAGTTTATTGTTACTGGATCCGGCTGAGATTCACTTAGTTCCAGTCTTTCTTTTGTTTTTTCCTGTTTACATTTTTTAAAAAATTTATTGCATTCGCGTCTTGGTATGTTCGATTACTGAAGGTGGATAGCTGGACGAATGACGGGTTTGACCCTGCTGTATTTTCCTTTTGTTTTTGCTGCAACAAATCCAGGAAACCATACCTTTGTCTTGTTTTATCTGCCAGCGTGAGTTTCAGCTTCGCTTTGGTAACTGAACTCGGCCAGCACTTCGAGTCTGTGCTGCTCTTCGTCTAGATCACCTTCGTCGGCTGCCTGTAACCCACCCTGCTCGGCGTCTAGACGGGATGATCTCCCACTTCGTTATCCCTGCTCGGCGTCTAGACGAGCTACCAACCACTTCCTGAGTTTTATCATAGCTCGGCGTCTCTCCCTACATCTGCGTTTAAAAACTGAGCTTCCTCTGCGGAATGCTGGGATAGAAATCCAGCATCCCCTTTTACCATTCTTTCACACGGTGATACTTTTGGCTCAGCATATCCAATAAAGCCGGCGAGCTGCCATCTTCTCCTTCGGGTGGTTTCATATGGCGATCTCCACTGCGGCTCTGGTTAGGTGGGATCTACACAGTTTATCTCCTGCAACTTCATTGAATGTGCTCTCGTCTAACTCCTTCGCACTAAGATTAACGTTCTGAGGCTGCTTGCTCTAAATCCTGACCGCTTCACTTAACATATCATTCGACCTCTTTAGCTGCCATGACAACAAGCAAGCAGATTATAAATGTATATCCACACATATTTTCCTTGTGATTATAAATGTATATCCACACATATTTTCCTTGTAAATATTTGTGTTGGGCGGTTTATGTTTCAGAGCAAACCTCATTAGTAGCTGCAAACTGCAAAAGATTATGAGATTATGTTCACTTTTTCCTAGCTGCAAAAGATTATGGCCTGTTCACTCTTTTATTACTTACGCTTGCCAAGGATGACCAAGGATGACTGCAAAATAATAATGACGGTAGGGGATAATGATTGCAAATAGGTCTATAATGACTGACAGTCATATCAACCAATGAACATGTAACACTTAAACCATTTCAGGTGTACGTGGTATGATTATGTTTTTTCCTTTTTATTTTTATTTTTTATTATATTTACAATTCAAAAATTATTTTTCAACCAGGGAAAATTAGTTTAATCCATCTAATTTACCAATCAGAAATTAGATATTCTAATTCAGAAAAATGTTAAAAATATTTTTAATTTAAGTAAAAATCATTTTAATACCCATTTTTTTGAAAACTTTAGTAAACATGAGTTTAAAAATTTAAAACAAAAGAAAGTCAAAGAGGGATGGCGACCAACCGATCGCTATAATCCCTCATCCTATGGAGGCCTTGGCTAGCGACAATTGACGCTTACATTGGATATTGGCCTGGAAATACAACAATCAACCAAGGTGGTTCAATAAAGAAACTCACGCTTTATTTGCTAGCAAAATCTTTAATGGATCGAATAAACCCCTTATGGGTTCCCCATGATGAAGGAAATAATTATTATGATGACCTCATTAAACTGGTTCTCATCATTGAACAAGCTCTCACTTTGAAAGAACCATATGAGGACAGGATAATACTAAATTTCATGTAGAACATGTACCCCTCCACTGTCAAAATTAGTGAACTTGACAATTCTCTGAATGAAGTGGATAATTCTTCATGCACGAAGGGCACATCCATCACATCCTGTTAAAGTTCAACCAACCAGACACCTTTTAGGTACCTTGAGGACTGCTTTGTGGCTAAAACAAATCATTATAAAGCCACAGCGATTGAGGCCCTGCTCGGGAAATTCCATAATATCAATAACCAATTGCAACCTAACCAACAATCAAAGCTAATAAAACTGTTGATAGAGAATGATGTAGCTTTTGCTTGGGATTACAAAGACATGAACATGATTAATCCCGTGACTTGTGTGCACCGCATTTACATCCAGAATGGATTTTATCCAGTCCATCAACTCCAAAGAAGAAAGAACCCCACTCTTAGAGATATTATCAAAGTCGACCTGCAGAAATTATTAACCGCAGGGTTCATTTATCCTATATCTGATAGTGAATGGGTCTCACTATTAGCCATTTGTTCCTAGAAAGGGGGGGGAAATGGCGCATTTGTGTAGATTATCGCGAATTAAACAAAACCACATGAAATTATCACTTTCCAGTACCTTTCATTGATCATGTTCTGGATTCCTTAGCTGAGAAACAATATATTTCTTTCCTGGATGGATTCAACAGGTATATTCAGTTATAGATTGCCCTTGAAGATTAGGATAAGGAAACATTCATGTGCCCCCGGGGTACCTTCACCTATCGGGTCCTTCCCTTTAGTCAATGCATGCACTTGGAGCCTTTTAATGAGTCGTAATTAATATTTTCGCGGATTTAATTCCAGATAGTGTTGAAGCTTTTATGGTGGATTTCGCAACCTATGGTGATACCTTTGATGAATCCTTAACCAAGGTAGAAAAGTTCTTAAACGATGTATATAGTCTTGTCTTTCCCTAAGCAATGATAAATGCTTTATAATTATGAACCAGGGGATTGTTTTAGGGTACTACATCTCAACAAACGGAATTCAAGTAGACCCCTAAAATATCACCATTATCGATCAGTTCAATATACCTCAAAAGCAAAGAGATGTTTGGAGTTTTTGGAGATATGCAAGATATTATAGAATGTTCATTAAGGATTTCGACAAGATTGCTGCCCCATTCTTTACCTTGCTCTCCAAAGATGCATAGTTCGTATGGACCCCACCTTCCCAACGTGCTTTTGAACAACTGTAAGAAAAACTAATCACCGCTCCTGTCTTGCGTGGACCCAATTGGGAATTACCATTTCACATTCATACTGATGCATCCAATGGATGCATCATAGTAGTGTTAGGGAATAAAGAAAATACACTCATGTATGCGGCATACGACATCAGTAAAAATATTGCAAACATAGAATTAAATTATATTGTCATTGGAAAAGAATTTTTAGTAGTAGCGTACGTTCTTAATAAATTTCTCCATTATGTAGCAAGTTACCAATTGTTTGTTCATACTGGTCATTCTACTATTAAATATCTTATGAACAAACCAATTCTAAATCGTAGGATCATTTGATGGTTATTATTACTTCAATAATTTAATGTGACTATACTTGATAAGCCTAGTTGAGAAAATGTGGTTGCAGGTTTCTTATTTAGGCTGACACAAGCTACTCATATGAACCAATAGATGACTATTTTCTGGACGAACACCTTTTTGCAATATCTGTAGCCACTCCATAGTATGTAGACATTTCCAATTACCTGGTAGCAGAGGAGTTACCACAACACTTTTCACATACAGATAAGTGTGCATTAATAAGAAAAAGTGGACCTTTCTCGTGGATCAATGGATACTTGTTCAAATTGGGACCATACCATATTCTTCGATCCCGTGTTTGCGGGGATGAGGAATATGAAATACTGAATGCTTTCCACGATGAGCCTTGTGGGATCCATTTTTCCACATAATGAACTGTAAAAAATGAGCTCTCTACTGGATATTACTGGCCTACGTTCCACAAGGACACCAAAGAATATATATGCTGTTGTGGAATTTGTAAGTGCATGGGATAACCTACTAGATAAGAGGAAATACCATTGCAACCACATATATCTTTGGAACCATTTGAAAAGCGGGGGATCGACTTTGTTAGTCCAATCATTCCACTTTCCAACTAGTTCAAATACATACTTGTATGTACATACTACCTTACCAAGAGGGTTGAAGTTCAACCCTTGAAAATATCATGGAAAAGAGGGTAGCAAAGTTTCTCTATGACAACGTCTTCACCAGATTCAGAGTGCCAAGAGAAATCATTTTAGATCAAGGAGTACAGTTCACTTCCAAATTGGTCGCATATCTACTGAACATATACAAAATCAAGCACAAAAATATTATGCCATACCAGCCGAAGCCCAATGGGCAAATATAAATCATTAATAAAGAAATTGAGGGGATTTTAACCAAGTCTGTTTAATACCACTGTAAATATTGGGCCAACAGACTCGTAGAAGTTGTATGAGCCTATCGAACCACCTGGAAAACCACCACGGGGTCCACTCCATGTGAACTTGACTACAACAAAACAAAACTCTTGCCCATCGAATTTGAGATTAAAACTATGAGAAAAATAATCGAATTAGGTGTAGACATTTTTGTTGAACTGGCAACAAAATATCCTAACCCAAATAAACCGATTAGAGAGTTTTGTCAACAAGCCCCGCAACACATAGAAACTCTATAGTAGCAACGAGCTTGTTGGCATGATCACTTTATTAAAGGTAAGTGATTTCAACTTGATGATTGGGCATTGTTGTATGATTCCCAATTTCTCAATTTCAAGGGAAAGGTATGTACTAGATGGCTAGGACTGTATGAAGTGGAAACTGTTTTAGAAAATGGAGCAGTCAGATGAAAGATTACCACTCCTAGAAAATGGTCATTGCCTCAAGTTATACAAGAAGCCTCTCTCAAAGACATAATTTATGACTAGTCTACAACACCACAAATAATTAAATATGATTGAGGATATTAAGGGCCTTAGTCCATCTTGAAGATTCTTATATGCATTGTAAAAGTAAAATAAAAGTTTGCAATGAAGAACATCAATGGCATCACAAGCCATGAGAAATATTGAAAACTAGTAATGGCAAGGCCAAAAAGAAAGACAAAAAGAAAAAATAGATTGCTGCACCAAAAATCCACTATTTTTAATCTTGAAATACATTTTGTTAATTTTAATTTTCTTGCATCCATTCTTCATAATATCAAGTGAGCCAGATGTTGCAGAGTTTTCATGTAGGCATTCTTCATAACAATAAGCGAGTCTGATGCTGCAGGGTTTTCCTGCATCCAATTCTTCATAACAATAAGCGAGCTTGATGCTGCAGAGTTATCCTACATCCATTCTTCATAATAAGCGAGCTTGATGCTGCAGATTTTTCCTGCAACAATTCTTCCATTGATGATCTAGTTGACAACTCCACATCAGCAAGGCGAGCATACAAAAGACCAATATTCAAATTACTCCATCTCAGCTCATAAAAAATCGGTACACTTTCAATTATGAGGTAATTTATTTATTTAGCATTTAATTAGGGTGCATTGATGTTTGCACGATCTGCATTAGTTGTCGTGCTGACTCTAATCATAACCATACAAAATTATAAATTTGTCAGTGAACTGTCGTACCTGTCGCATACCTTTCCATTAATTGCGATCTGATATGATGACCACTTTTAATTATGAATACATATGACCCAAACTACGATTTCACGCCATCCCATGCCATTATTAACGTGTCCATCCGCATTAACTACATCCACGACCTTTCGAAATCTTGAACTGCAAACCTATTCCAACTCGTAAGTCCCTGAAGAAGACCAATTCCTCAAGTAGAAACAATGGGTGGTGATCGAAATAAACGTGAGCCTCTATCAGCAAAATCATTTTTGGAGAATGCAGATGTAGGCGAGGTATTCCGTCAAGTGGGGTGGCTAAAATTCTTTCAGCAAATTCAAAATCATAGCCTCCCCCTCACAAAATAATTCGCATTGAATTTGAAAGAAGGGAAAACTAGTATACACAGATTATTGGTTCTTGTTACATAGGAAACAATTGCTCATGCCACAGGTGTAATACCCCATTTTGACCCTTAGGGTTTATTGGCTTCAATATAAATATGGTATACATGTAATGTGTGTTTTCCCCAGTGTGGAGCTCAAGGCCAAGGCCCCACTAGAGGATGTTCAGGTTTTAATTGCATAGGCAAGTATTTGACAGTTTGATTATCCATGAGCTGTTAATCCATGAAGATTTGTAAAGGATGTAATTATTAATTATTGCAATGAAAACACCAAGAAACTGGCTAAGGAGGCAATCAATGAGAAGGGGCCAAGTGTATCCACTAGGGAGAGGTGAGGGGGTTATGGGATTGGTACCCATGCTGCCACTTGTCCAATTGTGAACCCTTTTGACTCACCATGTTGACATTAATGCAACTATAAGAGAGTGCTTGAGAAAACCAGACCCAAGAATTCGATGGAGTATGGGAAACCTGCAAATCCGTATGAAGGGTATGGCCATGTGTCTTTCTTGTTCCAAAAACCACTCCACGCTTGGGAATTCGTTCATCCATGTTTGCTAACGATGGATTGAACACACCCCAAGTCATTCATGCATCTGCAGAGCCGACCGTGGAGAAAACAATTGAAAATCACAATTTCCTATGTAAGCTGAATGTGCAGAGCCGGGAATGCCCAAGGAAACCCTGTGTAAAAACGGAACCGGTTGGGAAAACCATAGATCGATTTGTGGGATAAATTGCAGAGCTCGAACAACCTAGAGAACCCTCGAGAACCCTTAGATTGACTGCAGAAGACTGAATTTGCAAAGCAGAACATAGGCCGCGACCCTGTGAAGAAACCAACTTGAATAACATAGAAGAATATCAACATAGAGTTGGATCTTCTTGATAAAATCATTGATGGTAGAAGTCTCATGAAAACAACAGTCTGGACCCTTCTATGCCACCCTGAAGAATACTGGAGGGAAGGGTCCTTGAGGGACTATGCAGCAGAGAAAAGGGCCTTCTGTAATAACCTTAAACTCATAAAACCACTAAATAACAAAAGATAACCAACAATATAAAGGAGATCTCTATACCAACACAATGAATCTCCTGTAAACTCATAAAAACCAATATACAACAAGAAGCAACATGCATAGAAGATCCGTATACAAAAGAGTGGATCTAATCAGTAATATAACAGAAAATATTCTATGGATATTTAAGGAGCCATACCTGGTTAGATGACCTAGCAGCTACCTTTACCTTGACAGCTCCAATGCTCACAACTGAAGGTGGGGGGATGACTCTCCACCCAACCAACCCCCAGCCAATGGCTGAGGCCCCTGAGCCCCCAACAGTTAACCCCATGCCAGCTCTTTTTCCTCTTTCTTGGGTCCTCCAGAGCACTCCTTCCAAATTGCCAAAAAGACCAAAAATCCCCCTCCACTCTTCTTCTTGTCCTCCTTTTATCTCCCCCTTCTCCCCTTTTTCTTAATTTCTTTTCATGCAATTTGTTTTTCATCCCTTTTTCTTTCATATTCCCCATTATATTATTTACCCCTTTTATTTATTATTTTACATTTCATTATATATATTCCCTTTTTATTATTTTACCCCTTTTATTTCATTTTTTACATGAGGGTTGTTACACCTTCCTTGTGTTGGGTGAGGTAGGTAATGAGGGTGCCATGGTTGTTGAGTTGTTGAGATTCCTGTAGCTCTGTGGTTGAGCTCACTAGTTTAGCAGCGTTCTCCTTGCTCCCTTATGTGCTTGATAAACCCAACTGTAGGTTGGCTTAGCATGGGAATGGAACCTTGAATGTGAGGGAGTCCAATTAGCCTCCTTAGTGGATACACAACCCAACTCGGGGGTGGTCTCTCAGTCGAAATAGTAAAGGCTGGACAAAGACCTAAGGTTGGGTGGAAAGTTGTCCTAACTTAGCCAGTTACTTGGGGCAGCTTCAAGATTCAAAGATAAGTGTTTCTATGGTATAAATTGTGAGGTTTCATGTATTATGCTTATTGTGTTGATGCTCAAGTTGTTGAATGAATGTTGTATGAGTTTGACCAATAGATAGACTATGTATAAGCCTGAGTAGAAGGATGAGTTCATATTGAATGCTTCATTCAGTTGAATAATATTAATGCATTACAAATATTGTAGGTGGTAGATGTATGGGTTATACCTAGTTTCATGCACCTTATGCATTGTTATGCTTGTCATACCCTAGACGAATGAATGGATGATTTCATGAACTTTCTCATTAGGAAGATAGGTAGAAGCTTTAATATGAGATTGAATGCATGTTGAGTACTTCATCATTTGCATGAATGTGATGAATGACTAACCTTGCAGGTTGTAGGTGTAATGATTAGCTTCGTTCATTATATATGTTCATTATGCATTGTCTTCACCCTTCAAAGGGATGGATTGACTTCACCTGGTCTTGGGAAAGGAAGGAGATATCCCTTGATGTGTTTCAAAGCCCCTTTATGTTCAGGTGAAGGGAGAATTCATGGTAGGAATGAGGAAGAATCCCTGGCAGAAGGATAAAGGCACTTAGGTGGAGTTATGAACATAATTTCAGTTTGGAATTTGTCATAGTTGGAATGCTCAGATGGGGTGGGGATTGCACCATTGGATAGAGCTCTCCAAGAGCTTTCCAACGGTACCAACCTTGTCCCATTTGGACCAAGGATGAGGGAGTTATGATCCTTGGAAGTTTTCCTTGGAAGCTTGTTGGGGCAAGGGTCTTGGACCTGACCCTTCCGCATCCGCAATGTCATTTCCGCATCTGCAATGCGAATGTTGGAAACCAACCATAGGGGCGTATGGAATTCCGCATTTCCGCATCCACAATGCGAAATGTGGAATGCGGGAGTTAAAATCTCTCGGGAACTAGAATATGGAACTCCGCATTTCCGCATCTGCAAAGCGGAATGCAGAATGTAGATTGCGGGAGGTAAAATATCCCCAGATCTGGAATATGGAATTCCACATTTCTACACCCGCAATGCGAAATACAGAATGCGGGTTGCGGGAATAAACTGTTATCGGGATTGGAGGAATACGAATTCCAAGTTCCGCATGCGAATTGCGGAACTGCGAAAGTTGGACGGATTGATTTTCGAGGCTAGAAATGGCTTCCGACTTCCGACCTCCGCAATGAAGATTGCAGAAGTCGGAAGCGCGATTTCGATTTTGAATTGGTGTTGGAAATCTTCTTTCTGAGTCTTGCATGCAGACTACAGAATGTGGAAAGGCGAATTGCGGACCTGAGCCCATTGTGGCTGTGTGTGGAATTGGAAGAATTTGGATTAAAAAAAAATAGAGGGTCTCCCATGGCCTCTAAAGGCCACCTGGGAGGTTAGGGAACGTGACAACAGGGCTCACTTGTGAGGGGATACACTGGTTTAAAGAAAGAACATAATCAGCTAAAGCTAAAGGGAGATTTCTAGCATCCAACGAAGATCTGGTAGAAGCCAAGGAGGGATTTAAATGAATCGCATTTTCGTGACCCTGAGATATTGTTCTGCAACACATAATCAAGTACATCACCTGTGAGGGCCGAGCATCATAAAGCATGAATTGCCATTTTTTCTTCTTGGCACACCTTTGTCGAGGCTGCCATATCAATGTTCCATTTTCCTTGTTGCAGTCGTTGACAACCATGGAAGAGAAACATTAAGAGGGTAAGAAAAAAAACCTATCCCACCATGGTTTGATTTTCTTATTAATTAAAGAGGTTTTCCAATAAGCAGAATTGCAAGGAAATTGGGGGACATTTATTGAGAAACAAGCCTACTATCTTCAGAGGTGAACCAAAGAAAAAATAAGCAACTACAAAAAATTTGTTGCATTCTTCGAAGGAAGGATCGGTTGATCAAAGCCAAAGCAAATGACCAAGGAAAAATCATAGTGCTTCAACTACATCACCCATCCAAATCAAAATACAATCATAAGCAACAAAAGTACTCCTCAACCTATAACGAGAAGCAAGGAGAAGATGCCAGAACACCGAAGCAATCGACTAAAGTGAAAGAACGATGCTACAACATCTCTATTGAAATAATGTAACTTCGAAGAATATTCTACTTGTACTTTACATTATTATTATTCTTCCTTCGGGAGATGTCATTAATGTAAAAGGTCATGTAAAAGTCGTGAGGTAAAACCTCCATTGTAAGCCGACTCAATAGTACCCAAAAGGGTTTAATGTAATTATTATTTTGAGTCTCCTTAGAGAGGCCAGGCTAGTTAAAATAGTGAGGTCGGCCCAGTTAAGTGAAAAGCAAAGTATAAATAGAGAGTATCACTCTCTCATTTGCACCATTCACTCACTCAAGCATTGCGCAAGAGAGGAAGAGAAAGGATTGCGAAGGAGGAGGGGGATTGTTCTTGGCTCTTATATTTGGGTTTAGTCTCTCTTTCTTATGAGACTTGTTCTTTGGTCATTGTACTTTGGTAAACTGTATTGATGAAATTTTGCTGGGTTTTCTTCCCATTGAGGGTTTCCCAGGATAAATTGTTGTGTACCTTGTGATTGTGTGTCTTTCATAGATCCTCTTTATGCTGCTATTATGAAAAATGTATTAAATTCTCATGGAGTTAGAATTTAGTCTTTAGTAGCATATAATATTAACAATCTCTAGGCAGCCTAGCATAACCTATCCAAGCTGTAGAAGAAGCAACCACAAAAGTGGAAACAACAATGGTAGAGGAATATCCCTATTTGCAAGTAGAATAGATACTGTTTTCACACTAGATATGAATCCATAGGAAATCCCAGTAGTAGAGGAACCTTCAAGTCAACAAGATGTTGAAATGTCATTTGCTATGCTAGAAAATGGTCTTGAAGAAATTACAAAAGTAGAAACACTAGCAGTAGATGCACCTTCAATTCCAAAAGACATCGAGATGTCATCTACTATGATAGAAAAGGTTCTTGAAGAAATCACAAAAGTGGAAACACCAGTAGAATAGGCACCTTCAAGTCCACAAGATGTCAATATGCCATCTTCTATACCATAAAAGGTTTTGGAACAAACTGTAGAAGTGGAAAAAAAGAAAAGAAATCTCTTTGTCTACAGGAAGAAGAGATACTGTCTGCCACACTAGAGATGGTTCCACAGGAAATCCCAATAGCAGAGGCACCTTCAAGTCCACAAGATGTCTTTTAAATAAATGTAACTTCAAAGAATATTCTACTTGTACTTTATTATTGTAACTCCGTTGGGGATGTTTTACCTCCGTTCGGGGATGTCATTTTTATATTTGGTCAAGTAAAAGTCATGAGGTAAAACCTACATTGTAAGTCGGGTACCTAGTACCCTAAAGAATGTAATATAATATTATTTGAGTCTTTCTAGGAGAGGTCGGCCCAGTCAGTTAAAGTGAGGCCGACCTAGCTGGGTTAAAAGTCAAGTGAAAAGTAAAGTATAAATAGAAAGTGACTTCCTCTCATTTGTACCATTCACTCATTCATGCATTGCACATTAGAGGAGAGAGAGAAGTCTGCGAAGGAGGAGGATTGGCTTGGCTCTAGAGATTGGGTTTGTCTCTCTAATTTGTGAGACCTTACTTTGGGCATTGTACTTTGGTTATCTATATTGAGGAAGTTCTTGCTGGGTTTTCTTCCCCTTGAGGGTTTTCCAAGATATATTATTGTGTACCTTGTGATTTTGTATATTTCAGAGATCCTAGTTATGCTGCTATTGTGAAAATGTATTAAATACTCATGAATTTAGAATTTAGTCTTTAGTAGCATATAATATTAACATGGTTTTAGAGCTTGCTTGAAAAGAGCAACTTTCATAAGGTAAATCTCTCTCTCTCTCTCTTTGAGCATAAAAGTTAGGGCTTCTTACAAAAGTAGAATTTTTGAGTGCAAGTGGCATAGGAAAATGCGCCCCTCCTAGGCCAATCTATTGACACCAAGATCTAAATTATTCAGTTGGTGAATCTTCCAGAAAAACAAAAAAACCAGAAAACCAGAGAAAGCAAGAAACTGCAGACCAAAATTTCGCAAGTCAAATTTCAAGGGTGAAATTTTGGAATCTTTGGAAACCAAGTGTACCAGCATACTCGCCTCAGTCAAGCGCATCTTTTGGTGAGTTCAATTTTTACTTTTGAGAAATTTTAATTTTTGGTTATTCTCTACTCTCTGAGATAAGATGGCCCCAAGCACTAAGCTTGATTACAAGTTGGAAGGCATAGAGAACTTCCGTGCTTGTAAGTATAGTATTGGACTCATTCTAGAAGAGAATGATCTTTCTAAGTTTGTTAAAGAATTTGTACCTGAACCCGCAGAAGCTGAAGCTAAGGAAAAGCATAAGAAGGATATGATTAGAGCCAAGAGGATCATAGTAGATTCCATCAAGGATCATTTAATCCTCAAGTATCCTCCAAGAAAAACCCAAAGGAGATGTTTGATGCCCTATCAAGAATGTATGAAGGAAGAGACATAAATTGAAAGATGAATTTGAGAACCCAACTCAAAAGCACGAAGATGAATCTATCCAAGATTATTTTACTAGGGTTTCTCAATTCAAAGAACAAGTAGAAGCAATTGGAGAAAAGTTTGACGAAGATGAATTAGTGATGACTGCTCTCAATGGTCTCACTAGACCTTGGGACTCTTTTATTCAACAATGTGTGCAAGAAAGGAAAGTCTACTATTTGAAGTTGTATGGGAAGACTGTATCCAAGAGGAGGCTAAAGTGGCAAATCGAGAAGCATTACTCAGAGATGATGATCAAGCTCTAGCTACCCATACTAAAAGAGGAAAGGGAAAACCTCATTTCAAGAAGGAGTTTCATCCTCCTAATAAGTTTCAAAAGTATAATAAGGGAAACCACAAGCGAAGAGACTTATCTTCTTATCAATATTTCCGTTGTGATAAGATGGTACATATTGCCAATGATTTTCCAGGAAGAAAAGAAGAATACAAGTAGAAGAGAAACAAAAGACATCATGCTCACCTAGCCGAAGAAGAATAAGAAGAACCTCCTAGGAAGTTAACAAGGGAAGAAGTAGAAGAATATGTTTTTATAGAAGATCTATAGAAGATGTAGTTGTTATTGGAATAGAAGAATGATATCTCTATAAACTAAAAGGACATTCGGAAGCAACCTTGACTCATGATACTACAAGTCCATGTGAACTATGGCATAGAAGGCTTGCTCACATAAGCTACAAAGCCTTACCACATGTAAGCAAGGTAGTAACAGGATTACCCGATCTAAATATTGATTATGAAGGAATATGCAAAGGATGTGCAAAGGGAAAGAACATAAAGAATCCATTTCCGAAGAGAGACACCAAGATGAAAGGAATATTGGAACTTATTCATTTAGATGTATGTGGACCAATGCCTTCAACATCGTTAAGTGGGTATGTATATTATGTCACATTCATTGACGATTATTCTAGAAAGACTTGGGTTTACCTGTTGAATACAAAAGATGAAGTATTCAGAAAGTTCAAGGAATTCAAAGCCTTGATAGAGAATATTTCAGAAAGAAATATCAAGACACTCAGGTCAGATAATGGAGGAGAGTATACCTCTAAGGATTTTGAAGGATTTCGCAAGGATGTTGGGATTAATAGGGAGCTTACCACTCCCTACAATCCTCAACAAAATGTTGTCGCTGAAAGAAAGAATCAAACCATTATGGAAGTAGTGAAGACAATGATCCATGATCAAGATCTTCCTATGCATATATGGGATGAAGTAGCAAGGACAGTTGTATATGTACAAAATAGAATATCCCATAGTGCACTTGGGTTCAAAACCCCCGAAGACATGTTCACAGGAAAGAAACCAGAGGTAAGTCATCTCAAGATATTTGGTTTTCCAGTTTTTGTTCATATTCCAAAAGAGGAAAGAACCAGGTTGGATTATTCCAGAAAGAAAGGAATATTTGTTGGATACTGTGAGGTATCCAAGGCCTTTAGGGTCTATATACTGGAATATCATCACATGGATATTAGCAGGGGTGTAACATTTGATGAAGATGCAACTCTCAAGAAATCTAAAAAGTGCCATCATGAAGAAGTATATGAAGAAGATGAGGCTCCTAGAGTTGCAGAGGTTTCACCCTCTCATGATGGCGAGACTCTGGAAGATCATGAAATGTTGGAGCCCCAAGAACCTCCACCCATGACTATTTCTGGCAAGAGAAATCCAGCTTGGGCTCATGAAATTATTCAAGATGCAGAAAATTATGGAGCTCCAGAAGGCTCCTCAAGAGAAAGCAAGAAGCCAAAGCCATTTTCTAGTTATGTGGCTTTGATGTGTGATCTTGTAGACAAAGAACCTACTTGTTTTGAAGAAGTCATTCAAAAGAAAGAATGGGTAGAAGTTATGACGAAAGAATACCAATCTATAATGAAGAGTGTTGTATGGGACATAGTTCCCAAACCAGAAGGTAAAAGTGTGGTATCTTCCAAATGGATATACAAGATAAAACATGCAGTGGATGGAAGTATTGAAAAATACAAAGCTAGATTTGTGGCTCGTGGATTCTCCCAAAAGCAAGGGATCGACTATGAAGAAACATTTGCACCAGTAGCAAGGTACACTTCAATTAGAACCATCATGGCACTTGCAGCCACGATGAAGTGGAAGTTACACCAGATGGATGTGAAAACAACTTTCCAGAATGGTGTCATTGAAGAAGAAGTGTACATAGAATAGCCACAAGGATTTGAGCTTGAAAACAAATAAACGCATGTCTGCAAACTAAAGAAGGCTCTGTATGGATTGAAACAAGCTCCAAGAGCTTGGTATGGAGGAATTGATAGTTTTCTTATGAGCTTGGGATTTACCAAGAGTAAAGCTGATCCTAACCTTTACTTCAAGGTTATGAATGATGAATCTATCATATTATTACTATATGTGGATGAATTATTCCTGACAAGAAATGAGAAGCAAATCTCAGAGTGCAAGAAGAAGCTCGCTGTAGAATTCAAGATGAAAGACCTTGGCTTGATGCACTATTTTCTAGGTCTCAAAGTAAGGCAGAGCCTACAGGGAATATTCCTTAACCAAGGTAAGTATGCAGTAGAAATCTTGAAAAGATTTGATATGTTGGAGTGTAAAGCGATGGCCACACACATGGATACAAATTTGAAGTTACTATCTGATGCTTCGTCAGAATTGGTGGATATGAATCTATACAAGAAGATTATTGGGTAATTGATGTATCTGACGAATACCAGGCCAGATATATTCTTTGCTATGAACACCTTGAGTCAGTATCTAGTTGAGCGCAAACATGTTCACCTTGTAGCTGCAAAGCATGTGATGAGGTACCTTAAAGGTACAATAGACTATCGTCTCAGTTATACTAGAGATCATGACTTCAAACTGTTCGGTTACACATATTCAGATTGGGAAGGAAGTGTCTCAGACAAGAAGAGCACTTCAGGAGGATGTTACAGTTTGGGGTCAGCCACGATCTCATGGATAAGTAGGAAGCAGTCCAGTGTTTCTCTCAGCACTGCAAAATCAAAATATATTGCAGCCTGTTCTAACATTTGTGAAGCCATATGGTTTTAGAAGTTGTTATCATGTCTATTTGATATGGAGTTGGATACCACAATGATTCTATGTGATAACCAGATTTGTATAAATATGATAGAGAACCCTGTGTTCCATGATAAGTCGAAGCACATAGAAATATAGTATTTATACATTCGTGACATGGTGTAGAAGGGAGCCATAAAGCTCCAACATGTGAGCACTGATGAGCAGGTTGCATATGTGTTGACTATGCCTCTGTCTCGTGTGAAGTTTGAGCACTTCTGTGACAATATTGGTGGAGTCCGTAAGGACTTCCCTCGAAAGGGGGAGTAGTGCTAATGATATTGTAATGCAGTTGGATTGATCATCCCTAGAAAGTGATCCCGTAATTCCGAAAGGAAGGATAGTATTAAATGTTGATCCTGAGTTGTGGTGGGATTGATCATCCCTAGACAGTGATCTCGTAATTACGAAAGGAAGGATAGTATTAATTGTTGATCCTTGGACTGAATCCCGAGTTTCGAAAGGAAGGATTGTCCATGATCCGTAGTTTCAAAAGGAAGGATCACCCGAGTTGTTGGATTGAATCCCCAGTTCCGAAAGGAAGGATTGTCCATGATCCCTAGTTCCAAAAGGAAGGATCACCAGAGTTGTTGGACTGAATCCCGAGTTTCGAAAGGAAGGATTGTCCATGATCCCTAGTTTCGAAAGGAAGGATCACCAGAGTTGTTGGACTGAATCCCGAGTTATGAAAGGAAGGATTGTCCATGATCCCTAGTTCCAAAAGGAAGGATCAACTTAGTTGTTGGACTGAATCCCGAGTTCCGAAAGGAAGGATTGTCCATTATCCCTAAATCTGAAAGGAAGGATCACTAGAGTTGTTGGACTGAATCCCGAGTTCCTAAAGGAAGGATTTTCCATGATCCTTAGTTCCGAAAGGAAGGATCACTAGAGTTGCTGGACCGAATCCCGAGTTCTGAAAGGAAGGATTGTCCATGATCCCTAATTCTGAAAGGAAGGATCACTAGAGTTGTTGGATTGAATCCCGAGTTCCGAAAGGAAGGATCACCAGAGTTGTTGGACTGAATCCCGAGTTCCGAAAGGAAGGATTTTCCAATATCCCGTAATTCCGAAAGGAAGGATCAGATGTGTTGCAGGTGATGATGTTCCAATGCTACATATGAGGATGATCTAATGCTGAAGATGAGGATGCTCCAGTGTTGCATATGTTCCAGTGCTGAAGATGAGGATGCTCCAGTACTGTAGATATTGCAGTGCTGAAGATGAGGATGCTCCAGTGCTGAAGAAGATGATGATCCAATGATGAAGATGAGGATCCTCCAGTGCTGTAGAAGATGATGATCTAGTGCTGAAGATGAGGATGCTCCAGTACTGAAGATGATGATACTTCAGCTCTATACTGAAGATGATGATGCCGTTGAATAACTTCCAATGATTGATAGATGTACCAACCAATGTTACAGATGTTGTTGTTTATGATGCCCCTCCTCCCTCCGATGATGTTGTGTAGAGTTACACATGCTATTGCTATTGTTGGTAGAATATCCTTCTTGTTAAGGGAGAGTGTTAAATTAATGTAACTTCAAAGAATATTCTACTTGTACTTTATTATTGTAATTCCGTCGGGGATGTCATTATTATATTTGGTCAAGTAAAAGTCATGAGTTAAAACCTCCATTGTAAGTCAGGTCGTTAGTACCCTAAAGAATGTAATATAATATTATTTGAGTCTTTCTAGGAGAGGTCGTCCCATTCAGTTAAAGTGAGGCCGACCTAATTGGGTTAAAAGTCAAGTGAAAAGTAAAGTATAAATAGAGAGTGAATTCCTCTCCTTTGTACCATTCACTCATTCATGGTTAGGTCGTTAGTACCCTAAAGAATGTAATATAATATTATTTGAGTCTTTCTAGGAGAGGTCATCCCATTCAATTAAAGTGAGGTCGACCTAGTTGGGTTAAAAGTCAAGTGAAAAGTAAAGTATAAATAGAGAGTGAATTCCTCTCATTTGGACCATTCACTCATTCATGCATTGCGCATTAGAGGAGAGAGAGAAGTCTATGAAGGAGGAGGAGGATTGGTTTGGCTCTAGAGATTGGGTTTGTCTCTCTTATTTGTGAGACCTTATTTTGGGCATTGTACTTTGGTTATCTATATTGAGGAAGTTCTTACTGGGTTTTCTTCCCCTTGAGGGTTTCCCAACATATATTGGTGTGTACCTTGTGATTGTGTATCTTTCAGAGATCCTAGTTATGATGCTATTGTGAAAATGTATTAAATACTCATGAAGTTACAATTTAGTCTTTAGTATATAGCATATAATATTAATGATGTTGATATGCCATCTGTTATGCCAAAAAATGTTCCTGAAGAAACTTCATTACTAGAGGAAATAGAGGCAGTCCCCGTAGTCCTAGTTCCATTATAAATTGAAAGACCTTCTACTATATTGAAATGTGCTCTCCAGGAGGCTTCAACAACAAAGGAGCTCCCAATTGAACCATAATTCGAGACACTTTATGATTCACCAAAGCTGTTTTTTTAGGAAGTAGAAGCAACCCTAATTCAACAGGAAATCGAGGAAACAAAAAAAATTCTCATTCAACAGGAAGTTGAAGTACTTTCTGATACATTAGAAAAAGAAAAATAAGCAATCCCAATTTAATACGAAGATGAAGTGCTTTCTAATACACTATAACAAGAAGCATAAGCAATCCCAATTCGGTAGGAAGTAGAAGCACCAGAAATAGAGGTAGTTCCAATTCAAGAGAAATTTGAACTACTCCTTGATGCAACAAAGCATGCCCCCTAGGAAACCTCAACTGCAATGCCAGCCGAATTCATCGCAACAATAAACAAAATTGAAGGTTTGAAAAAAAATCTGGAGGAAATGACAAGGGAACGAGATAGATGGAAGGAACTAGCCACACCCCGTCTCGGAGGCTTCATCTCCCCGTAAATGCTCAAAATTTTAAGAACCGAAGCAATGGACTACAGTAGACACCAATGGGGAAAAATTAAATCCTTGGAAGACCAGATAGAGGAGGTTGAGCAAAAACATAAAAAAGAGTTAGAGCAAAAAGACAATGATATTCAAAACCTGCAGCAAGGATTAGTTAAAATGAGGGAACTAAGTATAGAGATACTTTTATGTCGTGCAACCTAAAGAGCATATATTTTTTATTTGAAGGATTCACAGTGGGTTCGTTATCAAATCGAACTCCTTTGTTCACAATTTCCTATCAACTTAAAAGATGTAGGTAAGAATTTCTGTGAAATATTCTTTTCACTTCCCCCTTCTAGATAAAATTTATTCTGTGAATTCTACCTCCACAACTTCTTGATGTGTGGAACCCCAATCATTTCATTGGGGTTTTCCACTTTAGAGCTTTCCAATCCTATCTTCAAAATGAAATTTAGTGGGCCGAGGAGCTGCAGAAAGTCCAAGAAGCCGAAATATCATAACCATTATGGGTTTGAATTGAAAAAAGAAGCACTTCAAGGGCATGAACAATTATTGAATCTAGGAAATAACATAGCATCACCGAATAGAAGTAATCGACAACTTTAGATTATTTTACAACAACTCCACAATTGCAATAGTCATAGCTTGCAAAAAATGTTGGAGATTGCTAACGGAGGAGCACTTAAGTAGCATAAACTTCATTCATTTCCCAATATCCATGAAACACTTTATCACATCCGCCTTTACATCACTACCATGAAGTATATTTTGCATAATTGGATTGACCCTTGCTTTTTCTACTCCCTACTGCTATTTCTTATTCAACCATAGGATGGCCCGCTCATGGTTGATAAGACTGAAGAAGTTCATTTTTGGAAGAAGATAATGAAAACGAGGGGATTCTACAAAGAAACAACCAACAAAAATGTATCCCTTGTCAATATCCTATCAATTTGTATTGTCGCTCTAGATTCTGAATAGAATCACAAGTCATAGTTGAATTAAATTTTCTGGATAGGGAGGAGCAACAACTTGAGTTGGGGGGTATGATGAGCATTGTAAATGACCAAATCCCTCCATGATCCTTGGTGGTTATTCATCTGCATTCTTAGTTTTTTCCAGCCATTTCCATATATTTGTTTCATATTATAATTGCATTCTTATTTTTATGTTAAAATAAGTAGATTATACTATGAATTGAGCTAACAACCAAGGTTTACATGCAATTATGGAGTGGCTTGTTTTATTGGGGCGGGTTGGAATGGATTCTTGTTATTAAAATATTCCAACATTGTTGCTAATGAAATTTCCTACATGACCAATTTTCCTATAGCAGTTGCTGAATAACTTTTCGTTAGTAGGAAATCAGAAAAAAAACAATTGTTTTTTGTACCAGCGATCAAGATCGATGAAGCATGACCAACAACATGACATCATCTAGAAATTAATCGACTACAACAATAATCATTACATTGTTGGATTGTGCCTTTCTATTGATTATGCATTGTTGCCACATTTATTTTTAAAAGGAATTGACTCTCAAGATTAAAAACCGATTAGATACTCTTTATTTTCGGCTTCCATATAGGGAGGAAACCACCCATTGATTAAGGTGAATTTTTGTATAAAATAAAAACAAAAAATTGAAGAAGGATCACCTACTTGATTATTATTTTTTGAAAATTGAAATCAATTTTGTTAATTCCTATTTGAGTCGTGTAATTGTGGTTTGAGTTTAGATCACCAGTACTATAGAGTGAGGGCTCGTTCTACAACACAAGGGGATCTTAGTTGTTATCTGTTTCATAGTTATTTTAGAAATATTGTGAGTGAATGTTAGAGTATCTATTCATATTTCTTGTAGCTTTCATTTGTTAAAGTCATTGTTCATATTTCTTGTAGCTTTCATTAGTTAAAGTCGTTGTTTGTATTTCCTGTAGTTTTCACATGATCATTTTGTTATTTGATTACATTTCAATCCTTATTTTGCATCTCTTATTAATGTGAATCATCGATATCATTCTATATACCCCAAGTTGTAGCAATGCAACTAGTTGATTGGATGAGATGGGATTAGGATTTATTTCAATAATAATGAGTTGGATTTTGATGAATTTTGCATTCGTTATCTGAGAAATTATGTATATTAGTTTATCTAGTTGAATACACCCAGGGTGGAAATTGCTGCATGCTTTTATAATTTCATAGTATTAATGTTACACACCATCCTCAAGAAGAAACCCCCCTAGGACAAAAAACATGACTTAAACAATGAGGTCTAAAATGCATATATAGTGAAGATAGTTTCACAAGATTGCGTCCCCTAGTGGATAATTCAAGTAAATACCTCGGTGCATTTTGGTTCTCAATACTAAATATTACTGGAGCTCATCACTTTTTGATGTCATTCCTGGGGAACATTGCGAATTTTAGAATTCTAATGATTGAAAAAAATAATATAAATTAAAAAATTGCCATCATTGGAGTTTTTGGATTGGGACCAATATTCAATCTTGACTCATCAACTTCAGATATATTGTTAATAAATAAGAAAGAGAAGGCGGGATCATTTCGAGAGATTTCTTCCTATATATTCTTCCAACTTAAAGCAAGGAGAAACAAGTGAGCATGAGGGCTCTGCCTTAATGACCCATACTCACTACAACAAATCTTGGAATTAGCGTCCCATTTAGCATCCCTTTTTAGTGTAAATTTTTTTTCCATTGAGTGGTCAAAGTAGACGCTAAATGGGACGTGTCATGTACATAATGTAAAGAGTCTAAAATAATGTCTTTTTTTGCTTCCTAGATAGCATCCTTTCTGATGTCTAAAATAATGCCCATTTTTTTGCTTCTAGAATAACGTCCAATTTTTCTTCCTAAAAGACGTTGAGGTTTGCTTCCTAAATAACATCATATTTTTCTTCCTAGAAATCGTCATCTTTTACTTCCTAAATGACGTCCCCATAAGCGCCCTATTTTCATCCTTAAAAATGTCGTGTTAGCATTTATGTTTGCATCTGCATTCATGCCATATTTGCATCCAAATCAGCATCCAATTTTGCATCCATATGTGCTACCACTTTAGCATCCCATTTTGCACCACACTTTACTTCCAATATGCACCAATTTTCACTTCTAATTTTGCACCAATTTTTGCTTCCTTTTTTGCATCGTAAGCATTTATTGTGATTGATATCATCTTATAATGATCAAATCATCATCAACGCCATCAACATTGTCAGAATGCATCATCTTCATGCCGCTAGGTTCATTGAGATGCCATTAGGGTCAATCAAATGTTTTTAGGGACACTCGAATTCCATCATAGTCATTTAGGTGACATTAGGGTCACTAAGATGCAATTATGGTAATTTAGGTTCCATTGCGATCATCAACATCCATAAGTTCTATCACATGCATCATCAACATCATCCTCATTGTCATCGTCGTCACTGTCATTATCATAATTTCCATCATCATAGAGATTGACATTATCACAATAGTCATCGTCATTGTCATTATCAATGTAGTGATCATAATTGTCATTGTTATCATCTTGTAATCAAATCATCATCAACTCATCATCATTCTCATCATGCATCATCAACATCATCCTCATGTTGTTAGGGTGACTCAAGTTCCATTAGGGTCATTTAGGTGCTATTAGGGTCACTCAAATGCCATTAGGGTCATTTAGGTGCTATTAGGGTCACTCAGATGCCATTAGGGTCATTAGGTTCCATTAGGATTAGTCAAGATCAAATAGTGCTATAATTGCCTACATCATCATTACTGAAATTGGTATCATCGTCATCATCAACATCCTAGTCAACATCTTACAGATCATCAATGCTATATTTATCATTTTTAGGATGCAACAACATCATCAACATCATGCAGTTAGAGTCACTCAAATGTCATAGGGACACTCATATTCCATAAGGGTCATTTAGGATTAATTACAGTCTCTTAGTTTCCAAAAGGACCACTTAGGTTCCATTAGGGTCACTCAGGGTCAAATAATGCACATGCATCATCCTCATCATCATTATCATCGAATCATCATCATCATCGTTGCCGTACTTATCATCATCATTACCATCATAGACATCAACATCAATGTCTAACAAAACCTTCCCAAATATAACTCTCAACTCCAATAACCAATAGCCTTTATCCCATCAATTAAGTAACTCATATGTTGAACTAGGCTCAATTCTAGGAGGAAAACTCGGTGCTATTTTGGGAGAAAATATAGGCGCAATACTAGGAGCAAAAACATGGTGGTACTTTGGGAGAAAAACTAGATTTTATTTTAGACGTTATTGTAGATGCAAAACTTGGTGCTAAACCTAATGTAAATTAGGAAGCTAAATTAGGCGCTAAACATGGTGCTAATCTTGGCTTGAATCTTGGTGCAACTTAGGGAGCCAAACTAGGTGCAATTCTTGGTTTAAATATTGGCACGGAAGAGGAATCTAAACTTGGCGCTAAGCTTGGCACTATGGAGGATGCTATTTCTGGCACTAAAGGAAGCAAAACTAGGTGCTATTGAGGGCGCTATGCCTGGCGTTATTCTAGGCGCTAAAGTGGACATTAAAGTGGATGCAATTAGTGTCTAGCTTAGTGACTAATTTAAAAAAAAAGGACACAAAAAATGCCAAGAAAAGCGCCATCTCGTGAAATAGCGCCAACTTTTCCTAGAAAATGAAGAAAAATACACTAAAAGTGTTAGTGGATGCCAAAAAGGGAGCTAAAAGAGACGGTAATTCCAGTATTTGTTGTAGTGACTATTGCAGAGGTTCTCACTGAATTAATTGAAGGAGTAGTTACAACTCCCATAAAGGATGGATCCGAAGACAAAGCTGAACATGTGAAAGTTTGTCCTTCCCTTTATGAATCATAACATTTGGAGGCGAAGTTTGAATCCATTGATTAGGGGATTGAAACCCTATTCAGAAAGGAGGATGTGCCAAACCATCCATTAGATGAGAGGAAAGGAGGAACTGAAGGCCGCCAGAGGGAGCACGTGAGATTTGTACATGAAGGAGGAGTACCTGTTATAACACAACTTGTAGTTGTCCCTAATGGTATCCCATCAGGGATGGTAGAGGAGATGGACAACTAAAGAGGTGACCCAAGAGATGCCAAGGTTCCCAATGCAAGTTGGGAGTCACATCAACCGAGGCACTCTTCACTTTGGATCGAGATGAATCAAGACCAAGGGGGAGACCCTACAACCAATCAAAGATGATTGGACCCAAAAAAAGGTTCCTAGGGATATGTGAAAGACAAGTTACGGAAACCAATGCAAGGTTAGGTGGACCTAGAAGTTTAAGTATGGTTGAAGGAGGCTTAATGGACAACTTATGATTCAACCAATGAATGATTTAGGCCACATAATGAGATAAAGGACAAGATATAGTACCATGAAATACACAAGTGGGACCCACTTCCTTGGGATATGGAAATGGCTCAAATGGGACACACAAGGTGGAGTTAAGGGGTGCAAATGGTACCAAGGGGTATGTAAGAGATAGATCTAAGGATCTAAGATGAAATTAGAGATACCCACATATGGGATCTAGGACTTGACAATACTCCCAAGGAGTGCAAATTACCCAAGGTGGACTAGTGTCTTGATGGATGGGTTAATGGAGTCAAAAGAGATGTCAAATTGTAGATCGGGACACTTAGGATGAAAATCAAGTGGGCTACTGAGGATGTGATGGTTGGATCTTACTAGATGTAATGTTTCATGATGTGACCCAAGTGGACAACAATCCCCAAAACAAGGAATGCTACCCCCAAGGCAGAAATTCACAAAATGAGACCCTAGATGTTGGTTTCAAGGTGTGCTTGTTCCAAATCCAATGGGATCTCAACCACCCATGTCCTACAAGTGGACAAACTAAAATACCCAAGAAGTGCGACTTTGCCCAAGGAGGGATAAAAGCATGGTAAAGTGTGTCAAATTAAGTCCAATGGCCACCAAACTTTAGATCCAAGTAGTTTAGGCAAGTATCAATGTAGATCTTGAAAATCAAGGGCATCCAATGACTAGATATCCATAAATATGAGATTGAAAGTGCATCACCAAATTGATCCAAGTGGGGCACAACCCTCAAAATGAGGAATGGGGCCCACAAGGAAAAAGTCAAAGAAGTGACACACTAGGGGTAGGTTATCAAGTGAGGAGAGTATGAATCAAGTGGGATCTCACCTACCCATTTGGTGGAAATAGCATAAACCAAACACCCAAGGAGGGCGACTTTACCCAAGGAAGCTTAAGTGCATTGAAAGATGTGTCAAATGAAGCCCAATCCACACCAAAATATAGATCTGAATTTCCGTGGATACTATAGAGGTGGGTTTTTAATATCTTTTCAAAAGGCAAGCTAGATCCAAGTAGATCTAAGAAAAACAAAAATGAGGGTTTTGATTTTAATGTAATTTTGACCAATGGGATGGATAGCAAGTGAAATCAATACGTACCTTGTAGATATTACCTCAAAAGCTTGCGGCCTCTTAGCATGTGGAGAATTATTGCCCTAGTTACAATTTCAAGCTTGATCCAAGTGTCTTCAACTAATATCATCCAAGCCCTAGGAGGAAATATATCTCATGAAAACCTGCAAATCAAACTACATCAAGTTAGATTTGATCTACAAATCCGTAAGATCTAAGCATGTCATATCAAGAAAGCAATCAATGGACAAAGCACAATTGAAAAAAAACTCCCTCTCTATGAAGACGTCTTGCTCATGGGGGATGTGAGCAACCCCTACAATCTTCCCACAAAGCAAAATCGTTGAACTAGCTTGAGCAATTCGGCCTCCCTCTCTCGAAGTTGATTTCACCTGAAAAGAAAACAATGTCTAGAAGCAAAATATCCAAGAACATATGCAAGAGCAACCCAATCAAAGCTAAGAAGAAGATCTCCAAAATATTCTTTTCATTCCAAGTTTTCCAGAGCCCAAAGGTGAGCTATACAATAGGGGGTCTCCTCCTTATATAGGATAATAAAGACCAAAACCCTAGATCTCAAAACCACTTTACAACAAAATGAGTGGTTGAGATTAAAAGATCTCAATACATAATCAATGGCTAATAATGAACCATAACAATATATCACATGGATCACTCAAAAGGTGATGACGTCATAACTAAATGGTACAAAGTGAGGTTGACGTCATCCTTTAAAGGGGGCAAAAATACCATGGGCCAACCTCATATGACTAGGACATGACTCATAAAGCACATGGTGGGGCTAGGAGGCATCAATCTTTGCTAGCTCATCACCATGGCACAATAAAATAATATAATATGTCCAAAATAAGTACAAATGATCAAATCTGTCCTCAAAATCTGTGACAAACAAGTAGTAAAAGGCTTCCTGTGGCCTCTGTGGACCCACCCAAGTGATGAAAACTGGCTGGAAGATAGGGGGTTCACCCTGGAAGACCTCTGTGAAAACCAAGTGCCAAAAACTTGCCTCAATTTCCCAAATTGAATTCCTCAGTGATCCTTTTATCCCATTTCTGGATTGCCTTGGTAACTGTGAAAGTGCTGAAACTGCCTCCTAGGGCACCTGCGCTGTCAAATTGAGCCCACTAGGCTCTCCAGAAGGGGGGTAAATGGTAATAACAAGTGGCTGGACCACCCCCTCCTCATACAACGCCCTAGGTGAACTGGCCTTTCATGGCCCCTGCTGCTCAGGCTGGGAAATCAACCCCAAATCTGGTCAACAAGTGTAAAACTGCATCTATCACTGTCAGAAGTGCCCGAAACTGAAATATAAGTGTCTCATTGGATCCAGAAAACCCAAATATACTAAGAATGTGTACTCATACACCATGGGTTGCCCTGATGGGCTAGCTGTAGGGTCCACCATATATGGACAATGTATAATTTGATGATCTGGAGTAATAATAAAACCTGCTGAACTGCATCAATCATCATCTGAATCATATGTCCATCATATAGCATCATCATCAAGAGTATGTGGGACCATCAATCATCATCCATAAGCATACATGGCCCACATCATCACGGATCCCAAGAAATGGCCATAGTCAAACCAGGTTTGACTAGGTCCATATACAACCAAGGACAAATCATATCAATAGACTAAGACATGTTCCTCTAACCATACTCACGGCTTAACTTAAAGTATAACATAATTCAGTGGCATTAAACATATTTGTTCATTCCGTTGTTATTTGTATTCACTTGCACAATAGCTTAAATGACAAACTCACCCATCGGACATGGTCTAACTGCTAGCTAAGGATGAAGGCTAGGAACAAGGTTGTGAAAAGGGGGTGACTTGTCTAAAGTCAACTAAAAGACACTTTGGACTCGGAGAAAGGGGGAGTTACAAACTCTGTGCTGGACAAAATAAACACGGGGGATGGCTGTGCCTCATAAATGGGTAAGTTGTTTAGAGAGTGCTTATTCAACTTAGGCATCATGTCTACATCAAGCTGATCCAAGTTCATTAGGATCATTCAATTTCATTTCATGGCCTTTTTGGCCTACATAACCCTTCGGATCTCAAGTGTGCTAATAAGCACAGCTAATCGCAGCTTGCATCCAGGGCACGTTTACATATACATATAAGGTCAGCAATTGTTTAGATATAGCATTTAAGAACCATTGCTTTTTGGACCTTTCTTATAATCTTCGAGGTGTATTTTTAGCAGTTCATTGCTCTTGCTCTTTTTAGTTTCCGTGGGCGAATTTATATAAGTTTCCATAAGTAGTACATGAGCTTTCAATTTTAGCCAACAACATCTTAAGTGACTAGGGGGAGTTCGAGCCAGTGCCAAACATCGGGACAACCGACCAGAATGATTTAGGCTTATAATCCAACTTACCAAAGGCAAGTTTTGTCACCAACTCAGAGCCGAGACACTAAACATACAAGGATGCGGTCCAAACACAAAGTTAGAAAAAGGGGAAGTCCTCAATATCAGAGAGTCAAGTAAGACAAGTCATGGGTTAAAGCCAAATAAGGAAGGTCATGGATGGATGGAGTCAAGTGAAAGTGGAGCCTAAGCTAGCAGACAACTGGTGTCAAGAAAGACCATATCTATGCAAGGTAGTAAACCAGTGATTTTTGTCAAACAACCTAAATGTGCAAGTAAAATGTCCATTTTAATTTATTATCAAGATAATCCATTTTATAGAGTTTTCCACATCATGAATTATACCAAGCCAATGTCGTGAACATGACTAAAAGAAGAAGATAATAATCCACAGTCAATGATCAGGAATCCAAAGGTCATACAACATCATCATAAGAATAATCATCATATATCATCTGAAACACTGCTGCAATACATCTCTAGGAACTGAACTGAAACTGTATGGAATAAAGGGTCACATCGGTCATCAAATTTGAACTCTCAAGGCTCAGCCTTGACACAAGTTCTAACATAAGTTTGAATAATACACTGCTTTGATCATGACTGATCTCAAAATATAAAGTCATCAGAGCCAAGCTCTGAATAATCTAAGCTCTGGAATGTGCAGATATCTGCTAAGCAAGAATAGTAGCCCTGCTACTATGGTGTGATAACTTCTGGCTCCAGCTGGGACAAGTGCTCTAAGGGAGAGAGCGCTTGAGAACCTTAGAATCTCTGGTCTCGAACTGCCCTGCAACAATCTTCAATCCAACACTGCATCATCCTTGCTTTCAGCTTTTATTTTGCACCTGTATTTGCGCTCACAAACACTAGAATACCTCATGGAGCATGTATGGGAGATATATAAAATAAAACTGAAAATGAAATCTACTCTAAAACAGAAAATGAAATGCATAAAAGAAATTTAAGCTAACATGGCATATAAGTTTTATTATTTTACTGTGCAGGAGGAAAGGAAAACTTTTTCAAGTAGGCACACTCAACTCAACTTGCACAGGAATCCAAAAAAGAACACTCAAAGGTTACTAACACACTCTTCAATGCATGCAGGAGGTGAGACAAGCTTAGGAAGGAGCGAGGCTCAACTCAATCAACAACTCAACAGGAAGACAAAAAGAAAAACACACAAATCCTACTGCTCAAATGAGCTTATTCAAGACCTACCTACCCTACTCTAACCCGTCAACACAAATGTTAGGTAAAATCATAAATCTAGTGCAACTATTCATCAAATAGGTTAATGATTCTTATTTGATTTTTTATAATAGAACAAGTCAAGATTGGGCTAAACAAATTTGAGGGCACAATCTTCATGACTGATTCAAAAATTGAGGAATGGTTTGAATGATGCAATATGAAATTATGCCAAGGAGAAGACTGACTGATGTAAACATCCTCCATCAAAGAACCGATAGGATCATAAAATTTATGCAAGTTAAACTGAGAGATGGATGGAGGAAAGACATAAGACATGTGATTCGATTCATTTTCACATAAATTAACTTCTTCATTTACTTCTCTCACATACTCAATTTGATTCTCCTTGGGACTGATGATAAAAAAACCAAGTGGGGATAAATTAAAACTTAGAAGACGAAAAATCAAAATCAAACCCACTTGATGTTCAAAAATGGAGAAAAGATGAAATTGATCTTTAAACACCTTTTCTAGCCACCAAGAATGATTGATAACTTGACAACAAGCATTTTGGTTCCAAAGTGACTGAAAAGGGAAATGAAGTGCTTTTTCTCCAAACATGTAATCATGCTTATACTTCCTATTGAAAATTTCCAAGGCAAAAGATCGACTGGAGCACCAATCCAAAGATGATTGAAAGAGTTGGGAAGGGAGGGTGGATTGCAAATATGAAAATTCTCCCAAATGGATAAACAAGTTTGACCTTGGATTTTGACAATATAAAACACTTTTTATTCTAGGAATAATTTCAAGCTTTTGATCAAGTTTAATATTTACAATCCGAGGACAAGATTGACCATGACTATCTAGCTCTAAGTTATCTTGATTAAAGATGAAAAAATGAAAATTTAAAGATTCATTATAAGAAGTGGAACAAAGATTAGAACACATAGTGTGATTTATTAACTCTTCCTCATCTTGAGGTTGACCTTCTATTGATTCATCATTAGATTCACAAGAGGATATTTGATCATTTTGATTTAATTGATCTGGGATAAAATTAACAAATTCATTTAAAGCATCCTGATTATTCACACAATGATCAAGTGAAATCACTACTAAAGGATCTTGGTCTATGTCCCTACTTTCTTCTTCTTCAATAAGGTGGTAAGGAATTGAATGATCACTAAAGATAGAATGACTAATGAGTTTCTCCAAGGGAGGAACTTCAATAAAGTGACTAACTAAAGGCTCACCCTCAGAAATTTCCTCAGGATTAGGACTAAAGCTACCTAAACAGAAATTTGAAAACTTATGATTTATACAATGATTATGGATTTGACTTTTGATTGACTCAGAAGTGGAAGACTCATCCTTAAAAGAAATTGTGCAGGAGGGGTCATCTCCGGATGTTGACAATTCATTTGATATTTGGTTATTGATTGATTCAACAATAGGATCGGAAAGGGGAAGGTTTTGATTTTGGATTTGAATTGAAGAATAAATATCGTCGAGTTCACTTCCCCATTTTTCTAAGAATTTACTTTAAAAAATGTCATATCCAGAAATTCTATTGGTCTTTAAATTTAGGAACCAGAGCTCAGCTCTTCCTTGGAAAGATGAGGCCAATAGTTTCATACATACATCCTCATGGGTTATAGACAATTCATTAAAAATTTTCCTACAGGTGAGAAGGTGCCTTTTAGCAGATTTATCATAACTTTCATCGAATTTAGGCAACCTTTCCCGGGCTTGATGAGGAATATGATGAGGATACCCAATAATTTTTGAGAAGTCAAAGACTTTCAATCGACCGAAAGTCCTAGGCCGCTCAGAAGCAGCCATGGGTGGAATTTTTTATTTTTATTTTTATTATTTTTATTTTTATTATTATTTTTATTTTTTTAAATCAAGAACCTAAATACAAAATGATGTACCCCATGGGTTTTAGATAATGACAGGATCGATCACCAGTGGAGTCGCTTATGTGGAGTTGCCAGGCAACTTTTAAATCTCTTCTACCAAAAGATATGTCGTTAAAATAGCGGGGAAAGATGAGCGACAAAAAGATGGCTATGGTTAAATTAAGGATTGAAATGATAACCATCTATATTAATCTGGATGCGATAAGATATGAGTTATGCATAGATAATCGCAGACACCTAAGGTAAGCCTCTACCTCCCCGACAATGGCGCCAACAATGTTATTACACAACTTGTAGTTTTCCTTAATGGTATCCCATCTGGGATGGTAGAGGAGATGGACAACTAAAAAGGTGACCCAAGAGATGCCACGGTTCCCAATGCAAGCTGGGAGTCATGTCAACCGAGGCACTCTTCACTTTAGATCGAGATGAATCAAGACCAAGGGGGAGACCCTACAACCAATCAAAGATGATTGGACCCAAACAAAGGTTCCTAGGGATATGTGAAAGACAAGTTACGGAAACCAATGCAAGGTTAGGTGGACATAGAAGTTTAAGTATGGTTGAAGGAGGCTTAATGGACAACTTATGCTTCGACCAATGAATGATTTAGGCCACATAATGAGATAAAGGACAAGATCTAGTACCATGAAATACACAAGTGGGACCCACTTCCTTGGGATATGGAAATGGCTCAAATGGGACCCACAAGGTGGAGTTAAGGGGTGCAAATGGTACCAAGGGGTATGCAAGAGATAGATCTAAGGATCTAAGATGAAATTAGAGATACCCACATATGGGATCTAGGACTTGACACAACTCCCAAGGAGTGCGAATTACCCAAGGTGAACTAGTGTCTTGATGGATGTGTTAATGGAGTCAAAAGATATGTCAAATTGTAGATTGGGATACCCAGGATGAAAATCAAGTGGGCTACTAAGGATGTGATGGTTGGATCTTACTAGATGTAATGTTTCATGACGTGACCCAAGTGGACAACAATCCCCAAAACAAGGAATGCTATCCCCAAGGCAGAACTTCACAAAATGAGACACTAGATGTAGGTTTCAAGGTGTGCTTGTTCCAAATCCAATGGGATCTCAACCACCCATGTCCTACAAGTGCACAAACTCAAATATCCAAGAAGTGCGACTTTGCCCAAGGAGGGCTAAAAGCATGGTAAAGTGTGTCAAATTAAGTCCAATGGCCACCAAACTTTAGACCCAAGTAGTTTAGGCAAGTATCAATGTGGATCTTGAAAATCAAGGGCATCCAATGGTTAGATATCTATAGATCTGAGATTGAAAGTGCATCACCAAATTGACCCAAGTGGGGCACAACCCTCAAAATGAGGAATGGGGCCCACAAGGAAAAAATCAAAGAAGTGACAAACTAGGGGTAGGTTATCAAGTGAGGAGAGTATGAATCAAGTGGGATATCACCTACCCATGTGGTGGAAATAACTTACACCAAACACCCAAGGAGGGCGACTTTACCCAAGGAAGGTTAAGTGCATTGAAATATGTGTCAAATGAAGCCCAATCCACACCAAACTATAGATCCGAATTGCCATGGATACTATAGAGGTGGGTTTTTAATATCTTTTCAAAAGGAAAGCTAGATCCAAGTAGATCTAAGAAAAACAAAAATGAGGGTTTTGATTTTAATGTAATTTTGACCAATGGGATGGATAGCAAGCGAAATCAATACATACCTTGTAGATCTTACCTCAAAAGCTTGCGGCCTCTTAGCATATGGAGAATTCTTAAACTAGTTACAATTCCAAGCTTGATCCAAGTGTCTTCAACCAATAGCATCCAAGCCCTAGGAGGAAATATGTCCCATGAAAACCTGCAAATCAAACTACATCAAGTTAGATTTGATCTACAAATCCATAAGATCTAAGCATGTCATATCAAGAAAGCAATTAATGGACAAAGCAAAATTGAAAAAAAAACTCCCTCTCTATGAAGACGTCTTGCTCATGGGGGATGTGAGCAACCCCTACAATTTTCCCACAAAGCAAAATCGTTGAACTAGCTTGAGCAATTCGACCTCCCTCTCTTGAAGTCGATTTCACCTGAAAAGCAAACAATGTCTAGAAGCAAATTATCCAAGAAGATATGCAAGAGCAACCAATCAAAGCCAAGAAGAAGATTTCCAAAATATTCTTTTCATTCCAAGTTTTCCAGAGCCCAAAGGTGAGCTATACAATAGGGGGTCTCCTTATATAGGATAATAAAGACCCAAACCCTAGATCTCAAAACCACTTTACAACAAAATGAGTGGTTGAGATTAAAAGATCTCAATACATAATCAATGGCTAATAATGAACCATAACAATATATCACATGGATCACTCAAAAGGTGATGATGTCATAACTAAATGGTACAAAGTGAGGGTGACGTCATCCTCTAAAGGGGGCAAAAATACCATGGTTATGACTCATAAAGCACATGGTGGGGATAGGAGGCATCAATCCTTGCTAGCTCATCCCCATGGCACAATAAAATAAAATAATATGTCTAAAATAAATACAAATGATCAAATATGTCCTCAAAATCTATGACAAACAACCAGTAAAAGGCCTCCTGTGGCCTTTGTGGACCCACCCAAGTGATGAAAACTGGCTGGAAGATAGGGGGTTCACCCTGGAAGACCTTTGTGAAAACCAAGTGCCAAAACCTTGCCTCAATTTCCCAAATCGAATTCCTCAGTGATCCTTTTATCCCATTTTTGGACTGCCTCGGTAATTGTGAAAGTGCTGAAACTGCCTCCTAGGGCACCTGCGCTGTCAAATTGAGCCCACCAGGCTCTCCAGAAGGGGGGATAAATGGTAATAACAAGTGTCTGGACCACCCCCTCCTCATACAACGCCCTATGTGAACTAGCCTCTCATGGCCCCTGTTGCTCAGGCTGGGAAATCAGCCCCAAATCTGGTCAACAAGTGTAAAACTGCATCTATCACTGTCAGAAGTGCCCAGAACTGAAAGATAAGTGTCTTACTGGATCCAGAAGACCCAAATCTACTAAGAATGTGTACTCATACACCATGGGTTTCCCTGATGGGCTAGCTGTAGGGTCCACCATATATGGATAGTGCATAATCTGATGATCTAGAGTAATAATAAAACCTGCTGAACTGCATCAATCGTCATCTGAATCATATGTCCATCATATAGCATCATCATCAAGAGTATGTGTGACCATCAATCATCATCCATAAACATACATGGCCCACATCATCACGGATCCCAATAAATGGCCATAGTCAAACTAGGTTTGACTAGGTCCATATACAACCAAGGACAAATCATATCAATAGACTAAGACATGTTCCTCTAATCATACTCACGTCTTAACTTAAAGTATAACATAATTCAGTGGCATTAAAGATATTTGTTCATTCCGTTGTTATTTGTATTCACTTGCACAATAGCTTAAATGACAAACTCACCCATCGAACATGGTCTAACCGCTAGCCAAGGATGAAGGCTAGGAACAAGGTTGTGAAAAGGGGGTGACTTGTCTAAACTCAACTAAAAGACACTTTGGACTAGGAGAAAGGGGGAGCTACAAACTCCGCGCTGGACAAAATAAACACGAGGGATGGCTGTGCCTCACAAATGGGTAAGTTGTTTAGAGAGTGCTTATTGAACTTAGGCATCATGTCTACATCAAGCTGATCCAAGTTCATTAGGATCATTCAATTTCATTTCATGGCCTTTTTGGCCTACATAACCCTTCGGATCTCAGGTGTGCTGATAAGCACAACTAATCATAGCTTGCATCCAGAGCATGTTTACATATACATATAAGGTTAGCAATTGTTTAGATATAGCATTTAGGAACCATTGCTTTTTGGACCTTTCTTATACTCTTCGAGGAGTATTTTTAGTAGTTCATCGCTCTTTCCCTTTTTAGGTTCCATGGCCGAATTTATATAAGTTTCCATAAGTAGTACATGAGCTTTCAGTTTTAGCCAACAACATCTCAAGTGACTAGGGGGAGTTCGAGCCAGTGCCAAACATCGGGACAACTAACCAGAATGATTTAGGCCAACAATCCAACTTACCAGAGCGGAGACACTAAACATACAGGGATGCGGTCCAAACACAGAGGTAGAAAAAGGGGAAGTCCTCAATATCAGAGAGTCAAGTAAGACAAGTCATGGGTTAAAGCCAAATAAGGAAGGTCATGGATGGATGGAGTCAAGTGAAAGTGGAGCCTAAGCTAGCAGACAAATGGTGTCAAGAAAGACCATATCTATGCAAGGTAGTAAACCAGTGAGTTTTGTCAAACAACCTAAATGTGCAAGTAAAATGTCCATTTTAATTTATTATCAAGATAATCCATTTTATAAAGTTTTCCACATCATGAATTATACCAAGACAATGCTGTGAACATGATTAAAACAACAAGATAATAATCCACAGTCAATGATCAGGAATCCAAAGATCATACAACACCATCATAAGAATAATCATCATATATCATCTGAAACAATGCTGCAATACATCTCTAGGCACTGAACTGAAACTGTATGGAATAAATGGTCACATCGGTCATCAAATATGAACTCTCAAGGCTCAGCCTTGACACAAGGTCTAACATAAGTCTGAATAATACACTGCTTTGATCATGAGTGATCTCAAAATATAAAGTCATCATAGCCAAGCTCTGAATAATCTAAGCTCTGGAATGTGCAGATATCTGCTAAGCAAGAATAATAGCCTTGCTACTATGGTGTGATAACAGTACCCATGGGCCCCACTAGAGATACAAATGAATAATCTAAAATGAAAAATATAAACCCTTCCATCCTTCCACACTTTCACGGTTTCCCTACAAAGGACCCAAATACCATCATATTTGAATTTGAGGTTTTGTGGAAAAACTATGAGTACAAAACTGACTCACAGAAACTTAGGTTGTTTCCTTCAACCTTAAAATATGTAGCCTTAATATGGTTTATGGGGCTAGTAGGAAACATCGACGACTCGGATAAAATGAAAGAAACCTTCACAGATAAGTATCAAGATTACAGTAATGCACGAGAAACAAGGTATGAGATATTCCATATAAATCAAAGAAATAATGAGCCCCTTGGGATTATGCATAAATATTTCAGTTCAGCTATAAGCGTTCTACCAATTGTAAGTTGGATGACAATTCTCTCAAACTAGTATTATTAAGAGGAATAAGGGAGGAATTGATGGAACCTCTTTACCTAATATCTACTGGAGATATTTATCAATATAGCTACAATGAGGTTAAGGATTTGTTTAAAAATTACTCAAGGAATACCATGAAAAAAAGTAGGGGATCATTAGGATCTTTGTACCTCCAGTCACACAGGCCACCGCTACTAGAATCATGAAGGCTGAGATAGGGAACTTGATAGAAGGCATACAAAAAAACATATTGAATTCATTGTCTAAGCAACTAGACACTCTACATCTGAAGCAAAAATGAGAGGAAATGGAAAGGGATTTAGCTATAGTTTGCCCAAAATGTCACAAAAAGCACCCCACAAATGAATGTTCACTTGCTACTGTTGAAATTTTCTGCAACATTTGTACAGATCAACATGATACCAATAATTGCCCCCAATTACCCCTAAAGACACCATACAAAATCTCATACCAGAACGTTGAACAAGTCTGTTTCATCAATAAATGAAGATTCGGGAAATGAAAACCTCAATTTCCAAGTACAAGTCTAGAACCTCAAAATGAAAATTCTTTTTGGCAAAATCATTATACTCCACCTCCTTGGTATTCACCTCAATACCCAATTAATCAGTAGTACCAAAAACGATCTTTTTGTACACCTTAGTCTCAATAGATGCCTTATGGGAAGCAATCTCATCTCGACCAAGGGACACCTTGGTCAAGTCAACAACAATCTTTTAGGCCTCCTTAAAAGCAACCCTTTCAGCAAAACCAACTCTCTTTACCTCCTCCACCTCAATCCACGAACCAAATGATGACTAGACCCTTATTACCAGCACATCCCACTCCAAATCCAAACAAAAAGGTCAATCAACCAAACCAACTTAGATGCACTAGTGAATTTGGCGAGTACACATCCTACACACTATCTGCATTGGATTTCCAAACCACTCACATTCGGTTGGGAAAATTCTTGGTTGATTCACCTTCTCCTAAGAAAACCGAGAAAGATAAATCTTGTTAAGAAGAACTTGGTAAGAGACAAGAAGAGACACAAGCATCCACTCCAAATAATAACCTAGTTATAGGCTAAACTAGATTAAGCAACAACCCTAACCAGCCTTTGATATTGTTGAATAACTTAGGCATGTTTGCATAAAAATTCCATTTTTACAAGCAATAAAGGATGTCCCAACTTACGACAAAACCATCAAATAAATATGCCTAAGGAAACTAGGAAGAAAAAAACAAGATCCTCCTACCATCCACGTAATAGGGAAATTAACCGATCTAATGCCAGGAAGGATAACCAACGCTAAATATCATGATCGTGGCAGGAGTCCATTCTAATAGTCCACATAGGTAGAAATCCCATCCGGAATGTGTCTGGAATACACTTGTAGATTTAGGAATAGCAATCAACATCATGATAAAAGAAATCAAGGAAACCTTAAAACTACATAATATGCTGCACCAAACACCCATAGTCCTCCAGATGGACAATAGGTCAATTGTCAAACTTGAGGGGATGTTGGAGGATATTATAATCATAGTCGATTCCAAGGAATAACCTGTTGATTTTATGATCTTACACACCAAATCAATCCTTGGGGGTTACCCCCTCATCCTAGGGAGTCCTTAGCTGGCGAAAACCGACGCTTACATTGGATGTCCTTCCAGAAATATGACAATCATCCAGGTTAGTTTAGCCAATAAACTCATGCTTTATTTGTCAATAAAATCTATCTTGGATCTAACACACCCCTTATGGGTTCCCCAAGATGAAGGACATAATTATTATGATGAGGTTCTTAAATTGGTTCTCACCATAGAACAAGCTCTCACTTTGAAAAGAACCATCCGAGGATAGGATAATCCTAAAATTCATGCAAACATGTACCCCTCCAATGTTAAAATTAGGAAACATGACAATTCTTTGAATGACGTGGATAATTCTTCATGCACGGGGGGCACATCCATCGCGTCTTGTCCAAGTTAAACCAACTAGGTACCTTTTAGGCACCTCAAGGACTGATTTGTGGCTGAAACAAATGATTCTAAAGCCATAGCGATTGAGGCCCTTCCCAGGAAATTCCTCAATATCAGTAACCAACTATATCCTAACCAACAATCAAAGCTAATAAAACTGTTGACAGAGAATGCTACAAATTTTTCCTAGGATTACAAAGACATGACCAGGATCAATCTCATGACTTATGTGCACCGTATTTACATCTAGGATGGATTTTACCAAGTCTATTATCCCCAAAGAAGAATGAACCCCGCATTATCCCCAAAGAAGAATAAACCTCGCTTTGAGAGATATTTTTAAAGTTGAGCTGGAAAAATTATTAACCGCAGGGTTGATTTATCCTATATACGATAGTGAATGGGTATCACCATTAGTCATCATGCCTAAAAGGGGGGAAAATGTTGCATCTTTGTAGATTACCATGATTTAAACAAAGCCACACGAAATGATCATTTTTTTCTACCTTTCATTGACCAAGTCTAGATTCCTTAGCTGGGAACGATATTTTTCTTTCCTGGATGGATTCAATGAGTATAATTAGATATATATTTCCCTTGAATATCATGATAATACAACATTCACATGCCCCTAGGGAACCCCCCCGGGGAACCTTCATCTATCGAGTCCTTCCCTTTTGCCTACGTGATGCACGTGGAACCTTCCAACGAGCTGTACTCAATATTTTGACAGATTTAATTTTAGATATCACCGAAGTTTTTATGAGTGATTTCATAACCTATGGTGATACCTTTGATGAAGCCTTAACCAAGCTAGAAAAAGTTCTTAAATGATGTATAGATTCTTTCCTTTCCCGAAGTAATGAGAAGTGATTTATGATGATGAACCAATAGATTGTTTTAGGACACCACGTGATCCGAACTTTAGGGGGAACATGGTCTAAATTCGGATGTATAAGCCATAAAAACATTAAATGGAGAGGCCATCATCTCCCATTTAACATAAAAAATAAATGGAGAGGCCACCCTCTCTTATTCATCGTAAAGCCATGTGGGTCAAGGAAAGTCCCACCTCTCCATTAATATTGTTTTATTTTTCACCACTTAGCTAGTTCGTTAGTTAGATTATAATAATAGAGATTCATTCAACAACCAACAACCACCACTTAGTTAGTTGGTTAGTTAGATCTATTATTATAATAATAGAGACTCATTTAATGAGCTCCTTTTGACTTTGTCCAACGGACCATTTTGTAATGCTATATAAAGGCCTAGCAAGCTTTCTCATAATAACAAGTTACTCATTTGGTCTATTTTATATTGTTCATTGTGAGATTAATTAGATCTGAGTGACTTATTGGTAATTAGTTTCAGAGGTGGGGCTCCTCTTTGAACCTCACCTCCCATTCACTTCATATGTTTTTGTTCATGCTTATTCCCATGCAAGATTAGTGTTTTTCATGTGAACTTTATGACAGATTTGCATGCTTAATCTCCTCCTCTCTTGGCGTTCAAGCCTTCCGGTTCTCAGCTCCCAAGATCCGGATCAACATTTAGTTTTTTTATGATAAATGGGAGATGATGGCCTCTCCAATTAATGTTTTTATGGCTTATACATCCGAATTTAGACCATATTCCCCCTACAATTTGGATCACCACGTCTTAGCAAATGGAATTCAAGTAGACCCCGCAAAAATCACCATTTTCGATCAGCTCATGTTAGGAGTTTCTTGGGACATGTGAGATATTATAGAAGGTTTGTTAAGGATTTCAACAAGATTCTTGCTCCTCTCTTTGCCTTGCTCTGCAAAGATGCATAGTTTGTATGGACCCCACCTTGCCAACATGCTTTCGAACAACTAAAAGAAAAAATTGATCACTGCTCTTGTCGTATGTGGACCCAATTGGGAATTACCATTTAACATTCATACTGAAGCATCCAGTATATGCATTAGAGTAGTGTTAGGGTAGAAAGAAAATGTGCTCATGTAAGTGATATACTACATTAGTAAAAATCTTGCAAACACATAATTAAATTATACTGTCACTGAAAAAGAATTCTTAGTAGTAGTGTATGCTCTTAATAAATTTCGCCATTATGTAACAAGTTACCAATTGTTTGTTCATACTGATCATTCTTGATTATTAAATATATTATGAACAAACCAATTCTAAATGACAAGATCATTCGATGGTTATTATTACTTCAGGAATTTAATGTGACTATACTTGATAAGCATGGTCGAGAAAATGTGGTTGCATATTTCTTATCCAGGGTGATGCGAGATACTCAGGATGAACTAGTCAATGCCTCTTTTCTGGATAAACATCTTTTTCTAGTATCTGTAGCCACTCCATAGTATGTAGACAATGTCGATTACCTAGTAGCAAAGGAGTTACCACAACACTTTTCACATAAATAAAAGTTTGTGCTAACAAGAAAAAGTGGACCTTTCTCTTAGATCAATGGATACTTGTTAAAATTGGGACTAGACTAGAATCTTCAATGTTGCATTCGCGAATATGAGGAATACAAAATACTAAATGCTTGCCATCATGATGAGCCTTGAGGGGGGCATTTTGTCACAGAAATAATTGCCACAAATGTGCTCTCTACTTGATATTATTGTCCTACGCTCCAGAAGGACACCAAATAATATGTATGATGTTGTGATGCCTTTTAGCGCATGGGAATACGTACCAGATCATAGGAAATGCCATTGTAGCCACATATATTTCTGGAACCTTTTGAAAACTGAGGTATCAACTTTGTTTGTCCAATCAACCTGTCTTCTAACTAGTTCAAATACATACTTGCATGTACAAACTAACTTACCAAGTGGATTGAAGTTCAACCCTTGAAAAATATTTAGGAAAAGAGGGTAGTAGAGTTTCTCTACGACAACATCTTCACCATATTCAGAGTGCCAATATAAATCATCTCAGATCAGGGAGAACAATTCAGTTCCAAATTGGTCGCATATCTAATGAAAATCTACGTAATAAAACATAGAAATATTATGCCATACCATCCACTAGCGAATGGGAAAGTAGAAGTCACTAATAGAGAAATTGAGGGGATTTAGACCAAGAATGTTCAACACCACTACAAAGACTTGTCCAACAGAGTCACATAAGCCATATGGTCTTATCGAACCAATTGGAAAACCACCTCGGGGTTCACTCCATAATGAACTTGTATCAGAAAAAAAACAATACTCTTTCCCATAGAATTTGAGGTTAAAACCCTAAGAACAGTAGTCAAATTAGGTATAGAAAAAAGAAGCAGCTATGAACAAGTTTATGCCTTCTCCGAAGGAAAGATCGATTGAGTAAAGCCGAATTAAACGACCAAGGCAAAAGCATGGAGCTGCAACCCCCCACCCATCCGAATTGAAGAAGGAGGATCGAAAGTAGTAGAAGTAATCGTCAACCTAACCATAGGCAAAGACAATATGGCAGCAATCCGAAGCATGCAACTAAAGTGAAAGGATGACGCTACAATAACTCCAGGTATCCCAACATCACCTACCCAAGCTACAGAAGAAGGCAGAAGCAACCGCAAAAGTGGAAACAACAGTAATAGAGGAATCTCCCTGTCCGCGGGTAGAAGATATACTGTATTCCTCACTAGATATAGCTCTGCAGGAAATACCAATGCTAAAGTCAACTTCAAGTCTACAAGATGTTGAGATGTCGTTTTCTACAGTAGGAAAAGGTTCTGAAGAAATTGAGGAAATGTAAACTCCAATAGCAAAGGCACCTTCAAGTCCATAAGACGTCGATATGTCATCTGCTAGAAAAGGTTCCTGAAGAAATTGCTGACGTGGAAACACCAACAATAGAGGAACCTTCAAGTCCACAAGACGTTGAGATGCCATCTACTATGCTAGAAAATGTTCCTAAAGAAATTGCAGAAGTGGAAACAACAACAACAAAGCAATCTCCCTCTCTACACGAAGAAGAGATATTGTCTTCCACACTGGAGATGGCACCGCAAGAAATCCCAACAGTAGAGGCACCTTTAAGTCCACAAGACGTTGAGATGCTGTGTTTTGAAAGAAAATGTTCCTGAAGAAAATTTATTACAAGAGGAAACAAAGGCACTACTAGTTCCACTGGAAACTAAAACACCTTTTGCTACATTAGAACATGCTCCTCGGGAGGCTTCAACAACAAAGTATCTCCTAATTGAACCAGAAGTTGAGACACTTTTTGATGCACTGGAGAAAATTTTTCAGGAAGCAAAATCATCCCCAATTCAAAAGGAAATAGAGTAAACAAAAACAACTCTCATTCAAAAGGAAGTTGAAGTACTTTCTGATACATCAAATCTGGAAGTAGAAGTCGTTCCAATTCAGCAAGAAGTTGAAGTACTTTATGATAAACCAGAACAAGAAGCATAAGCAATCCCAATTCAGCAGGATGTAGAAGCATTGGAAATAGATGTAGTTCCAATTCAAGACAAAGCTGAGCTACTCCTTGATGGACGAGAGAATGCCCCGGAGGAGACATCATTTGCAATGCCAATTGAATTCATTGCAGCAATAAACAAAATTGAACTGCTGGCAAAACAACTAGAGGAAATGACAGAAGAATGGGATAGACGGAAGGAACTAGCCACACTCAATCTAGGAGGCTGCATTTCCCCGTAGATACTCAAAATTTTAAGAGCCAAAGCAATGGACTACAATTGGCACCGGTAGGGAAAAATTAAATCCTTGGAATACTAGCTAGAGGAGGTTGAGCAAAAGCATAAAAAAGAGTTGGAGTAGAAAGACAGTGACATTCAAAACCTACGGCAAGAATTAGTCTAAATGGCAGAACTAAGTGCTGAGCTAATTTCCTATCACACACCCTCAAAAGCACATGTTGTTTATATGAAGGAACAGTGGGTTCGTTATCAAATTGAACACCTCAATTCACAATTTAGTCTATGAATTCCCCCTGATTTGGGAGAACAACCCCCTCGTTGAGGATGTTACCACCTCAACCAACAACCTCAGAGAGAAGGGCACACCCTTTTAGCCAATTGATGCATTTTATTAATATTTATGGGTAGTCAAATAGATAGTTCCCAAAGTTGACGCTTTGTTTATTATTATTTTTTGACAGTTAGTTAGAAGCCCAACTTTTGAGTGATTTGGCATTAATAATTTAGTTGCATTATCATATTAAATTAGTTTATAGTCTTCAATGACGTGCATTCATAGAATAGGGTTTTGGAAGTAAAGGCTTTGAAATCTTATAAAGAGGCATTTTGGATTCATTATTGAACAAGAGAGTTTTGAGCTAATATTTTCCAAATAATTAGGTTCTAATGAATTATCTTTTCTATTGGATCAACTACAACTTTCTCTTATTTTATTTCTATTTAGTTCAATTTTTGGTTCGTATTTGTGCATGTTTTCTCTAGTTCTTGTTACAAATTCTTTTTTTTTATCATTAGTATTAGAGAAGTAAGGTCTTGGCCTAGTTTAGGTTATTTGGAGGCCACCCTACCACCCTAATCTCCTCATCACAATACATCTCCACTTCTAGATTCTTCTTAGGTGACCCTCCACCCCATAAAACTCTATTATATCCTCTCTTTTTTCCCATTAGGTTTTGGGTTTTCCTTTAGGACATTCTCCACCCTAGAAAAATCTCTCATCATATCATTGTAACACACCTCATATTTTGTTCCAATATTTTATCACTCCAAGAGTGTTTTGAGGCTACCCACCCTAGGAATTTTTTTTTTTGTCACCGTCTTGATTGGATTCTTGTTGGCACCTTTGGTTGGGAATAACTAGTCTTCATCACCCTTGACTGAGTTTTAGGCCTTTTATTTTCTACATCACCCTTGATTGGGTTTTTTGGAACCACATCTCCACCTAGATCCTCTCCTACGATATTTGTCACCCTATATGGGTTCTCTAAAAGATTCTCTTTCCTCATCACTTCCACTGCCTATATTTGCATCATCTTCCTTAGGTTGCATCACCGCCCCTTAGCCTTAATTAAGTCTTTCACTACAATGCTATTTAACCAAAATAGAACATAGGGTATTCTATTGCATATTTGTATTTCTCTCTCAATGGCTCCTCCTAGTACTCAGTTCTATAAAGATAGAGCACCTAGTTTTCAAAGTGTTGTGAAAGAATTGGAAATTGCTCTGATCAATGTCCTCAATTGCAATCTAGGGATTCCTCCTCCACCTTCCACATTGAAACCATAATATCCTTACCCAAATATGGAGGAATCCACCACAATGAAAACTTTAATATGCCTTTTACTTTTCATCTATGTACATAGTAGTAGCCACACTATCTATGGGGATCTCTTCCATCTATCTACACATCTATTGTGTTCCATATGCTCTTCATTTTATGGCCCTTGTATCATGTTATGGAACACAATTTTCTCATCATATGCATATCATACTTGCCTTATGTTGCTACTCCAATAAAGTCACACTTCATGCCCATTTACACAACAATGTATCCCATCTTTGATGATCTATTATACCTAAAACATCCTCTCAATAGCATGGTTTATACTCCTTTCTATTTCTACTTAAGATAACCATACCCGACAACTAATAACAACATCCTCCATTGCATAGATCTATAACAAAGAGGTCCCCTCATGGCTGCATACATAGATCGGGTTTATTTCTATCCCTCCCATTACGATTGGGAAGCATATGCTTTTATGGTACATGGTACTACATAATCTCATTGGATTTTTCATAGCAACAGTCCATTTATATGCAAATTGGTTCTTGACTATGCGCCAACAACACTTCCCACAGAAATAGTATGATAAGATTATGTAGTTTTCTTCCCCCACCCTAGAGCCATTCCTAAACTAGGAGGAAGTTAGGGACACTTTCCACTTAAACAGAGAGGAGTTGAAAAGGAGCAATAATGGGTACAACATCTTAGGTAGAGAAGTGCACTCGAGGAAGAGAATAAATCCATTGATAGCTCAAATAGTGAACCTAGAAAGAAGTACATAATAATTGAAAACATTTCCAGCTTAGCCAATGACCCTAGAGAACAATTCACCCCCATTGAGCATGTTATTGGATCATCTAACAAAATAGAGAAGGGCACAACCTTCTATCTAATTGATGAATTTTAATCATATTTATGGCTAGTTAGTTAGATATCACCTGGATTTGATGCATTATTTATTATTATTTTTGGGAAGTTAGTTATAAGCACAAATTTTGAGTGATATGGCATCACTAATTTAGTTGCATTATCATATTAAAGTACTTTCTAGTTTTCAGTGATGTGCATACATAAGCTAGGGTTTTGGACATAAAGACTTTGGAATCTTATTAAGACGCATTTTGTATTCATTATTAAATAAGATAGTTTTGAGTTGATATTTTCCAAATTCTAGGGTTCTAATGAATTATATTTTCTCTTAGATAAGCTATGACTTTATCTTGTTTTTCTTTCTATTTGGATCAATTTATGGCTGGTAGTTGTGCATATTTTCTCTAGTTCTTGTTACAAGGTTCACTTTTTTTATTATCAAAATAGAAGTTACTTGTACCTACATTCTAAGGAGCACTAGTTGTCCAATGACCTATTGTAGCAAATAATGTCATCTCTAGCCATGATATGGACAATAGGATCATGCCAAAGGAAACCCATATTCAACTCTTTTCTCTCCTCCTACAACAAAGCAATGCATTCTTGGAGATATGTCAGAGACCGTTTGATGGAAATAAAAGAGGTAGGCACATTGATGTAGGGAAAAACAATATCAAGGGTCTTGAAGCTTCTAGGAACCAAATATTGCAAATGGGGAGGTATGATCCAAATTGGATCCTAATTAAATCTCTTTTGTAAACTTTGAAATAAGTGTTTAATTGTTTTTGAAAAGTTGAGTGAATAGTTTAATAAAAAATTCTTACTTGGAAGATGAAAATTAACCATTGTGATGGTTGGCCTTCCAAATATTGCAAATGGGGAGGTATGATCCAAATTGGATCCTAATTAAATCTCTTTTGTAAACTTTGAAATAAGTGTTTAATTGTTTTTGAAAAGTTGAGTGAATAGTTTAATAAAAAATTCTTACTTGGAAGATGAAAATTAACCATTGTGATGGTTGGCCTTCCAAGGCGTCCCACTAAATATGAAGCTATGGAGAACAAGGGATTGAAGCATTGAGGAGAGAATGATAGTTGAGAGGAAATGAAGAAGAGGGATAGTAACAAAATATAAGGACTTGAAAGAAGAAGTTTGTTCGAAGATCAAAGGTTGTTTCTAACCCAAATCCATCTGCAATTAATCTAGTGCATCGAAATACAAAAAAATTGTGTGGCTTGACATTGTAACTATTTATTGAGCATGCAAAAATTACCCATAGGTAAAATATTTTTCTTATGCTATGTTTATATATATTTTTTGTGATTGAATGATGTGGTTTAAATATTATTTGGGAAATTTGTAAACCATAACAACTCCCTATTTTTCTTGATGGCATAACAAATTAAAGGAATTAACATGTTCTGTTCAATTGATTATAACTCCTAGCATTGAAGAGATAAAGCATTGGCTTGCTTTGTATGGCTTGATTTCACTTGGAATATATTGATGGTATGAGAGGTGTGGTTTGATTGTTGTATCTATTTTTTGAGTTCTGGCCAATCAGACAATGTTCAACTTCTCCTATCCTTTGCAAGCTATACCTAGAGACAACCATGTGCTGATTATTCCCCTTAGTTTTTCCCATATTCTTATTTAGTTGAACCCCTATGCAAGTGCATGCTACAACCAATAAACCTCGAATAATACATTGGTCATGCATGCACATTGTTTATTAAAAGTGGTATAAAATATAATTCACATAAGTTTTCATCGAGCACCCAAGATGATATGACACAAATATGTTCTTGAGAAATAAACAAAAAAACGTTGTGGCTGATATGAAGAAAACCCAAGATAACTCAATTTGTATTTATTTTTGGATAGAGTTTAATATTATTCTATAATATACAAAACCCTAATTTGGAAGAAAATATTATTATATGAATTACTCTAAGCAATAAGTGCACATCAATAAAAAAGTAGGCAATTATTATTCTTATAATTAAGATACATTTAACTAATTGACAATTTCACACACAAATGCATAATTGAATCCTATAAGATTGCACCCTCATGGGAGGAGTGTGCCTCATCCACTGGGTTAGATGGTTGAGATGGTTGAGTGCTATTGGGTATCTACCTTCACTTGGGACTATTCTAGGTGAGGATGCACTTGTTTGGTATCAGTTCCTCTTGGTTTATATTGAAATCATCCCCACTTTCCTCCAAAAATCTGAATCATGATAAGAAGTTGAAAAGTATTGTTATACATATACTACAAAGATGAGGGTGTAGCTACATAAAGAGTGGATATGTCCATACATGAAAGATATGGATACTAAGCATGGATAACTATGTTGGAAATAGTAAGCTATCGATGCAAAAATAATAAGCTAGTGTATCCTAAAAATGTTGAGGTAGATATGTGTATTACAGAACATACTATAGCTACTAATGACAATGGAATAGAGAATCATTGTAGAATCCATACCATGAGTTAAAATATTTATCAATATGTAATGTTTTGTAAGAAGGATCATGTGGCTATGTGGTGAAATTGTGACAATAAGGGTCTCAATGTTGCTGACTAGTAGTAGGACACATGTATTGCTAAAGGAGATGTTGGAAGTGTTGACACATTTCCTTGTCCTCTTAGTTTATGAAATTAGTTTGGGTGAAGATCATGATACTATGTTGAGAAAGTTAGTGTCTATTGGTAAGGGCATGTGTATGGAATACTTGAAGAAGATGAAACCATAGGTCATGAGGTTGTGCTGGATTCTGAGTGCTATAAATGTGAATAATGTGGGGGATCTATGTGATAATTTGTAAACCAGAATTGAGATAAAAAAATGATGTATGCAATGTGTGCAATAAAAATGGCTCTTGGTCGGGGCAAGTGGTAGTGAATACAACAATATGTTCATGCTTGTGATCCTTGGAGGCATATAAGTCATGGATGAGAGGAAATGTGTGTTACTTTGTGTAGGAGAGCTAGACGATGTGTGATGCTATTAGATTGCTAGCTCAACTAGTGACCTTGAAGACCTCAAGGCATGTCATCAAACTATATTTGGAACTACATATTATATATTTGTTAACAGAATATGCTAGAGGGAGAAGAGAGTGTTGAGATTTTACTTGCATAAGAGTAGTGTAAGGTATGAAGTGACATGCCTTGAATAAATCCAAAACTTGAATAAATCCAAAACTTGAATAAATTTCATTAACGTGAGTCACATATACATATATTAAGATATGACCTTCAATTTCATCTTCCAAGAGGTATGATGACTATTCCTATTCACCTATAAGTCTTCATATTAATCCTAAATGAATATAATAATAATAATATTTATAATACACCATAATCCCCAAGGATTACGAATCTAACATCCCCTCCTTAATATGAGGGAGTGCTTCCGAGTCCAAAGATTTTTATGATCTTTTCAAACTTTTCTCTTCCAAGTTCTTTGGGGAATATGTCTAAAATTTGGTGACTTGTGGAACAATATATCAAATGAATGGTCTTGGCATCTACATGATGTTGAATCAGATGCTACTTCATGTTGACGTGATTTTTTCAATCATGGAATCTAGCCCAATTATTGGAAAGCTAGATTGCAACAGCGTTGTCAATAAAAAGTGGAGTAGCATTCACCTATTTCTCCTACAAATCCTCTAGTATCTTCTTGATCCAAACAATATAATTTGTTTATTCTGCAACAATCACATACTTTTCCTCTATAGTGGAATATGTCGAAATAGTCTCTTTATGTGAATCTCCAAGAGATAGTTGTTGATCCAAGACTCATGAAGTATCCTAAAGTAGACACTCTATTATCCTTATCCCCATCAAAGTCTAAATATGTATATCCAACTAGTTTGAATTCCTCCACTTTAGAGTATTTGAGTCCAAAGTCTTGAGTTCTCTTCAAGTGCCTTAGAATTCTCTTTGTAGCACACCAATGTCCTTCACAAGGTTTTTGCATGAACTTAGAAAGGATCCCAACTGCAAATGAAATATCTAGTCTAGTAGTGGTAAGGTAGACGAGACTCCCCAAAAGTGGTCTATATTTAGTTGCATCCTCAAATTCATTCCCTTCATTTTATGTTAGCTTAAAATTTTGTTCCATTGGAGAACAAAGAGGATTACAATCAACCATACCAAATCTACTTAGCCATTCTCCAATGTACTTTCTTTTGTGATATGAATATATAATTTGGGTTTTGAGTCACTTCAATACCCAAGTAATAGTGACTATGTCCCATATGTATAACATAAAAAACCTTCTTCATTTATTTCTTTATGGATGCAATATATGTTTTATTATTCCTTGTTATCAAAATATCATCTACATACACCATAAGATGTACAATAGTTTTTCTAACTTCCTTGACAGACAAAGATGCATCATCAAAATTAAAGTGCTTGAAATTGATCTTCAAAAGATGATTAGTTACATTTTCATACCATGTGCAAGGTGCTTGCCTTAGGCCACAAAGACTTGATGATCTTGAATACCTTATGTTCTTGACCCTTCACAAAAAATCCTTTTGGTTGATACATGTAGACCTTTTGTTTCAAATAGCCATTAAGGAAGGTTGTATTTGCATCCATTTTATGAAACTTCCACCCATTCTGTGATACCAAAGCCAATGAAGCATGAATGGTATCCCATTTTTTTGTTGGGGTAAAGGTCTCCTCATAGTCTATTCCTTATTTTTGTGTAAATCCTTTCACCACAAGCCTCACCTTATGCTTGTCTAGTGAGACATCTTATTTGTATTTGGTTCCTATAGAACCACTTATATCCAATTGGTTTGGTTCCAAATGGAGGATCCACCTACTTCCTTATCCCATTCTTGATGAGAAAATCAAACTCTTTTTGCATAGATTATTTCCATTGATAATGAGAAACAAATTCTTCAAATGAAGTTGGTTCAAAGTTAGTAGATAAATTCATTTAACAATCATATAAAACTTCTATATCATTTACATCACCTAAATCTAAATCATATACATTAAATCCATCTTCTTTTGTTGCCGAACTTATAGTTCTTGTCTTTTTAAACTCACTAGGACAATCAATTTCAAGTGTCATCATGGCCCAATTTAGAAATTTATGTAATGGTCTAGGTGTTTAATTCCCATCAAGGTTCATCCTTTCAATCCTCTCAATTGCATCCTCCAATTGAAACTATTGTTCTAATGAAATGGATGGATCTTCTACATGGGGGAGAGATGCCACTTCAAAAGGAGATTCAAGAGATTTAAATTTTTCTTCTTTTTATCCATGATTTTCTTTGATCTTCTCCCATGGGATCCTACATGTCTTTGAATCATCCCCATTCTTTCCACAACAAACACATTGAAGACCATATGTGATTGATTCTTCTCTTTTTTATCAAGGCACATAGTCTCTCTCATGGGATGGATTGTCTTCTTTCAAAAATGTCTCTCATGTTCTACAAATTTCTCTACCAAAGAGTCAAAATTGAGGGACTTTCATTAGCCACTAGCTTGAAGTTATTCAAGCTAGTGAGAATATGTGGGGTAGAGGACCTTGATGAAGGTTGTGAGAGAAATGTATACCTTCACACCAATATCATTAATGTTATGCATGATGTCTTTAATTTTAGATTATAAATCCATCGGATCATTATCCTTCAACTCTAGGTTTAAGAGATTCAACAACAATGGAATTAGTTCCAATTTTGAATGTGAATCACACAAATCTTTAAATTTATTCAAAGCACCTCAAGAATCATTGATAGATATGATGTGATGTCTCACCTCTTCACTTACAAAAGCAACAATAAAGGAATATGATTTCTTATCTTTATTTGTCCATATTGCAAGCTCGTTATCTCCTATAGGTTTTGTAGGTGAAGTATATTTATCACACATGCCATCCAAAATATCAATGAAGATAAGAGGATGATCGATATTTCTTAACCATTCTATATATTTTTCTTTTCGATTAAGAACCACACTAACAATTGAGACAAGAGAATGCATTTTCATAAGAAAAATCAGTTCAAGATATAATTTGCGTGAGTGATAAAATTGGAATATAAATCACTCCAACATTAAACAAGACAACCAATGCTTTTCTACTTAGTAATGTTATACATAATCTACGGTGTCTATAATTTGATAGAATGCATGGAATTGAACTAGAGTGGGTTAATTCTGGATATAGTGAAGAGAGGTAGCAATTATGGCTGGGGGACACATTGGATGGATAACTGTAGAGAAATATAGCTATGGAGCAGGCCAAAGATGATCATGGAGTTATCTAAAAACACTAAGGTTCTGATACCACTGGCAAAAATACAAGGAAAACACCTTGTAGTGAAGGTTTTTAGTGTTACAAGATGGTAATTTGTTTTCAAAAAAACCTCCTCTACAACCTCTGTTTTTGATAGTGGAGGTTTTGGCATAGGTTATAATGGATATTCACTAGAACTAATTTTTTTTGGGCGGCCAAAGGTTTTTTTGTTTTTGTTTGTTTGTTTGTTTGTTTTTTGTTGTTGTTTTTATTAGTTTCTATATTTTATAATGTGCATCGACCTGTCTTTTATAAATAATACACACCAATGCATATATGCATTATCAATGCACCAGTGTGTATATTTTAATGTAGACATATCAGTGATTATATTATTTTGTAAAAACATCGGTGCATTATTTTTATATACAGACCGGTGCATGGAATTATTATCAATGAACCAATGCATATATTTTAATGTAGACACGTGCATGTTCTTATTATATTGTAACAACATCGGTGTGTGTAACATTTACATCCACACTGGTGCCTCATATATTTTATAAAATCATTGATGCACTTTTATATTTAAACGCTTCGGTGTTGATTTTGTATTATATATGCATTGTTGCATGCTATGTATTAAAATATAGTTGGTGTGTATATTATCCCAAAAAAAGACCAGTGCATATAATTTGGAAAAAAACAGGTTCTGATGTTTTGAGAAATGCATTGGTGCTTATGATATGTAGAGGGCACCAATGCATTTATTATGTAAAAAAACACTGGTGGCTAAAATTTGAGTAGGTATTGATTCATGGAAACAGATAAAATGCACTTGTTAGTTGAAATAAATAGATTGTGTATGGTTCAGTGGTGAATTCTTCCATGCTGCAGATATACAAATATAGTTTCTTCTTTTTTATTTTTACAAATTGTCAATTAATCATTCGAGAATCAAATATTTTTTTATAACAATATTTATTCTTGTATTTTATTTATTACATTTAGATATCTGAGCTCATTACATATCTATTATCCATGTAAATCATTCTTGAATTAATAATCAAAATCAAATATTTTTTTAATAATATGTATTTTTATATTTTAATTATTGTGTTTCTGTAAGCATGTTGATTATACCTTTGTTCCGATAGTAAAAATGTAAATCATTCATATATTTAATCAATAACGTAACCTTTTGCAACATTAGAGAACGTAGTAGAAGAAGAAACCCATTTTATTATATACGAATAAGAATCCAAAATATGGGACAACATAAAGGCCCTCGATAATCAAAATGTCATTTTGACATTGTTACAATTATTGATAACTTATTCTCATCCAATTGGGATGATATGTCCACATTAAATAGAATGTATGTTTTTCATGGATACAAATTCCAAAATATACAACTTGCAGTAACAACATTCAAATGTATTGATCATCATTCATCGCTCAAACTATTTTAGTCGCTCATGTTGGGAAACCCATTTGAACAATTGGACATAAAAGAAAATAGAAGAAGGGATAAATATTCCAAGAAGAGGGATAGTATTTAAAGACACCATTTACATCACTTAAGAAAAATGCATTATGATCAAAATATCACAATGCATTATATCATAAGATATCACCATCATAAGTCGATAAATTCATACATGATAGAACCCATAGGGTCATCATTTTATAGTCTTTAGGTCTAACAAACTTCCTTGAAGTGAGGATGATTTGGTCCACAAATAAAGGTCATCGATTCTAACTATTTATAGGAAATATGAAACGTATCACTGATTAGTCACCTTCTTTAGTCAAGATGATCGCTTCCTCGTTAACCATTCATTCAATCGATCAATTGAACAATCAGTTGAGTCTCCAGTCAATTTCCATTCTACTTGGCTGTTGTCTTTCAATTGTCTCTAGAAGACATAGAGGTTTGATGAACCTGCATAGCCTTTTGTTCCAACACCCCCCATCAAAAAATACTCTGGAGATTTAGGCAGTGGAATTATGTTCTCTAACCCCCCCTCCCCATAATTGCAGCTACCTGAAGCCAAAGTATAGCCCAAAGTTTCACAAAATTAGCTTCTGGTAGAGGCTTCGTAAATATATCAACAATTTGATAATCTGTCCAACAATAAACAAGAGTTACAACATTGTCCTATATCAACTGTCTCAAGTAGTGGAAATGAAGTTCAACATGGTTCAATTTTTTTGTGTCCAACAAGATTATCAACAACCTAAATTGCACTATGGCTATTACAATGTATAACAGTCAAGGCCTGAATAGGAAAACCAAGCTCTTCTAAAAGATGATGAATCCAAACTCCCTTTGTACTTGCAATGATAGCTCCATGATATTTTGATTCTGTAGTTGAAAGAGAGACTACCTTATGTTTCTTACATGACCATACCAAAGGTCTATAACTAAGTTGAAACACATATCCATAAGTGGATTTTTGGTCATTAATGTCACCTACCTAGTTGGAATAATTAAACCAAACCAGTGGTCCTGGACTACGAAAATATTCGATACCATATTGATAAGTTCCCTTAATATATCAAACAATTCTGTTTCCAACTTTCCAACGGATTTCTCTAGGATCCTGCATGAACTGTGAAACCAAAATAACAACAAAGGAGAGAACAAGTTGGCTGTGAGTTAGGTATATCAAGCTACCGAAAAACTGTTGATAAAGGGTGGCATCAACTTGGGGAGAGTCACAGTCCTTAGACAATTTAATGCTCGATTGATAAGGTGTTACACAAGACTTACAGTTTTCCATTTTGAATCATTTCAAAATATCCAAAACATATTTTGGTCGAGAAAGAAATATACCATCATTCATTTGCAAGATTTGAATGCCCAGAAAGAATTGCAAAAGACCAAGGTCAGTCATTTCAAAAGTATTCGCAAGTTATTTCTTCAAGCTGAAAAATCAAGTCGAAATTGTTTCCGGTTATGATCATCAACATAAAATGAAACAAGTAAAATATCACCATTAACATGTAATACATAAATACTATGATCAAATTCACAACATTTGAAGCCAATATTGATAAAGAAACGATCAATCTTCTCATACCAAGCACGTGGGGCTTGTTTCAAACCATACAAAACTATTTAGTCGACAAACAAGATTGGAATCTATTACAAAACCAGGATGTTTCTCCATGTGTATTTATTTAGATAAGTCTCCATTAAGAAAGAAACTTTTAACATCCATTTGGTGCAGTTCCATACAAACCGAGCAACAAGTGAAAGAATTAGTCAAATCGAGTTCATCTTTACAACATGGAAAAGGTGTCAGTGTACTTGATTCCTTCTTGCTGGGAGAATCCCTTGGATACCGGTCAAGCCTTATGACATTTAACAACACCTTCAGAGGTAAACTTAGTCTTGTAGACCCATCTAAAATTCACAACATTCTTTCCTTGTGTTCGAGGAACCAATTCCTAAGTGTGATTCTTCACCAAAGAATCAATTCAGAAGACATAGCATTTTCCCATTTAGGCACTCCATGAGAATCATCATAAGTTTTAGGATCACAGGTTTCAAGAACATGTGCCATCAATGCAACAATTCTATGTTGTTTTTTGATTATGGGTCTATCGAACAATATTGGCATGACAAACATCAAGTCCAACAACTTCAATAGTTTTAGCATCTCACTGAGGTAGACAAGTTGACGATGAATCATGTCAGTTATTGTCAGTGACATGAGGAGGTGTGCTAATGTTTTTAGTCGATGTAGATCGACTACTAGTTGACTCAGGAATAGAGGTTGAACATCTAGTCTAAACTTCAAAGGAAGCTATAGTATATCTACATTCTTCAAGAATGTCAAAAAGATCACCGTGCAATAGCCTAGAGGAATATTTCAATAACTTAGCACTTGAAATATTCTCATAAGAGATTACATTTATGCTTAAGATGATTTGTTTTCTGACAGGGTCAAACAGTTGAAAAGATTTTATTCATTAGAATATACCATCATGATGCAAGCATGAATATTAAAATCCAATTTCTTCCTGTAGTTATCACTGATATGTTCCCAAGCAACACATCCAAAGGTTCGAAGGTGTCCAAAAGAGGGTTTTCGTAATTTCCACTTCTCAACTTCTTCCCAAAATTTAGTTAGAATATCTTTGGCATGTAGTAGGCACCAAGTCATTTCTACCAAAGTCCTATTCTTCCTCGTTGCCACTCCATTATGATGAGGGGTGTGAGGGATAGATCTATGCCAAGAAATACCATTATGCAAGAGATATTCTTCAAATTTTCTCCACCATTGTTTGATCTCAAGCACTTGATAGGTCAACCACATTACTTCTCATCCAATGCTCTAAATTCCTTGAATATTTAAAAGACATGAATTTTATTTGTTAAGAAATAGACCCATGTAAATCTAGAGAAATAATCAATGGAGGTTAAAATATACTTTGCATCTACTAATGAGGGTTTTTTCATGCAATATAGATCATTGTGAAGAAATTCTAGTCAGTCCTGTGCTCTCCATGCTTTCCCATAATCAAAGGGTGCCCGATGATGCTTTCCAAGCACACATCCTTCACAAACTCCATCAGATGGAACAATATTTGGGAGACAATTAGCATATTATTTGTTACCATTGTATTCAAACTTTGAAAGTTCAGATGTCCAAGCCGTTCATGCCAAATTAAACTTTTGTCATCAGTCTGAGCAATAAGTGTAGACACTCCATTTGGTCGAAAATCATTTATGGGAGAGTCACATAAATTTTATAGTTCGTCTTTGGGATCTAAATATCCTGAAGCAATAGACACCCACCATGCCTCAAATCCTTTACGATAAAGCGATCTGACCAAAACTCAATCGTCTTACCAATCTATGTAAGTTGAGAAATTGACATCAAGTTTTTGCTCAAGCTAGGCACATGCTAGACATTAGAGATTCGACCATGTTGACATTCAACATCTTCTCTTCCAGTGACCGTGAGAGCATAATCATTAGCTACATAAATATTATGTTATGGGGATCCACTCAAGGAAGAGAACAAAGAAGCATCATTACCCATATGATGAGTGAAGCCATAATCGACCATCCTTTCAATCTGAGTGGTGTGAGCATGTAATACTTGGGAATTGCCGACATAAAAGGTGAAGTTATTTGTAGGTCGATTGATCGAGGGACCAATTGAAATTAATTCTTCAATATGCTTGACCTTTTATTCCAAATCATTTTTCTTCTTCCAGTAGGTTTTCTCCACAAGTCCCACCTTTCCATAGTAGTGATAGATTTTATTCTTTCTATTCTTCTTAGATGATACCAACTCGTCAGGATTTACTTTAGTGGGTTGGTCGATACACTCATGCCATTTGTTTAGGGTATCTGGTTGACCCCATTCTTTATAATTTTGCTTTACCTTGCCTTTGAGTAAGTGAGCTTGGTGTCTACTACCAATCTTCTCTTCATCAAGCATTTTTTGTCCTTGATCAATAAATCACATAAGGTATCAAAGGAAAAATCCTTACTTTCTTCATTGCATGATGTCCAATTGGCATGAAATGAGGAGTATAATACATCATAAGGCGTCATCAAATTTATTAGGACCAGTTCAATGAGTTGTCCATCTTTCTTCAATTTTGTTTTGCAGCATTCACCCAATTTCAACTATAGCTCCTTGACGTGAACCAAATCATTCTCAATTATTTCAAAGTAATAAGGTTTTATAGAGATAAACTCTTTCACTATATGCATCACTTTACTTTCATTAACCTTGTCATACGACTTCAGTTTATTCTAGAAAACATGAGAACAGTCGATCCCACCAGCGTGAAATCATATTTACCTTAAAATGTAGGTCGTAATGGCCCCAATAAGCTCATCCTTCTTTTCCTCGATGACAAACTTATCCTGATCATCACTTGGATCTGGAATATCAATATTAGTATACTTCCATAGTCCCTTGCTCTTCAACAATGTTTCCATATATGGCACCCAGATTGCATAGTTATGGCCATTCAAAACAATAGGTTCGATCTTAGAATCCATCCTTCTGATATCAAAAAAATCTAATCCAAGTTAAAAGGTACCCATCAACAAATCTTCAGCCTAGAGTTGATCAACCCTAGATCTAACTCAACATGATTCACATACAATAGGATAGGTAAATACCAATAACTCTAATACCATGTTTGGAAACCTCTTTGAACAATTGGACATAAAAGAAAATAGTAGAAGGGATAACTATTCCAATAAGAGGGGCGGTGTCTAAAGACACCATTTACAACACTTAAGCACAATGCATTATGATCAGAACATCACAATGCATTATCTCATAAGATATCGCCATCATGAGTTGATAATTTCATACATGATACACCACATATGGTAATCCTTTTATATTATCCATATCTGTAGGCCCCCTCCTTTAGGGTCCCCTTGAACTGAACCTGAAACTTTAACAACTTCATACAAACAAATTAGCCATCATAGTTATTGGAAAAATAAAATAAAAAGTGTGAATAACTTAACAAAAATAAGCAAAACCTTAACCTGTTAACCCGATCCGGCTGGTCCATTGTCACCTTCGTCTTCCATAGGATCCCTCCAGCAAAGCTCGTTTAACCATTGGTGAAGCAACCGTTAGCTTCGCCACCCAACCATAGGCTCATGCTTTCAGTTGCATGGCCTCCCTCGAGCTTTGGGTCGTAGAGCTCACACACACAAAAAAAATCAAGAAACCCAGTTTGGGATTCCCCCCCACCAATATTTCCAGCCAAATCCTTAATAGCAGCAAGTCATGAGGTAACTCAATATTACGATAGTCATCCAGGGTCTGGGTCCTTTACCCATCCCCAAAGTCTCCCTTTTAAAGGCAAATCCCCTGTGACACATGTTGCTTCATGCATAAATAATTATTTAATTAATTCTTTAATGAAAAACAACTCACCCATCCAAGTGTCAGTTTCTCTAGGAGATGCACCAACATCCCTAAGTTTTCTCATGTTTGTCCCCTAGATATTTCACTTAACTCCTAGATTTGTGGTGTAGGTGGAGTTGACTAGGTGTCCATGCCTAGGATTCCATTTTGCTCCTAAATAAATATTTATAATATTTTTAAGTAATCAGGAATATCCTTTCATGTGCAATGCCTAAATAACACTTAATATTATTTAAATGCCAAAGTAATCATTTATGTGCAAATGCCTAAAGTACTCAAATGCATTTCTAAGTAAAGTTCTAGGTGCAAAATTATACATTTCAACGCAGTTAAGTTTAACAATCAACTTTTACTAGGGACCCGGTGTCGCGTCGTTGGGCCTCCTTGTTCCTTAATTTAATTTCTCTGACATGGCACCACTCCGTCGAGTCCATTCATCCATAGTTTCCATTCCTCGGCAAGGCACCACATCGTTGGGTCCTTGCATTCACTCTTTCCGTTCTCGGCAGGGTACCGCACCGTCGGGCCCTTCTGCCGTCATCCTTCCGTTTTGACTTGCGGGAACTTCATGTAGGGATTTCAGGAGCCGTTACCTTCCATCCTCCGTCTACATGCTATTAGGGACTAATGGCGTTGAGGAGTGCGTCCGTTCTCACTGTGCGCCCCCCAACTCGTACGTGGCCCACCTCATACACCCTCACGCTTTCCTCTTGAGCAAGCGGATCAGTGCTTATCTGCTCAAGCGTGGTATTTCGTCGGAAGTCGACATCGTCGTCGCTCTCCCTGTGTGTGATTTACTCGTACTCTACGACCCTTCATATTCCTTTGTGTGTCCGTTGGTGAACCGTTTCACCTGTCGCTACACACATTTCTCACAAACGTAAATTAGTAGCACTGTCCTCAATAATCACAATTTGGTTTATAAATCTGTTGCTTCATTAAGCATCTATAATTTACTTAATCATTACTCTATCGTCTAATCACATAATCAATTGTACAGCTAGTCGTTAAGCATCATTCATATGTACAGTTTTCATATCAAAGTTAATCGTTAAACAACATGAAATTGTCCATTCACAATAACTACCCAAATGCATATATATCAATCAATCGTAATCATAAATATACTCAAAATAAAATCATAGGGTTATTTTATTAATGTTTCAAATAGTCAGGTGACTCAGCAGGTGCCCTCAATGTCTATAGTAGTCTAGGGGCACTACATACACCCCTACTTATTTAGAACTTCGTCCCGAAGTTCAGAATAAAAATGGAAATCTATGACGCATCTCCGTTGCGTCCTCCCAAGTTGCAGATCTAGGACTGTAACTGTCCTACTGCACTTTGACTTGATCAATCCAGGCTAATCATTAAGCAAGAACTAACCAATCAATTATACCACTCCACACATATAATTTAATTCTTTAATTCATTTATCAATTATTGTCGTCATTCCCATCTTCAGGTTTTCCTCAATCATTTAAGACATAACAAGGCTCAAGAGACCATTATATCCAAGTTGTTCAGCCGGGTCACTCGACAGGTGCCCTTAAGGTCCACAGTCATTCTAGGGGCATTACATACACCCCCTCATAAATAGAACTTCGTCCCGGAGTTAATTTTTGTTCTCGTAATTTCAATGCTAGGCTTTACCTTAATTTCCTATTATCATCTTATTTCCATTCCCTTCTATTTTTCTCCAGCAATCATGGCCACACGCACAAGTGGTTCTAATCATTAGTTTTCTTTTTCATCCAACATGGTTCCAATGCACCCTCGGGACTTAGTCGTAATTTCACGCAATGCAAATCCAATAATACATTTAATAATTGCTAGTCCCAACTAGATCTCCTATATCTTCTATTCATCTGGGAAGATCCGTGATATCCAAATTAAATACAGGTTATATTTCATCCATAGCCACACCATAGTTACCTAATCACCAATTTGCACATCAAATCCAATCATGAATTCAAATTCATTGGCTATCTGTTCCTTCAAAATGAGAAGGTAAACACCATACAATATTAAGTAAAATACATATGGGTAAGTTATAATGATAGATAAATAAGTTAAGAGTGTCTATCAAATAGTCCTAAATCCCATTCCCATAAGACTACTTCCAAATCCTTACATGTCAGTTCTCAATTCGATAGGATTCCAAGTGTTGAGACATAGCGACTTAGTCGAACATATTACTCTTTAAATCCTAGTCCTTTATTGGTAACATTATGTCCAGATCAATGAGCTTATCACATCCTTACCTTATTTCATCATTCTTGTTGTCTTATGGCCCTTTCGGAAGATTTCCAAGTCTCATCTTATGTTTCGTTATAGTCTCATTGAGTCGAGTCTCCACGACTAGTTGTCTTTTTATCTAAGTTTCTCCATCTCACAAGGTTAGTATCATTGCTTTCATCTCAAAGTGATGATCGTCTCCATGCTTTGTTTTACAAACATTGCCATGATGTATAATCAGTGTCCTCATGTTCAAATCATCAAAATAGTCACATCGATATCTCATTTTCCAATTTCTAAGTTTATTTAACACTCGTGACCATATGTCGAAGTCTTGGCAAGTATATGTATATGCTCCAATCATTTCTCCCAACACTTGTATTCATTTAAATGCATATGAAAAGGTATGCATTATAACCATAAATTTCATGTCTATATATAACCAATCTAATTTGGATGTTTGAAAGTAACTTTCCGCATATCCATTTAAAGTGTAACATTTCTTCTTTTACAACCTCTATAATCAATCCTTCGTATTAGTAATTTCTTCCTAATAACCTCTATAATATATCGCATTTTACTAAACAAATATATATGCATATAAAAACCATAAACATTTGCTTTAATTGAATTAATTACATATTATCTACATGAGTATTTGTATCACCTTTCAACACTATAATCATTTTATTTAATCGAACCTTTTGATTTCTTTGTCTTTATAATATAACATCTAATTCATCAAATATAAAATATGTTCATTTTCTAATAAAACTACCCCAATTCCTTCTAATTATCATGCATAAAACCTTCATATCATTATAATTATCATGCATAAAACCTTCATATCATTATATGAAACTATGTTTATTTGATTGAATTGAACTAGCTCACTTCCTTCTTAACAAATTCAACCCTTAAATATATCTTAAAAAAAAACAAAAAACAACTCCAATTCAAAAGTAATGGATAACCTATTTGCTTTCATTCTATTCTAGTGCACAAGTATATGTGGCTTTCTATTCTACTGCACAAGTATATGTGGCTTTATATTTTTATATTTTTAACAATATAGTATTCGTTTGGATTTAAGAAATAGTATAACCATTCAACCTATTCGTCCTACACAATTATAAATATAGTTGAATTTTATGTCTCTCTAGAGAGATGATACATTTTTTTTTTTTAATAAGGCATACAAACAATTTACATTCCAACTACTTGGACATATGCAAAATTTAATGATATATAATGCTATTTATCCAATTTAGTTCTTAAATGCAAGTAATTCTTATCCATGTGCATGTTAATCAATATATAACAATTCCATTTTGAAACATTAATTATCATGAACGACAATAATCCCCTTTTTCAAATACCAATGCACACAATAACCATTCATTCCTCTAAACATAATAATATAACAATGACATCCCAATATCTTATTACGAGATGATTATGAAAGAGATAGAATTCATACCATATTACAAGGAGAGTGAAGAATATAATACAGTCGAAGGATAGTTGAACTCATCACTTCCAACTACGTCACCAGTGGCATCCCATGCCCAAAGTACTGTTGGGTTTCTGACAGGTGGAAAACAGAATCGATTCCACTTCCACTCCCGAGAGTTGATGAATCAAAACAGGTAGAGGGTTAATCTAACAAATACGGAGACAACCACTAAATATCACTGTAAATACTGAATCCGAAACAGGTCGAGGATCTTGGGAATAGACACTACGTGGCTCGGCGAGATGAGAGTGAATGGCGCAATGCCTTTCCCACCATAACAACAGGCTCAAAGGTCTCAATCATCATTCAGTGCTTGGTTCTATGAATTACTGTCTAAATGATAGTACTGACAAGAATTGGCTCAATCCAGACCTTAATATCAGAGTAAGACTGTATTAATGAGCAAGGTTTGAGCGGTTTAGTGGAGGATTAAATTTAGCACCTAAGTGTATACTCTGAATCTTTAAAATCACAAAACTGAGAAATTCAAGGGACAATAAGATTACTAAATACAAAACATTGCATCGAATCTATGCATAATTTAATTACAAAAAGACTATTAACCGAGTTTATAATACAATGCAGGATCTAGCTATCACTACGACTTGGTAATCAAGGCAGTTACGTTGGTTTACAGTATCAATCATTTTACTTATCACCACAAACAGTACGGGAAAGCTGTATTCGGACTAACACGTGGCGCCAATAGTTCAGTGGGTCGGTTAATTGAAGGGACAATCCAGAATGGAGGATACAGACAAGGTAGACGAATAGAATTCGATTCTCAACAGTAATGGAGTGAATTCAATAACAGAGTTCCAATTTCCAAGTAGATCGGCTCATACCCGAATTGATTCTGATAAAACAAATACGGGAAAAGAAAATTGATAGGATACAACAAGTCTGAATAATTTACTTTTATACACAAAAACGAAATCCGATTAAGATCCGGAAGTTCCAACAGGAATGCAAAAAAAAGTTATAGATTCCAATCGACACCGATAAAACAAATCTGAAACGTTTAACTCAGATTAGATTGAATGTGAACGCTGTTGCAGGCATCGTTCCTTTAATATTCTTACACATAGTAATAATAATAGTAATTAATTTTCAATTGTAAATTTGGGGAAAAATGCCCTCGACGCAAGCCAGCGCTAATTTGGAAGAAAACGCTGTTCAATAATGAATTAACACAGAGATGTGAAATTGGATGGGCAGAGTCGCCATTAAACACCTTCTCAATTCGATTTTTTTTAAAACATAGAGATTGAGTAAGGAACTGATACGCCAGTATGATTCTGGAGACTTTACCCAAGAAATCAAAATAGAACAAGAAGAACGCCAATGCATTTTCTATAGATACATCGGAATTTGTAAAGGGTCAATTCCCTTTGATGAGCGACGAACTGAATCCTGGAATGCTAACTACTTTTTGAAATAAAACACATGGACTTTTAATGGTCAAGATGCACCTTCGAAAGTAGAACTGGAAATGCTGATCGGTATAAAATTAAAATATATATATATATAGAGACTTATATTAATTCAATATGCACTTTCAAATCACAACTTCCAGGGACGACATTCAATTGTGGGATCAAGTAAGGTTCAGGATGGATCTATCCTCCAGATTAAGTGACAGGCCAGTCTCATATAGTTGAGATCTTGGAATATTGCAGAGGGGAGGAACCAACTAGACCTCTATCGACTTTAGGGAATAACGCGGGAATAAAAGAAATTTTAAATCTTAGTCGAATTTGAAGATAGATCAGAGTCAAGACAATATCACAGAGGTGTGAATCTTTCACTAGATTTTCTATAAACCGCGCCAATCGATTCAATCATGACGCTAACACTGGTTCACGGGGAGCAATCAAACGTACGAGTACTAAATTTATAAAGAAAAATAAAATAAAATAAGTATTTAATTAATAATAGGAAATTTATACAAGTTTCATCACATAATATGCAGAGTTCTTCTTTTATCCACCGGGTGTAGCTAATCCATTCTTGCAACTTAATTAAATGAAAACCCCAGTTTTTTGGCTGTAATCCAGAATCACAATTTTACAAATTAAACTGTATAGAATTTGCATGTATACCTCCAAACAGAGTTTCAAAAACAGAAACGCAGTCAATGGTTCGATTCCCAATCCGAGATTTGATTTCTCAAGTAATCTAGAGATCTAGGAACATATATATTCCACTGAGTTTTTCAAAGACAAAACGTAAATCAATTAAATTTGCTGGAATCGCCATGGGAAAAAATAGATCCACTGCAACCAATTCACACTGGAATCGATAATCATAATACTACAGCGTTTGAAATCTCAGGAATATAACAACAACAACCAATGCTGGAATCGAAACCATAAGGCAAACAAGTTTAAACAAGTTTAAATAAATCTCAGAATAAAAGATCGATTTCTACAAATAGATCTGGACTCGAAATCATAAAAATAGACAGAGTTGAAAAATCTTGGGAAGTAGATTGATTTCAACATCAACTCTGAATCGAAAACTCCATACAGACAGAGTTAAAAATTTGAAAACTGAAATCGCTTTGGAGGAGACAGAAATAAAGGGAATGCATATCGACGCAGAGAAGGAGTATTGACGGCGTGTCATCCAATTTTTGGATCTGGAAGCTTACCCAATACAGTAATGAGTACAGATAATTTTTTTATAATCCCAAACATTCACCTTGGTAGATCTGGAGACGCCTATTCGAAATTCGACGGAGGCGTGCAGAGGATTTAAATTTGTTGAATCTAGATATACCTCGATATGAGAGACTGTAAACGCCGATCCATATTCTCTTAAAACAGATACATATAATTTTAAATTGTAGAACTGAACTACGCTTTGACTCTGTTAGCTGGTTCTTCGAGTTTTTGTACATATAACAAACAGAATCCTAATTCTGAGCACAATAAGTTGGGTGGGGCCAAGGTTTCGTGAGCATAGGGTTTGATTATATAAATGTTTACAGATCTACAAAGCGGAACTCTTACCTTTGGTCTTTTGACGATTGCACATTCATAAAATTTATGTGAAAAAGATGAACAATACGATTTTATGTAAAAAAATAAGATCCACAGCTAACTCTTTATGGAATTTTAAATCTTTACGGAGATTAAGGTGAGAAAATATTTTCATGGATAATCTGTTTGAGATGTTCGAGTAATACTTGTTGGAATGAAGATGAAAACGCAGCTATTGTTTCTCCGACGATCTCCATGGTCATTGATGAACCCCAAAAAAATACGAGTCCGATTCCCTCAAGACTCGACCAGCTCTGATACCAAATGTAGGGCCCCTCCTTTGGGGTCCCCTTGAACTAAACCTGAAACTTTAACAACTTCATACAAACAAATTAGCCATCATATTTATTGGAAAAATAAAATAAAAAGCGTGAATAACTTAACAAACATAAGCAAAACCTTAACCTGTCAACCCGATCCGGCTGGTCCATTGTCGCCTTCGTCTTCCGTAGGATCCCTCCAGCAAAGCTCGTTTAACCATTGGCGAAGCAACCGTTAGCTTCGCCACCCAACCATAGGCTCATGCTTTCAGTCGCATGGCCTCCCTCGAGCTTTGGGTCGTAGAGCTCACACACAAAAAAAAAATCAAGAAACCCAGTTTGGGATTCCCCCCCACCAAGATTTCCATCCAAACCCTTAATAGCAGCAAGTCATGAGGTAACTCAATATTACGATAGTCATCCAGGGTCTGGGTCCTTTGCCCAACCCCAAAGTCTCCCTTTTAAAGGAAAATCCCCTGTGACACATGTCGCTTCATGCATAAATAATTATTTAATTAATTCTTTAATGAAAAACAACTCCCCCATCCAAGTGTCAGTTTCTCTAGGAGATGCACCAACATCCCTAAGTTTTCTCATGTTTGTCCCCTAGATATTTCACTTAACTCCTAGATTTGTGGTGTAGGTGGAGTTGACTAGGTGTCCATGCCTAGGATTCCATTTTGCTCCTAAATAAATATTTATAATATTTTTAAGTAATCAGGAATATCCTTTCATGTGCAATGCCTAAATAACACTTAATATTATTTAAATGCCAAAGTAATCATTTATGTGCAAATGCCTAAAGTACTCAAATGCATTTCTAAGTAAAGTTCTAGGTGCAAAATTATACATTTCAACGCAGTTAAGTTTAGCAATCAACTTTTACTAGGGACCCGGTGTCGCGTCGTTGGGCCTCCTTGTTCCTTAATTTAATTTCTATGACATGGCACCACTCCGTCGAGTCCAGTCATCCATAGTTTCCATTCCTCGGCAAGGCACCACATCGTTGGGTCCTTGCATTCACTCTTTCCGTTCTTGGCAGGGTACCGCACCGTCGGGCCCTTCTGCCGTCATCCTTCCGTTTTGACTTGCGGGAACTTCATGTAGGGATTTCAGGAGTCGTTACCTTCCATCCTCTGTCTACATGCTATTAGGGACTAATGGCGTTGAGGAGTGAGTCCGTTCTCACTGCGTGCCCCCCAACTCGTACGCGACCAGCTCCGTCGTGGCCCACCTCGTACGCCCTCACGCTTTCCTCTTGAGCAAGCGGATCAGTGCTTATCTGCTCAAGCGTGGTATTCCGTTGGAAGTCGACATCGTCGTCGCTCTCCCTGTGTGTGATTTACTCGTACTCTACGACCCTTCATATTCCTTTGTGTGTCCGTTGGTGAACTGTTTCACCTGTTGCTACACACATTTCTCACAAACGTAAATTAGTAGCACTGTCCTCAATAATCACAATTTGGTTTATAAATCTGTTGCTTCATTAGGCATCTATAATTTACTTAATCATTACTCTTTCGTCTAATCACATAATCAATTGTACAACTAGTCGTTAAGCATCATTCATATGTACAGTTTTCATATCAAAGTTAATCATTAAACAACATGAAATTGTCCATTCACAATAACTACCCAAATGCACATATATCAATCAATCGTAATCATAAATATACTCAAAATAAAATCATAGGGTTATTTTATTAATGTTTCAAACAGTCAGGTGACTCAGCAGGTGCCCTCAATGTCTATAGTAGTCTAGGGGCACTACAATATCTAATGAACTTACTTTAAGTGGGGATGATTTGGTCCACAAATAAGGGTTTTCATTTACAACTATTTCCAGGAAATACTCAATGTCCTGTTGAATAGTTGTCTGCATTAGTCGACTAATCAATCTACCACTCTGTCAAGCATCCAGTCGACTACTATGCTAGTCGACTGTTGTATTTTGAATGAATCTCTCTAGAATATCCATAAGTGTGATGAACCTACATAGCCTTTGGTTCCAACAACTTGAGCTACTTCCATGCCTCATTTCTTCATCACCTTCAGGTGATATTTTTCTTGAGTTATTTGAAATGTTTTGTTGATTGACTTCATTTTGTTCCACATTTTCATGTTCTGTTTGAAAGCACAAAATAAAATGTAGTGAGTATATCTACATTTATAGATAATATAATATGCATGAATTCATAAATTAAAAAGTGTACCAGTTCAATGAGTGAATCATAAAATTCACACATATTTTTGAAACCATGCATTCCTCATGCTATGTGTCAATAAATCCTCTGTTTTCTTCACTCTATACTTTGTTTGCTATGAGTTTCATGTTCCATGACAAAGCATAGATATTTTAAATATAATTAATTTTTTCTTATTGTTCCATTAATTATAAAATAAGGGACGTAAAAAAATACAGGTACTTACAAATTATTCAGTTAACCCTTGATACACCAACATATACTCACAACCCTTAATCTAATGTCACTCAAATGGTTTGATGGGTATTATCCATATGTTATCACCTATTAGAAAACATCCATGTACGGTTTTAAATTAATTAAGATATAAAAATCACACAAAATATGGAATATGGATCAAACCACAAGTACTCACAAACTTTTCCATCAACCCTTTTTTTCCTTGTTGTCCAGTCTTATGAAGTTATGTGTTGAATGGGTTCTATTTTCTTTTCTTTTCTACTACAACAAAGCAATTGAAAAATAGTATTTCATGCGATAATGAAAATCTCTGCACATTAAAAATAAAGAAATGATTACATATGTTTGATGCACATTGTTGGGAAGGATCCCACTGCAATGTGTTCATGTTCATTTCTTTGAACATTTCATGGTACACATTTTTTGACATCCCTATCAACATATTTAAGATATCACGTCATTATTCCTCTAGAATTTTAACAATCTTCTTGATAAATGGAAATCACATTGAAAAAATCGATAAATATTTATATGAAAATAAGCATAGCAAAAATATTATCAAAGTAATTTTTTGGACTAGTATATACATATTATAGATTTTTTTATAGAAATAATACGTTTTAAATGATTCTTTTTTGTTATTGTATCTTTTTCCAATTCAAATATCACTAGTCTCAGTTCCTACTACTCTGGAAATGCTTCCTATAGTTTACTTATAACCTGATTCTTAGAGTCATTGAATTGATTTTTGTATTGTAAATGAAAAGTACATCTATACGTTCTTTCCACTATATCCATCAAAGTTTTATAAAACTTTTTCCCCCTCTCACTAACTTCCAACACCACTCCGGCTGAATTGATGACAAATTCATCATTTACATTCTTCTTAATTTTTATTGTCTTAGGACATCCTATTTCCTCGTTGTTTGTCCTTGCACAACATTCTACAATTTTGAGATCCAAATATTGATGCATGTTAGCGATTATTGTTTATAAGCATTGTTAATAAGAATTCAAACAAAAACATCATGTTTATCACCTTTTGATTCACATAATTTCTTTGTTTGCAATAACATTTTAAAGTTTTTTTTTCTTTTCTCCACTAAGATTACGAACAATCTTATAGAGTTTCCTTAAATTTTTGCTCTACATGGCATGCATAAACCAATACATATCATTTAAACATACCTATTATTCAAATATATTACTTTTATATTAAAATTACAAAAACATTTCCATGTTATTTGTGTCAGATGTGTTCCCTCGCCCCCTTCAATGTGATTTTTATTCCATGATCTTTTATCAACCATTTTTTTATCAACAAACGCTCTATATAATGAAACACATAAATTGTGAAATTATTTTTTATACACTAGGTAAATAATTTTAGGTAAAAATGTATTCGTGCGCACATTACATAAACTCAGCACTGGTGTGCCTTATATGAGATAACACACTAGTGAGCATGGTCTATATGATACACATCGCTAAAGCTATTAACATTTTTTTTATAAAAACCGAATCTAAACGGTGTGTCTTTGAAATATAAACGCACTGGTGCATATATCCTGTAATATGCACATCGATTAACCTATTGAAAATTTTAAACATATAAAAAACACGCCTTATAAGGATAACACACCAGTGTGTCTATTCTATATAGTGTGCACTGCGGATAGTGGAATCCCTTTCTGAATTTTTTTTTGACAACAATAGTCCATATAGGTCAACTTCAAATTGAATCACATCATGATCTCAGTCCAAGAGTGACCAAAACCCCCTTATACTAATATATATATATATATATAACCAAGAAGTTTACATTGCTAAAAATCACATCTTATTGTGAAATAGAAAACAAAATGAAAGCAAGGAGAACCCTAGGGTTTGTAGTAATGAAGGTAACTTTGAAGGAAGAAGAACACAAGGGTTTACAACATTGATTGTAACTCTTATATCCTCTATTTTTTTGAAAAAAATATAAAATATATGCCATTTTTTAATCTATTGAGGGAAAATGTAACCGCCATATATCCTATGTAGAATTGTATGTGTCCATGGCGATCCCTTAAAAAATTTCTCTTCAAAGAAATCTATCTCTCTAAACTCTTCCATGGTAACTATATCTTGCATAAGTATGCGCTCAAAATTTTGTCTAAAAACGGTTTAGACATTAGGGTTTTATTTTATTTATAACCTCACCATCTTAAAATTAAATTCCCGCTCTTTTTTCTCATTTGATATTTCATCCATTGGTGATAAATGTGAGCATTGTTTTTTTAATTTGGAATTTCGGAGCACTACTTCGATAATAACGCACCAATTCACTGTACTCATATAAGCGTAGCATGTAAACATTTGGACAAAAATGATTTTTTTTTTCTTTCATTTTTTTGGTTAAGATAAAGGTGCACTAACTAGATAATAACACATCCGTGTGTTATATAGACATAAGTGCACCAATGACACAAGGATATAGAAAAAATGGAAGTGTAAAATTCTGCAATTAATACTTTGTAGAGGTTCGTCCTTTGTTGAGGTGGTTGCAGAGGTTTCAATCGGTGCACATATGGAATTAGTGCACTAGTGTGTTTTTTGTGTTAAGGTGCACCGATGCACTAATATAGATTTTTACACCTTGATACTTTAAAAATGTATAATCTTTCATGTTTTCCAATTTTTATTTTAAGAATGAATATATTTATTGATTGTATTTTTGACTCAAATGTAGGGGAAAAAAGAGCGAGAAATTAAATGGATGATTCTTCAAATTCTAGCTCATTCCATATCATTCCAAGTTCAAGTTATTTGTTTTCGTCACCAGTAAGTCCATATTTATAAATATATATTTTATTATCTAATTGAATTTATGTTGTCTTTTCATTGAATATGTGTTCATTGAATTTTGTAGGATCCTGATTCCGGATCAATTTTGTATGCACATGATATTCCACCACTTGCAAAAAGCTGCAAGGTATTATCGGGAGGAACATACCATAGCAAGATTGTAGATGAAAATGGAAGGCCACTTTACCCCGCCAATTGTAACATGCCATCATCCAGTAACCATCCAGGACCAAAGTAGTATGTGAGTTTTTAAAATGTAAAGGGTTGAAGGTGAACCCTAGGTTTGTCACACAATCCCATTATATTAATGACCGTTCACCCAATGTTGACGGTCTAATACCCCCCATTGTGGTCAATGATCCAATAGGTGAAATATAAATACACATAGGAACACTTTCATATTATCATTCTTTGAAAATTTTGAATCCAGATAAACCATGTTTCGTCCTAAATTGACCAACATGTCTTTTTCTATTGAGTCCACCAATAGTTTTAGTGAGACAACTTATGATATAAATACTACCCAAAACATCTCTACAAGGATATCCAAAAATTTGTATGAGCTAAGAGAAAAAATGTCCAAGTATAGACAAAGGCCAGTTCAATTGTTGGATGGTAGTGATGACTTATCTCTTCTCATCCATTTGTAATGTAAATACCAAACCAATTATAATCACACTTTGTATGGTGCTTGGCCATATTCCCTTCTTGTGCTTGATGTTGGGTCCAAATTCTCCTATTGTGGTAACAATTACATGGTCACAAAGTCTAAAATAAATGGTGCAAATAGTGCGTTGTTTATCCTTTCACATGTGTTTATTCCTCCCAAACAGTCAGTATCACTTATGTCATTTTTTTGGTCATATTTATAGTTGATCTGATTACTTGAATATTATTAAATACAAACATAGTATTTCCATGCATAGTATGTGCATGAATTGTTGCGATTAAGGAATATTTAACATGAAGAACCTATTATATATTGATGGTCATCCATGCACTCATGGGAACATTGTATGGCTCATAAATACTTATAGGTGATCATTGTTAAGTGCAAATTGTCCATTTGAGAAACACTCCATTGAAAGAGTTTTTTTTGAAAAATAAGGCATCCAAATTTGTTGTTGTGCATGCAATATGTAGTTTTTCTCCTAGTGACAAGTTGTTAATAAAGTATAACATTCGTACGCTACCAAATGACCATTAAAAACAACTTGCATCGGGTCTTCCTTTAGATGTCCCCTTGGGGCGTAAGAAAAATATTATTGAGTAATTGTATTTTTGGATTTTCAAAGGAATTAATGTTAACATATTTCTTAATTCCACATTTATTTTATAAAGTGGTTGATTGCATGTGTACTATTTGGAAAAAAATACTATGCTTCTATTAAATTTTTGGTATAATGTTTGAACATACTAAATTCATTGTGTGTACTAATATCATCTATTTAAAGTTCAATATTTTTTCAACTAGGATTCCAATGAGGATCAACCTATCTACCATGTAATGCTGCACTCGGCCAGTATGATGTCAAATCGAGAGAATACCGCTAAATGAGTAGATATCAAAGAGGAAGCATACAAAACATGGTTAAATCAACCACCTATTCAATTCCCACTACATCACAAGTCACCAATTCAAAACATATATAGTAACACTAGTTCTTCACGTGTTGGGGATGAAAGCAATGATATAGAGGTTTGTATGGATGATTTATTATGGGATATGCATGCCATGGAGGGAATTTTGTTAGATGCATTCCAACAAGATGAGCTTGGGAATGATGCTAATATTTCTGATGCCTTCTTTGAAAGCTTGAAATTTGCTTCCACCACCCCTCTGTTTAGGAATGGATCAAATTCTACCCAACTAGGGGAAACAATGTTGTTTTACAACTTGAAAGCAATGTATGGTATGTAAGGTGTGTGTTTATCAAAACTATTGAGTTAATTAGCCATCAAGTCCCCATAAAATCAACAACGAAAAAGAGATTTGGTGCATGCTTAATGATAGTGTACATTTATATTTCTCACTAATTACAAGCTAATCAAAGAAAAGGTACTTCCAAAAGATAAATTCCTCCTAGACAATTGTGAAGAGGAAAAACAACTAATGGAAAAGTTGGGTGTTGAGTGCATATCATATCATGCTTGTTCGAATGATTATATTTTATACAGAGGAGAATCCAGAGACCAAGAGATATGTCCAAAATGTGGGCATGACATGTACTAGATATAAAAAAATGGCAAGGCACATAGGCCTCCTCATAATATATTGAGTCACATGCCTATAATCCTAAGGATTCAAAGGTTTTTTCATTGCAAATAATTAGCCATGTTGTAGGGGTAGCATGCCTCACACAGAAGTGATTCATGAGTTATGTGGATTATTGCATATTCAATAGCTATGAAGCATATAGAGGATACATGTTCTGATAAATTCAAGGATGAAGTATGAAGCCTTCAATTGAGCATATCCATGGATGGAGTTAACACATATTCCCTCCAAAACACGAATTATTCTGTTTGGCCAGTGGTAGTGATCAATAACAATATCTCTCTGTAGTTGTCCGTGAAGAACAAACATATTATGTTGGCTCCTATAGTTCCTGGTAGAAGACAAGTAAAGAATATGGATGTCTACCTCCAACCACAACCAAATTTGAACCCAAAATGCAATGGCAAAATCCAATGGAATCCAAAAAATTGACCTTGTCGTCGAATATCACCTTTATAATTTCAAATTTTCTTTGTTTTTTTTAAATTGACCCTGACTATTGGCGTAGAATATCTAACGTTTCCAAGATAAAGTTTCACAACGGTCAATAGTTAAATGTCATCGTATATTCAATGATCTTTTTTTTAGAAACTCTAAATTATAGAAATATTCCGACATGTTTTCTATATTAGCGACGATTTATAGAGATTATAACCTTTGCACAGACTGTTTTCCATTCAAAAAGCCATAGTTATTTCAATTTTTACTATGATTACAAATAGTGAAGTGTGGAGCTTGATTTTTTAAGATCGATAATAATCAGTCAAGCTTGGTAAAAGAAAATGTCACATAACAATATTCTTGATCTAGAAGAACAAAATCGAGAATTACTTGCTAGATTGTGAGTTGGAGTGAAAAGAAAGGGTGATGGGAAATTTTATTGTCCATGTAGTCAATGCAGAGGATTTAAAAGAAGAAGAATAAAGATCACAACAACTAAAAGACATTGTAGGGAACATGGACACGTTGAAGGGGGATGTGAATATCATCCATTGGTAAGTTGTTCATTATATATGTCTTTATATTGATCATTTTTGTAAATGCATGTATCATTTTAATATTTTTTATATTTACTAATATCTCTTGATGATTTGTAATTATAAATGAAAGGCCTCCTACAACATATCACCCGAAGGATGTGCTTCAGAATAAGCACCAGAGGAACATGGAGATACGAATATTGAAGAACAAGTCAATCATCATATTGAAGAAGATGATCATACTGATAACATAGTTGAAGATGATGGTATAAATACATTGATCCATGATACATTTAATATTTGAACGGATGATGATGATGATGATGATGATCATGAATGATGAAAATGATGACTTTGATGATGTTCATGATTTACCTCTTCTTGAGAAGGCATACGAATGTAAAATTAGTCACAGCAGATCTAATGAACAAGTAAATCAATCACAACAGATGAACATAGAAAATATGGTGTAAAACTATGCAAAACATGCAGCAGTGCTCAATATCCCAATAAGGGTGAATAATTACAATACAATTTGACTATGTGAGTGAGCAATTTGAATTGACTAAGTAGGCCATTCGAATCACTGAATGGAGTAGCTTGACTCCAACTAGGAGTCCTCATCATCAATCGGTGGTGCTCATCAATGCACAAGAACCAGTCATCCAGGTGTCAATCTGAGTCTAACTGAGTGTAACAAGTGTAACTGAAGTGTGTAGCACTGATTAAGGGAAGGAGGCTCAGTGGGGGGTGCATGGGAGGATAACTGAAGTCAGAACAAGTCATCTAGTCAATCTGGAGGTCCAACGGAAGTGAAATATTCAGTCGGGAGTGAAACTAGCCTCAAATCAGGGAGAATCGGAGCTAACTGAATGTAACTGAAGTGGAACTGCAGTGGTAGGTGAAGAAGTGCGCCCTTCTCTGGCAGTAGGTGAGAAGTGGGCGCCTTCCTGACTAGGAGGGCTAAAACTCTGAAGTAAGTGGCTCTCGGGTGCTAGAATAAGGTGGGTAAGGTGCTGGAGGCATCAAACTGGTGACTGGGATGCATGCAAGTGCATGCTGGTGCATGCAAACCCTAGATTTTGCATGCAAACCCTAATTGCATGCAAGATCCTGAAAAAGATGATGTGGATATCCGAACACCCCCCCTCAAGCTAGACTATGATGTGCAAAAAATAATGTGGGGCCCTGGTAACTAAGACCAAAGGTCACCCCAATATAATAATAATCCAAACTAATAACAGTAAATAAACCGAGGAAATGGGGAAAACCTCATGGGAAAAATACCCCCCCTCAAAATGAACTGTAACACACCAAAAGATTTAACTGCTCCAAAATCAAATAGATATGTCTGGAGGTATCTTACTCTTGGGAGTAAATGGATTATGCTCCAAAAACATGTGCTTGAATTCTCCATTAGTGGATGCAAGCGAATGTGGAGACCTTATGAACTTTCTCTTCATACCGAAAATGGTGAGAACAAATCTAAAAATATGAGGATGATCCTGGAACCTGTGATTCGAACCAAGTGAGGTAGGAATAGTTCCAATCGGATCAAATAGATCTTGAAACTTGAACTTCTTATTAGTAGAAGTTAAATCTGCTCCAATATTTGACAAATGGTTTCTTGAGATCTCCTTTGAACCAACAGTGGTGAGATCAAAACCAAAATCAGCAAAAATTGCATGAGAATTAAACTCAAGCGAATGGTAGTGCTCTTCGTCTTCAGTAAAACTTTGATAAATTGTGCAAATGATAGAACAAAAGTTTATAGGAGGCATGCAATTAAGGAGGACGAATGCTTCACCTCCAAAATCAGATTTTACCTCCAAAACATCAAGTAGATCATTATTTTGCAAGCTGGAAAACTCATGTGAAAGAGAGGATTCAAGAACCTCTTCGGAATCTAGAGTATGAGCTTGTTTATCTTGCTCAGAATTCGAAATAGAAGACTTTGAGAGAATGAGTGTTGAATCTACAGTTTCTTCTTCATCTTGAACAATTGTTGAGGCCAACACATGATCAGAAAGAACACATAAGGAGATATCACTGGGCTTGTTCTCCAAAAGGCTAACATGATCCTCTTCTTCCTGCTTTCCAAATTATCTGTCAAGTTGAACCCATAGATCACTTGGATTTTCAGCAGTCTTACTGAGGTAGCGCATACAAGGAGACATAGCAAGACATATTTCTCCAAAAGCTCTGTCACAATCATTGAGCCAATCATTCTCCTCTTCATCGGAATCAAAATCTCTTGTATTACCAATGCACATATCAAAAAGACATTGTCTCTTCAAGAATGCAATCATCTTTGGTTTCCATTCATCATAGTTGAATGGAGTAAGAATATTTTGTGAAGAAGAAGTCTCCATCTTTGCATTAGCGAATGCACATGGAAGAAGTAAGAAACCTGCAAATCACACACAAACAAACACTATGTTTTCAGCCTTGCATGCACATGAGCGAATGCACATGAGATTTTGCATGCCACTGCTGAAATATATTGGTGAGAAATTCACTCAATATTCATGTAGAACACCTGCAGAAAAGAAGTCTTGTCCCTGCCATGGCTCTGATACCATGTAAAATTAGTCACAGCAGATCTAATGAACAAGTAAATCAATCACAACAGATGAACATAGAAAATATGGTGTAAAACTGTGCAAAACATGCAGCAGTGCTCAATATCCCAATAAGGGTGAATAATTACAATACAATTTGACTATGTGAGTGAGCAATTCGAATTGACTAAGTAGGCCATTCGAATCACTGAATGGAGTAGCTTGACTCCAACTAGGAGTCCTCATCATCAATCGGTGGTGCTCATCAATGCACAAGAACCAGTCATCCAAGTGTCAATCTGAGTCTAACTGAGTGTAACAAGTGTAACTGAAGTGTGTAGCACTGATTAAGGGAAGGAGGCTCAGTGGGGGGTGCATGGGAGGCTAACTGAAGTCAGAACAAGTCATCTAGTCAATCTGGAGGTCCAACGGAAGTGAAACAGTCAGTCGGGAGTGAAACTAGCCTCAAATCAGGGAGAATCGGAGCTAACTGAATGTAACTGAAGTGGAACTGTAGTGGTAGGTGAAGAAGTGCGCCCTTCTCTGGCAGTAGGTGAGAAGTGGGCGCCTTCCTGACTAGGAGGGCTAAAACTCTGAATTAAGTGGCTCTCGGGTGCTAGAATAAGGTGGGTAAGGTGCTGGAGGCATCAAACTGGTGACTGGGATGCATGCAAGTGCATGCTGGTGCATGCAAACCCTAGATTTTGCATGCAAACCCTAATTGCATGCAAGATCCTGAAAAAGATGATGTGGATATCCGAACAACGAACCCCTTTATGAAGGCTCCAATACAACTCTTCTCTCTGCTATATTGTTGATACTGAACTTGAAGGTTATGAATGGTCTTTCAAGCACATCAGTCACACAGATGTTAAGGTATGTAATATATTCCATCACATATATATGATCGTGATAAATGTTATCTTTGTTCCTCTAATAATTTTATTGTTAATTCATAAGTAAAATTAATAAGGATGAAATATGTTTCATTAATATTCTTTCTATATTATATTAACTAGTTTTTTTTTAATTTGTTGTAGCTTGATAGATGAATTTTTGTTACCATCGTCAAATATTTTACCTCACACATATTGATATTTATCTGCCATCATGAAAGAAATTGGAATGCAGTATCAAGCAATTGATGCATGCCCCAATGATCATATTATATATTATAAACAAAATGAATTTGAAACAGAATGCCCAAAATGTCATATTAGTAGATATCGAACATATCAAGTAACAAAAAATGTGCCTTGCAAGGTTCTTCATTATATTCCCAATATTCCACGTTTGCAACGACTGCTCAGGTGCAAAAAATAGCACAATTTATGGATTACCATGCATGGAACATAAGTCAAGATGACATTCTTCAAATGCCTGCAGATGGTTCTGCATTTAGAGACATGGAGGAAAAATGGCCACACTTTAAAGAAGAACCTCGTACTGTTAGGAGTTCTTTGGTAGCAGATGGTGTCAGTCCATTTGCAAATATGAGACCTATTTACTTAGTGTGGCATATTTTTGTTATCAACAATAACATCCCTCCATGGATGTCAATAAAGAGGGAGCACATAATCTTGGCAATGATTGTTCCAGGTATGTGTTTACAACATTTTTTTAACGTAGTAGCATCTCATTTGTCGTATTTTGTTGCATAATGTCATATACTTTTTTTTTTCATTTACTCATATATATTATTTATATATCTAAAATGGTTGTAATAATTATGTAGTTTATATGTTCAAATTAATCAGGTAAGTACCAAGTTAAATATATGAATGTATATATCGAGCCTCTTATTGACGAGCTACTAAATCTATGGAATGGCATCATTATGTATAATGTCTCTAGACCAATATGACAAAGAAAATTTCAATTCCATGCAATGCTTGTATGGACAATTAATGATGCCCCATGGATAACCCATTTTTGTGGTATGTAATTATAACGTCCAATTTAATAATATTTAATTTTATGAAGTTAATATATTAATCATGCATGTTTTTTAAATAATCCATTCATTTTGTATAATTATAATTGACATAGTTAATCCATGTCTTGTAGGTCTTCAAACAAAGGGAAAATTTGCATGTCTAGTTTTGGTCCTATGATGATATATTGTCGTTCAAAAAGTTTAGGAAAGGAGGTGTTTGATGAGTATAGGCACTTACTATCTAAGAATCATAGGTATCGAACTACCAAAAAACATATTTTCAATGGGAAAGAAGAGACTGCATTAAAACCACAAAGAATGACACCGCACCTATGGAAGTTGCAATATAATAGAAATCGTGAAGGTACGTACAGATCAAATTGTCTATCTATAATCATATATGAAATGTTTTTTATTTTTTATTGTGCATTGTTTACTGTAATTGACATTGATTTCTGTAATTTATTTATAAGCTATGATTCATGATGGTCGTTGTGATCCTGAAGGCATTGATGGGATTCCACGAGGAATGAAAAGTTAGCCTGAACAAATCAGTAGGTTTCCCTACTACGAACACCTAAAAATTGCTCGTTTGTTTGATACAATGCATACCAGAAAGAATGTAGTTGAAACATTATGGTGAACATTGGATGGAAGGAGTGACAAAGAAAAAAATGTCAAAATTTGCATTGAAATTCAGGAAGTCAATCATGCAATGAAAGATATCATTAAATTAAATAGAAATGGAGACCAAATTAATATAATCTCACTTCGTATTTGTGATCCAAACTCCATTAGCAAATTCAAAGGGAAGTACCTAAAGGGGAAAGGTAGATTGAGGAAGGTGAAAGGCAATTATTAGCTAGTGGAGATTAATTATAATACATTTGACGGTTTCTTTTTATGTATATATCACACTTATTTCATTTTTAATATTCAATTTGCATCAATTAAAAGTGTATACCATGTTAAGTAATTATAAATTTGTGAATTGTAATTTTATTTTCATCATGTAGGTGGTTGAGAGTGGGATGCGCTTCATTTATACGTCACAAAAAATCTTGATTGGATGGAGGTATGGATTGAACGATGTAAACAATCTGGTCATGGAATATCATGGGAAGGTGTGGCTTCATTGGTTAAAGAAACTCATCACAATGGAGATACCAATCTTACACAAAGGTAAATTGATTTAGCATATGGTTTAAAAGACAAACATGAAAGCATAGTAATCATCCATACTATTTATTTATTTTCAATTATATTGATGTACAAGTTGATTTTTTTTCTTTGCATACATTCCAAGCATAAATATGTACGTAATAATCAATTGATGATGTAATGTTTATGTGTCTGGCATATTGCAGGTAAAACACCATAAGGCTATGTGGTGCAATGGTCATAAATTTCACATCAAAAAGTTGGATGAAACGAAGAAAACATATGATTGGGGGATAAATTCAGTATTTGAGGTGACCAATGTTTCCTCTAGAAGTGATAGACATCCATAACTCTCAAAAAAGCAATACTATGGGTATTTGGAAGATATTATTCAGTGTGACTTTAAATCCTTCAAATTAGTTCCATTCGTTGTCAAATGGTACAGGTTAAGATTGAATCAACATGATCCTGATAGAACTATTATTGAACATGCTAATGGATTTACCATGGTTAATACAAGGTTGTTTGAGCCAGGAACAAAGCCTTATGTTCTTCCAGGCCAATGTGAACATGTATTTTACTCGGAGGTTCCAGGTAGAGAGAGTTGGTCATTTGTTGTGATACATGATCCAAGGGGAAGGACGATAAAGTATAATGTAGAGGAAGATCAAGAGGGTCTTGAAGAAGAAGATGATGTAGAGGATCGACATAAGTTAGATGATCATATTCCAGAGGAATATTTCAAAGAATTAGTTGAATCAGATGATGTAGAAGACAATTTTCATGAAGATGATATCGATGATGACATGATTATCGAAACCGACATTGATGACGATGATGATATGGCCAATATTTACAATGTTGAATCTGGATTGGATGATAGATATGTGGACTTGGATGAAGAATATGAGGAATTGAAGTGTATGAGTTATGCCTTAATATATCTAACCTATATATATTGAATTAATATTGATAGAATTATTGACTTGTATTGGTATGCATAAATTATTTTTTTAAAAGTTTTTTGCCATTTTATAGTATGTTGGCATATGTTGTAAGAGACATTGTTTCTTAATTATGAAAAAAATCACAATCATTTATTTTATAGTACATATATTTTTTCGGGTTATGGGGAATTGAGAGTGACGTGAGGGGGGGGAGATGAGCTTCCACCTTCACGTGGTTGTCCCTGTTTAGTAGATAATATTAAACTATTCTCAAAACAAATAGAAGATTGGTAAGGTAATGCATAATTATTATGCTTATTTCACCTTTATTTTTATATGATATTTAATAATCCAAAAATAAGGCGTGCCTGCTCATGTACTTGACCCTGCATATTATAACTGTCATGTGAATGGGGACAACGTTGATTTTTTTTCAATTTGTGCTTTGTGTGGATTGAAATTTGGCATGGTTATAATAGACACATGCATTGATGATATGGGAGGGTTTCTAGACTCAAACATGACTCACTCAAACAATTCGACAATCAAACAACAAAACTATATAATAATTAATGTATTGAACGAGGCCAACGTTGAATGTTTTTCAATTTGTGCTTGTATGGACTGGAATTTGGCATGGTTAAACTAGACGCATGCATTGACAGCGTGGGAGGGTTTCCAGACTCAAACATGACTCACTCAAACAATTCGATAATCAAACAACAAACCTATATAATAATTAATGTACTGAACGGGGCCAACGTTGAAATTTTTTCAATTTGTGCTTGAATGGACTGAAATTTGGCATGGTTAGACAAGACACATGCATTGACAATGTGGGAGGGTTTACAGACTCAAACATGACTCACACAAACAATTATACAATCAAACAACAAACCTATAGAATAATTAATGTACTGAACGGGGCCAATGTTGAAATTTTTTCAATTTGTGCTTGTATGGACTGAAATTTGGCATGGTTAGACTAGGCGCATGCATTTACAGTATGGGTGGGTTTCCAGACTCAAACATGACTCACATAAACAATTAAACAATCAAACAACAAACCTATAGAATAATTAATGTACTGAACATGGCCAACATTGATTTTTTTTCAATTTGTGCTTGTATGGACTAAAGTTTGGCATTGTTAGAGTAGACGCATGCATTGACGTTATGGGATGGTTTCCATACTCAAACATGACTCACACAAACAATTCGAAAAAACCTATAGAATAATTAATGTACTGAATGGGGCCAACATTGAAAGTTTTTCAATTTGTGCTTGTATGGACTAAAATTTGGCATGGTTAGACTAGATGCATGCATTGACGGTGTGGGAGGGTTTCCAGACTCAAACTTGACTCACAAACAATTTGACAATCAAACACCAAACCTATAGATTCTTGGCATCAGAGGGAGTAGGTCGATCCTTCAAAACCTTGATTTCTCTTCATGTTAGGTTACAACTTGATGTATCAATGTTCCATTCGAAATCATACGGCAATCTTATAATTAGAATCCAATAGAATGAGGAAAATTATTATTAAACCCGTTACCCCTCACTTGATGACATGAAATTAAATAAAAAATGAGCTCTTCATTGATCTATTTTTCTTTTGCATGCTTATATTCACAGATATATGAAAAAGGTTATTTTTCATTACTAAATTCAAATTGTTATACTTTACCCAAATTTTATGAATTATTTCTACCAGCAATGTGCCCAACTAGATGCTAGGCCCCTTACTGTTTGTATTTGATGATATCACTTATCTATTGGTCAATATGATTACTTAGATATTGGTTATGTTTTGTAACCCTTCATCTAGACGTTAGAGATGTTATTTTTTAATAACACACATTAATGTCAGTCAAATGTTGGGAACGATTCAAATACTAGATGTACTATTGATGCATAATGCTCTTCTTCATTTAGGCCTTATCGATCCTAGTCATCTTTGCACTCTTCCTAATAGGGACACTCTATTGTAAGTCTAAGGCTTAGTTTATCCCTAGGGTCTAACTATGTGACCAAGACACATTTTTCATAGGACTTATATGTTATTAATCATCATATATAGCTTCCAGGGTGCCCTATTTAGATGATTGTATGGGAAGTTTGTGGGGGGGACTTAATTTTATTATGTTGTTGATTTTTTGTTCTCTTCATATCTTATTCTTATTTTTGATATTATAACTTAATTCAAGTTAATTTATACTTTATTTCTCTTCTTAATATTTAATTTCTCTTCATTTTATTTAATTTATCTGTGGGTATATTTTTTCTATAGTTTATTAATTTGATTTGGATATCCTAATAATAACTGAAGTATACTTTTCTAAATTTTAACACAATTTATAACAATAATTTCATACATATTTAAAAAAAAATAAGAAAGAAAAAAACTATAATATATTCAAATAGGATAAACATATTAGGTTTTTTAAAAATAAAGATGTCCTTGTTTTTAACATATTGTTCAAGTTACTAAGCCCCAAAACTCTTACAAATTTCTCACAATTTTTTTCCACCCATCTTTATCAAAAGAGAGATCCTAAACAATTTCATATTGAAATCCCTACTTACAGCTACAAATGCAACTAATATTTCAAAAACAAGGGCATTTCTATATCAAGCAATTTTGCACTATAATGAACTCAAAAAGTGAAGAGTAAACAACTTAGGTAAGGCCACATGATTCTAACAATAATAGTGCACATGATAATCATCCTCTGATTTTAATGGATATAAACTATAAAATCAAGTTAAGGGAGTGGGCAACAAAAAAATGTCAAGCATGTACTTGTTAATGGTGAGACTTTTTAAATTGATATCATAATTTTAAGGATACTTAAATTATTAATGTATTCCCCCTCAAAAGGCATATCAAGTGCATGGATGTCTTTCTATAAAAAATTATCATGCATTTGAAGTCGATTTCAAAAATATATTTAGCATTTGAATCCAACGTCCATATGATAATATTTAGCATGAATTCAATTGAACTTAGTCAATATTAATAGGTTTACTGTTATGAATCCATAATTGACTCATTTTCTCGAGGTTGAACCTTGATATGGATTCGAAATGTCGACAAATTAAAATGTCCTCTAATGCAGACTTTCCAAATAATACTTATTCTAATCAATTTCACCACATAAATCTCAAACCTGAATTCTCTAGGGTCTTCAATAACATGTTATATGAACGTCATAACCCACGTGGCCTTGTTGCTAGTAACCTTTAAGGATTTTCTGACCCCCTAATGATAACTTGTATGTTTTTTGTTAAGTCCTATGGTCCCATTACTAATAACCCATAAAGCAACTATTAGTGCCATGTCAATAATCCATATTTTCTTCCCATTAATAGCTCTAATGACCCCTATATTTCCTATGGTCCTAGTGTTAATAACCTTAAAACACTTTATGGTCCCTTTGTTAATAACTCATAAAATCCATATGATATCATTGTTAATAACTACTAAAATAACTATGGTTCTCGTGCTAATAATTCGTATGGTCCCCTAGATATCTTTTATGATCGCATTGGTAATAACCCCAAAAATATTTGAGGTGCTTTATTAATAACCCACATGGTCATCACCCTAATAACACATGACCGCAATTACCTTATGAACCCATTGACAACAACCTCAAAACCCATGTGATTCTTTTGCTAATAGTTATTAGGTGTTACTAGATGGATTTTGTAATGATTAGAAGTTACAAGTCAACAATTAGGTATTTAGGATCAAGGATTAGTGTTATAGCGGTTATGAACTTAGGTGTTAGGGGCTAAGATCTATATGGTATATGGATTTTATATTTTATTGGGTAGTGTTGTTATGGTTTATGAGTCATAGAAGTTATGCATATATTGGTTCAAGGATAAGTTGTATATATATGGTTACTATAAATAATGGTTACGAATTATGGTTAATGGTTATAAGGGTTAGGGCCAAAATGATTACATGATATAATCATGAGGTTTTAAACATGTTATACAACTTGACTAGAACTTTATACTCAAAATGAGAATTCTAGCCATAAAACTCAAATTTTTGCATAAAAAACACCAAAAAACAACCCTGAATCAAAAAATGGTGCTACCGATAACACCACTTTTTTTGGGTTAAAATTATAGACATGGACCAAAACAATTAGTATTGGTGTTTACAAAAACCTTAAAATTAAGCCTTGAATTGAAAACTGATGCTACGGTAGCACTTTTTTCAAAAAAAGATATTATTATATCATTTTATCATAATTTAAATTTTTTTTATTAAACCTCTTAGTAACACTATATAAAACCTGCACTCATATAAGCACAAATAAAATAAAATAATTTAGCTCACCACTCTTTCCACACAAAATAAAATAATTTATGATCATATTGATAATAAAATAAAAAACATTAAAAAAAGCTTCCAAAAACTATCTATTTTTTTTAAAAAAATTATAAAGAAGATAATAAAAAGTAAAAAAAAAAACTATTTTTTTTGAAAATTTAAAAGTAAAAAATAAAATTAAAAATATATATATTTTTTTTAAAAACATTTAGAAAAAATTTATAAAACAAATTTAAAAACAAATTTAAAAACGCAAAACAAATTTAAAACAATAAAACAAAACTTTTAAAAAATGCAATATAAAAAAACTTTTAAACAAAACTTTTTAAAAGCAAAATTAAAAATTAAAAAAAATATTATAAAAAAATATTTTTGAAAACATTTAGAAAAAATTTATAAAACAAATTTAAAAACGCAAAACAAATTTAAAACAATAAAACAAAACTTTAAAAAAATGCAATATAACAAAAATTAAAAATTTATTTAAAAAAACAAAAAAAACACCTAACTTTTTTATAAGAAATATTATCAAAAACAAAACTAACATAAAAAAACTCCCCGATTTATAAAAATTTATAACAAAAATAAATAAATTAAAACATTAAAATTTATAAAAAACTTATAATTTTTTTTAAATTTAAAACAAGTTTAAAAACATAAAAAAGTTATAAAACTTTTACACAATAAAATAAAACCAAAAAAATCAATTTAAAAAAAAACAAGAACAAAAACAAAAAAACTCACTCCCCACCCCCTCTCTCCTCCCCTCTCCGTCCGCGCCCACATTCTCCTCCTTCTCCCCTTCCCCTTCACCTTCCGTCCCCCACACCCTCTACCCTCCCCTGGCTCCGTCGTCTTCCTCCCTCTCCCCTCCCCCCCTCCCCTGGCTCCCCTCCCCCTCCATGGGCAGTCCTTTGCGCACACAAGGGAGCAGAGCGCCCTCCCTTGTGCGCCCAAAGGGCTGCCCTAGGAGGCGGCGTGATTCTGATAATGATGGTGATGATGAGGATAATGAAGATGATGATGATCATGATAATTATGATCATGATATGTATGATGATTATGATGGCTATCATGACAACGGCGATGGCCATGATGATGATGACACTTACAATGACGATTATGTTCTTGATGTTGATGACAATGATTATGATGATGATGATGACGATGTTCATTAGAGAAATTTTGAGGTAAAAATGGGCCTCAAAACAAAAGAAATGTACTATAAAAATAAACCAATAGGATTCAAGGAAGGGATAATTTTAAGGACCCATACTTATTTAAAAGTGTATAAACTTTGGAGAATCTTACAAATTCTTAAAATGTCAACTATAAAATATTTGGCGATATTTTTCTAAACTTATTTCAATTTCTAAGGATTTTATATAGTTTATATAATAATTTGGCGATTTTTTGAGCGAAAAAAGTTTACCCCATCAAAATTGGGCGAAACGAGACTTCAAAAAATGCAAATTTGGAAAAAAACATTGAAAAATAGCCCATGGGTTAAATTTCACCCCTAAAATTATCCTTGATTCGAGGTGATTATGTCAACCATGGGGGATGAATCACCATTTTTTGGGTAGAAATGTAAAAAGGTAAAAAGGTCAAAGTGAAAAAACTACTTCTTCAACTCGTGTTTTCAACTTATCTCCTTGTATATTAACTCAAATTTCAATCAGGAGTAGTCGTTGGATGAGGAATTCAATTCCGCATCCAAAGAGTACCCACTCAACATACTTTTGATGGACTTGCTGCCCCAAAGACAATAAATAGAATACAAAACATGTCCATCAAAAGTATGCCAAGTGGGTACTCGTTGGATGCGGAATTGAATTCCCCATCCAACGACTACTCCTGATCGAAATTTGAGTGAATATACAGGGAGATAAGTTGAAAACACTAGTTGAATAAGTAGTTTTTTATTTTTTCCTCCAAAATTTGATGAGGTATGCTAATATTATTTTATTATTTCCACTATTATTTTATAATTTTCCTTAGGAGGCTCATTTTAGACCTCAAAATTTAATTAATGGTTGTTTATGATTATTAATAGTGATGACATTGAAGTTGATGATGATGACGATGATGGTGACGACGATGACGATAGTGTTGTTTATGATGATGATGATGATTGATGACGACGATGACATTAATTATGATGCTTATGATGACAATGATGTTCTTGATGATGATGATGACAATGGTTATCATGATGATTATGATTAGGATGGTGGTGATGGTGATGATGATGATGATCATCAACACCAATATCATCAACATCATCATTAAATTTTTTAATTAATTTTTTTATTATCAAAATTAAAAAAAATAAAATCTTAATTTTAATTTTAAATTAAAATTTGTTTTTCAATATATATATATATATATAATTAGACACACAAACACACACACACACACACACACACACACACACACACATATAATAATAATAATAATAATAAAACACAAAAAATAGTAATAATAATAATAAATACACAAACGAACAAACCTCATCTTTCAACCTCCTGGGCCCCACGTTTCAATTTCACTAACAAAACCTCTCGCTTGTGTGGCCGCTCAATTCTAAGAAGAGCATCTGTGAGCAGGATCATCACACGCCCCTCCAGTTCCTAAGCAAAGCATCCCCTGAGCAGGCTCATCACGTGCTCATCCAATTCCTGAGTAGATCAACATCCCGTGAGAAGGTTCAACACACACAGAGAAACTCTGAGAGGATCCAATGCCTCCCAAATACGTGAGTACCAAGCCTATCCAATTTTATGGGTTTATTAATCTCCTTGTTCCAAATTGGTATGAGTGTGATTGTTGTGACTAAAATATCTGTTTTCATATATGTAGGGTAAATTCTTACTTTGAAATTATTAATATGTGGTGGCTCTAAAATAGTGATAGGATTAAATAGGGTGAAGAAAATTTTATTTAGGGAATTGAAAGCAAATATTAGAAGGAGAAAGTGCATTGTATCAGATCCCACAAGGAGAAATTGTGATTGTTCTTGGGCAAGGATCTTTACCTAGAAAAATTCATGCACTATATAGAGTTTGTTGTGGTTGGGAAATTCCATAGGAAATAGGATTAAGGGAGATAAGAGGCTTGTGCTAGGATATTTTCCATCCTTCCATACCTCAACAAAAGGTTGGTTAACCTTTATTTTCATATCAACATTTGATTGTGAAAAAAATCTTAAAAGTTCCCAACATTGGAGCAATTGCTTCCTGTTGTTAGAGCCTCAGAGTCTAAGTTTTAATCCCATGATAGAAATGGTTGCCACTCATCTAATTTTGATAAAATTGCCTAGTATTCTAGTTGAATTATGACATGAGTATGCTCTATAATTGATAGGAAACATGCTTTGGAGGTATATTTCTAATATGAATCTTAGGGTGGCTTATAGTCTAAGTTTCAATCCCATGATAGAAAGGGTTTCCACTCATCCAATTTTGGAAAAATTACCTAGAATTCCAGTGGAATTATGGCATGAGTATGCTCTAGAATTGATAGGAAACAATATTGGAAGGTATATTTCTAATATGAGTCTTAGGGGGGCTTATAGTCTAGGTTCATATGTAAAAATAATAAAGCCACATTTTTTATTAAATGTAAATGAGAACATGATGGGAACGTAATTTATGGAGTGAATTAATCAAAGTTGACATTGCCAACAAGAAACCTTTACACTCCACACCTCACATTTAAATTTATTGTGTCTTCATATGGTCATGGCATGATTAAAATTTTTCTTGCATTATCTTGAAGCTTAGACAACCTCATTGTAGCCATTTCTCAACCAACCCACAACTCTATGGCTACCATAGAATCACAATAATAGAGAGAATGGAGGATGGCCTTATCTCACAAGATTTAAATCGATGCCATGACCTCTATAGGTCATTTCAAAGGGTATACCATAGCTCACTGGAAAATTTTTTCTATCCTCTAAAATGGATTTTCACATTTCATTTTGCTTTCTAGTTTGGGAGATGTCATTAACTGAAGCTCTGCACGTAGTCTTAATTATTTCTACCTATGTTTGTGCTTTGAGAACTATCTTGCTTAGATGGGTTTCTCAAGGTAATAATTAATTATTCATATGATTGATTATGTCCAAGGAGTCCCCTATCACCGAATTCTATTTTATTCACATTTCTCATAAAACCATCATTTGTTGCAAAAGAGCATGGGATTCTCCTTGATTATTGGTGGTCTTTCCTAGGCTTCACGCAAATAATACTCCTTGTTTTCCTTCCTGGTCAATAATGATTCCCCTCCACTTGTTGCCCTTAAAAAATATATTATCTATAGAAAAATAGTAACGATATTATATTTTGGCTAATTTATACATATACAAATACAAATACCATTTTCTTTGTATATATTAAAGAGAGATATGAGATTTACACATAAGTTGATCATTACTATATAAAGAGATAAATACATTCTTACGTCATATATTATTACTTTGCGAGGCACTTCCATAGTCCAATATGGGTAATGTTGAAGCCACTGTATGTCAGCTTGAAATATTTTTGTATTACTTATGGAAAAATAGTAATAATTATATGTATTAGTTTAAATACATTACAATTAGAAATTAAAGTATGTTTGGATATATCAAAGAGAGATACGGGTTTGCACATAATCTAAGCATTCTTATAAAAATAGAAAAAAATACCATATTTATACAAATAAAAATATTACTATATAAAGAGAGATTTTGTGTGTGTATAAGCTTTATATATCCATATTGATACAATGTGAATATAAACATAAGTTAACAATAATCAAAATTGTATATATTTATATCCATGTCTTCATAAGTTTCGAGTTCTATCCTTTCAACTTCTCCCCTTTCACTTCGAGAAGAAGCTACGGCACGGGAAAAGGCCCCACATAGACGTCCTACAGGACATCCCTACAGAGCCAACCTACATAGCTGACTCTCCTCCTTTATTAGTAAGTAAGTATTTTAATTACTCCCTGGCCTAACTACTCTAAGTAAGTCATAAGTAAGTAATAACCTAGTTCTCTAAGTAATATACTAAAGTAAGAGAAAGAAGATCTAAGTTGGGTGTGATTGCAAGATCCATTTTAAATAATAATAAAAAATTGCATCTTAAGGTATTTGGTTCCTGTAGATGTTTTATAGATTAGGGGTTAAAAAGGATTTAGGTTGGTTATGTACATTACATCTCCTCTTCTTTAAATGATGCTTTGTCCTCAAAGCATGGTTAGGAGCTATGCTTTCATTCATGCTTTGTGTTCTCTATGTACACATTGAATGGTCATTTCATGAAACTACGCATTTGGTTCTTTGATTTGATCTACAAGTGGCCCCAAGAGTACACTTTGGAGTCTCAATGTGCCCTTGATGCTCTCTATGACCATATTTGGGTCTCCACATACTTGAAGCTTCCTCACTTACTTCTCTACAGTTAGTCTTAATGGGAGTTTTAGCACATGGAGTTAGACATAGTTATATTATCCATTCCTATGTTCTCCTTAAAAATAAGTTGTGATTGATAGAGATAAATATAATATCTTGAGATCCATTAGGCCTAAGATTCCCTTGACTATCCCTATTGGAGAAACTCCAATATTTTGGTTGACTTTTCTCTAGATACCTATACAGAGTATTATGTAATAGTTTGATTCTATATAGACATGAGCACCATGCATGAGATAGGGAACAAACTCACATACTTTATATCTTATGCACAACTTTAGGTTGCTTTACCAAACAAGTTCCTTACTAAGAAATATCAACCACACCAAAAAAATGCCATATCTTCTCTCTTCCTCTTCTTCCTTGCATGTTTGTACTATATAAAGATGTGAACATATGGGATGTGGATTGTTAAGCATTTTTGTATTTCCTTGCATTTTATTATCATTAATACTTTGACCTTTAAATGTAATCATATTATAGTTATATTGTAGTAGGTTGTGAAATTATTGTGCCAATATTGCATGTTGAGTTAATTTATATATATCTAATTGCTTAGTAGATGTTTTGTCATAATCTAAAGTGTGTAAATGACATGTTCAATTTTTTTTGTTGTGGAAGCACTTAATTATACACTAAGTGTATAACGCCAATTTCATTAAACGTGGACTTATTCTAATCCAAGTCACTTTGAAGACGGATCAAAAACCACCTTTCTAAACTCCAAAATCAAGCAAAATCCGCTTCCAAAACTGTCAAATCCAGGTTCCAAAAGTGCCAAAACCGGTTCCAAAAGTGCCAAAACCAGTTCCGAAAGTGCCAAAACCGATTCCAAAATTGCCAAATCCGATTCCGAAAGTGCCAAATCAAGGTTCCAAAAGTGACAAAACCGATTCCAAAAGTGCCAAAACCGGTTCCAAAAGTGCCAAACCCGATTCCAAAATTGCCAAATCCGATTCCGAAAGTGCCAAATCAAGGTTCCAAAAGTGCCAAAACTGGTTCCAAAAGTGCCAAAACCGGTTCTGAAAGTGCCAAAACCGATTCCAAAATTGCCAAATCCGATTCCGAAAGTTCCAAATCAAGGTTCCGAAAGTGACAAAACCGGTTCCTAAAGAGCCAAAACTGGTTCCAAAAGTGCCAAATCCGGTTCCGAAAGTGACCAAACCGGTTCCGAAACTGCCAAATCCGTTTCCAAAAGTGCCAAATCCAGGTTCCAAAACCATGCTTTTTCTTTTGATATTGGTGTCTGTATAATATGATGGTCATTAACCAACACCCAATTTTTGAATGAGGTTCGAGATAAATGAATGAAGGGGTGATTGACCCTTCTTCTGCCCACTATTATTTTCATAATAGTTCTCGATTGCAAGAAGGGTGGTTCGATCCTTCTTGTGTTCACCATTCTGGATACAGGTGAATTGTCAGATATTGGTGTTCACAATTATCTACTGAAAGAAGGGGTGGATGATTCTTCTTGTCAGGAGTTGGAATTCGGGATAAATATTGTTTACATGTTATAACATAGGCAATGTCCTCCCTACCATATACTGCGGAAGTCAGTAGTGGGGAAATGTTGTCCCAAACTTCGTAGATTAAATGTTTTTCATTTCTCGTTTAAATGAAGGGTCGACCGACCCTTCTTGTGCTTAGTATGTTTGCAATCTTCACCATTCAGGATATACATGAATTGACAACCTATACTTCGTAGGTTGAATATTTTCACAATTCCCTCATAAATGAAGGGGCGGCCGACCCTTCTTCTCCCCAATATTATTTTCATACTAGTTCTAGACTTCCAGAAAGGTCGGTTGACCCTTCTTATGTTCACCAGTCTGGATATAGGTGAATTGCTGGATATTCGTGTTCACAATTATCTACTAAATGAAGGGTCGACCGATCCTTCTTGTGATTTGTATTTTTCTAGTCTCGACCATTCTAGTTATACATGAATTGATCTATATTTTGGTAGGCAAAAATATCACACGTGTGAGCCTCAAAGAGAGAAGTGATGACATGGAATGTATGATGACATGGTATGTGTGATGAGGCTGGAAATACAAATGAAGCTATTCGGGTTCTATCATTAAGTCAGTGTCTCAATCTGACATCATTCTGGACAAGTATGACAAGTTTGTGAAACTTTGGAAATTGACAAAGTATGGAAAAAGTAGAAAAAAAATGCTCCGAGAGAATGCTCACCATAATACACAGTTTGAGAAAAATGCACGCACCATCATATCATGCTATAGCTTGTTGAAGTGGCTATCTAGTCCTGGTCTCAGTTTTCCTTAATCATTTATGAGGAGAAAGTTATAAGTCTGCCAAAATAGGGTTTCAGGATCAACCTTGGTCAAATTCTTGGAAATGACCAACTGTTGGAAAACTGGTTCAGGTGGCCTTGGGAAAATTGCCGCCATACCTCATGGGAGAATGATAAAAGGGCGGTTAGATCAACAGATATTCGATAAAGGGCGGTTAGATCGACGGTCCATAATCTTTCTGCACCGCCAACATGCCCGACGTAATGGAGGTCTAAGCGGTTGCGAAATACCATACCACTGTACGCGTGTCTTCTCCACACCATTCTGCAATCAGAGAAAGCGGTAAGGAAAACCACCATCCTGTCTCTCTAAACCACCTTCGGTGGTGTATAAAAGAGAAGGGCATGTCAAAAATTGACTTTTGTGTTGCGAACGACGGAAGATTGGAACATGTCTGTGCTGCTCGAAAGCGACATAGCATAGTTTATTCAACCTGTCCGTGCCAGGTAGGTCCTCTTAACTCATGAAACTAACTAGAATTGTTTACATAATGGAAGGAAGTAGTGAAACCGTCTATAAGAACATTGAAATTATGAGGATAGGAGAAACCCTAGTGGACAGAGATAATGACATCCGTGACCCCATAATGGTTAAATTCTCAGTTTCAGAAATCAAAAGAAAGTTGGAGGGTTTATATAAACAAAATTTGGATGTGCACAATGTTTATAAGTCTTGTTTTATTCATTTCTTTCCAGAACAACCTTCAGGGTTTCCGGAATTCGTTTCGTGGTGTGCAGTAAATTATTCTTAGAGTCAAAGAGTCATTATGAATTCATCACGAAAGAAAATTCTCTGCCGTGTAAATGCGTCTACCGTTAGGAAAGCTCTAGTAGTACCCATGTTTTCCTCCCACCACCAAGAAGATTTTGCTGAAGAAGCCCTAGTTAGCCAATACAGAGAGTCATCCCTTGAGACCAAACAAACCTTCATGACCAGTGGTCTGAAACCTATCCTTGCCATTGATAACACCCCCTATCCACTTGACATTAATTGCTTTGATGAAAATTCATAGTTAGTTTTGTCACTCATTTCATAGCTTTTAGGGTTTGATGATGATTCCATGGTCACAAAGGTCCAATTGAGTTTGATTTTTAGATTAAGTGTTGCTAAACCAGAAATGGATTACAGTTAAGTACCCTACCTTAAATTTGATGAATTCTTGGCTCGGAACATCCACTCTTAGTTAGTGAATTTCCACACTTTGAGACATTTCAGGTTCTAGACACACCTGATGAAAATGCTCCTGTTTAGTAGTCGAAAAGATTTACATTTCCCACAATCTGTGTTTTAAAAAACAGTGGAAGACAATATGTTTAATTTTATGATTTCTGTTTTATCAGAAGTATACAGATTGATGTTTGGAGAAAATTTGCCTAGAGTATTATCAGATATGAAGACCTTGATGCAATTAAACCCAAAAAAATCAATTGGAAACTGGTTTTTAGGGAAGCAAGATATAGTAATCAAACTTTATGGATTTGTTAGGGAGCCCTATATTCTACCCGCCTTTTTGACTCCGAGAGTTTTTGCTTTGGATTTTATCAGACAAAAATTGACAGTTGAAAATGACCATTTTCTACATTTCAAGAAAGCTACAGATATAAAGTTCCCTTTAAAAATTGGTCATTTTATCATCAAGAACAAGAATGCTCTTCCTTTTGTGCAAAAACATTTAGAAGCACTGAGTTTTAGGAAAGTGACATCTATTAATTATGATCCTTGTCATGTTATTTCTAACAGAAGGAAAGAGAACAAAAATAAAGCCTTTGATCACCAAGAGGTTGAAGGATTGGCGAAGATGGCAAATTTACTACAATGTGAATCATACACACAAGTTTTGGGAAGTTCACACGCTAATCCTTCTACCTTGGATAAAGTTTCAGCTGAGTTGGTACTTGAGATGGTACCTACCCCAGGAAAGGTTGAAGCAACTAGTAAAAGAAGTATTTATGAATGTACTGATATGTAGGTTGAGGAAGAAAGAGAAGCCAAAATATTAAAATCAAGCTAGCAAGATGAAGTAGTTGTATCTAACAAAGAAAAGGGAATGAAAAATGAAAAATACCAGGGGCCAGGAATTCAAGTACAGGAATACGAATTTGACAAGGCAAGAGCTGCAAGTGATTCTAGCAAATTTCATCCAAGAGATGAAATATGTGTAAAATATGGAAAAGACAGACAAACAACAACAAAAGCAATGCATAAGTTGTTTCCAGAAGTCAGGAATGTTGTTGATTCAGAAATTACTCTGATGACTAGCATAGATCCAGACAAAAATAATTTGAATTTGGTCGTATCGTCTGATGATAAGGTCACATAAATGAAATTGAATTTTCAGAAGATAACAGTCCCTGATAAAATTCAGCTACATAGACATATTGGAGAGGTGATTTATGCTGATATGATGAAAGCTACTTTAACAGTGAAAAAACTACAAAAAACAGTGAAGAGGTTGCAAATCCAGTTGAGGTAAGAGAAAACAGAGAACAAAGCTCATCAGCTGCAAATAAAAAGATTACAAGATGACTTGGTGAAGAGCAATGATGAACCAAATAGAGGGGAGGCAATTAAAAAGTTTTTAGCTGAGAAAGAAAAGAATATCCAATTACTTCAGCAAAAGGTTAGAATTCCAGCAACTCGGATAATTCAAGCCTCTGAATTAACTGTGTTAGAACAAGAAAAATAAAATTTATCTTGAGAATTGGATGACTGTCTTGCTAAATTGCTCAAGTTTGAGGAAAAAGAGGAATGTTGGGAGAAAGATAGATCGAGTCTTAAGACTGAAATTGAAGATCTAAAGGCCAAATTGGCAAATACAGCACAAAAGAAACAAGGAACAGATCAAGGAAACAAAGAAGCAAGCACAGATGATATAGTTCAAGCTATGTCCCAAGTTAGCTTGAAAGAGGTGGAGACCAGAGAAATAAAAGAAGAAAAACAAAGAATAGAAGAGGAAAATCAGAAAAAGGGAAATGAAATAAAAGAGTTGACAAAAAACAATAAAGATTTGGTAGGCAGAAATCAGAGGATGATAGGCCAAGTGACAGGACAACTATCATTGCAAGGTGCAAAGCGTTTGATTTGGGATTCAATCATCGATGAGGCTGCAAAATTGAGGCCTTATTTAGATTTTATGAAGACAAAGGAAGCCATAGCAAATGATAGCTTACAAAGCTGTAAAGAAATGAGAGAAGTTTTAGATAATACCAAAAGATACAACCCAGGGTACCATAAGTTTCTTAAGTACTCTGACAGAAGGTGATCTGAAAGCAATGGCTATCGAAAACAGGGTAATAGTCATAGCTTGGGCTAGGAGAGTCCTTGGAAAACATTCTCAAATTGAGAATGTTCAGGCTAGTGCAGAACAAATGAAGGAATAGGTTGAAGCATTCAAAAAGGGATTTGAAAAAGTAATACAAAAGGGAATGCCTTCTTTTTGGGATGAAAATAATGAGTTAATTTCCCAAGACAATTATAAGGATTTACTATATAACATCGGGAGGAACCATGAGCAATTTCAAGGTTTGACTCATGTTCTAACAGGGAAAATTATACTGAAGAAACTCTCCCTTGACTTTGAAATTCTAAACTTGTTGGCCATGATAGCTGAAAAGATTCCTCCAACTTCCATTGCAGAGCACATAGAGATGAAAGTTCTGGTCGAGGAGATGACTAGTTATGAGGTACCTTCTACAGCGCAATGGAAGACAGTGGAGAGATATGGGAAAATGAAGTACACCTTGCACACTTGAAGACTACTGTTCGAGAAAGAAGCCCTGTTAGTAGCTACAGCCAATAGAAAGACATCAAATGTTATATTTTGAGAAATTTTGGAAATTGTATAAATTTTGACCGAAATGGAATGTAATAGTTAGTTTATAATTTTCTATTTTTAGTTATGAAGCAGTTAGGGTTTTACCTTGAGAGGTTTTACAATGTATAAAAGACAATTTTTGGCAATGTAGTAAGTGTTGGAACCCGTGAAGACATATTCGTTTTGTATTGAGCCCTTCAATTTTGAAAAAAGATGGTCAAGCAAAGTTGATGCATATTTTCAAGACTAAAGATTCTGGTGTTATTTTATTCAAAGGATTAGATGTTTTTTTTAGCAATGTAGTAAGGGTTGGAAATCGTCAAGATATACTCGTTTTGTATTGAGCCCTTCAATTCTGAAATAATATTCCTGAACATAGTTGATGCATATTTTCAAGAGTAAAGATTCCTGTGTTATTTTATTCAAAGGATTAAAAAGAATGTGACTGTCCTGTCAATGATGACCTAATTAACAAATTATATTATGACGATAATGACTGTGCTGTGATTGCCGAATGTGAAACAATATGAATCAAGGAAAGAACTAGACTGGTGCATAAACTGCATATAAATCATATGAATGATAAATCAAACACACAGATTTATATGTTTTATGATTTAACAATACAAACAGAGTTATTAGATGTATGTATGAAAAACCAAAGTGAATCAAGGAAATTTGATTCATATAACAAAAGAAAAGAAAATAGAAACTAACTGAAATTCTTGAAAGATTGTAAAACATTACAAGTCTCCAAGTACAGAATGTCTCTAGTTCTCTCCTTCGATGGTCCTCCCCATTCATGCAATTTGCCCAGTATTATTTCGATACTAGTTCTCGACTGCAGGAAGGGTCGTCTGATCCTTCTTGTGATCACCATTATGGATACAGGTGAATTGCTGAATGTGTTCTCAATTATCTACTAAACAAAGGGTCGGCCGACCCTTCTTGTGCTTAGGATTTTTCCATTATTGACCATTCTGGTTATACATGAAATGATGGCCTAGCCATATTTTTCCATGATTGACCATTATGGTTTTCAGTTGTAAATGTTTTCCAATAATCGGGGATTTGATGCCCACAACCCGAAACCGGCAATTGCAGATTGCGGGAAGAGTATTGTAAATGTTTGCGTTATTCATTTCCGCAACCCGCAATGTGGATTGCAGGAACTAGTTGAATAATGGATTTGTGACATGCGTTTCCGTAACCCACAACCCACAATGCAGATTGCGGAAACTTTGGTTCGTTTTCGTTTTCATTTGAAGTTGAATTTCATTAACCAACACCCCATTTTTGAATGAGGCTCGAGATAAATGAATGAAGGGGCGGTCGAGCCTTCTTCTGCCCAATATTATTTTCATAATATTTCTACACTGCAGGAAGGGTGGTTCGATCCTTCTTGTGTTCACCATTGTGGATACAGGTGAATTGTCATTTATTGGTGTTCACAGTTATCTATTAAGAGAAGGGGCGGCCGATCCATCTTGTCAGCAGTCGGAAGTCGAGATAAATAATATTAACATGTTATAACATAGGAAATTTCCCGATCCCTACCATATTCTACGGAAGTTGCAATGGGAAATTGTTGTCCCAATCTTCGTAGATTAAAAAACTTTCATTTCTCTTTTAAATGCAGGGTCGACTAACCCTTCTCGTGCTTAGTAGTTTTGCAGTCTTCACCATTCATTATATACATGAATTGATAGCCTATACTTCGTAGGATGAATATTTTCACAATTACCTCATAGATGAAGGGGCATCCGACCCTTCTTTTGCCCAATATTATTTTCATACTAGTTCTAGACTGCTAGAAGGGTCTTCCGATCCTTCTTGTGTTCACCAGTCTGGATACAGGTGAATTGCTGGATATTGGTGTTCACAATTATCTACTAAACAAAGGGTCGATTGACCCTTCTTATGATTTATATATTTCCATTCTTGACCATTCTGGTTATACATGAATTGATCTCTATTTTGGCAGGCCAAAATATCACACGTGTGAGCCTCAAAGAGAGAACTGAAACCAAAGGAAGTGATGACATGGAATGTGTGAGTGTTGCTATCTAACATCATTCTGGAAAAGTATGACAAGTTTGTGAAACTTTGGAAATTGACAAAGTATGGAAAAAGTAGTCAAAACTGCTCTGAGACAATGCCCGCCATAATTCATGGTTTGAGAAAAATACACTCACCATCATATCATGCTATAGCTTGTTGAAGTGGCTATATAGTTATAAATGATTGTGGATGCGGGAACTATTTGAATAATGGATTTGCGACATGCGTTTCCGCAAACCACAATGCGGATTGCAGGAACGTTGTATATATTTCCAAAAACTTAAACCCCTGCAACTCATCTTCCGCATTCCACATATTAGATCTCAGCCGTCGATTTATCTTAATCTTATGGCCTAATTTTACGCGACAGAATTAATAAATATGTTGATTTTGTTTCTGTTTTCTTTTATTATTTTTCATCTTCGAAAATTACCTGCTGTGTGGATTTTACTGCAAGTTTTTACCAGGAGTCATTTTCGCCATTTTTTCCAGCTTAAATGAAGGGTTGGCCAACCCTTCTTGTGCTTAGTATTTTTTCAGTCTTCTCCATTCAGGATATACATGAATTGACAGCCTATACTTCGTAGGTTGAATATTTGCACAATTCCCTCATAAATGAAGGGGCGACCGACCCTTATTCTGCCCACTATTATTTTCATACTAGTTCTAGGCTGCCAGAAGCTTGACGTAGATCGACGGTTACAGAAGCTTGACGGAGATCGACGGTTACCGAAGCTTGACGGAGATCTACGGTTACAGAAGCTTGACATAGATCGATGGCCACAAGCGCTGTTTGCAAAAGTAAGACATGACGGTTTAAGTGTGGGTGGAGTGTTGCTAGCCCGCGAGCAAGTTGGAAATTAGATCAACGGGCGGAAGAACAGATCTACAGACGACAGGTACTTCGATGATTTGAGATGCGTGGGGAAATAAATTTTTTAGATTTGCGAAGTTTTGGTAGAAGCCACATGTTTCGACGGTGTAGATTTGGCAGGGAAAGGCATCAGAAGTGGAGTTTTAGTTCGCAGATTGAACATGCACGGAGTATCGACACGTTCCAAATTCGCGAACCTCAGTAAAGGAAGAACCTTTGGATAGTAAGGATGCGGACAGGGGCCAAATCGATAGTTGATAATAACTACGTAGATCTAAGGTGCGAGGAAGGCGACGTTTGAGAGATTGAAGACTATGGAATGCCGTGGGGCTAAGCATGGAAGAAGATCAACAGTACCATATCGATCATGCAAGATGGACGGCTCAGAGAAATTCCTTTATCACTAGAGGTGCAAGAATGATAATATTAAAAATGGAATGCACGAGGATCTGAGTACTGTATGATTCGGTTTCCCCCTTTCCCCCTTGGTCAAGGTCAAGGGGGGCAAGTTAATTTAGATAGACTCAAATAGACTCTAGCACATTGTTGACTGCACATTCTATCTGGGACCAAGTCCAACAAAATTGATGCAATAACTTAACAACTAGCTCAAAGAAAACTTCAAAGGATTAGGTAAGAGAGCTACAATGGAAAGTCACATGACACATATGGAACAAAGTTATAATCATTTTGAATCTTTGATATATAAGCAAATCTAGGGGTTTAAGCTTGCTCCAATGCATGCAAGAAAAATTCCCACTTCCAAAGGTATATTCTTTATCCATGAGATCAAATGAGCTAAGAATTAAAATTGGATGAAAGTATATGCAGGCCACTTGATAATTTGAAAAGATTTATGGTATTAAAAATGGAATTTACATGCATTGAATAGATGACAACCTTAATTTACCTGTTGTGTGGATTTTAATGCGAGTTTTAACCAGGGGTCATTTTTGCCATTTTTTCCAGCTTAAATGAAGGGTCGGCCGACCCTTCTTGTGATTAGTATTTTTGCAGTCTTCACCATTCAGGATTTACATGAATTGATAGCCTATACTTTGTAGGTTGAATATTTGCACAATTCCATCATGAATGAAGGGGCGGCTGACCCTTCTTCTTCCCACTATTATTTTCATACCAATTCTAGACTACTAGAAGGGTCGTTCAATCCTTCTTATGTTCACTAGTATGGATACAGTTGAATTGCTGGATTCATGTGTGATTCCTAGTTGGGGCTCGAATCTCGTCATTATCCAGATATAGATGAATTGATAGAAGTTTGGGACAAGTGGGGAGATTTCCTCACTAAATAGAATATTTTGATTTTGTAAAATCCCTATTTAAGGGGAATTTATCCTTTGTATTATTTTTGTAATTTATTATTTAAGGGGTAGATCTCTCTTAGGCAAGGGATGATCATTTTTGGGGTGGAAATCGATAGAAGAAGACTAGAGATGCTCTGTTTTATGCTGAGCTTGTAATTTCTTACATACTTTCATTAATACAGTAAATTTATTCTCTTGCATCATCTTTTTTTCATTGATCAAATTTCTTTGGTAAATATTGATTTCTACTTCAGGTTATTATGTATGTTGTTTAATCCTTTGAAAATATTATTTCATGCAGAGATTGTTAATCTAGATTTTTGCTTATGTTAGATCTGTGTATGCATTATGTTTTAATTGAATTTATTCAACTAAAATATTAATCGATTTCTGCAATTGACATATTGGTTACATGTTAATCTTGAATGAGCTTAAACACTTAATATTGCATTCAGTTAATTTTAATTGATTGATTGTAACTTAAGCAAATAAGGAATTGATCTTCTTCACATTTCTGTTAAGTGGATGAATGTACTTCTTTATTTTCACCTCTAAAGTTAATCTGCATATAAACAAGACACCTTTTAGAGTAGGTCTAACTTAGTTTAAATTTTCCTTCCTAGGTAGATTTGTTTCAGACTAAACACACGTTGTTTTCCTTCATTGGAAGACAGATCCTTTTAGGATCAAAACCACAAGGTCCAGCGGAGGCCTTTGTATCCATGGGAGATCACCATTTGAAACAACTCGAGTATAGGGTAATACTTGCGCAGGATTATCTGAAGCCTCTGGCTGGATTTTCTCCCTCTGTTGAGAGCTTTGGAACCCATTCCAGCACATGCACACTCGAAGCCTCAACAAATGGCGCTAGAAGGAGGGCCTGAAGTAAAATATGCCTAAACAAAATATTCATAAACCTCCTCCAGCAAGAACATCATCGGTTGTCACTCGTAGCCAGTCATGGGAATCTACCTCTAAAAATCAAATAGTCCCACAACCAACTGTAATTCCTGGTACACCTGCACCTCAGCAGGAAAATAGAAGGGATATCCTTATCATATCACCTACTAGAGGACCCCTTTCACTTGAACAAATACTGAAAATTTCTAATGATAATGTTGCTAGAGTACAACAAAGAATTATTAACCTACAAAGTAGAGGACTAGCAGCAATTCAACAGAACACCATTTCACAGACTGATAACCAAGAAAACCATGTCACAACCTCATTGACGGATGGATGCCTCCTGTATGTTCTTAGAATAATAGGCATACGCCTAGTTAAGGAGCTGTTAATTAGATGCTTAATAACAGAATGATAGGCATAAGCCTAGTTAAGGAGCTGTTAATAGGGATATATTCTTAGAATGATAGGTATAAGCCTAGTTAAGGAGTTGTTAATAGCTTAGAAAATTAAGTTAATATGATGATAATGACTATTATGTAATTGCAAAATGTAAAACAATATGAATCAAGTAAAGAAATTTACTGATGCATAACCTGCATATAAATCATATGAATGATAAATCAAGCACACAGATTTATATGTTTTATGATTTAACAATACAATTTAAACAGAGGTACTAGATGTATGTATGAAAAACCAAAATGAATCAAGGAAACTTTATATACAACAAAAGAAAGGAAAAGAGAAACTAACTGAAATTCTTTTAAGATTGTAAAACATTACAATTCTCCAAGTATAGAGTTTCTCCAGTTCTCTCCTTTGATGGTTCCCCCATTCATCTGATTTTCCAAGGGCAGATTGACACTTGCCCTTTTGGAAGGCTACTTTTTATAGATCCAATACTTAATCTTGAAATTTTAAAACAGATTTTAGCAATTTCAAACTCTAATTTTGCATTTTCGGAAACCAAACTCGACACTTTACAAGAATTATAATCACAGTGAAATTGAACATAGTAGTAAAAACAAATATTCAAGTGTATTATTTAACAAAATACTTTCATTTTCATTTTATTCACAATTGGACTCACATCTCTCACACCATTCAGCTGCAGCAAGCAAGGCCATAATCGATCTAAGAAGAATGTGTCATTGACATCTTCGCAAGTATAAGTTTTTGTTATAATACAGTTCCCTTCCTCTTTAGAAACATGTTTTTCTACCGAGTCATTGACAATAACTGTATTTTTTCGATCCCAACCATGGATCAAAGTGTCCCAAACTTTACTTAAAGGCTTGCAGAATACATTAGGATTTCCATCACCCTGAAAACCCTCTTTGGCTACGGAAGAACAATCTTCCTGTGTTAAAATTAATCTAAATTGTTCCCTTTTCAATCCTGTTCTTTGTAATAATCTAGGCAAAAATTCGTCAACATTTTTTTGTTGAGTAGATGTCCATACCCTAACCTCAAAAATAGTAAAGCATTTTTCAAAAAATTGCCTTAAGCATGGCCATATAAAATAATACTTTGTTGATGTTTCGATGTCTGGTGGTCATTGCAATCTGGGTTTTTGTTTTCTATGTAATGCGTGTAACAAAACACCATTGAAATAAAAAATTATCAATGGTTTACTAGAAACAAATCTTCTAGTACTATCTGCAAACAAAACACACACACACACAGCCTAGTCAAAAAAATATTATGGTTCAATGTTTCTAAGTATATTGCTTTCATGTTCAACAATTTTTGAAACACATTACCAGATACATGGTACGATGTCCATAAATAATATGAGAATTGTGCAATAAAACTTACATCAATTAAATGTAGGAGTTGCAAAAAATATACAAATCACTAAATGAATTTTTTTTGTATAATATGACAGTCATTTGAAATTAAATGTGTTTAACCAAAGCCCCATTTTTGAACGAGGCCTGAGATAATTCAACAGAGAACACAACATTGTTTTTATAGTTATATCTCTCTCTTGTGAACCGTCAAATTTCCAACTAGTTGGCATTTTCAAGCAATTTTCCTTGCAATTGTCTACTGATTGATATTGCCCTTCATCTATAAACAACATGTCTGTTTGTTTATATATATCTCCATATTGGATAAGTACATCCTTGAACAACTTTTTGTATATGTTCTATACTCTACCAACATTATAGTATGCAGACATTGAGTGATTATAAATAGTACTAAGTTTACATTGCTCTCGACCCCAAATAAATACAAAATCTTCATTTTTCAACCATTCAAATATAGCAAGGAAATTTTTAATTTCATGTTGTCGAGCAAGGAAAGCCACAGAGCAATGTCGAAATGCTCTCTAGCAACATTGATAATTTCGGGGCTGAACATGCGTGTATAATAACGATAGCAATTATGGAAAAAAATGAGGTTGTTCGGAAGAATCTTCAATGTTGGATAACATACGAACTCCAAAGAGCAATCCCTCTACTCCCAGGACCAATAGTTTCTTTTGCGGTGATATCCTGACTGCATACAAGAGTAGTGACTATATATATAACAACAACAACAACACTTTGTTCATGAAGTTAATGATCACAACCATGCAACTGTACATGAAGATGTTGATTTCCAAAGAATAATACAAAAATCACCCAAAATTTCACAGTTTCAATTTATTTAATAAAAGCATCACATTGAACTAATAATATGTTACATTTAGACAAAAATAGCAACATCTCCAGAAAAAACAGAAAACACATTGAATGATTTAAAATAGGCAATGATAGATTACATCTAGAAATAGGAAATGATAGGTTACATTTGATGGCTGTCACTCAACCAGGATTCAACTAGGAGTTGGCATTGAAGGTTCTGATATCAGCTGATCCATGCATTTTACTAAAATGCTTTCAAAGTCCATGTACCAATTCACTATTTGTCCTAAGGGATGATTCAATAAAGGGCTTACTCAAAATATAGTTTTGAAATGGAAGTGCTTTCTCACCATCACCCTCCAAAACAATCATTGATGTATTAATTTCCAAAGTTTTCATTGGGAAATCCGTCCACACACTCTCCATATTTTTTTGTGTATTTCCTTCTTGATCGTAGGTACATCTCTCTCGAAACCAAATAAATAATTTTTTTTGCTCATATGATTTATCTTTACTGCATGCCGTCAAAACTTTTGTAAACAGTGGCTTCCCTCATTGACACTACATTTAGATGACCAAATCCCAACATTGAATTTGGAAAAAAATAAATCCAAAAATACAATGGCATTTGATCGTGACTCATATGAAGTTCTTCTATGTTTAAATTCAAATTCGCCATGAGTAATCTCTTCCCCCTCTTTTACTCTTTCCCCTCCAACAATATTTTTTTTATTTCCTTTTTTTTCTCTTTTGGAGTCATTTTCTGTGGCTTTCTTGCGAAATAGAAAACCTTCCATTTCTAATATCAATAACATTTTTGTATGGGGAGCTACACAAAAATATTGCTTGTCATTATATACTTTGAAATAAATTTGTTTTATCAATTTAAGTAGAAAATATTCTTTGTCTTTTACCTGTCAATGGTAGGCCAACATTTGATTGGTGAGTAACATCGCTGGAGACACCGCATTTGTTGCAATATTGTCCAAGCTCTCGCCTTGTTCATTATTGTCCAAGCCCTCGCTTGGTCCGTTATTCTCCAATATGATTTGCTCGCCAATATCCAGGGGCATCGTCGATGCCAGCTCTGGTTGTGGATGATACACATGTTGACCTAGAAATTTGTAGGTATACATTTTATCTAATGTTTTGCAAGTATTCAAGGCCACTATCCCCTTTCATAATTTAGTTAATTTAACCATGATATTTGAAAAATAATTTTTTACCTTCTTGTCCTATTTGTGCTCCTGTTTGGTATTTCTTAGTGGATTCTCTATCACATTCACTTTCGTCATCGGATAGTACAATTTGATTGGATGATACATGGGTGTGCTCTTTATTTGAAGCTGTAGTAGAATAGGAATTTGAAGAAGTTATTGAACATAACTGATCGACAAAAGTAAAATAAAATCAAAGACAATATCTGAAAATGTTAATAGAAATACCTTGTTTTAGAAAAGTAAAATAAAATCAAAGACATCTGAAAAAGTTAATAGAAAACCTTGTTTTACACCCAATTCATGATAGAAACTGTTCATAAACAACTCTTGTTGTATTGTCTCCACAATAGAAATAACTATTCTTTCTGGAGCCCTCATCAACGAACGAAGAAGCCTACCTCCTGCGTACAACAAAAGAACTGTTCCTTGAGAAGAGACCTGTCTGGAAACTATGTGATCCCATAATTCCTGTGTCCTTTCTTTTTCAAACACATGGCTTCTCGCACTATCGTTGTCAACCTTGGGCCGAGGTAAATCAATCATTGGTAGGCCCTCATCCTTCCACTCCATATCAATTTCAGAAGTAGATAAAATATCCTTATCCCTTCCAAAGCTCCAACAATGTATAATAGAGAATCCTATAAACAAGTCCGTGGAGAATTCTCTATAAACTCCCTTTGTAGCATTCGGTGTAACATGTTTTTTTGATTTCTTGCTAAAAATTGTGAAAGCTTTAGAAATCATACAAGAGTTTTCCATATTAGCTAAAAAAACAAAAGTACATGCCTCTTCATTTGTTTTTAAGTAGTACAAAAACTCAGGCATGTCTTGTTCTGTCCATTGACTATCACAATTACACATATCCACAGCAACAAATTCACAGCTGACTGCCGCACCAAAGAATGGAATTAATCTTAGTGTGCTGACCAAAGATTCAGGATAACAACATTGACAAGCAAACTGTGAACTATTTTTGACGTCGTCAATGGACATACCCATCCTCTCTTTATTGATATATAGATTCAATATTTTCTGAGCATCAATTGGTATTTTGGTACCATTATCCACTTCAAATTCATTCTTTCTCTTTTTACTCGAAGATTTTGATTGCTTTCTGGAGCATAAAATATTGCATAGTTGCTGGAGATGGTCTGGTGCAATTTTATATATTTCAATGACCTTACCGTCAGTGACAGTCTATGATCGATCAATTTGAACATCATTAACTTTGAAATATTCAATGATCGAATGCCTAGTTGACCTCTCGTCCTTGATTCGTTTGCAATATTGATTTAAAGTTTGTGCGCAAACTTTTTTATCGACTGATGTGCTCATCCAAACCGATCCATTGGTTATATTGTTTGCCACAACGGTCAATTCATCTTCATCAAGATCACGCAAAGGTCTAAAAAAATTAGAGCCGTAACTCTTTATTTTATTTTGAACAAAATCATCCTTAGTGATGCTCTTGGGTGAGCATGGAAAGGAGCCACTTTGGTAAAGCTCGAATACAGACTGCCATTTGCTCCATAGTCGATCCGATGTCAAAACAAGAGTTAGCTTGTCTTTAAGGCTCTCCTTATTTTGAACAACAAAGATATCCATACATTCATCTTGGAAAGACTGCAAACATATAAAATTGAATATAATTTCCAGTTAATTTGCTAATTTCATAACACAGGAAGCAATCTAAATACTTTGATTGACAAGAAGAAAAATTCTATACCCGCCAAGCATCACTGTAAACATTTTCCTTTCCTGGGAGGGATGGAGTACCGTAGAATATCCATTTCTCCCTTGCTTTTTCAACTTGAGAAATGAATGAAGTGTTTGCAAATTCCTTGTTTGACAAATTTTGTTGTTTGCATAATTTGCTGATGGTGTTCTGAGGAACGTCTCTATGTAGAAGACGAGCTGTTCGATGTCGATACCTTGAATGGAGCTGTTTATATCGATCATCTGCAATGATTATTTTTTGCACATAAATAGTATGCTTCCCATCCAATATATAAAAATTTACTGATGACAAATTAATTTCTTCTACATTTCTAGGAAGAAAGGCCAATGTGGTCTCCTTATCGAAAGGCAATAGAATAGCATCTCTCAATGTTGTTTGTAAATGTATGGACAAGAGATACAACCATCTTTTGCACGACCTCCTCATCAACCTTTCGATATTGTAAGTGCAGAGGCGCAACAACACATCTTGTTACATCAATGGGAAAAATGTTCTCATTGAACAAAAAGTATTTTATCTACTGTTGTTGAACTTCTTTTGAACTTTCGAAGCTCTTAGTCGCTTTCCGCAACATCGCTTTAGAAGGGCTTCCTTTGAGTTGTTTGAAGGAAGATTTGTCCACATCTTTTACAATATATTGGAGAAATGCTCTTCTGTTGTACGTAAGAATCTTTTCATGGCATACCTTTATCGCATTCTTATTAATATTCATGTAATGCAATACAGAGGAAGTTTTCCCAGCCAACATTCTTTTCCTCCATACCGACAATATTCCTTTCTTCAAGGGTATCAATTCCAGAATGATTAGAAACATCATACGAGGGAAAAACCCACCCTTGCTTCGCACAGGAAATTGGATTTGGATTAGGACCATTTTTCATTAGATCTGGTCGATAATTAGAAACGATAAGATCAAGCTGTAGAAGGAAACACTTTTCACCATCGATCGCTTCAACTTGAACTCGCAATTTTTCATCAGATTCAATGGGAACCGCATATGTCAATATTCCAGCTCTAATCTGAGCTCCCTCGTAATCCAAGTAGAATAGATATAAATCCAAGTACAAATTATCTGGTTCTTCCATCTCAACATACCATCCATTTGTGAATAGGTGATGGTCGTGTTCTTTTGTCAATTCAAAGAAAGGGATTTCCTGGTAGTTACTGAGGCTCAACAACCTAACCATGCTTTATCTGCAAAACAGTCAATATTAAGTAGTCAATATAAGAATGCATACAATGTCTATAATTATAAATTAGCGTTTAATATTAGATGTATACTTGCAAATGTTCATGCTAATGATCGATGGTTAAGGAACGACCCCTCATTTTCAAAATCAATTGATTGATTAAGAACAAATCTACTAGCATTATCCATGAGAGATCAAATGCACATTTTATAGAGTCGTTTGAGATAAGGATCGATCATAGAACGATCGATCATCATAGAAGGGGTGGCCGATCCTTCTTGTTTATGTGTATGAGTTTATTGAATGTTTTGTATTCGATTTTATGTGAGTTTTTGTACTTAATTTATATGTATGTGAATGGTAATTGCACATTGATTAATTGGAATCCAAGTGCGTGATTGTGAAGAAGAAATACATAGTTTGACGAATTCGTAGCTAACTGGCGAATACCATAGCGATTCAGTGTAGTTCTATATACTGCGATAGCTTCCAAGTGCGAAGTCATTTGGTGTTCTATCCCATTAGTTAGTTGATGTTAAATAGAATGTTATGCAAAGATTGTAATGACATCTGTGCATCGCCATGGTTAAGAGAATCTTGATTATGAAACCCCAATATTCGCTTCGGGTTAGACTTCAACCTGTTTACAAGGTGATGCCAAAGGGGCCAGTGAAAGTGGTTTTGTTCTGTATACATTTATCTTGTGAATGAAGGGTCGGCCGACCCTTATTGTGCTCAGTCTTCTTTCATTGTTCACCATTCTTCATATACATGAATTGACACCCTCTCCTTCAGAGGTTGAATATTTGGACAAAAGTATATGCAGGCCACCCGATAATTTGAAAAGATTTCTGGTATTAAAAATGGAATTTACATGCATTGAATAGATGGCAACCTTAATTAAGCTTGGACAATTATTGGACAAGAAAGCTATACAAATCATACAAAGATAACAAATAAAACTTATTAAAGAGTATTGATTGGATTGTTTCTTATCTCTTATTTTCCACCATACCAAAGCATTTTGACTGTAAATAAATGGCTACCTTGCCTTTGTTAAAAATTCCCATGCAATGAAGGGGCGACCGATATAGGTGTTCACAATTTTATAATAAACGAAGGGGCGGCCAATACTTCTTGTCGGAGGTCGGAAGTTGGGATTAATATTGTTTATATGTTATAACTTAGCCAATCTCTATGCTCCCCACTATTTACTACGGAAGTCCGGAGTCGGGAATTGTTGTCCCATCTCGCAATTTGCATTGCGGGTTGCGGGATAGCGGAATTGATGGAACATTTTAAGAAATATAGGTATCTGCAATCTGCAATATATTTGCATCTTCATAAAAGGTGATGAAATCCTCATGGGGGGTGCAATAAGGGTCGGCCAACCTTTCTTGTGCCGAGTATTCTGTTCAAAATAGTTTTAGGGTGCAAGAAGGGTTGGTCAATCCTTCTTATGTTCACCACTCTGGATACAAGTCAATTGTAACATATAGGTGTCTACAGTTGTCTACTAAACGAAGGGGCGGCCGATTCTTCTTGTCACAAGTCGGGATAAATATTGTTGATATGTTATAACTTATCCAATATACCAATCCCAACTATTCATTGCGAAAGTCGGAAGTCTGGAATTATTGTCCTAGCCTAGGCGGGTTGAATATTTTTACAATTCACTCATAAATGAAGGGTCTGTTGACCTTTCTTATGCTGAGTATTCTGTTCAAAATAGTTCTAGATTGCAAGAAGGGTCGGTCAATCCTTCTTGTGTTCACCACTATGGATACAGGTGAATTGCAACATATAGGTGTCTACATTTGTCTACTAAATGAAGGGGCGACCGATTCTTCTTGTCGCAATTCGGGATAAGCATTGTTGATATGTTATAAATTAGCCAATATACTGATCCCAACGATTCATTGCAAAAGTCAAAAGTATGGAATTGTTGTCCTAGCCTAGGCGGGTTGAATATTTTTACAATTCACTCATAAATGAAGGGTCGGCCGACCTTTCTTCTCCCCAGTATTCTGTTCAAAATAGTTCTAGACTGCAAGAAGGGCCGGTCGATCCTTCTTGTGTTCACCATTCTGGATACAGGTGAATGGTTGGATATAGTTGTTAACAATTTTATAATAAACGAAGGGGAGACCGATACTTCTTGTCAGAGGTCGGAAGTCATGATATGTATTGTTTATATGTTATAACTTAGCCAATCTCCGTTCTAGGATGAATTCTACATTAATTTGGAAGAAATAACATTGACAATATTTAAATGTGTCGATGAGAGCATATAAAATGAATTCTAACTCAGATATTATAGTCAACTATGAGGCAAAGCGATAAGATGGTGTAACACGAAATACATTCACAAAAGAGAAATTAAAAGATTGAAGAAAGTAACAACATATGAATCTCTGTTTCGGATCCAACCCCTATTAATTTGCAAAATCAAAAGTTATACAAAACGTTCTTTGAATTCTTCGCTAAAAGAGGAAATTTCAAAGAAATCTAGCTGAAGTAACACTCAGGTAGTTAACAAAGGAACCACAATGTCATTTAAAATTAAGACAACTGAATATTTATTCCTGACATAACCTGTGTTTTGGTTTCCCAAATCTTTCAACAATTTTCCATTTCTCTTGAGTTGGGATTCCATAATCCATCATTTCTTTCACCATCACCTCCAATTCTATGCATTCTGTGTAACATACATCTGGCAGATCCTTCTTAATCATTACAAATTTTTCAAGTATTTCAAAATCATCGGTCAATTTATCAATTATTGTGTTTCCAGTTAATCCTTTGACCAAACCTTCAAATTTCGAGTGATCCATATGAGCCTGTACTATCAAATTGTGATAATTTTCTTGAGTCATTAATTTTCCATTTGCACTCCAAAAAGAAGGTAGACCACATTCAAAAGTCCCCATAAATAATTCCTTAAACTTTTGAACTTCAAGGACCATCTGTTGCGCCATGTCTTCTACTTCTTTAACACGATCATGCTTTCCAATAACTCTTCTTGCCGAAATGATGATTGATGGTCTGTCTTTGATTCCAAAACTCTGCATATCTAATTGGGTTAGATTTTTTAGCAAACCGATTGTATTTTGAGCTGTTTCTGAAGGCCTTTTGCGTAATGTCTCATTTTCCACTTTACACCTCTGGAGAGCTATGTTTGCTATAGCATATTTATCTGCTATAAAATTCAAATAAGACCAGAATTTGGTGACTTCCACTGATATCGCATCCCATATAAGGTGTTTGGCTCTATGTAATGGAAGTCGTCCTGTCAATTTATCTTTTAATTCATCAACTTTCTTTTGCAGTTGATTTCTATCACTCAAATCCTTTATCTTTGCTCCATAATTTCGAATTACTTCCTCTTTCAACATCTGGTTTTCCGCTTTCAACTCTTCTATCTCTACATCTTTTAGACTAATTTGTGACATATCACTGGTCAGTTCCTCAGTAGAGGACTTTTCCATTTGTCCTTCATCCGTACATAGATATTGATCCCCTCGCTTCTTTGGCACTTGCACATTTTCAATTTGATTGGTATTCAACAATGAAATTTGTGACAACAATTCAATCCTTTGTTTTTCCCAAGCATGATTTTCATCTTGTAACTTTAACATTTTACCTTTGTGATCCATCATTTATTGATATATGGAATCCTTTTCTTGTTGTAACGCTGTCAACTCTGGAGATTGCACATGTTGATTATTTGGCACCTTCAATTTTTTCTTGAGAATTTTAATGGTATTTTCTTTTTCATCAATGAGCCTTTTCATAAACTAGTTGTTCCCTGGCTCGGCTCCCATGGTCACAAGGTCCACTTGTAGTCTTTTAATCTGGATCGAATTTTTTTTGTTTTCTTCCTTCTCTTGCCTCAATTGAGTCTCCAGCTTTGCTATCACAGACTGCAATTTAGAAAATTTTAAAGTGAATTGCAATAAATCCGAATACATGACATCTCCTGTTTGTTTATGCAATTGAATCTTATTGGGTATATTAATGGCATCAAGTCTAAATTCTATTTCAGAAACTTTCTCATCGTTCACCACTGCAAACCTTATAGTGTTTCTTCCTGGATCCGTAGTTGTAAGAAGGGAAACTTTTTGTTCTGCCAACATTCTTACTTGAGGGTACAATTTTTGAGTTTCTTCGAAAGACTACTCCCTCTTTGATGTATATTGTGAAAGGACATCAAATATGGACTTATACTGAGTGTTACTTCTAGTTTCCTTTATTTATGAAAAATAATATTGCTGCATAATATTTTCAGGTGCCTGCGAAATCAAACTAGTTTTTTCTGGAACAATTGAATCTCGTTCCTCCATACTAATAATTTCCTTTTGTCATTCCACTTTTGATTTCTTCCTTGAAACTTCTTCATCAACTTCCATACTATCAACTTATGAAATACTTCTCTTACTGGTGATATCAGATTTAGTTGGTGTCTGAACCAACATTTCCAAATTTCCTGTTTGTTCCATATTCACCTCTTTATTATCTTGTTCAAATTTGAATAAATTTGTCATTTCTTTCAATCCTTCTATTGTTTGATGATCAAAATACTTGTTTTCATTTTGATGTCTCCTTTGCGATATAATTTGATGAGGATCATAATTAATCCTTTCAGCCTCTTGGAAATCCATAATCTTCAGTAATTTTTCTACTACAGAGAGGGCTACCTTATTCTTAATGATGAATGGACCAACTTTAAGAAGGAATTTCACATCCAATGCTTTTTTGAAAGCATAGAAATGTGCTTCTTCTGAATGCAACCTTTTTCTAATAAATTCCAAGGCAAAAACCCTCGCTATTAAAAAGGATGGCAACATATATGGTGCTCCAGTAAAACCATACACCCTAATTATAGTATGTTCTCTATACAAGAACCAATCACTTGTTTGGAATTCTGGTGCAGGCTGCAAAGTTTATTTCATTTCTTCTAACACTCGGGGCATTTCGGAATTAAAAATAATTCTGTGAACTTCTGCCATGACTTTATGGGTTAACTCAAACATATTGACTTGTTTAGGAAGGTCATGAGAAAAGATGGTACTAAGAAACTTGGATTCCGAAACATTTGAACACAAGAATAGCTTCAGGAGATATGAATGATATATGAAATGATTCAACTGGTTGAAATTCACCAACTGGCCATGAATCGCTTCAGCTAGGAATTCATCAAAATTAAAACAACACACCGAACTCGACTGTGACTTCGGTGAAATTACTTGGAGAAGGAAACCTAACATAACTTCCGTGATTGACTTATCACTATCTAGACCTAAAATTTGACTCAACAAGGACAAAACTAACTTGGTATCTTGCTGAAAGCCATCAATACTCAAAGGGAACAATAGGTTTTCATGCGATAGACCATCTTTCAAGACTTGTAATAAAAACTTGTCTTTTTCTGCAGGACTGGAGTTTCTATAAAAATTTGCCAAATTTTCTTCGTTAAACGACTCAAGGATTTTGGGAAATGTTTCAGGTAAACATAGAACCTCACGGACAGTCTGCACATTTAATGGGCATAGAATTTTGGTCATTTTTACATTAATGATTACCCTTTCTCCCTACAAATAATTCGCCGCACACCAACAAACAAATTCGAGGAAATGTAGGGTTTGTTCGACACAAAAATAGTACAGAAAATAACCAAAAACAATACATACATCCTTTCCCTGCGACTTAAACTCCATTAATTTCTCCTTAGACTGCAAAATACTACACACAGACAAAACAAGGTCGAAAATATCCCTTTCCATGTCAAATACAAGCTTGTCATTTTCATCTGAACTTTCATTGAAGGGAAGAAGGTCTTGGGTTTTCTCCATTTGGGACACAAAATCTAAACATTGAGGGTTTCGACCTACCTGTGCAGTGAGGTTCTTGGGTGCTGTTCCAGTTGACGAAGACAGCGACCTGTTTCCCGCGGGTTCTTTTCCTCCAAGCAACAAGCAACAATTTTTTTTTTTAAAACTTCGAACAAACCTTTTATAGAACATATGCTTAGGTGGTTTTGAAACTTGCGATGAGCAGTTTAAATTTAACCGCTTTTCATAGCGGACTCGACCAACGCTTGCCACATGGTAAACGGTTTAATTTCCGCTCCACCTTTTCCAAGTTTAACCACTGTGCACTTTCTAGCGCGGGAACCCATTTCCACCATCGATTTGCTTTTGGGTGGGTCTGCATCATTATTCCGCCACACTGCTACACATTTTCAACTTTTGGTGCGAGTCGTCCAATTTTTTAGCGCCTTTTCCACCTCCGCCCTTGGTGTGAGAGACCTTATGTAGAGACCTTAGAATAGTGACAATATTTGCATTGTTCCTCTCTATAAACATTAATACGCAATGTTATATTAATGTTAACTAACCCAAGAATCCATATAGAATAAATTTAAAAAACATAAAGACAAAAATGCTAACAATATGAAGAAATCATTTGTTTGACCAATTATACCAATTCTAGACATTGTTTGTAGATGGGTTTGTAGAATATCTAGTGTAACATGGGAAGAAGTCGATGAAGAAGAGGGAGAGATGACCATAAGAGATAAGATAAGTCTAAACAACAAGATCAATCTTCCAAGATGGCATTGAGATGAAACATTAAATTAGGAAAAGAAGGAGAGATCCCATGTCGTAGCAATAACATCTAAGGTTGGTGTTTTCTTTTACACAACCCATTTCATATTAGCTGCATAATTCTATTGTTCATGTAGTGTCCCTTTTTAATAAATTTGTTAAAATTGGAAAATTGCAATTTTTGGCCAATTCGACCCTTAGACTATTAATGACTCGAATGCTTCCAAATGGATTCAAATGCTTCTGATTTGGGTCCAAAGGTGTTTGAAAGGTATTGGGACATAAAAAGAGACAAAATTTGCATCGTTCCACTCTACAACTTTTAATAAGCAATGTCTAACCGAGATAAACTAAGAACCCATATAGAGGAAATTTTAGAAACATAAAAAATACCTAACAATTTGAAAAAAATATTTGAAAAATATTCATAACCATTGAGGTGTAATATGACACATTTATGCAACTATTATGGGCTTGGAAACTTCCAAAAGACCTCAGCCACTTGCATTTACAATTAGAGAATGAAATGCATAATTACTAGGAAAATCTATGTTGAAGCCCCCAAGGGTAGATGGCTCCAAAAGACTCTTTACAGGATTTTGAATTGGGTCTGAAGGTATATGAAGGGTATTAAGACATAGAAAGGAACCTCATCGGTGATTGTAGACTAATATCAAAATACTTCTGCAAGATCCATTTAACTTCAGGAGAAGTTGCGGAATTTTACTAATCAAATTGAGGTTCAAAACCCCAAAGGGCAGGGGACAAAGATGGCTTCCCAAATGTTGTAATACCTTTCCAAATTTCATAATAGAGATGTGGTACTGAGAAAGGACTTCAATGATCTCCCCAATTCATCATCAATTAGTTTCTATAGGCTTCTGCAATTAGTTTCTAATAGCTTCAAGTTTGATGCCATAGGTGTGGCCATTGCCTTGCAGTCCATCATTCCGAACCGCTTCAGGATCTCTACTGCATACTTCCCTTGTCCAAGGAATATTCCATCTGCACTCTGCCACACCTCCATGCCTAGAAAGTAATGCATCATCCCCAAGTCCTTCATCTCGAACTCGGAAGCAAGCTTCCTCTTCCTGTCGACCATCAATCTATCCTCACCTGTCACAAACAGGTCATCCACCTACAATACCAGTATCACTGGATTGCCTTCCTCAACCTTGTAGTAAAGCTTGGAATCCTCTTTACTCTTGGTAAATCCCAAACTGGATAGGAAGCTGTCTATCCTACTGTACCATGTCCTAGGAGCTTGCTTCAAGCCATACAAGGCTTATTCTTCAATTTGCACACATATGACTCCCTATCATGTGTCTCAAAACCAAGTGGTTGCTCCACATACACTTCCTCTTCGACTACACCATTCAAGAAAGTTGTCTTGACATCCATTTGGTGTATCTTCCACTTCATCACTGCAGCTAGAGCAAGTACTGTTCTGATGGAAGTGTATCTGGCTATAGGAGCAAAAGTCTCTTCATAATCTATTCCCTCTTTTTGGGAGAATCCACGAGCAACAAATCTTGCCTTGTATTTCTCTATGTTACCATCTGTAGCATGCTTGATCTTTTAGATCCACTTGGAAGTCACAACATACTTCCCATCTGGTCTTGGGACTACATCCAAAACATCATTCTTCATGATCAATTGGTATTCCTCGATCATGGCATTCTTCCATTACTGCATCCCGGATCATGGGAACTTCAGATTCTTCAATATTATCTTCAATGGATAGTTTTCTTTGAACTTTGTTGCTTGAACAAATGTTGTAGTCCTTCTTTTGTAGGTGATTGTACACGATCTTTCCTACAAGTCAAATTCAATTGCATGATTAGAAACTTCTCATAGTTTTCATAACAAAATATTACACATAAGAATATATGTCATACAGTCATGCATTTATCTTAGCCAATGCTTCAATACAACATTCATTCATATCCCATATTCATACGGTAACTTTCTAGATGCCTTCCATCTCTACTAGAATATTGTTAAGTGTTTGCACTATGTAACTCCCAACATGTTAGCAAAGAGGTTTCATTCTAGATAAGTAGAAATGGAATGTTGTATAGTACCATAGGCCACTTACCCATTACATCCATATTAATAGTATATTGTTCATTAATGCAATTATTCTAATATGCATAATACACAACCTAAACCTAAGAACATAAGTATATAGATCATTGAACAACATTATTTAAACAATCAGATGTACAAGAAATGACAATTCAAATACTTCTCTTTGTTTGTTTGTTGGGTGGACTCCCTATCAATCTTTGTTTCCTTGCAGGAACCACTGGAGTCTCTGATAGTGTGCACCTTAAGCAATGTTGAAAGTGGATGAGAGGTTCTTCCTTTCTGCAACTCCATTCTGTTGTGGATTGTAAGGAGTGGTCAACTCCCTCTTAATCCCTGAATCACTGCATAACTTCTTGAAGTCTTCTGAAGTGAATTCTCCATCATTGTCGGATCTAAAAGTCTTGACCTTCTTTTTAGTGTGGTTTTATATCAAGGCTTTGAATTCCTTGAATTTGCTGAATACTTCATATTTGTTCTTCAAGAAACAAGTCCAAGTCTTCCTAGAGAAATCATTAATTAAAGAAACATAATATACATACCCACTCAGATAATTGGATGACATCGAACTGCATACATCCAAGTGGATAATTTCCAAGGTTCCTTATGCCTTGCTTTTACTGCTTGGAAATGCCTTCTTTGTGTTCTTTCCTTTTTCACATCCTTTGCAAACACCTTCATGCTTTGACTGGATTTCAGGAAGACCTTCTACTGCTTTGCTTGCAATTGGTAGTGCCCTATAGTGCACATGATCAAGCCTTCTATGCCAAAGTTCACTTGTCTCCATGGATTCATGTACCATGGCATGTTCAGGTTGCCCCTTCAATTTGTACAAACCTCCCTCTTGCTCTCCAATCACTACTGCATCACCAATGGTCTTACCTTTAGGCCACATGAGTACTTGGCCATCCACAAATGCAACTCTCATTCCTTTTGCATCCAAAGATGCTATGGAGAGAAGATTCTTCTTGAGACCAGGTACACATAGAACATCTTGCATATTTAAAGACTTCCCAGAGTCTAGCTTGTAGGAGGCTTCACCACTTCCTTTTATAGGGTATTGATAATCATCCCCAAGTTTCACCTTATGAGGTGACTCATGTTCAAATAGGTCTATAAGAGATTATTTGAATCCTGTCATATGTTTAGAGGCCCCACTATCAATAATCCAATCATTACACCCATGTGTAACAGTACCTGTGAGAGCAGAGATGAGAACATACTCTTCATCACTTGAAGAGTCTTCACTTTCTTCTCTAGCCTTCTTCCTGGTAGGTTCATCATCTTCTGCAGCATGAGCATGATATCTCTTCTTGTTCTTCTTCTTCTTGTTGTGATTGGAGCCCTTGTTGTTCTTCTTCTTGTTGTGATTGGAGCCCTTGTTGTTCTTCTTCTTGTTGTGATTGGAGCCCTTTTTGTTCTTGGGACAATCTGCGGCAAAGTGTCCCTTGGCGTTACATGTGAAGCATCTTATATCTTTCTTATCTCTTTGATGGTGGTGAAAATATTTCTTGTAATGAGATTGCTCCCTCTTGGGCTTACTTCTCTTGGTGTGAGTTGTGAGGTCTTGGTATTCACTTCCCATCTTTTCTTCTCGAGCTACATGCCTAGCTTCTTCTTGTGAACATTCCTCCCATCGTCTACTGAAGGAGATCAACTTCTTTCTTGCACAAATACCCTGGATGAAGGAGTCCCATGACCTAGGTAGGCCATTCAATGTGGTAATGAAATTTTCTCCATTCTCCACTGCTTCAAGTTTTTCTTTGATTTGAGAGACCTTAGTGAAGTATGATTGGATGTTCTCTCTAGTTTGGAACTTTACCCCTTTCAATTGATTCTGTAGAGTCATCTTCTAATTTATGTTCTTACCTTCAAACAACTTGGTCAAGGAGTCAAACATATCCTTAGGTGTCTTTAGGGAAGACACATGGGGTATGAGATGATCTTTAAATTATAGAATCAACAATTATTCTCTTGGCCTTGACCAAGGCCTTACTAGCCTCATCTCTCTCTGGAGATGGAACCTCTTCCTTTATGTAGTTGTCCTATACTTCCATGCTCGGAAGTTATCAACTCCTTCAAGGTTATCCGACAAGCTTGGTGTGGTGAGACATCTTAAAGAGTACTTCAAATGGAAATAGAAAGATGTAGGTCTTACCACTTGATTTGTTGAAAACTGGATCTGGATCTGGATTAGGGTTTGTCTTTAGAAACCCTAAAAATTCAAACTTTGAATTCCAAACTTTTGAATGGATGGAAAGATGCACCTTGCTGAGATGATCAAGCTGGTTTACTTCAATTTTGAAATATGTAAAATTTGACCCCTCAAAATTGCCTTTGAAACTTCTGGATTTCCTGGACAAGATCCCAAACTAGGGTTTGATATTTCCCGGGGTTCTACCTAGCCAAAAAGTTCGATCTTATGCTCTAAACTTTGATTTTTCTGAGGAGCATCCAGCCGTGGTCACAGATTCCAAAAATTTCAACTTTTTCAGAAACCCTAATTTTCCACCTTTCCGATCAAAATCCCGATTTAGGGTTTGATGAAGCCCAACCTTTTTCCCAACCAAAAAGTTTGATCTTGGTCTCTAAACTTCAATTTTCTTGAGAGGCATCGAGCCGTGGTCTCAGATTCCAGAAATTCCAATTTTCTCTGAAACCCTAATTCCCGTAGCAGTGATGGGCCAAAAACTGAAAGTGCTCAAAATTGAATTCTGTCTCAATATAAAGATGCGCCCTTCCAAGGAGAGTCAACCTAGCCTGCTTCCTTTGATGATTTGAGGAGAGAAACCCAAATATTAAGAAGCCCTAGCTTCCGTAGCTGCACAATGTCTTCTTCTTAGCACGATACTGATACCATGTTAATTTTTCGATAATTTCATTCAAACATTATCTTAGGATCCTACTGGTGAGATCTTAGAATGGATGCCTAATGAGGCCAGCTAGACCAGGAGTCTACTTTAATTATCAACCCAGGGGAAGTACAAACTTCAGAGGTGCTGGCCCTATATGTGCTCTATAGGATAGTCTTTGTCGAGGTTGGGTGTCGTTATCAATGTTTAAAGGGTTGCCTAAAAAGAAATTGAATAAGCTGTGAAAGGATTTCCTAATCTATGGATGAGAAATACCTATGCTAAGAAGTTTGAATGCTGAAAACAGTAAATCTATGTTAAGAAGTTAAATGCCGAAAATAATAAATATACCTTAATAATTAACTTGCAGAAAACATTAAATCTATACTATGAATTTGAATGCTGAAAACGTGGCAGATCTATTCTAAAATACCGAAAGCTGGATCTCTAATTTAAGAAGTAAATATTGTAATTCAAATACATAAATTGGGAATCTGATCTAAAATATTCCAATGCCAAAAACTAAGTTCAAAATGCAATTATACAATGCTATGAATCAATCATCAATTAACCAAAGTACTGAAAGTAATCAATCTTCATGAGCAACTATAATAATGGAAAAGTGCATGAGCTTCAAGATCTGGATCACTGTTTCAGAAATAATGCAAGCACACAGGAAAATAAGTGTCGAAACATGTCTTGGTGGAGTGCTGCTACAGGACTACAGAAACAACGTTACCGAACTATAGAATGCACTATCACCAACTACAGAATCAGAATGGTCGCTTTACTACATAAATCAAATTGTGCTATTTAAATGCCATCAAAAATACTTTCACATGCAATATAGATTAAGTCAATTACAAAACACATAATGAAAAATACCTGAATAGTAAAATCTCCCGACTTACATGTTGGAGGGGCCCTCTCCAACCCGTACTCAAGAGTGGAGAAAACTTATAGACACTGAATTGAAAGCAACATCAACATCTTTTATTCAAAATAGTAACTTCATGGTTTAATAAAGGTCTGTAACACAAATTGTCTCAGCATTATAAAAGCGTAAAACGATGGTTCTAAAAAATGGCAGCAGGATCCCCTCGCTACCCAAGAGGTCAATATATATATGCCTCTAATGCTTAACCTAACTATATGTCTAATTGTCGATCCTGTTGAACATGAGTTCTCTCTATAAATCAAGGAAAAAGGCACTAAGCTTTGCATGATCTTTCAGTCCTTCACTTGATTTGCATGTTTGTCCCTTCGTGTACCTGCACCTGCTCAATCATACTCGTTTTTCATATAATTAGTTTATTGAGCACACTTTCAAACATAAAAGAATAATCTTTAAAACAACTTCATTAAATAATCAAAGTAAATCATTTCTCCCACAAAACAAGTGTATTTCTTCACCCTTTCTTGTGCTTCACTGTGGGAAAAAGGCTATCAAATACCGGTAACTTGGACTCATCACCTACTAAGAGAATAACATGCACAACATAACAAACATAAACACAAGAGACACAAAGTTTCCTCGGGGAAAACCAAGAAGGTGAAAAACCCCACAACTTGCTCAGGGATAAAATAAGCCACAATAGAAGATCACAATGATCTAACCCAAAGAGATGTCTCTAGCAGATACTCCTCCTCCTCCACTTGTGCGCAACTCTCTCTCTCATGGGTACATCTTAGGACTCATTACACTGTCTCTGAAAAAACCTAAAAAAAACTGTGTACCCTACTGTCACCCCATCATCTTCAAAATTATGACAACCAAGGGGTTGTAGCCTCGTTCTAGATGGAGCTAGTAAACCGAGGAGTTGGAGCTTCCTTAGGTTTCGAGCCTCCTTCCAGTTGGTGTAGTTAAATCAAGGAGTCAATTCCTTCGAGAGAGTCTGATAGCTGGATCGAAGATCTCTAGAGCACATGGAAGGACACAAAAGTATCTACTCCGCAGATGGGCTTTGACTGTTCTATGGATCAAAATCTGATCTGATTGGATTATAAGAATGAGACTCCATTTAAATGCACAAGGTTTTGATATCTGGAAATCTGTTCTAAATGCTTACATCGCTCTAAAAAGACTACAAAAAACTACATCCATGAAGGAGCTAACAAATAATAATACAATGGAAATGGATATCGTGTTGCATGGAATACATGATCATGTGAAAGATAAATTTGGAAGGTGTTCATCAGGTGGGACAAGGTACAAAATCTCTACACAAAGGGACCCCATTCTTAACATTATTTTTGTCCCAAGTACCTAAAAAGATCGAGTGAATAGTCCATGAGCTTTGGAGTCCAAAGAAGGCTTAAAAAGTATAAGTGAAGTAAGCTTAGCTTAGGGGGCCTACAAACTTATGCCAATAATCCCAAGCGCTTAAAATATTAAGCAGAGGGGATAGAGAATCAACTACACAAGACGTTAGGCGACAATGAGGGAACTATGCGGAAGGTGTTGGTTCATCCAACAATACTAAGAGGTGGGGGGGGGGATCAATATTGCCTTTTTCAACCCTTTTATATAAAATTAGTAATAAGCACAAGTTAAATAATCATTCCCAATGTGAAGAGGACAATTAAAACTTTGAACACATCGATTTATCATGGAAACCTCAAATGTAAAACCAACAAAGGCTTCCTATTATTGAGGTAATCGTATACAAAATTGTTCTACAAGCACCAACGTGATGGAGAACTTAATCCCATGGATTCTTCTGCCACTACAGAAAGGATGCTCCTACACCCCTGGTTTTCTACCTGCTAAATAGACAAGGATGCCCCACCACCCTAAAACTCTACCCACCACCAGCAATCAACTAATATTTACAAATATTTCACGTCCGATCCTTTAAATTAACCCTCTAGCATCTCTCAACAGCTGAATGATTCAATCCACATCGATGGTGGACTTCAACATGCACTTAGCTAGATTTCATAAAGAATCTGCACCGTACCCTGTGATTTAAACGCTGCACAACTTAACCCAGTGTAACTACTATGAACCCTTGCCATCAATATGTACCATTAGTTAAATCAAAGGGTAACGTCTTTGACCCTTAATGTCCTATAATGTGCTATAACAGTCTTTCAATTGCTTTGATCTTTAATTCCGACGGCTCTGTAGATTTACTGCAATCTGTGTTCTGGGTTTTTTTTATCATTTCCAATCTGTGTTGTGGAGTTAAATAGGATCTGCTCTTGTTCACTCGAGGTTGCTGAAAATGTTTTCTAAATTAGCTCTGTGTTCGACTCTTCCTCTGTCCACTAGCGCTCATCAACGTCAGGTTGTTAGATTCAGAGAACAGGAAAGTATGAGGATTCCGACCACTACTCTACTCAGCGGCCGCGAGATCATGTACGAGAAGCTTTCTTGCAGGAGTTCTTCAATCCTGTCTCATTTTTTAATGGTGGAAGGTATCAGTCGCGGAAGGACCAGCAATACCGATGCACACACCCACAGAAAAGTCAAGAAGTTGGACAAGGAAATGGCAGAGATTCGGCAGAAGTTAGACTCGTTGGAGAAAACCATGGCAAACGAAAAAACCGAAATAATGCAAGCCATGGAAAATGACAAAGCCCAAATGATGGAGAGGAATGCGGAGGACCAAAGCCGAAATGATGACGACAATGCAATCCCTCCTCCGTGAACGTGATGAAGCCATTCAAAATCAACCCGAGGGGAGCCCAACTACTTCGGTAGGTTCTGGACAGTCCCGTCCATCCCGTCCAACTGCTGGAATTCCCTTGATTCCCTCAAAGACTCTGTCAGAGGCAAGATCGGCAAGATCATTAGGAGGGGTCAAAGAAATGGATATCGACCCCTGAGGAAACTATGTGGCCCACCCACCACGGTCACTTCTTATTTTAGGTTTAGTTTCTGTTAGTTTAGTCCAGGGCTTTTGTCCTCGACCCTTATGTTCAGTTTGTATCGGAAGCTATTTTAAGTTTACTTTTTAGTAAGTTTAGGGGAGGGCTTTTGTCCAATGCCCTACATTTTGAAAAATTATGTAAACTTTGTGATGATGTCCCTACTATTTGAATGATATATATCCAGTTTTTTGAATATTAATTTTAATTAATTTTCTTAATCCTTTGCTCACTAAATTCTTAACCTCCCTTATTTATCGATTATGTTTGGATTTATGTATTCTGTTCAGTTTAGATAGAGTTTTGAATTTCTTTTGCATGATATTTTAAATAACGGAAAACAAAAAATCGAGGCCATCAATTCGACATAGTGATTATTTACTGCAAAAAAACTCTTTGAATTTAGAAAAACTCCATGAAGCACATTAACGAACCATATTTTATTTCGTTTTTTAGACTGAGAGAGGAACCATATTTTTATTGGAAGTGCATTTTAGCTATTTTGTATAAGATTTGAAAATGGAGTTGTGTTGATTTTCGAAGTACTAATGTTTGTAAATTTCCTTATTTACTTTGCATAATATACATGGTTATCTAAATATGGCTTAAATTTCTAGTTTGAAAACAATAATTTTTAATAAAACATTATCAATAGGATTATTATAAAAAGAGTATTATTGAAGGTCATGTCTTTCTTGGTTTTTCCCTCGATGTTTCTGCTTTTGCATTGGAATCACTCGATGTTTCTACTCTTGCATTGGAATCACTATAACATAAGATGATTCTACTCTTGCATTGGAATTACTATAACTTAAATCCATAGGTTTATATTGAAATGGTACCTTTAAGATCCGTAATATTCTTTCAACAATAGCAAAACTAATGGAAAAATCAAACATGCCACGTGTCAGAATCTGAGAGTTCCACATGTCACCTTGGAGGCAAGATCTCGACATTTTAACAACAAAATTTATAGAAATATTCCTTGAAAGAGTTTGATGGCAAGTTGAAATTTGTGTTTAGTGAAAGGGTGTTGGAATTAGATGCTGAGGAGAAAAAGCATCTGCCCCTTCCTTCGGAGATGTTTTGTAGCAATGGTGAAAGTAGATATCAGCACTCTAAACACAAATTTCAAACACAAATTCCATAGGAACATTGCTTCACACAACTTGATTGCAATTGGAAATATTATCAGAGAAAGAGGGGTTTCTCTTTCTCCAAGTTGTATATATTTACAAATCCCTCATAAAGGAAGGGGCGGCCGACCCTTCTTCTTCCCATAACTCTATTCATAATAGTTTTAAGAATGCAAGAAGCGTCGATCGATCCTTCTTGTGCTCGCCATTCTGGATATAGGTGAAACTTGTGTTTAGTGAAAGGGTGTTGGAATTAGATGCCGAGGAGAAAGAGCGTCTGCTCCTTCCTCAAGAGATGTTTTGTAGTAGTGGCGAAAGTAGATATCAACACTCTAAACAGACATTTCAAACACAAATTTGATAGGAACATTGCTTCACACAACTTGATTGCAATTAGAAATATTCTCAAAGAAAGAGTGACTGCCCTTTCTCCAAGTTGTCTATTTTTACAAATCCCTCATAAAGAAAGGGGCGTCCGACCCTTCTTCTACCCATAACTCTATTCATAATAGTTTTACGACTACAAGAAGGGTCGGTCGATCCTTCTTGTGTTCGCCATTCTGGATATAGGTGAATTGATGGATATGGGTGTTCACAATTATCTACTAATCAAAGGGGCGGATCCCTACTATTTACAGCGGAAGTTGAAAGTATAGAATTCTCAAACTGGCCTTCGTAGATTAAATTTTTTTACACTAATATCGTAAATGAAGGGTCGGCCGAACCCTTGTTGTGGTAAGCATTCTGCCAATGTTCAACGTTATGGATATAAATGAATTGACAGTCTAGCCTTTGTAGGTTGAATAATTTTACATTGCTTCTCACAATTTGCGTGCAAGTGGAAGTATTCTCAGAGAAAGAGCGGCCGCTCTTTCTCCAACTTGTATATTTTTAAAAATCCCTCGTAAAGGAAGGGGCGGCCGACCCTTCGCCCATAACTCTATTCATAATAGTTTTAAGAATGCAAGAAGGGTCAGTCGATCCTTCTTGTGTTCGCCATTCTGGATATAGGTGAATTGATGGATATGGGTGTTCACAATTATCTACTAATTAAAGGGGCAGATCCCTACTATTTACAGTGGAAGTTGAAAGTCTAGAATTCTCAGACTGGCCTTAGTAGATTAAATTTTTTTACACTAATCTCGTAAATGAAGGGTCGGTCGAACCCTTGTTGTGGTAAGCATTCCTCCAGTGTTCACCATTATGGATATAAATGAATTGATGGTCTAGCCTTCGTAGGTTAAATAATTTTACATTGCTTCTCACAATTTGCATGCAAGTGGAAATATTCTCAGAGAAAGAGTGGCCGCTCTTTCTCCAGGTTGTATATTTTTACAAATCCCTCATAAAGGAATGGGCGACCGCCACTTGTTGTGGTAAGTATTCTTCCAGTTTTCACCGTTATGGATATAAATGAATTTTACATTGCTTCGCACAATTTGCGTGCAAGTGGAAATATTCTCAGAGAAAGAGCGGCCGCTCTTTCTCCAAGTTGTATATTTTTACAAATCCCTCATAAAGGAAGGGGCGACTGACCCTTGTTGTGGTAAGTATTCTTCCAGTGCTCATAGTTTTGGATATAAATGACTTTTCAGTCTCGCCTTCGTAGGTTGAATAAGTTTACATTGCTTCGCACAATTTTCTTGCACGTGGAAATATTCTCAAAGAAAGAGCGGTCGCTCTTTCTCCAAGTCAATGTCTATTTTTACAAATCCCTCGTAACTGAAGGGGCATCCAACCCTTTTCCCGCCCATAACTCTATTCATAATAGTTCTAGGATGCAATAAGGGTTGGTTGATCCTTCCTGTGTTGGCCAATCTGGATATAGGTGAATCGCTGAATAAGGCTATTAAAAATTATCCACTAAATGAATGGGCAGATCAAAAATATTTACAGCAGGAGCTGGAAGTCCAGAATTATCATCCTGGCCTTCGTATATTATATATGTTTACACTTCACTTGTAAATGAAGGGTCCGTTGACCCTTGTTTTGGTAAGTATTCTGCCAGTGCTCACCGTTCTGGATATAAATGAATTGATGGTCTAGCCTTCGTAGGGTCTTGTAAGTGGAAATATTTGCAGAGAAAGAGCGCCTTTGTCTTCTTTCTCCAACTTGTCTTTTATCCCGACTGCGGATGGCAGAAACATTAAATTAATGCCAAATTTTCAATTAGCATTTTAGAACAGGATAATATTGTATGTGCTTCAATCCGTAGGCTACAATCATACTATTGGCACCAGTTTTTACCTAGATGATTTGAGGGGTTCAGGTCCATGAAAGGAGGGGTAAGGTCTCGGTTGTCGAATCAGAAGACCCAAGGGATTTCTAATGGGATCTATGGATATGAATTTGCAGCGCGTGAATAAAATAATCAAAGATCCTAAGCTAATTGATATTGAATAAAGTGTCAAGCAATTTTGATATTGAATAAATTGTCAAACAATTTTGATATATTGTTTGTGATTTAATCCTAAAGGTTAAGGATCATAACTATGTTTTTAAACCAAAAAATTCTTTTTTGTTTTACACAAACGGTTAAAGAGCTTTTATATTAAAAAGATGGAACATATTACATAACATAGGGAAGACTGGTCCCAAAAAACAAGAGTTGTCGAAACAGTCTCTTCATATTTCAGCCTTTGATCTTCAAAAAAGTCCTTATGCCTGCTACTACTGAAAATTTTAACAAACTGACCTAAGAGAAACTTGCAAGAGTAATACATATGAGAAGGATTACAAAATTCCATCCCAAACAGAGCTGCTAAAATGCCAATACGGGAACACAAAGAAGGAGTCAATTGCCATGATGGGGACGAGTGTTCTTTTCCTTGCCTCCTGTTGCTGCACCTGCAATTTCATCGTCAATGTCTAGGATGCTGGATGGGCTATTTTTGCTACTGTTTTTTATACACTCAATTTTAGCCTCCACTATCCTGAGGGAGGTATGGAACGAATCAAGCTTTCCCACCAGCTTCTTGAAGTAGTCTTTCATCTTGCCATTGCTATTCCGAACTTCAGAGTTAGAAATTTGAACGAAGGTAGCGAGGTGATAAATTGCTCTCTTCATGTCGGAGAAGTCACCCTGAAGCCAACGGACTTGGGGTTCCAGGTCCATAACTTGCGTGCAAATTTCAGGGGAAGGGCTATCCTGCCCACGAGGAGAGTTAATGTTAACCAGACCACTATTTTTGCCCAACGGATGCTCCCAAGTTTTGTTGCCTCCCAGTTCTCTTGGGCTACCACGAAACTGATGCATAGGAGTCGAAATAAACCCAGAGTCAAGAGTCGAGAGGACCTTCCAATTCTTTCTTCCAGAATCAAAACCGCAGCCAGAATGCTGGACAGGGATCCTGATTCCCTAACCCTTACCAAAGTCGAGAGGAACCCATCTTTTTCCGCTGCCATGGTCCTCAGCTTTGGAATGTTCATGGAAAGCCTGCTTTGTCTGGCCACCATGAGAGAGTTCATTACCACCAGTGTTGTGTCCATGAAAAATATCAGAGAGGTATCGCTTCGATCCAACCCCCCCGGAGTGCCCCTGGGCAAACTTCCTACATTTGCAACATTGCAAAGAAGACAGACACAAATTGGTATCCTCCATATTCAGACCAAACAACATACTTCAGAGAAAATCACTTGGAGAACCTTCGCAGAGAGAGACATGCGAGCTACAGAGTGCGCCACCTTCCTACATGAAATAGCCACTAAAAACCTTGGGACTATTCTGCATTGATCTCCCCCATGCGAGACAAATGGAGCCTATCAAGGGTTGCCACCAGTTCAGACGAGGAGACGTTTGAAAGGAGCGAGAGAATCCCAAGGAGATTTGGCCATTAAAGGAGTTCATCAAAAGGGTGAGACCTATGTTACAAGGGTGCAAGGGGGAAGGGATCAGATGGTTTAAGGACATTGCTAAGGGACCCAATTATCCACTAGGAGGAGGTCGTTTATCATAACATGACAACAACTCAATCCTACACCAATATTAGCCATGGTTTTCCATGAAAATTCTAACTCACATGGTTTTCCATGAAAATTTTCCAATTATCAATACTACATTGTGGTTGGCATTTACTAATAATGCATCAACATTAGCTAATATTGAGTCCATTAGTAAAGAAAAATTGTAATATATAGAAACTATAATTATGAAATTCCTTTTCAAGCAATATGAAAAAATTATAATGACCCATAGTGCCTTGCATTTTGCATACGGATAAAAGGTAGCAAATTAACAAGCTTTCAATCCAATTATAGGGAATAAAAAACCATTAATTACATGAAATAAAAATAATCAGTGAGAATTGTTGCAACGCAAAAGGTCATATACAACAATTGATTGAGCATTATCAATAATGTTATCGTTATAACTACAATGTTACATGATCCTAGAGTTAATATATAAATACACGATTTTGATGTCGTCAATTTAAGATTGACACAATATCAATTTGTGTGAAAGTATAATCAGGGGTAATCAAAATAATTATGTATTATAAATTTTATTTTTGACAAGAAAAGGTTAATGCCAAATTTCAACATTGACAAGTTCAATACATAATTTAATTCATATCAAGGTTATTATTAAAATTTACATATGTAAAAAAATCAATTAGATAGCAAATTAAATCTATGTAAAAAAATTATTTAGACAACAAATTAAATATTTTTGACTTAAATATTTCGAGGAAATCAAAAAGTGCAAAAACATATCTGATTTTTTCCAGAGTTTTCCAGATCATGTCTTTCAGCTTCCACACAAAAACTAAAAACAAACTGTTCATCCAAAACTATCCGATCATCATGACTCAGAGATCAACCAATACAAAAACTTGCTTCTATGAAGCAGACACCAAAAAACAGAAATATATTATTACTTATTTTATGAATACACATACACATTTAAAAACAATATTATTATATTTACCCTCACATAATATATTTATAAATCAATTGTCTCGCACATCCTAATACATATACCTTAATTCTTCATGAGTTGCATGATGACATCTTCCAAAAGAAATCGCATGCATTTTAACCAGAAATTAAAAACACCTATCCTATGAACAACCTTCCCTTCAATATCAAAAGCCTTGAGGTAGGAAACATTGTAATAATCAAAATTGCTTGACTCTAATGGGGGAGAATTTTTTTTTGTAATTAAAGATGCGAATTTATATTAAAATAATATAAATACAGTAGAGATTACAGTCAACGGTGGTCTTATCCAGAGGTTCCAGCCATAGATATCAGCAAAGTTGTGACAATTCAAAATCAAACTATACACAAAAACCATGGCCATTGTAGGGAAACCAGGGTGAATGTCAGGAGTAGTCATGGCCATAGAGACATACAAAAAACTGGCAGTCATAGGCATAACCAAAATAGACAAAAAGTAAGAGAGACATAAGAAGAACCTCCTTAACTAGTTGCAGAGGGGCCTTCTGCATCAGAAGGTGTCTCCTCCATAATTGGGCAGATGTAGTAATCTGTGTCCTTCCAATCGCTTGCAGGTGTTGGAGAAACATTCCAAAGTGTCGAAGCAACAATCCCAGGTGTCGACGTAGCTTTCACGGGAGGTAGAGTAGTCTTTGTAGAAGGATGAGTGGCCTGAGTAGGGAGCTTGACCGGCAAGGGAGTCGATTTCTAGGGCATGACAGGAATGAAACCATTCGGCTCATTGCATGTACTCTTGGCCAGGATCGGCCTCAAGGTGGAGGAGATGGGGAAGGATGTGTGTGGTTTCTCCTTCCCCTTCATAAGATTCCTGCTGTGTGTCAAAACCGACATGCTACCCTCTTGGTTGGACTTATCCATGCTAAGAGGAGTGGCCAAAGTTCCAAGGGTGGCTTCAGGTCTGACAGTAGACATGGTGGCGCTAGGTGTATTGTTCCTAGGACGACTGTTGTGGTTGAGGGGACGAGTGGTGCCATAGGAGTCCCAACTGAGTGTGTGTTCCAATGTGCTGAGGGTGGCACCCAAGTTTGGCAGAGTAGCCCGCAGAGTTTGGGTGGCGTGGTGAGTAGGGGTCCAATTAGTCTACACGTTCTCCATAAGTTGGCCTAACATGTTCTTCACAAGACAATAGGGGTCCCAGGTCTGCTCCTGATTCCTATTAGCCAAATTGTCTGCAATTATCCTAGCCTCCCAGCTATCAATCAGTAAATGGACTCGAATGGAGACTTCAACACCGTATCCCTTCCTGGTGTGACTCGTCTCCAGAGCTGCATCTTTCTGCTTGCTCTTGGTCTTGGTACCCTTTGTCCTGCCCATGGGATCCAATGAGAAGATGTTGTAGGTATGCGAGAGCGTGAGGAGAACTGGAGCATGAGGAGCCTGGAGCAGAACCAGGTGAGTACAAATGCACATCATAGAGGGCCATGATAGAATATATTAGTAGCATGAACTTGGAAGCCTGATCTTCGCACGCCAGAGATCCATGTGAATTTTTTCCAGGAAGGATGAGGCAACGTCAAGGGCAAGGGAATTAGAGAGCCCAACGACTTGATGTCGCATGGCTAACCTCATAATTAATACATTGATCTGTGGAGGGGTAAGGCCTTTAACTCATTTTATCTATTTCTGCAATTGATAAACAACCACACATTTATATTGATGCTAAGTGGAAAATCGCTCTTACATAGCCAGTTGCTTGGATCTACGTTGGATAAAGATAAGTAATCTTATGTGTTTGATTCTGATGCATTTTTATTTCATTCTTGTATGTTGTGATTGTCTAATTGAAATGTTTTTAATTATGTTGTGATTATGTAATTGAAAGGTGTTTTCCACTATGCATGTGCAGGTTGACGTGGAGAATCCACGTGGGCATGAATTATGGCACGGAGGAGACACATGGGCATGATCCCTGACGTGGAGGAGTTGCGTGGGAAAAAGGTGTGATGTCGACCAGCCACATCATATCCACACGTGCCAGCGACCATGAAGGATGGGCGAAGGTGGTTTTCCTTACTGCCCTTCCAACTTGCGAAATCATGTGGTGCTTCCACGTGGAGAGTGGTTTTAGATTCCACAACCACCCATCCCTTCGTCCTAGCACGCATGTTTGGGATGCGGAACGGACGTGGGACTGTTGATCTAATTTCCACGATTTAAAATGGTTTGTATGTTCGTAGTGATCCTGATCCTGACGGCGCCAATGGTAAATGATGGATTGTATCACTCGTGTGAATAATCTCATCACGTTTATGATGGATTGTGTTTATGTGTCACGACGTACATATGATATCCTGCCACACTATGATAATTAATGTCACGAACTTTTATGCATTGATACTGTGATGTTATCTTGCCCACTGCCTACACTGAAACTTAAAGTTCAAACTCTCTATGTTTTCCAGTTTGGAGCTCTGTTTTCTCTAAGTATCGAGGTTTGCTTTTGCTGAGGTGTAACCGAGAAGAGTGTTGGGCAAGTAGAGCAGTAAGATTAGTTTGAAGAATCGACTGCTAGTTTTTCAATTGGCAGGTAGTTATATTATTCAAACCATAAATCTAAATCTATAACAGAGCATGCTTATTCAACCTCCAAGCTAAAAATCCATATCTTCCATGGTTGTCAACAATCAATGCAATGACAGTTTCAAGTTCACAGTAATTTAAAGTCACTGAACGTTTTAGATTCTTCAGATTTCCTTCCACCCTTGTTTGTCTTCTTCAGATTTCCAGAATTTATTTGCAGGTTGATAATGAAGAAAAGAAAACAGTCCATTAATATTGGGCATTGGTCATAAATGAATCCAATATTAATTTTAGTAGAAAATTGGTGAATACTTAGATGCGGTAAACCACAGCATAAACATATGAATTCTAATTTAATATTACTTTCATCCAAGCATGAAGAATAACACAATGGAAAAGATTTACTGGAAATAACAATTAACAGAGAGTAGCACAGATCAATTCTGGAATAATCAAAGCCGTGTGGCACAATCTGAGCGTTCCACGTGTCACCCTAGAGACTAGATTTCGACATTTGAACAACAAAATTTACAGATGTTTTGCTACAAAGAGTTTGCTGTCAAGTCGAAATTTTTTCAGAGAAAGCGAGGTCGCTCTTTCGTCAAGTTGTTCCATTTCGGGTTGTTGGAAGTAGATGCTGAGGAGAAAGAGTGTCCGTTCCTTCCCCCAGGGATGCATTTTCCGGAGTGGCTAAACTAGATATAGGCACTTTAAACACATATTTCATAGGAACATTGCTTCGCACATTTTGCTGGAAAGTGAAAATATGCACAGAGAAAGATCGACAGCTCTTTATCCAATTTCTATTTTTACAATTCACTCGTAAAAGAAGGTGCGGACGATCCTTTTTATTCCCAATATTCTTTTCGTTATATCTTGAGATTGCAAGAAGTGTCGGTCGATCCTTCTTCATCTTCACCATTCTGGATATCGTTCAATTTCTAGATAAATGTTTTCACAATTATCTACTAAACGAAGGGGCGGCCGACCCTTCTTCCAGTGTTCACCATTTTAGATATAGATGAATTGACGTACTAACCTTCGTAGGTTGAATAATTTTATAATTCCCTCATAAATGAAGGGTCAGTAGCACAGATCAATTCTGTAATAATGAAAGCCACCTGGCACAATCTGAGCATTCCACGTGTCACCCTGGAGACTAGATTTTGACATTTGAACGACAAAATTACAGACGTTTTGCTACAAAGAGTTTGCTGTCAAGTTGAAATTTTGTTAGAGAAAGCGAGGTTGCTCTTTCGTCAGGTTGTTCCATTTCGGGTTGTTGGAAGTAGATGCTGAGGAAAAAGAGTGTCTGCTCCTTCCCCCAGGGATGAGTGGCTAAAGTAGATATCGACACTTTAAACACATATTTCATAGGAACGTTGCTTCACACATTTTGCGGGAAAGTGGGAATATGCACAGAGAAAGATCAACCGCTCTTTCTCCAAGTTCTATTTTTACAATTCACTCGTAAAAGAAGTTGCAGACGATCCTTCTTCTTCCCAATATTCTTTTCGTTATAGCTTGAGACTACAAGAAGTGTCGGTTGATCCTTCTTCGTCTTCACCATTTTGGATATCGTTCAATTTCTAGATAAAGGTTTTCACAATTATCTACAAAACGAAGGGGCGGCCGACCCTTCTTCCGGTGTTCACCATTTTAGATATAGATGAATTGACGTACTAGCCTTTGTGGGTTGAATAATTTTACAATTCCCTCATAAATGAAGGGTCAGTTGATCCTTCTCTCTTTCACCATTCTGTATATAGGTGAATTGCTGGATATAGTTGTTCACAATTATCTACGAAAATAAGGGGCGGTCGATCCTTCTTGTCGGAAAATAGAAATCTGGACAAACGATTTTTATATGTTATAACTTAGTGGTTGACTGTCTATTCACACAATGAGTGAATATTTTAGACATTGGACTTTTCACCTTAAAATTTCAAACATTTAAAAATGAAATAAAACCACGCAACCCTTGTTTTCCTTCCCGCATGTTTACGTTTTAACTGTCGATTTGTCTTGATCCTGCAGATGAGATTACACTGGGTGATTTAAATGAAGTTTAGCTTGACCATTTAGCTTGTCGGTGTTAGCACTAGCTTTGTCCTAGATGAAAGTGGGAGTTTCAATTTCTAAAATGAAAGGAGAAAGCCTTGGTGGTCTGAGCAAAATAGAATCATTTGGGTAGGTATTCACGGCCTCAAGGGTGAAGATCGACGGTGGGGAATATCTACAGTCCTGAGCACGCTTCGGGAAAAAAGGGTGAGGTGTTTTAGACGGAGGCAGGAGGTTTAGCCCACAAGCATCTTAAGGAGCAGATCGACGGCCAATGGAGCAGATTGACGGTAGACGACATGCGCGGAGCAAACAAATTTTTGGATCCGTGAACTTTTTGGTAGATGCCCGCGGCTTTGGACGGCGCAGATCTAACGAGTCCGAGATCTATGGCCAAGGTTTTGTTCGCGGATCTAACTTGCAAGAAACATCAACGCAAGCCAAATCCGCGAAGTCGGTAAAATTCGCACCCAATGTTGGAATTTGGTTTTCATTCTACCTGTTGGATTTTTTTTTTTTTTACGTTTTGGGTTTTTTTATATTACCCGTCGGGAAACGTTTTGTTTAAAATTTTACCCTTCGACAATGAAGTCTTCCCCCCAAAATTACCCTTCAATAATTTTATTTTGTTGATTTTTTTAGAAATATTTTTTTCTTGACTTTTTTATATTAAAATTAAAATAATCATTATTAATATGTTTCACTATCCATCAACTTGATTCACATTCATTTTATTTACCATTTATGTACTAAATTAATATTATATAAAAAGATAACTTAAAAAGAATAAATATGAATGCACTTCATAATACGCAAAAATAAATAAATATTGAAGTATAAATAAACAAAAAATGGTTTTATAATTTCGCACAATTATGCATAAAAACACAACAAATATCACATTATTATTTTTGTTTGCAAAATTGTTATCATAAAATGGAGGTAAGAGTTACATTATATTTGAATTGAATCAATATGCCCATGGAAATCTATATATCTATGGGCTAGTCATTATTGTTATAAAAGATGCTTGAGTCTTTGTAAATATATGGCACATGTAATCATAATCTATATTTTTAAATACTAGATGCAAACATAAATAATGAATGCAAGATTCTACAAAATATAGCTCTATATGCATTTTTTTGTATGTATCATTTATTCTACAAATTGCATAGGCAATTTTCATTCCAAATGTTGCACACAGATTTCATGTCTCTCAACCCTTTATTTAGTACTTTCCTTCATTTAAGTTCTGCATCCCCCACTGAAATTGAACCATGAGAGAAATATAAGAGATGTTCATTTCAGTTTCATTCGGAGTTAAAGAATTAACCAATACTCTTCGAGTCCAAATCTATATAGATTATTGAAATTATGGATAGATGACTAAATACACATGCAAAAAAATAGTGCAAGAATTACCTCTATAATGCAAATAACTCTCAACCTTTGTATCCAAGGCCCTCCAACTCCCAACTTCCAACTCCCAAAGTTGTTGCAGCATGCTAATATAATCAATGAGCATTGAGCACTGAAATTTGTAGACTGTAGACGTCCATTACACTAATAAGAAAATAAAAAAATATGAGTTTTCCTGTTTTTAGGAAAAATCAATGCAACTTGCAAATGGAAAGACATGGAAATAATTATAATTTAATAGATGTTTCTATTTCTTTAATAAATGTATTCTTTGGGAGTTGGAATTTAGAAAGTATAGATTAACAAATCAATGCAACTTGCACATGGAAATAATTTTAATTTAATAGATGTTTCACTATTAATGAATGTATGCTTTCTAAGTTGGAATTTAGAAAGTATAATTTATATAACATAAATATATTAATACTACTATTAAATTAGTAATATAATAACATTTTAGGAATTTTGTTGTCCTTCAAAAGACAGTTAGCTAAAATTTTAAACAGTATTTGATGGTCAAAATGCCCCATGACGGCCAGGACTTATGCGAGATCTAGATCAATGGTGGGTGACTTCCCATGGTTTTAACTGGCAGAAAAGGTGAAATGTGGTGGGATTCAAGGCCACCAGGGATCATAGAGTTAGAAAGAAGCGGCAATCCACGACCCATAATGGATCAAGAAAATAGACTGATAGGGAAGCTTCCACGCAGCAGGAGATGTCGAGGTGATAGCAAAGGATAAATAATATAAAAAACTCGCCTGCACGGACAACGACAGTAGAAATCTGTGCAGAAACAGAGAGGAGAAAGCTGTGCAGAAACAAACAGGTCAAACAGGTCAACCAGGGCCCCAAGCCAACCTTCAACCAACCAGGTAGGTTCTCTAGTCTACACTAAACTATTTAATGGCTGAATTGAGTGATAGAGAACCCCATGGTTTTGAGCTTCAAAGCATTTAAATAGTGTTGATAGACAGAGATGTAGAGGTCTGCGACACTATGATGATCAATGACCCCATGGAAACTGTAAAAAATAAGCTGAAACTGGTTAGGGAGTGAGGTATAGACGTGCACCAGGTACACCAGTCCTATTTCCATCTGTTTGCAGTTGGCCAAACCCCTGGTTTTCTTGAATTTGTTGAATGGTGTGCCTCTAACTACTCTTCTACCGAGAGGGAAACCATGGACGCTGCCAAGTCCAAAATCCTTTGCAAAATCGATCCCCAAACTCTTAGAAAAACCCTGTCCGTCTGAGAAGAGTTTTTCCAGAAAGCTATAGGGTATATTGAGGAAGCCCTAATCCAGTTTTTTAGACAATCACCTGTTGGAGTAAAACATAATTTCTACACGTCCTGTTTGAATCCTACTGTCCAAATACAAGAGCAGGATTTCTCAACTGAAACCATACTATTCATGGAAGAATCCAGACGTGTTATCGCCATGATGAGCCAATTCCTAGGTCTAGACTCTGATATGTATGTCATGGAACCTCTAATAAGTTTTCTTTTTGTCCTAGACACTTGCCCCCTGGAATCAGATGACCCAAGCCAGTCTACCCAATGTGCATGCCTCAGGTTTGATGAAGTTTTGGCTGAAAGTATACATTCCCAGCTAAAGGATTTCTAGGAAACATGGATTTTCAGATTTCAGTCCTACTTACTAAAAATGTTCCTAGCATTAAATGAGGAAAACTTGCAAATGCCTGAGGTACTACTTACTCAAGAGATGTACACTAATTACACCAAGTTCCATGATGAGCTCATGTCTGATTTTTATCAGGTCATTTTTCAAAAGAAGCTTCCTAGAGTATTACCAGAAATGCAGGAGTACTACAACTTTCTCCTAAGAAGAGGGTCGGAGATTGGTTCCTTTCAGAGCATGGCACAATCATCAAGGTTTATGGGTTTTCTTATGCACCCTACATGCTACTAGTTTTCCTAACCCCCAGATTGTTTGCATTAGAATTCATTAGACAAAAATTGAAGGAAGAAGCTGAGCACTTTCTAGATCATAGAAAGGGCTCTGATATTGTGCTTCCATGGACTGTAGGTCCATTCTTGATAAAAAACAAAGGATCTCTTACAACCATCGAATGCAAGATAAATGAGATGGGTTTCAAAACAAAAGCACCCTTAAAATATGATCCCCACCACATCATTTCCAACAGGAGGAAGGAAAGCAATAGGAAGGCTTTTGTGCATTCCAAAATTCCAAGCATGGCAGAAGCTGCAAATTTATTGGAATGTCCTAACAGGAGCCAGATGGAAATAGACACACCTGAGCGCTCTTCTAGCCTAGTCCTATAAGTTCTAGCATCCATGCATATGGCCATCAACTTAATAAAGTCCAGCAAGAAAGGTGACAGTGTCCCTATGGACATAGAAGGGGAAGCTGAGAGAGCCCCAAAGAGGCAGAAAACTGAGGAATCTGAGCAGCAGCTAGTACCTGTGGGGATAGGTAAAGGAAAAAAGCCACAAGTGGTATCCCAGCTAGTACCTATGGGGACTGGTAAAGGAAAAAAGAAACAAGTGCATAAGCTACCAACATTTGAGATCAAAGAGTATGTGTTTAACCCAACAGCCATTGATCCTGCTGCCTTAAGCAAGACTAGAGATGAGTTGATAGATGAATACAAGGTGGACTCAGTGGCAGCCTCATACGAGTCCAAGTTATATACTAAATTAAGACAAATTTTAAGTAAAGAAGTGTCTCTGGTGACTAGCAGGAGCCTCACTCAGAACACCCTGAGTTTGTCCTTGGCCACCAAGAGCAAGGCCACTGAGCTAAGGATGAATTTAGAGGACATCCCTGTCCCAGATGTAATAAACTTGCATAAAGAAACCAAGGATGTTATTTATACTAAACTGTTGAGGACAACTTTGGAGCTATCAAAGGTACAGGTAAGTAAGAGTAAGGTTGCCAGCCAGCTCAAGCAGGAAAAGATGGAAAACAAAGCTCATAAGGAACAGATCAAGAAATTGCAGGGTGAGATAGTGGCCACTGAGGGCCAGGCTGATAAAAGAGCCAGCATTCAAAACCTACTTAACGAAAAAGAAAACATCATCCAATCTCTAAAAAAGGGGTTAAAAATCCCCTCTACCCAGTTAGTAGCAGTCTCCGAGCTAATAGAACTGGAGGAAAAGAAGGAGAAGTTGCAGACTGACTTGATAGACTGTAGGGACAAGCTATTGACGCTTGAAGAGAAGGAAAAACAATGGCAGATAGATATAGCCATTGTGGTGGCAAGTGAGAAAATTTCAAAGGCCAAAGTGGAAGAGCTTGAGAAGAAACTGCAGGAGAAAGAGAAAGAAGTAGAAAGCATGGCGACACCATCCATAGAGGCTAGTGATTTCTCCCTAGTAGGGGCTATAGGCGAAGCTAGTCTGGAAGACGTGGAAATATAAGATTAAAAAAGAAGAAAGTGAATATGAAAACCCTGAAGGATAATGCAAAAAGAGAAAAGGAGGCTTGGGAAGCCAAGCACCAGGAGTTACAGGGTAAATATGATGAGTTGGTAAGACAAGCTACCAGGCATAATTCCTTGCTAGAGGCCAGGCAGGTCATCTGGGATGGCATCATTGAAGAAGCAAGAAAATTGAGGCCCTTCCTCGATTTTGTCTTGGACAAGGAAGCAGTGATAAAATTATCCAAGAATAGTGTGATAGCAACAAATGAGAAATTGAACAAAAAACCTGTAGAGTATACTGAGAATGCCATCGAATTCCTGAATGGCTTATCTGAGGAGCAGGTTAAGACAATTGGTGTAACAGATAGGGTTTCCATCATCATTGGAGCCAAAAAATTGATGCACAAGCACCGGTAGGTAAAGGCTATTCAAGCTAAAATAGATGTCATGGCACAACAGATCAAGTATTTCAAAGACATGTTTGACCCTTTGTTCAAGAAATTGTTACCTCCCTTTTGGGAGGAGGATGGAACAATGCTCACGGAAGAAGAATATCAGAATAAATTGGTAGGATGTAAAGTGGATTTCACATATTTTTTAGGTATGGATCGGTTTCTATCAGGGAAGATAGTGGTGGAGAAAATGGCAAAGTATTTTGAGTTAAGCATGATGTTCAAGGAGGCTAGTGCATATTTGCGAAGCTACTCTTATAGGGACCACAGTGAGATCCGAGTCTTAATGAAGGAGTTGGCCACGTCAGAGCTGCCAGTTACCGAGCTATGGAAGTTCGTTGAGAAATATGGGAAGATAAAGCTGATAATGAATCGTTGAAGCATTTTTTTTATTTTGTTAGAGTCTGTTGTCTTTCGGTAAAAATGCTCAGTAATTTTGTAAAAGGAAATTGAGCCAGTTTTTCCAGCATTGTCATTTTGTTGTAACTAATTCCTGAGGGTGGCGAACCTGTTTGAATAGGTGTCACCTACATTGTAACAACTTCCTGTTGAGGCAGCTCGATCCTGAAGGCTTTGAGCATCTATATAAGCAATGTAATAGAAGGAGAAAGGGTTGGAAACTTTTGTTGGACTCGTGAATTCCCTGTGTTAAGCACTCTGAGATATATTTTAATAAAATATGGCTAGGCCGAGCAAGGTTTCTCTCAGATATTCCTGTGTTATTCATCTTACTGTCTGTTTACTTATTCTCTTATGTGAATGTTTCTCTCACTGTATAATTCATACTGTTATGCTTTTTCATGCTTGGATAAGTGTTGTAATGGGACATAATTCATAAATATTATGCTCTGTTGCTTTCATTTCAAGCATCCACTACCATTTTCTGCTAAAGTCGGTATAGAATTCATTATCATATGCTCTATATTGATGTGTTGTTCATATCTTCTTCTTTAATCACCAAACAAAAGCTCTTTGACTGTGAGAGAGTGGCTATCTTGCCTCTGATTAGTTTCCTTTGCAAAGCACTGTGACTCATGTTTAATCATATTTGTATGTTTTGACTCCACTGCCCATTGAGTTTGTCCACTTTGCTTTTAGTTTTCTTTGATGAATGTTAATTTTCAATTCAGATTATTTATGAACAATGTTTAATTTTTGCAATCAATAATCCATACATTGATCTACCGTTTGGATTTTGTCTTTACTCATGATTTGTGTGTCTTTTATGTTTTAAGTGAATTTATTTAATTAAAACATTTATCTATTTCTGCAAATGATTAACATAAATTAATAAATTCATGTTAATTTTTCAATTAGCATTTGTTGGAAGGCGATTTGATGAGGAAAGATCGCGGTACTGCTGACGCTGCGACACGTTGGATGAAGGCGCGAAAGGAGTATCTTGGGCCAAAGGATACTGCACTTGGCGGATTCTGGGTCACTTAGACCATGTATCTTGTAATATTGAGTCAAGTATACCACAGTTGGCGGGTTTTGGGCCATGTATTTTGTAATATTGAGTCATTGTACCGTGGTATGCAGGTTTTTGGGTCATTAGACCAAGTCAGTTAGTGGATTGTCCATAGGTGTCAGTTAGGAAAGTGGACAAGTATTGTAAGTGGCGAAATCCTTTAAATAAAGGAGAATTGTAAGTGTTAGGAGGAGAGGATAGAAGTCGATGGATAAGAACTAAAGGTAGAGCTATATGCAGAGATTAACAGAGATAATGTGGGTGTTGCAGAAAGACTTATGTACTGCTTTTGGTTTGCCACAGTAATATAAGGATGATTATTTGGTGCAATCTGCGTGTAATGTTGCTCGATGCCTATGTTATTTCTTGTTCTTAATGCAGTTATCAGTTTTCTGTTACTATAATGTGAATGCCTCAATAATGTGTTATCTATGAAAATGCCGCGATTAAAGTAATGTGCGATCTCTGTTTTTGGTAATGTTAAATGCTGCGATGTGCTAGAACTTCATGATGAATGATTGGAATTGCTGTTAGTGTCATATTGCTGCAACTTGCCTCCTCCCTCGGTGGAAACATGGTTCCATTTGCTCTTCTTGGACGCCTCGGGTGAGACCTCATCCGCTCTGCAGGTATTGCTGGGTGGGCTCAAACCTGCCCAGGCCGGTGCCCAGGGAAACTGTGGCATGGGTCGACAGTCGATGGACCCCTGTCGACTGTGAGGTCATGATTCGGTCAACAAATGGTTCCATTGTTCAGTTGAAACAGGAGAACGACTGGATGACGGCTCAGTTGAAACCAAGTATGCCTCAGGCCGAAGTGGATGAATGACGAAGGGAAATTGAGGAAGTTGCAAACCAGATGGAGGAACTGGAGACAAAGGCAACCAGGCTCACCACTGAAATAGTAGAGTTTTGGGGCTGCATTGTTCATGATGACCAAATTGAACAGCTCACTAAGAGTCGGTAAGAAGCGGAGGGTCAGGTGGCGAAACTGAAGGCTACAATGAGAACCTTGCCCCCAATGGAGCAAGTTGCTAAGTCACGCGAACTAAAAGACTTGCAACAATGAGTTACCAAGGCAGATGAACAATAGAAGCGGCGTTTAGCCCATTTAGAAGAATTCCAGGACACTAGAGGGAAATTGATGCTACAGGCTAGTGAAGCACTCCCAGTAGTACAGAAGTATTGACAACAAGTCATGGATAAACTTGTCGATCACCCGTCAACCGATGATTTGGTTAACAGTCAGGCGGCAGCTCAGGAGGCTCAGGAGCTGGTAAGGAACGCCGAACAACCGTATGTAGACTTCAAGGCAAGGACTGCGACGTGTACTATGTCTAGCAGTTGACGTGGCTTGAGGACAAGCCACAAGATTGTGTTGGGGGCCTGTTGGCAGGCGGTTTGATGAGGAAAGATCATGGTACTGCTGACATCAGGACACGTTGGATGAAGGTGCAAAAGGAGTATCTTGGGCCAAAGGATACCACACTTGGCAGGTTTGGGGTCACTTGGACCATGTATCTTGTAATATTGAGTCAATTATACCGCAGTTGGAGGGTTTTGGGCCATGTATTTTGTAATATCGAGTCATTGTATCGCGGTATGCGGGTTTTTGGATCATTAGACCATGTCAGTTAGTAGATTGTCCATAGGTGTCGGTTAGGAAAGTGGACAAGTATTGTAAGTGGCGAAAGCCTATAAATAAAGGAGAATTGTAAGTGTTAGGAGGAGAGGATAGAAGTCAATGGATAAGAACTAGAGGTAGAGCTATATGCGGAGATTAATAGAGATAATGTGGGTGTTGCAGAAAGACTTATGTACTACTTTTGGTTTGCCACAGTAATATAAGGATGATGATTTGGTGCAATCTGTGTGTAATGTTGCTCGATGCCTATGTTATTTCCTGTTCTTAATGCAGTTATCTGTTTGCTGTTGCTATAATGTGAATGCCGCAATAATGTGTTATTTGTGAAAATGCTACTATTAAAGTAATGTGCGATCTCTATTTTTGGTAATGTTAAATGTTGCGATGTGCTAGAACTTCATGGTGAATGATTGGAATTGCTGTTAGTGTCATATTGCTGCAACTTGCCTCCTCCCTCGGCGGAAACATGGTTCCGTCTGCTCTTCCTGGATGCCTCAGGTGAGACCTCATCCACTCTGCGGGTGTTGCTAGGTGGGCTCAAACCTACTCGGGTCGGTGCCCAAGGAGACTGTGGCATGGGTCAACAGTCGGTGGATCCCTGTCGACTGTGAGGTCGCGATTCGGTCAACAACATTCCAGCTACAGGGTAATCTTGCATTTTCCTAATCCTTAAAACTACTATGAGTGAATTTTCATTTCCTGATTGTGTTGTGGTTAAACCAACATTAGTAACCTCGCTATACTCAATGTGCCAAATCAAATAAAAAATAGTAACCTCCCTATACTCAATGTATTAATTTGTAGTGTGATAATGAAGAAAAGAAAACAGTCCATTAATGTTGGGCATTGGTCATAAGTGAATCCAATATCAATTTTAGCAAAAAATTGGTGAATACTTAGATGTGGTAAACCATAGCATAAACATATGAATTATGATTTAATATTACTTTCATCCAAGCATGAAGAATAACACAATGGAAAAGATTTACTGGAAATAACAATTAACAGAGAAAGGAAGGAAATTTGCAGACTAACATAATTTACCACAAATAACAATTAATAGAGAAAAGAAGAAAATTTACAGACTGTCATTACTGGAAATAAAAATTAACAGATAAAGGAAGGAAATTTACAGACTCTCATTAATGAATAGTTTTTTCATCACTGGTGCAATTATATTCAACACATTCCATATATAATTTAAAAAACAAGCAACACATGCATGCCTTCCCAGACACATCATAATGCTAATTAAAATTTAATAGTGATCAACACGATGGTTTGACATGTTTTCTGAAGTGGTCGAATGGAGGACCTAGTCGGGTGGCCGACCTAAGATCATCCAACATCTCCCCCACGAACAATACCTTTCTTCATCCTGAAAGCTAGTACCGGATACTCCCTTGGCTAGAAATGGGTCGTCATGTCTGTAAAGTACAGTCCCGCCTTCTACTTGCCGCTACTTCTTCTTACTATGGCAAGTCGAAGGCATAAGGACTGTGCTTTCCAGACATGAAGGACTGTGCTAAAAAATCATTCAATGACTGCTGCATGTGACAGTCTTTGAAAGAATGAAACCAAATCATAATTTCACTGAATACATCATACCTCCAAGGATTCCAATTTCCATCCCATTAACTTGGCCTAGTTGCTCGTGGATGCAAGCTGGAGAAACTTAAGAAAGCCTCCTACCCTGATGATTTTCCCAACTTCAGCTACAAAGTGAATATTCTTGCAAAGACTGGTAAGCTCTCCAAGCCAGATGTAGTTATTTGTTGATGATTAGTGCAAAAAATGTGCGATAATGATAACAAGTTTACTGTCTGTTAAGTATGATACTACATCATCCGAGAGTCACTCAACAAACTTTGATATAGAATGCTCTATAATTTAAGATGCTGATTCAACCACTCACACAGTTTCTCACCTTCCCAAGGATCGTTTAATTGAAGTGAAGTGATATGTTTCTTTTTCCAATGAGCAATGACGAACGGAATTAAGTTGATGAGCTGAACTTTGGCGAGTTGTGTACAGTTTATCACCTTTTACTTGTGCAGTTAGAAGAAGCTAATAGCATGATCTGGAGGCACAGAGATTCGAAGATAGCCTAGATATGGCGGTATTGCATCTCTCTCGAATACTTGCATAGCAAACAAATAACTGTTTATCACACTGCCGTAAAAAGAAACCATTTCATCATGCACAATAAAAACAAAGAAACTATTCATGAATTGAAACAAGAGTAAGAAGAAGATAACAGCATGGTCTGGTACTAAAACAACATTCCACGACTGCTGCAAGTGTTGATGACCGCAATAGCCCATGTTGTCTTAGAGAAGAAAGCTTCCAAGACTGCTAATCTCCCTATGTCCCCTCCTCGTTGCATACCCAGGAACATAATGACAAATCCATGTATGTCCCCTCCTCGTTGCATACTCAGGAACATAATGACAAATCCATGTATTGGGACTTCGATAGTGCTAATATCCCTATGTCCCCATATCAGTTTGTTGTGATATGGGGCATGGTTAGCCTCTATATAGTGAGTGGCCACTGTGTTGATGGATTGAGTGGGATGGGAGTCTGCGACGGATGGGGAATGGTAATTATCACAGTATGGAGGAATCATGGTGGTCATAGATATCATCTGTAGCCAGTACATATTTTGCTCGAGTAATCGTACACGTATCACTCCAAACCGACAATAGATTTTGCTGGAGTAATCGTACATGTATCACTCCAATCGATACCTTGAAAATCCAACGGCCAACATGCCTGCTGCCAGCGCATTAAATGGCCTACAACAGGCTCCTGAATGTTTTAGATTCTCCAATATCCTTGAATCATATCATCTCCTTTGCAAGAGTAATAAAAGACTACACTTTTATTGGAGTTTTGACTTGTAGACATAGAAGCAGTAGACTCATCCCCTGCAACCGCAAAAATAATCAGTCATTATTCCTCAAACATGTAATCTTTGCATCAGACTGTTTCATCATTCTCTTGGAATATCAAGCAATAGTGAGAGGGGGGGGTGAATCAATATTTTCACTATTATTAAATTTTCTCACAATTAAAAACCGAATAAACGAAGAAAATGGAAGACAAAATTTTATCGTGGAAGATCAATTGGGAAAACCACCAACTCTTTCTAATATTGCAAAATTATATTTACAACAATTAAATTTCAAACTCCAACTCGCTGGATGCACCAACCATTTTTATTTTTCTTTTATTTTTTAAATAGAAACATTCTACTTTTTAAAGAGAAACAATCTTTATTTTTGTTTTTTTTTAAATATAAACATTTTACTTTTTCTTCTTGTTTTTTTTAAATAGAAACATTTTACTTTTTTTTTTTTTTTCTTTTAATAGAAACATTTTACTTTTTAAAGAGAAACAATCTTGCTTTTTGTTTTTTTAAATAGAAACATTTTACTTTTTATTGCAACGGTGTGAATAAAAAATATTATAAAAAGAATGAAATCTCATAAAATATGTAGTAAATTTCTTTATCCTTCAAATGAAAAAATACGAAATAACCATTCCCCCATACTATGCTAACTACCGTTCCCCATCCCTCCCATCCTATTCAATTAACCAATTCACTAGCCACTCACTATATATAGGCTAAACCATACCCCATATCGCTGCAAAATGAAATCTTCCATAAGTCATGGCACTCTTATTTACAGCCTCTCTTCTGTTTTCTTTGTTGTTTTATCAGAAATACTTGAGTCTTGTGGTCACTCCCCAGTTCTCTTCGTGATATATGAGCATTTCAGCTCATCTTCCATGACAAATCCTCACCACACCATGATATATGGGCATTTCGAGCACTCTCGAAGCCTCAAGACCACTATTTGGCATTCTTTTGCTTGCCACCAATATTGATTGGTGGTTGCAGTAATTGTTTCACGGGATACTTCTCTGAAACAACATGAACAACCATTGTCGTTAACGTTAGGCTTCCAGCAGTCCTCTCGGAATATAGCCTAATTGACAACAAAAATACCGTTGTTGACACCAAGAAGAGCCATATTGAGAACAAGAAGAAGAGCTATGTTGAAAGCAATAATGGACTTATTGATAGCAAGGATGGCCATGCCGATAGCATGAATATCCATGTTGATAGCAAAAATACCCATGTTGACAGCAATGACACCCATGTTGACATCAAGAACACCCATGTTGATCCGGCTCCAGGCGGCACTGAGACATTGAATTGTATTGTACTTGGTCGGCACTGAGAGATTGTATTGTATTGTACTTGGTCCTGAGTAATAGAATACTTCTTGATTTCTTGACTATAATTCTATATAATATCATGTATCATGTAATATCGTTGGTATCTATATATCATGTATTATTAGCTTGTTTATTATATATCATGACATATCGTAGGTATCTATATCATGTATCATTGGTATCTAGATTCTTATCCCCCATATTTATGAACACTGTTTAATTTTTGCAATCAATAATCCATACATTGATATACAGCTTGGATTTGTCTTTACTCATGATCTGTGTGTCTTTTATGTTTTAAGTGAATTTATTTAATTAAAACATTTTTCTATTTTTGCAAATGAGTAACATAAATTAATAAATTCATGTTAATTTTTCAATTACCATTCCAGCTACAGGGTAATCTTGCATGTGCCTAAATTAATCCTTAAAACTACTATGAGTGAATTTTCATTTCCTGATTGTGTTGTGGTTAAACCCGCATTAGTAACCTCACTATACTCAATGTGCCAAATAAAATAAAAAATAGTAATCTCCCTATACTCAATGTGCCAAATCAAATATGCCACGTGTCACCCTAGGATACTAGATATCAACATTTTAACAACAAAATTTATAGATGTTTTGCTTTAAAGACTTTGCTGGCAAGTGGAAATATTCTCAGAGAAAGAGAAACCGCTCTTTCTCCACTATTTATCCAAGGTGTTATATTGTTACAATTCCCTCCTAAATGAAGCGTCGGCAGACCCTTCTTATTCCCAATATTCTTTTCATAATAGTTCGATATTGCAATAAGGGCCAGTCGGTCCTTCTTGTATTATCCATTATGGTTATATCTGTATTCATGGATAAAGGTTTTGACAATTAACTGGGAAAAGAAGGGGCGGCTAATCCTTCTTGTCGTAAAACGGAAGTAGGGACAAACCATTTTTATATGATATAACTTCCAAGGTGTTCTGTTTTTACAAATCCCTCGTAATTGAAGGGTTGGATGACCCTTCTTATCCCCCATATTATTTTTATAATAGTTCGACACTCTAAGAAGGGTCGGTCGACCCTTCTTATTACAAATATTCTTTTCATAATATTTTGACTCTGCAAGAAGGGTCGGTCGCTCCTTCCATGTTCTCCATTATGGATATAGTTGAATTCTTGGACAAAGGTTTTCACAGTTAACTACGAAAAGAATGGGCGGCTGATCCTTCTTGTCGGAAAACGGAAGTTGGGAAAACTATTTTAAAATGTTATAACTTCCAAGGTGTTCTATTTTTATAATTCCCTCAAAATTGAAGGGTCAGCCGACCCTTCTTATTCCCAAGATTATTTTCATAATAGTTTAACACTGCAAGAAGGGTCGGTCGATCCTTCTTGTGTTTGCCATTATGGATATAGCTAAATTGTTGGATAAAGGTTTTCACAGTTAACAATGAAAAAAATGGGAAGCCGATCCTTCTTGTCGAAAAACGGAAGTCGGGACAAACTCTTTTTATATGTTATAACTTCCAAGGTGTTCTATTTTTATAATTCCCTTAAAATTGAAGGGTCGGCTGACCCTTATTTTCAATATTATTTTCATAATAGTTTAACACTGTAAGAAGGGTCGGTTGATCCTTCTTGTGTTCGCCATTATGGATATAGCTAAATTGTTGGATAAGTTATTTTTTTATGTTATAACTTTAGCCGATTGACTTGTTATTCAAACAATGACTGAATATTTTAGACATTGATTTTTTCATAGAAAAAGAAAGGAAATTTACAGACTTACATAATTTACCGCAAATAACAATTAACAGAGAAAGGAAGGAAATTTAGACTGTCAGTACTGGATATAACAATTAACAGAGAAAGGAAGTAAATTTACAGACTGTCATTAATGAATAGTTTTGTCATTAGTTGTACAATTATATTCAACACATTCCATGTATAATTTCAACAACAAGCAACACATGCATGCCTTCCCAGACACACCATAATGCTAATTAAAATTTAGCAGTGATCGACATGATGGTTCGACATGATCTCTGAAGTAGTTGAATGGAGGACCTAGTCGGAATATTCTTGCAAATACTGGTAAGCTCTCCAGGCCAGATGTAGTTATTTGTTGATGAATAGTGCAAAAAATGTTCGATGGTGATAACAAGTTTATTGTCTGTTAAGTCTGATACTACATCATCCAAGAGTCGCTCAACAAACTTTGAGATAGAATGATCTGTAATTTAAGATGTTGATTTAACCACTTGCACAGTTTCTCACCTTCCCGAGGACCGAAGCCTTATGGTACTAAAACAACATTTGATGACTGTTGCAAGCCTAATGTTGACGATCGCAACAGTGCATGTTGTCTTAGAGAAAGCACAGTCCTGCCTTCTACTTTCATTGCTTCCTATGAAGTATGCAGCAAGTCAAAGGCAGAACAACTATGCTTTCCAGACATGACAACATGGTCTAGTACTAAAACAACATTCGACGACTGCTGCAAGCCTAATGTTGACGACCGCATCACCGCATGTTGTCTTCGAGAAGAAATATAATCTCCCTATGTCCCCTCCTCGTTGCATACCAATCAGTTATTGAAAGAAGAGTGACGGAAAGAAGATGGACGAAAACGTGATTGGTGCCAAGGAAAATAATGATAAATCCATGTATTCGGACTTCGAGAGTGCTCGAAATGCCCATATATCATGGTGTATTGGGACTTCGAGAGTGCTAGAATCCTTCTACTTTGCGCAATTAGAAGAAGCTGACAACATGGTCTGGTATTAAAACAACATTCGAAGACTGCTGATGGGATTTCCATCCCATCATATACCTTCATGTCTACTTTTAACACCCAAATCTTATCAAGCGGATAGCCTAGACACGGCGGTATTGCATCTCTCTCGAATACTTGCATAGCAAACAAATAATTGTTTATCACGTTGCCATAAAAAGAAACCATTTCAACAAATGCAAAAATAATCATTTTATTGCAGCCAACCTAGCTCATGAGCACACATATTATCATGCACAATAAAAACAGAGAAACTATTCATAAATTGCCAAGTGCACCATAATAGGGGATGGCCAGACAGTTGGTCTGGGAAGCCCGCTTAGACGGGTTAGCTCCTAACACCATAGTTAGTGGGAGCAAAGGCATTCAACCAATGAAATATACTTTGCAAATGATAAACTTTGAACATGATGACTACAAAAATTCTTTCTTACCGAGAAAAACCTTTTGCAGATATGTAGTCCTTCAAGGTTAGGAACTTTCTCCAATAAGTTGAGAAGAGGAAGACGCTTTGGAATATGGATATCAAGATTGTTCAATGATTTCAGGCTACCTATTATCTCCACAAATCTCTCTGCAGGAAAATGGTGCATTATGGTCGAATTCCAATTCGAACAAACTGCCAGTCCAATTAAATTACTTCCACATTCCATTTTGAGGTCCCCAATTACGTATCACTCCAATCCGACTACAGATATTGCTGGAGTAACTGTCCACGTATCACTCCAATCGATTTCTTGAAAATCCAATGGCCAACATGCCTGCTGCCAGTGCATCTTATGGCCTGTAGGCTGAATAATATTAACCGTAAATGATGGATTGTATCACTCGTGTGAATAATCTCATCATGCTTCAGTCCGCATTATGTTTATGTCTTGTCACCAACAAAGTCTTGGATGGGGAATGGTAATTATCACAGTATGGCGGTCATAGATATCATCTGTAGCGACTACAGATTTTGCTGGAGTAATCGTACACTTATCACTCCAATCAATTCCTTGAAAATCCAACGGCCAACATGCCTGCTTCCAATGCATATTATGGCCTATAGGATGAACAATATTTGCTGTAAATGATGGATTGTATCACTCATGTGAATAATCTCATCATGCTTCAGTCCACATTATGTTTATGTCTTGTCACCAACAAAGTCTTGGATGGGGAATGGTAATTATGACAGTATGGCGATCATAGATATCATCTGTAGGGACTATAGATTTTGCTGGAGTAATCATACACTTATCACTCTAATCGATTCCTTGAAAATCCAACGGCCAACGCATTAAATGGCCTACAACAAGCTAAATAATATTCACCGTAAGTTTCAGCCTATGTGAATCAAGTATACCATATATTAAATTGTGCAATTACTTCCCATTATTGTTTTTAAGAAACATAATTGTTTATGTGAATCAAGTATACCATATATTAACTTTGGATGCGGGCATTTTTTGTATGATCTCGTTTAGATTGTTTTTTGGTCTTGTCCATGTCGTTGGAGGCAGGTTTTTTGTATAAGTTCCCACAAGTTGTTCGGTAATACTCTTGCTAGTTTTAGTTTTTTCTCTTACTATAAGACATTCATGTATTGATTATGAAATCTAACATGGAAGCTTTGATTTGATCTCTCCTCCAGGCTCGGTAGAAATGAGAAGTATAGCTTGCAGTTTGTAGAGAATTGAGAAGTAGTTGGAGATAAAGATGGTGTAAGGAATTTTCTCCAAGGTGTTCTATTGTTACAATTCCCTCCTAAATGAAGGGTCGACCGATCCTTCTTATTCCCAATATTATTTTCATAATAGTTCGAGAATGAAAGAAGGGTCGGTCGACCCTTCTTGTTACCAATATTATTTTCATAATATTTCGACACTGCAAGAAGGGTCGGTCGATCTTTCTTGTGTTCTCCATTATGGATATAGTTGAATTGTTGGATAAAGGTTTTCACAGTTAACTACGAAAAGAAGGGGTGGCAGATCCTTCTTATCGTAAAACAGAAGTCGGGACAAACCATTTTTATATGATATAACTTCCAAGGTGTTCTATTTTTACAATTCCCTCGTAATTGAAGGGTCGGCCGACCCTTCTTATTCGCCGTATTATTTTCATAATAGTTTGAAACTGCAAGAAGGGTTGGTCGACCCCCTTCTTATTGCCAATATTATTTTCATAATATTTCGACATTGCAAGAGGTTGGTCGATCTTTCTTGTGTTCTCCATTATGGATATAGCTGAATTGTTGGATAAAGGTTTCTACGAAAAGAAGGGGCAACTGATCCTTCTTGTCGGAAAACGGAAGTCGGGACAAACTATTTTTATATGTTATAACTTCCAAGGTGTCCTTTTTATATTTCCCTCGAAATTGAAGGGTCGACCGACTCTGCTTATTCCCAGTATTATTTTCATAATAGTTGAACACTACAAGAAGGGTCAGTCGATCCTTCTTGTGTTCTCCATTAATATTGGGCATTGGTCATCACTGAATCCAATATCAATTTTAGCTGAAAATTGGTGAATACTTAGATGCGGTAAACCAGAGCATAAACATATGAATTCTAATTTAATATTACTTTCATCCAAGCATGAAGAATAACACAATCAAAAAGATTTACTGGAAATAAGAATTAATAGAGAAATAAAGGAATTTTATAGGCACACATAATTTACAGCAAATAAAAATTAACAAAGAAAGGATGGAAATTTACAGACTGTCATTGCTGGAAATAACAATTAATAGAGAAATGAAGTAAATTTACAGACTGTCATTAATGAATAGTTTTTCCATCATTGGTACAATTATATTCAACACAATCCATGTATAATTTCAAAAACATACTTCTCATGCATGCCTTCCCAGGCACACTATAATGCTTATTAAAATTTAACATTGATCGACAAGACAGTTTGACATGTTCTCTGAAGTGGTCGAATAGAGGACCTAATCGAGCGGTCGACCTAAGATCCTCCAACATCTCCCCCATGAAAAATTTGTTTCTTTGTCTCGAATAAATCAGAAAATAACTGGAATTGAATGAACTATGAAAGCACAGTCCTTCTACCTTCTACTTGGCGCAGTAAGAAGAAGTTGACAGCATGGTCTGGTACTAAAACATGGTGGTCATAGATATCATCTGTAATGACTACACATTTTGCTGGAGTAATCACTCCAATCGATTCCTTGAAAATCCAACGGCCAACATGCCTGCTGCCATCGCATTAAATGGCCTACAACAGGATGAATAATATTCGCCATAAGTTTCAGCCTATGTGAATCAAGTATACCATATATTAACCCCGGATGCGGGCGTCACCATTAGACATTGAGGAGGGAACGTGTCATGTGCCAGACATGAGGAGGGAACATGGGGGAGGAGCCTCGACCCAGGCGCCTGTAACATGGCACGCGTGCCCCATGCAATATACCACCTCCCTCGCTTCCACCTGTCTACCCTCACATGTGCGGCTTTATGGCTCCTTCTTAATTATTCGCTCACAAGTCCCTTCATCGACTAGCTGGCTGCAACTCTGGTACCTCGGCCCTCTACGCATTCAAAGCATCCCCATTCTTTATGCTCTGTGCCTACTGGGGATCTCGGCAGGGAGCTCCATGTCTTTTGGGGAGCTTCTCCATTCTCTCTACTCTGTCTGTAACTGGGGAGCTTCCCCATTCTCGAGAAATAATTCCATGTCTACTGGGGAGATGCCCCATTCTCGAGGAATAATTCCATGTCTACTTGGGAGTTGCCCCATTCTCTCTCATTTTTTGTAATAGCTATCTAATGTGTTTTTTGTATGATCTCGGTTAGACTGTTTTTTCATCTTCGCCATGTCGTTGGATGCAAGTTTTTTGTATAAGTAACCCACAAGTTGTTCCGTAATACTCTTGCTAGTTCGAGTTTTTTCTCTTACTATAAGACATTCATGTATAGATTATGAAATCTAACATGGAAACTTTGATTTGATCTCTCATCCCGGCTTGGTAGATATGAGAAGTATAGCTTGCAGTTTGTGGAGAAATGAGAAGTAGTTGGAGATGAAGATGGTGTAAGGAATTTATGGTTGAGGTTCTGCGTAGAAGTTTATATTTACCTAATTTGGAGTGTATTAGTTTTAAACTTCATTAAGGAACTTTTACTTAGCAACTCAACCATAAATTCCTCACACCATATTCATCTCCAACTACTTTTCATATCTCCACAAACTGCAAGCTATACTTCTCATATCTACCGAGCCTAGAGGAGAGCTCAAATCAAAGTTTCCAAGTTAGATTTCATAATCAATACATGAATGTCTTATAGTAAGAGAAAAACTGGAACTAGGAAGAGTATTACCAAACTGCAAGCTATACTTCTCATTTGGACCCCGCTGATATAACATCCACGTTGCTAGTTTAGAAATTAAACGCAGGAACTTAAAACAATCCCCAAACGTTAAATGGTACCACTAATATCCTCAATATTCGTTTAAACAATCTTTAAACTAATTTTAAAAATCTAATATGCCATGTGTCACAATATAAGTGTTCCACATGTCACAAAATTTATAGAAGTTTTGCTTCAAACACTTTGCTGGAAAGCAGAAATATTCTCAGAGAAAGAGCGGTCGCTCTTTCTCTAAGGTGTTCTATTTTTACAATTCCCTCGTAGATGAAAGGTCGGCCGACCCTTCTTATTCCCAATATTCTTTTCATAATAGTATGACACTACAAGAAGGTTCGGTCGATCCTTCTTGTGTTCTCATGATGGATATAACTGAATTTATCCATAAAGGTTTTCACAATTAACTACGAAAAGAAGAGGCGACTGATCCTTCTTGTCGAAAAACAGAAGTTGGGAGAAACCATTTTTTATGTTAAAACTTCCAAGGTGTTCTATTTCTAAAATTGTCTCATAACTGAAAGGTCGGCTGACCCTTCATATTCCCAATATTATTTTCATGATAGTTCGACACTGCAAGAAGGGTCGGTCGACCCTTCTTCTGTTCTCCATTGTGGATATATCTGAATTGCTACATAAATGATTTCAGAATTAACTACGAAAAGAAGGGGCGACCGGTCCTTCTTGTCGGAAAACAGAAGTCGGGACAAACCATTTTTATATGTTATAACTTAGCCGATTGATTGTATATTCAAACAATGAGTGAATATTTTAGACATTGGGCTTTTCACCTTAAAATTTTGAACATTTAAAAATGAAAATTGCACTTTTCAAATAAAAAATTGCATTTTTTTTATTCGAAATTCACACTTTTCAAATGAGAAATTGCATTTTTTGATTTGAAATTCACACTTTTCAAAGCACAATTTGCATTGTTTGACTTGAAATTCACACATTTGAAATCAAAATTTGCATTTTTTGTTTTGAAATTCACACTTTTAAGGTTCATAAGTAGTCAAAAAACACACTATTCTAATAGAAAAACACACTTTTCAAAGCCAATACTGCCACTTTCAGAACTTGATTTTGCACTTTAGAAAGGTTGATATTGACACTTTCAAATTCAGGTTGATGTTGATACTTTCTTTTGAAAATTTCTTGCATTTTTTGAGTGTTTTTGTGAGTTACGGAAAGCACTGAGTTTTTCCAAAAGTCAGGTTCTTTCCACAACCCTCAATCTGCAATCCGCAATGAGAATTGCAGAAGCTTGCTTTTCGGTTTTTAAACATTTTCTTTTCGCAACGTGCAATCCTCCATGCGGATTGTGGATGCATAAATATTCTTCAATAATTTTGTTCTTTTACATCTGCAACCCGCAATTGCGGATTGCGGGAAGAGTCTTAAAATAGTTTTGCACTTTGCGTTTCCGCAACCTGTAATTGCGGATTGCGGAGAGAATGTATATATTTATGAAATAAAACCCCACAACCCTTCTTTTCCCGCGGATGAGATTACACTGGGTGATTTAAATGAATTTTAGCTTGTCCGTTTTCCCCTCTACCACTTTTAAAAATTGTAATTAGGCTCGTAACTGTGATTTTCACCTTCGGCCAAATTTGAAGGCATAGTCAATGATCCGACTAATCCATAATGATAAGTTGTTTAGATTTGACATCAAATCATACGTGATATAATTAAAATTGCACTTCATCTTAATCCAAATTTTGTTGGCGCATGCTATATGTTATTTCGTTACAGATGTGATAATTGCATTTCTCAGACCGAAAGGTTTTAATCATGGCAATTCATTACAGTTAATCATGATGGGATCTTTATTTCTTTTCTTAAACACAAAGACCAATATGGGCAATTTGTTTATCGTCATATTCCATAGAAAAAGTCTTGTTATTAAATTTCCATAGATTTCCTCCTGACAATTACATACTGTGAACAAGATACATAAAAGTCACAAATCTTTAGTCGAATTTTGTGTCGAGAAATAACTTCAGCCTCTTTAATATCACGAAACTCTGTCGCCACCTTTTAAAGCCGATGTTTTGGATGATAGCACTGGTAGTGAAAAAGAAGACTCTAATATTCAATCCATGTATATACGACTCCCTCAGAGGAAGAGAAGGAAGATCACTGAGAAACATGTTGATAGAGATGATACAGTCATCCGATATTTTATAATTAATCAAGTGCCTGTGACTCCATCAATTCCCCTGAAGGAAGGACAAGTGGCCGATTTTTTGATTTTTGAGGACATTGTCGATCATCATGAATCTTCTAAGAAGCATCTTTCAACTTTTGTCACAGATAGGTAGTGGATTGTCAGTATCTTCCACAGTTTGTTACGGGATACTTCCCGGAAACCATGTGATGAAAATATTTTGGGAATTTTGTGAAAATATTGTCGGTATTAGTCGCTCTTGAGTATGCCTTTTAGTTTCGATTTGTAATCCCTATTTTATGGGAAGTCTATCTTTTGTAACTATTTTTGTAATTATTATTTAAAGGGTAGTGGTCTCATGGGGTAGGGGGGAGAAAATCAGCAAAAGAAGACTGGAGACACTCTGATTGATTAGAGATTGTAATTTTTTTCAACTTTGAAGTAATACAGTTAGTCCTTCTCTTCATTCCTCTTTTGTTAATTGATCAAATTTCTTTGATGAATGTTGATTTTCACTTTAGATTATTTATGAACACTGTTTAATTTTTGCAATCAATAATCCATACATTGATCTATAGTTTGGATTTGTCTTTACTCATGATCTATGTGTCTTTTATGTTTTAAGTGAATTTATTTAATTAAAACATTTATCTATTTATGCAAATGATTAACATAAATTAATAAATTAATGTTAATTTTTCAATTAGCATTCCAACTACAGGGTAATATTGCATGTGCCTAATCCTTAAAACTACTATGAGTGAATTTTCATTTTCTGATTGTGTTGTGGTTAAATCTGCATTAGTAACCTCGCTATACTTAATGTGCCAAATCAAATAAAAATTAGTAACCTCACTATACTCAACATGCCAAATCAAATATGCCATGTGTCACAATATGATCGTTCCATGTGTCAGCCTAAGATTCTAGATATCAACATTTGAACAACAAAATTTATAAGTGTTTTGCTTTAAAGACTTTGCTGGCAAGTAGAAAAATTCTCAGAGAGAGCAGACACTCTTTCTCCAAGGTGTTCTATTGTTACAATTTTCTCCTAAATGAAGGGTCGTCCGACCCTTCTTATTCCTAATATTATTTTCATAATGGTTCGACACTGCAATAAGGGTCGGTCGATCCTTCTTGTATTATCCATTATGGCTATAGCTGAATTGATGGATAAAAGTTTTGACAATTAACTACGAAAAGAAGGGTTGGCCGATCCTTCTTGTCGTAAAACAGAAGTCAGGACAAACCATTTTTATATGATATAACTTCCAAGGTGTTCTATTTTTACAATTCCCTCGTAATTGAAGGGTCGGTTGACCCTTTGTATTCCCCATATTATTTTCATAATAGTTCGACACTGCAAGAAGGGTTGGTCGACCCTTCTTATTACCAATATTTTTTTCATAATATTTTGACACTGCAAGAAGGGTTGGTCGATCCTTCTTGTGTTCTCCATTATGGATATAGCTGAGTTGTTGGACAAAGGTTTTCGCAATTAACTACGAAAAGAATGGGTAGCTGATCCTTCATGTTGGAAAACAGAAGTCGAGACAAACTATTTTTATATGTTATAAGTAACAAGGTGTTCTATTTTAACAATTCTCTCGAAATTGAAGGGTCGACTGACCCTTCTTATTCCCAATATTGTTTTCATAATAGTTCGACACTACAAGAAGGGTCGGTCGATCATTCTTGTGTTCTCCATTATGGATATAGCTGAATTGTTGGATCATAAATGTTTTCACAATTAACTATGAAAATAAGGGGCAGACGATTCTTCTTGTCGAAAAACAGAAGTCGGGACAAACCATTTTTATATGTTATAACTTAGCGGATTGATTTGTTATTCAAACAATGACTGAATATTTTAGACATTGAACTTTTCACCTTAAAATTTTGAACATTTACAAATGAAAATTGCAATTTTATAATAAAAAATTGCATTTTTTTAATTTGAAATTCATACTTTTCAAATCCAAAATTGTATTTTTTGATTTTAAATTCACACTTTTCAAATCAAAATTTGCATTTTTTGATTTGAAATTCACACTTTTCAAATCAAAATTTGTATTTTTTGATTTGAAATTCACACTTTTCAAATCAAAATTTGCATTTTCTGATTTGAAATTCACACATTTTGAATTGAAATTCATAGTTTTATAACAAAAAACTACAATTTTAAGGTTCATAAGTAGTCAAAAAACACACTATTCGAATAGAAAAACACACTTTTCAAATCCAATATTGCCACTTTCAGAACCCGTTTTTTCACTTTAGAAAGGTTGATATTGACACTGTCAAAGTCTAAATTCATACTTTCTTGGTCCACAACCCAAGATAAGTAAGTAGCAGAGTCAAGAAGTCTTCTATTGCTCGTAGGTTCACTAATGACTCGTAGGTTCACTAACTTACGAGACTAACTGAATCGACATGTGGTGATCCACACAATGGTTCGACATGTTCTTTGAATTGGTCAAACGGAGGACCTAGTTGGGCGGCCAACCTAACCTCCTCCAACATCTCCCCCATGAACAATTCCTTTGTTCGTCTCGAAGAAATCCGAAAATAAATGGAGTTGGATGAACAACGTGTCGATGACTATGAGCTGGTACTCGATACTCCCTTGGATGGAAATGGGTTGTCATGTCTAGAAACGTGTCTGGAGGTACAGAGATTATGAACTATGAGCTGATACCCAATACTTTCTTGGCTGGAAATGGGTTGTCATGTTTGGACACATCTCCATGCACGAAGAAGAATCTGACAGCATGGTCTGGTACTAAAAAACCATTCGACGACTAATGCAAGCCTAACATTGAGGACCACAACAGTACATGTTGTCTTAGAGAAGAAATCTTCCAAGATAGTGGCTTGCATACCAATCGATTATTGAAAGAAAAGTGACGGAAAGAAGATTGACAAAAATGTGATTGGTGCCAAAAAACATAATGACAAATCCATGTATTGGGACTTCGACAGTGCTCGAAATGCCCATATATCATGGTCTAGTGAGGATTTTCAAGGGAGCCGATTTCGAAATGCTCATATATCATGAGGAGAACTGGGGAGAGATCATAAGACTCAAGCATTTCTCATAAAAAAAGATAGAGAACAAAGGCAGTAAAGAAAAATTCCATGGCTTTAATTCCCGAAGATTTCAGTTTGCTGTGATATGGGGCATGGTTAGCTTATATATAGTGAGTGTCCATTGAGTTGATGGATTGACCGAGATGGGACGGATGGGTAATGTAATTATCATAGTATGGCGAGATGGTGGTCATAGATATCATCTACAGCGACATCATATTTTGCTGGAGTATTCGTAGATATTACTCGTTTTAAGAAAATAATCTCATCATGCTTCAGTCGACATTATGTCTTGTCACGAATAAAATACACACCATAATACAGATGTCCCTCACGTTCCATGTTTCACAATCTGAGCGTTCCACGTTTCACAATCTGAGCGTTGCATGTTTCACAATCTGAGTGTTCCACGTGTCCCCCTGGAAAACTAGATATAGACATTTTAACAACAAAATTTATAAACGTTTAACTTTCATCAGATTCTCCTTAGAATAAACTTAATCAGATTTTATTTTTCACAGGTTGAATATTTTTACAATTACCTCATAAATGAAGGGGTGACCGATGCTTCTTCTACCCAGTATTGTATTCATAATAGTTCTAGAATGCAAGAAGGGTCGGTAGAGGTCTCATGGGGTAGGGGGGGATAAAATCAACAAAAGAAGACCGAAGACACTTTGATTGATGTAGAGATTGAATTTTTTTGCAACTTTGAAGTAATAGAGTTAGTCCTTCTCTTCATTCCTCTTTTGTTAATTGATCAAATTTCTTTGTTGAATGTTGATTTTCAATTTAGATTATTTATGAACACTATTTAATTTTTGCAATCAATAATCCATACATTCATCTACAGTTTGGATTTTTCTTTACTCATGATCTATGTGTCTTTTATCTTTTAAGTGAATTTATTTAATTAGAACATTTATCTATTTCTGCAAATGATTAACATAAATTAATAAATTCATGTTAATTTTTCAATTAGCATTCCAGCTACATGGTAATCTTGCATGTGCCTAATCCTTAAAACTACTATGAGTGAATTTTCATTTGTTGATTGTGTTGTGGTTAAACCCGCATTAGTAACCTCTATATACTCAATGTGTCAAATTAAATAAAAAATAGTAACCTCCCTATACTCAATGTGCCAAATCAAATATGCCACATGCCACAATATGATCATTCCACATGTCACCCTAGGATACTAGATATCAACATTTTAACAACAAAATTTATAGACGTTTTGCTTTAAAGAATTTGCTAGCAAGTGGAAATATTCTCAGAGAAAGAGCGGCCGCTCTTTCTCTGCTCTTTCTCTGCTCTTTCTCCAAGGTGTTCTATTGTTACAATTCCCTCCTAAATGAAGGGTCGGCCGACCCTTCTTATTCCCAATATTCTTTTCATAATAGTTTGACACTGCAAGAAGGGTCGGTCAATCCTTCTTGTGTTGTCCATTATGGCTATGGATTAATTGCTCGATAAAGGTTTTGACAATTAACTACGAAAAGATGGGGTGGTCGATCCTTCTTGTCTTAAAACGGAAGTCGGGAAAAACCATTTTTATATGATATACCTTCCAAGGTGTTCTATTTTTACAATTCCCTCTTAATTGAAGGGTCGACTGACCCTTCTTATTTCCAACATTATTTTCATAATATTTCGACCCTGCAAGAAGGATCGGTCGACCCTTCTTATTCCCAATATTCTTTTCATAATATTTCGACACTGCAAGAAGGGTCAGTCGATCCTTCTTGTGTTCTCCATTATGGATATAGTTGAATTGTTGGATAAAGGTTTTCACAATTAACTAAGAAAAGAAGGGGCGGTCGTTCCTTCTTGTCAGAAAATAGAAGTCGGGACAAACTATTTTTATATGTTATAACTTCCAAGGTGTTCTATGTTTACAATTCCCTCGAAATTGAAGGGTCGACCGACCCTTCTTATTCCCAATATTATTTTAATAATAGTTCGACACTGCAAGAAGGGTCGGTCGATCCTTCTTGTGTTCTCCATTATGGATATAGTTGAATTGATGGATATATGTTTTCACAATTAACTACGAAAAGAAGGGGCAGATGATCCTTCTTGCCAGAAAACAGAAGTTGGGACAAACCATTTTTTTTGTTATACCTTAGCCAATTGACTTGTTATTCAAACAATGACTGAATAGTTTAGACATTGAACTTTTCTCCTTAAAATTTTGAACATTTACAAATGAAAATTGCAATTTTCAAATAAAAATTGCATTTTTTGATTTGAAATTCACACTTTTCAAATCAGAAATTGCATTTTTTAATTTTAAATTCACACTTTTCAAATCAAAATTTGCATTTTTTGATTTAAAATTTACACCTTTCAAATCAAAATTAACATTTTTTTATTTAAAATTCACACTTTCCAAATCAAAATTTGCATTTTCTGATTTGAAATTCACACTTTGTGAATTGAAATTCATAGTTTTATAACAAAAAACTGCAATTTTAAGGTTCATAAGTAGTCAAAAAACACACTATTCAAATAGAAAAACACACTTTTCAAATCCAATATTGCCACTTTCAAAACTCGTTTTTGCACTTTAGAAAGGTTGATATTGATACTTTTCAAGTCTAAATTCACACTTTCTTAGTCCAAAATTTGCCTAATTTGTCCAAATTTAATGAAATTGGCGTTGTATTCTTACTTGGATTACTTAAAGTGTTCCATCAAGCTATAGTAGTGATCGATGTTGAAGTTGTTAGGGTTTCTTAGTATGGAGTGATGGTTATACCTCTATTTGCTTGATTTAAGGCTATATGCACAATATTGTTTGAAATTGTATATATGTATAAGATGGATGGTCTCAAGCACTTGATTGTTTGAAGTTGTATGCACAAAAATTCGTATGACATGCTTGTGATGATTATGGTTAACATACACTCTAGGTATTAAGACTTGTAGAGTGACACACATACATTATATTATTTAGGTGCATCACTAGAAAACTTAATTAAACATAGGTAGTTGTTTGCTATGGAATTGGAAGGAATCTGAAGGTAAGATATAATATACATGTGATGGTGCCATAGTGCTACCTATATCTGATATCTGATATAGGTCAATGTGCCTAAATGCTTTAAATGCTTTATTTATTGGAGAAAATTTTATCCCATGGTGCAAGTAGAACCAAAGAGGTATTTGTTAAATATGTCTTCCTCGAGTGAGGGAATTTTAGGAATACTAGAGGAAAGTGAGACATCTAGTACGCATACAAGAGGGAGATCAACTAGATGTCAAAATATCAGAAGAAAATTCCATAAATGCATGGAATTTTTTCTCGCTGAAGGGAGGTCATGATCTTATGATGATGATACCAAAGGTGACATTGAGGTTCCCTTGAGGTACAAAAATCTAGTGAAACAATGGGTACCCAAGGATTGCACCATCATCATTACATGGTTTGAGGTTGTTTTGCATGGATGGCATAAAGGTCTGTTACAACAGATGTACTGAATTGATGGAGTATGTTGGACCATGTTACAATTACAAAGATTGGATACGACTGGTCCAATATAAATGAAGTATGCGCAGATACAGACTATCTACAAGTTATTTATATATGGAAGAGAAGGATCAAAATAAATGAGTAACTATGTACATTAATGGAAGGACAAAAGCAACATGTAATATTGTAGAGTTTATAAATAGTACACAACCAGGGTATACAATTAAGAAACCCAATTGCATATTTGAGGGGCGTGAAGGAAACCGTGTTTTCGTATGTTCCATAAAATCAATAGCTACGGGGGGATATTTACTGATCAATTACAATTTGAATCGAAATGATACAAATGTTGTTACTATGGGAGTGGTACATCTAACATTTTACCCAACCTTTAATTAATGAATATAATATATTATGTATTTTTCGTGACTCTATTGTTATAGTTTCAGTAATATTTTCTATATTTTTGTCGTAGGGTAGTGATCAGGGCAAGTCCCCAGCAGTTTATCAAAGGAGTACACCATCCTCAAGGCAACAAATATACCTCATTGTAATTGTACAAATAAAATATGAGCAAAATGATTTTTTATTATGTTTTTTTCGTGAGTATATTGGTTTCGTATAGATAATTTTTTCTATATTTTTGTTGCAGGGTGTTGATTGGGGAAAATCCCCGGCTGTTGATCAGACGACACTAGCCTCTAGGCAGTAGGTATACCTCATTGTAATTGTACAAATTAAATATGAGAAATATGTTGTTTTATTATGTTTTTTTCGTGAGTATATTCGTTTCATTTCGGTTACGTTTTATATATTTTTGTTGCAAGGTGTTGATCGGGGCAACTACCCAGTAGTAGATCAGACGAGACTAGCCTTGAAGCAGTAGGTATACCTCATTGTAATTGTACAAATTAAATATGAGCAATATGTTTTTTATTATGTTTTTTTCATGAGTATTTTGGTTTCATTTCGATAATGAATTCTATATTTTTGTCGCAGGGTAGTGATCGGGGAATTTCCCTTGCAGTTGACTAGAGGAGTACACCATCCTTGAGGCAACAGGTATACCTCATTATAATTGTACAAATATAATATGAGCAAAATATTTTTTAATTATGTTTTTCTCATGAGTATATTGGTTTAATTTCGATAATGAATTCTATATTTTTGTTGCAGGGTAGTGATCGAGGCAAGTCCCCGATAGTTGATCAAAGGAGTACATAATCCTCTAGGCAGTAGGTATACCTCGTTGTAATTGTACAAATATAATATGAGAAAATTGTGTTTTTATTATATTTTTTGTGAGTATATTGGTTTCATTTCGATAATGTTTTCTACATTTTTGTTACAGGGTGTTGATCGGGGGAAGAACTTGGTTGTCGATCAGATGAAATCAGCCTTGAGGTAGCAGATATACCTCATTGTAATTGTACAAATTAAATATGAGCAATATGTTTTTTCCCCAGTCTATTGGTTTCATTTCAATAATTTTTTATATATTTTTGTTTCGGACTACTGATTCGGAGTTTGATCTAGTAGCATAGAAATCCATAGATACTGATGTGGATGATCTCATGCACGATGTTGAAATCGCATCTTTGTTAAAACCCATTAATATGGTAGAGAATACCTTTAAAAAAATCATGAGTATATCCTTCGTATGTTATTCATTCAACCGCAAAAAAAATAAAAATAAAAATAAATAAATAAATAAAATAAAATAAAAAATAAAATAAAATAAAAAATAAAAAAAATAAAATAAAAAAATAAAAAATAAAAAATAAAAAATAAAAATAAAAATAAAAATAAATAAATTAGAGCAAAGGTTGATGTTTTGGTCAAGAGATATCAGGACTTGAAAGTAAGTTGCATGATCTTGAATTAGAAGATAAATTCATTTAGGATTTTATAATTTGTACTTGTATATGATAATGAACTAATATATGGTTTATATTTACATGAGTTCTTGCATCCACATACTAGTGGTCAGGGGGGTGTTGGTACTAGTGATTCTTGTGGAGAGTTGTCACATGAGCATATGACCCCACTTGCATCTCATGTGCCATTATTTTAGATTGAACAGTCGACAACACATTCTGCGACACCCCCGAGGCCAGATGTGAGTGCACCCTCTAGTGTTTGGTGCACGCTAGATCGTGCAAAACATGGGGTCGATGGAGAGCCTAGTATTGATATATATATATTTTTAACAAGAATGGATAAGAGATTCTATATATAAAAAGGGAAAAAACACAGAGTTACATAGTGCAGGAGAAGGACTTTTCCCCAATAGAGAGGAACTACCATGTCTCCACATTCATCCTTGACAAGTCTGTAACTATCATGACAAAATTCTAACCTATGAAGACTATAGATCCGGACAAACTTCCCTAGAAGCATGAAACTGAAGAAAAACATTGTAAAAAGTAAAAGTCTTCTGGCCTTAGAGTATCCTTAGCTACTTCTACTAAAAGAAAATCCCCAAAATATGAACTATTATGATTCTGAGTTATCATGGAAGTACCAAAAAAAAGATCTTATAAAAACCTGGAAATTCACAAAGATTGAAGGCAATTACTAGCGATGGGACTCAAGCTGTTGATATGGAAGGGCAATCTAATTATCTGCTTGTCCACCGACCATATCACTTGAATCTTTATGCAAGTCCTTCATATAATTAATTATCTCTGCACGCATACTATCTATCTTTTCATCCACTATCTTGACACTGCAATGAACCGCGATGATTTTGGTGTCCAGATTTACCGAGCAGGGGAACCCATTATCCATCACTTCTGCAAGACTATCAACCTTCTCATTGAGTTTGCTGCTACTGCCACAAACCTATTTATTCGTTGCTTGCATTAGAGTGCACAAATGGTGGATGGCCCTTTTGAACTTGTAGTTTTCCCCTCGCAGCAAGTGGATTTGTGTCTCCATTTTTGTCATATAATTCTTGACATCGTCAGGTATGCGGTCAAATTCCTGCTTAAGACCAGAACGACCTCCATCATCATTGGAAGGGGATGGAGTCGTATTCTTATCAATCCCCAATGATTCATTCCTACCGTCATCATGAAAGAGGTGTTGCATTTGGACCAAGACACTCTGACCAACATGCATCACCGGAACCCTCTTCCTATGATCCATGCTTTCAAATCCCCCAGAGCGAGGTATCATCTTCCTGGAAAGAAGATAGTGAGATGAGGAGCCAAGGTCGGCCATCTTTGAGGCCACAATGTTGCTACTTCTTGCAATCGAACAGACCAAGTGCATCCAACGATTACCACATGCAACATTTAAACTTGAACCTTCACGGATTCCCATCACATTAAAGACTGCATGCTGACCATGTGTTGTCCATGTGATTCTAGTGTGCAATCAGCTCCCATTCCAAGGTGCGAATTTGGGTGCGAGGCTATAGGGACAACCTCGAACTTGTTCAAAACAAAGATCCGTTTGTTGCTTAAGAAAGAGAGAAGAGTACTATAATTGCTCCAACCCAATGGGAATGACCTCTCAAAAGAAGGAGACATGTGATTTCTATCGAACTTGAGTAAATGAACACAATCAAGGGACCCAAACCTTTTCATAAACTTTTTGGTTGCATACTAGACTCCACAGTCAAGGTCGGCTCCTATGTTTTCCATAACATCCGAATTTTGATTTTTGGAGCTCAGTAAATGGAGGAAATTGATGGTTTTAAATTCATTAACTAGAAACTTTAGGAGACGGTGTATCTTAGAAGTAGGACTCTTACGATTTTTGGCCAAGTTCCTTGCATCTCTAATGTCCAGCATCGAGTCACCGAACACTACCAAGTCTTTGAGACCATTGTTCCTTGCTATATCCAAGCCTTTTATTAGAGATGTACATTCTGCACTATTGTTAGACCTTCTTCCAATACCCCAAGAATAATATTTTGACTTGTTTCCTTTAGATTCATAGAAGACTCCACCTGCACCTGCCAGCCTTGAGAGCCTAGTATTGATATTGCTCAAGCAACATTTCCTCGATATTTTCATGTCACTAGCATGGGAACAATACATAACACATTTTTGGTGGATGAATATCTCCTTCCCATAAATATAAAGAAGATCCCAAGTATTTATAAAAAATTTAAGTTATTTTATATAATCTGAGTGAAATTTACTCATAAAGCATTATTTTTCAACTAAGGATGACATGATCATCTTGCAGAAAATGATGTTTTTTATAAACATATAAATGATTTCTCATTGGAGATCCTTGGGCCCACCATACACACAAGGTGGGATAAACAAAGTAAAAATTTAAAATATGAGCTCACTAATCGCTTGGTTGGCCTATTTGGCAATGAGACCTTCAATTGAGCGGAGGTCCTCAAGAAAGCTGGCCAACATATGAAGATTGTGAGGGACCAATATAGGGTTCATCTAGAAAGGAAACATAGGTATGAGCACCTCCAATGATTCCAGGAAGGGAGTGGAAGACCCCGGTGGAAGATGGAAATAAGAGGGATCTAAGAAAAGAAGGAAAGTTTCCACCGGGTACAAGAAGGTATGCAATACTTTCAACAATGTAATTATGTGTTTATTACTATTTACTTTTAGATCAAATTTGCAACATCTAATGTATTTCAACATTTTCATAAGATGTCAGAAACATCAAAGGCCACAAAGGCAAAACAAGAAAAAATTTCCCAGCACAAGCTTGGGCCTAGTGGTTATTCGAATATGGCGGCACAAATTGTAAGTATCAATAAAACAAATATTGCATCCAAATAATAAATTGCAAATAATTTTGGTTTTATTGCACCATAAAAGCTAAATTCATTATCTTATGCAAATTTGCAGGCCTGTCGATTCAAGGAAGTGCCCACGGAGGAAGACTTGAAGCTTGGCTTCTAGCATGGATTTGGAGCCGTTGTTGAACACCGAAAAATCTTGTCTAGGAAAACATGGTATTCTGGTAATCCATCTTGTATGCAGGTAAATAAAATCAATGAAGTTTATTTAATATTGCTTACTTGTGCAATCTATTCGTTATAAATTTTCTCCATAAAATATTGGGTCTGTCTTGAGCAAGAAATCAATGATGCACTTAATACCGAAGATCGAGAACAACCCATTGAAGGTCATGCTTTGAATCCTGGTAATGAATGTATTCATATGCTACAGTTTAAAATATTGCATTACAAATGGTGTATTAATTGTAATGTTTCATGTTTCAAGTCCAGAGCATGTAGAGGGTCATCCTATACAAGATGAGCCTAGACATGAAGATGAAGTACATGATGTGGCCCCATCAAGTAAATAGCACATCTCTAATGGTTTTTTTATTAATGAAATACTTGTAATTATAATAACAAAAGATATCAATGTAACATTTTTACATTATTGCAGCAAATCCCGACCTCTTGTAGTAGAGTCCACGCCATGAGTACACTACTAGACAAACAATATGACAAGATGCATATGTCATAAGAAATGAACATGAATTTGTAGAAGATGAGTTGATTGCTGATTTTTTCAAAAGAAAAAAAATATAAAAGAAGTGACTGAAAAAACACTATGAAAACTTATTTTTGATAATATACTGTCATGCATTATTTTTTTCCTATTGAATGAATGAGTGAATTAATGAATTATATATTTTAATGAACGGAAGCTAAATGTTTATTTATGACGAAAACCACATGTTTGCACATAAATTTAATCATTTTTAAGTACATGCATCGGGTATGGGGAATTGAGAGTGATGTGGGGGGGGGCATAAGAGCTTCCACCTTCACGTGGTTGTCCCTATTCAGTAGAGAATATTAAATTATTCTCAAAACAAAGAAGAGCTCAATGAGGTATTTATTCTTATGTATTATAGAGTCCTGTAAATTTTGAAATACATGTCTATTTCTTAAATTCTTTATCATGAATAAAAAAATTCATGGTTATTTGATTTCTACAGGACTTCGCATTACGAATTCCAACTGATCAGTAGCCTATGTGGAGAGGCTACATCAATTGTACTCAAAGGTACGTAATATTCATGAATTTGTCTTTTTTTATATGTTTTTTTAGTTATTTACCCTTCATGTTCTATCTACCTTTTGTATCTACATACATGTCAATATACATGTTGATGTATTTGTAACTTCATAATGTATTTCACATATGTATATTGTACTCCTATATAGATGGTATTATTCCTCTATACGGAAGTGTCGTCATTTGTATTGAAAAGCATCGCAACTTGCTGTGATGGGTTATTAGACCACCAAGTGTGGGGTCGACCCTGATTAGAGTTACCATGGGTTATTAGATTGAGTTAGACAAGTCGGCCCTGCTAGTTTATTAGGCAAGTCAAGTCATGAATAAATAGAGTGCGAGAGGCACTCTATTTGATCATTCACTTTCTTACTCATACACTCATTGGAGAGTGGCGCGCTTGTGGAGGAGGAGAAGAAGTTGCTAGGAGACTATCTCTTGTACTTGGGTTGTATCATTGCTCTATCTATCTCTGAGGAAGTTATTGGGGTTTTTCACCTTATTATTTTTCCCCAAGGAAACTCTATGTGTCTATTGTCTCTTGTAATTGCTTCTTGTGATTGATATGTTGTACATGTTATTCTCTCAGATACGATCCTAGATCATATTGAATTGATGCTTAAAATCTAACATGGTATCAGAGCTAACCTGAGAAGAAGACACTATGCAGTTACGGAAGCTAGGGTTTCTTTTTTTTTGGGTCTCCACAGATCTTGAAAGGAAGAAGGTTAGATTAACTCTCCTCAGCAAGGTGCATCTTTCTGTCGAAACAGAATTCAATTCTGAGCATTTGGAGATTTTGACCTAAAAATTAGGGTTTCCACAAAAAAGTGGAATTTCTGAAATCTGAGACCACGGCTGGCAGCTACTTAGAAAAATCGAATTATAGATATTTGGATCAAGCTTTTTGGTTGGGTGAAGCTCCGGTAAACTCAAACCCTAATTCAGGGTCCTCCTAGTAGATTCGGAAATCTAAAAGGCAATTTTGAGGGGTGAAACTTTGCAGTTTTCAAATTATGAGTAAACTAGTTTGATCATCTCATCAAGGCGCATCTTTCTATCCTTTCAGAAGTTTGAAATTCAAAGTTTGTATTTTTACGGTTTCTCTGACAAACCCTAATCCGGCACCAAATCCAATTTTCAGCAAATCAAGTGGTAAGACCTAAATCTTTTCTATTTACATTTGAAGTACTCTTTAAGATGTCTCACCACACCAAGCTTGAGGATAAGCTTGAAGGGGCTGATAACTTACAAGCATGGAAGTATAGGATTGGGTTAATCCTGGAAGAAAATGAGTTGGACACTTACATAAGTGAAGAGGTCCCTATCTGAGAGGGAGAAGAGGCTAAGGCCTTACACAAAAGGAATTTGGTCAAGGCTAAGAGGATCATTGTTTATTCTATCAAAGACCATCTCATACCACATGTGTCATCTCTGAAGACATCCAAGGAGATGTTTGATTCCTTGACCAAGCTATTTGAAGGGAAGAACATAAATCGGAAGATGACATTGAGGAATCAATTGAAGAATATCAAGATCCAGAATGCGGAGACCATGCTGTCTTATTTCTCAAGGGTCTCCCAGATAAAAGAACAACTTGATGCTGTGGGAGAAGATATAGAGAATGGAGAAGTGGTAATGACCACTCTTAATGGCCTTTCTAGGTCATGGGATTCCTTCATCCAAGGAATTTGTGCTAGGAAGAAACTTATCTCTTTCAGTAGACTGTGGGAAGAATGCTCACAGGAAGAAGCTCAAATTGCAGCTCAAGAAGAGAATATGGGGAATGAAGACCAAGCTCTCACAGCACACTCCAAGAAGTATGATGATAAGAAGGGACATCACCATAGTAAGAAAGAAAAGCACCACCATCAGAACCAGAGGGGTAGCTTCAGATATCGAAGAAACACATCACATGAACGATGCTTCACATGTGATGAAAAAGGGCACTATGCCAAGGATTGTCCCAGAAACAATAAAGATAGCTCCCACAAGAAAAAGAAGAACATCATGCTCATGCTGCAGAGGATGATGAACCTCCCAGGAAGAGGGCTAGAGAAGAAATTGAAGATTCTTCAAGTGATGAAGAGTATGTTTTGATTTATGCCCTCACTGGAACCATTACTCATGGAAGTAATGATTGGCTTATAGATAGTGAGGCTTCCAAACATATGACAGGATTCAAGAGATCCTTTGTGAACCTATCTGAACATGAATCACCCCACAAGGTGAAACTTGGGGATGACTACCAGTATCCAATAAAAGGAAGTGGTGAAGCCTCCTATAAGCTAGACTCTAGAAATTCTATGAAGATGAAAGATGTACTATATGTTCCAGGTCTCAAGAAGAACCTTCTCTCCATATCTGCATTGGATGCAAAAGGCATGAGGGTTGCATTTATAGATGTCCAAGTTCTTATGTGGCCAAAGGGTAAAACTATAGATGATGTAGTGGTGATTAGAGAGAAAGAGGGAGGATTATACAAGTTGAAGGGCCAACTAGAACAAGCTTTGGTCCATGACTCAGTAGAGCCAAGTGAACTTTGGCACAGAAGGCTTGCACATGTGCACTACCAATTGCAAGCAAAGCAGTAGAATGTCTTCCTGAAATCCAGTCAAAGATGAAGTGTTTTGATAAGTTCAAGGAATTCAAAGCCTTGATAGAAAATCAAAATGATAAGAAGATCAAGATCTTTATATCCGACAATGGCGGAGAATTCACTTCAAAGGACTTCAAGAAGTTATGCAGTGATTCAAGGATTAAGAGGGAGTTGAACACTCCTTACAATCCACAACAGAAAGGAGTAGAAGAAGCTACTTCAGAGTCGGACTCCAGCAACTCTTGCAAGGAAACAAAGATTCAGAGGGAGTCCACCCAACAAACAAACAAAGATAAGTATTTGAATTGCCATTTCTTGTATATTATGTTTGTTTAAATAATGGTATTCAATGATGTATATGATTATGTTCCTAGACTTAGGTTGTGTATTATGCATATTAGAATAATTGCATTAATGAACAAGATATTACTAATATGCAAGTAATGGGTAAGTGGCCTATGGCACTGTACAACATTCCATTGCTACTTATCTAGAATGAAACCTTTTTGCTGACATGTTGGGAGTAGTGCAAACTCTTAACAATGTTCTGGTAGAGATGGAAGGCATCTAGAAAGTTTCTGGATATGGATGAATGTTGTATTGAAGCATTGGCTAAGATAATTGCATGATTGTATGACATATATATTTTTATGCGTAAGATTTTGTTCTGAAAACTATGAGAAGTTTCTAATCATGCAATTTAATTTGACTTGTAGGAAAGATCATGTACAATCACCTACAAAAGAAGGACTACAACATTTTTTCCAGAAACGAAGCTATCTATTGAAGATATTGAATTTCCCAAGATCTGGGATGAAGTAATGGAAGAATGCCATGATCGAGGATTACCAGTCGATCATGAAGAATGATATCTAGGATGTAGTCCCAAGACCAGATGGGAAGTTTGTTGTGAATTCCAAGTGGATCTATAAGATCAAGCATGATGTAGATGGTAGCATAGGGAAATACAAAGCTAGGTTTGTAGCTCGTGGCTTCTCCCAGAAAGAAGGGATTGATTATGAAGAGACTTTTGCTCCTGTGGCCAGATACACTTCCATTAGATCAGTACTTGCTCTGGATGCAGTGATGAGATGGAAGGTACACCAGATGGATGTCAAGACAACTTTCTTGAATGGTGTAGTCGAAGAGGAAGTGTATGTGTAGCAACCACTCGGATTTGAGACACATGACAGAGGGACTCATGTGTGCAAACTGAAGAAAGCCCTGTATGATTCCAACCTTTACTACAAGGTTGAGGAAGGAAATCCAGTGATACTACTATTGTATGTGGATGACCGAGTTCGAGATGAAGGACTTGGGGATGATGTACTACTTTCTTGGCATGGAGGTGTGGCAGAGTGCATATGAAATATTCCTTGGACAAGGAAAGTATGCAGTAGAGATCTTGAAGAGGTTCGGGATGATGGACTGCAAGGCCATGGCCAGACCTATGGAATCGAACCTGAAGCTTCTGTGTGATGCTTCATCTGAGCCAGTTGATGCCATGATGTATCGTCAGATGATTGGGTCCTTGATGTACCTGACGAATACGAGACTAGATATCTGCTTTGCGGTGAACACCTTGATCCAGTACTTGACAGATCCGAGACATGTTCACCTGATAGATGAAAAACATATTCTGAGGTACCTGAAGGGTACAATTGACTATGGGCTCAAGTATGAGGCGAATCAAAAGTTTAACTTAGAGGGTTATGTTGATTCAGATTGGGAAGGCAGTGCCATTGATCGGAATATCACTTCGGGGTGTTGCTTCAGTATGGGATCCAGTATGATCTCTTGGTTTAGCAGGAAGCAGTCCTATGTGGAACTGAGTACAGCCGAAGCAGAGTATGTCGCAGCTTGTTCGGCTAGTTGTGAGGCAGTATGGCTTAGGAAGCTACTGCCTGATTTGTTTGATCTCTAGTTGAGTGTTACTTGTATATATTTCGACAACCAAAGTTGTGTGAAGTTGTCGGAGAACCCGATGTTCCATGACAAGTCAAAGAACATTGAGATCAAGTTCCACTATATCAGGGATATGGTGCAGAGAGGAGCAATGAAGCTCTTGTATATTACGACGGATGAGCAAATAGCCGATGTGTTGACCAAGCCGCTGGCCAGAGTGATGTTTGAATACTTCAGAGGGAGACTTGGTGTACTTCAGATCGAGATTCCCTCCAAATGGAAGTGATGAGTTTGGAGACACAGATGCACACGAGCCATTTGAGCATGGTTGAAGTTTGTCTTCCCATGGATGCAATATAAGTGATGTTCCCATTCGAGCATGGTTTAAGTTTGTCTTGCCATGGATGCGATATAAGTGTTGGGGCCATTCTCACATGGTGTTAGGTAGGTCCTCCCATGGTGAGATGTAAGGGTTGAGTGGGCTTTTCCGACATGATGGTAGGTAGTTCCTCCCATGGTGACATGGTGGTAGGAGAGTCCTCTCATGGTCGTTGATGTAATTGTTGGGTTGTTTTGACATGATGGTAGGTAGTTCCTTCCATGGTGACATGGTGGTAGGAGAGTCCTCTCGTGGTCATTGATGTAATTGTCATGCCTTTCCGACATGGTGGCAGGTAGTTCCTCCCATGGTGACATGGTGGTAGGAGAGTCCTCCCATGGTTGTGATGTAAGTGTTGTGCCTTTCCGACATGGTCGTAGGTAGTTCCTCCCATGGTGACATGGTGGTAGGAGAGTCCTCCCATGGTCGTGATGTAAGTGTTGAGCCATTCCCGGATGGTGGTAGGTAGGTCCTCCCATGCCGATGTATATAAGTGTTGTGTGTGTGCATCTGGTTTGTGCTCCATGGACGTGGACGTGGACGATGATGATGATCTGAAGACGATGATGTGACAATATGGTACACAGGTTTTGTAGAGGCATATAATTGGTCCTGAGATGCTCTTGCAGGTTTTGCAGAGATATTGTAATAAGTCCTGGGAGATCTTACAGGTTTTGCAAAGGCAGTGTAATCAGTATTGAGTTGTACCTACTTAATGGCTTGCTCGCAGAGATGATGAAGACCTACATGGAGGCTAGGCCTACATCCAGCATGAAAAAGAGCTGGCTCTGTAGAAATTCCTATTACGAGTATATGAGAGATTGATTGAGATAGCAGCAATAGAGACGATGACGATGATACAGTGACGATGATCCAAAGAAGAAGACTTGTGCTAGCATATTTCTGTCAAGAAATACCTTCCTAGTTAAGAGGGAGTGTTGATGTATTTGTAACTTTAGAATTTATTTCACATATGTATATTGTACTCCTATAGAGATGGTATTATTCCTCTATACGGAAGTGTCGTCATTTGTATTGACAAGTGTCGCAAGTGTCGTAACTTGCTCTGATGGGTTATTAGACCACCAAGTGTGGGGTCGGCCCTGATTAGAGTTACCATGGGTTATTAGACTAAGTTAGACAAGTCATCCCTGCTAGTTTATTAGGCAAGTCAAGTCATGTATAAATAGAGTGCGGGAGGCACTTTATTTGATCATTCACTTTCTTACGCATACACTCATTGGAGAGTGGCGCACTTGTAGAGGAGGAAAAGAAGCTGCTAGGAGACTATCTCTTGTACTTGGGTTGTATCATTGCTCTATCTATCTCTGAGGAATTTATTGGGGTTTTTCACCTTATTGGTTTTCCCCAAGGAAACTCTGTGTGTCTATTGTCTCTTGTGATTGCTTCTTCTGATTGATATGTTGTACATGTTATTCTCTCAAATAAGATCCTAGATCATATTGAATTGATGCTTAAAATCTAACAATACATAGTATATATTTATGCATTATGTGAAACCATCTGGAGTGTACAAGCCTAACCAACCATTACATAAACCAATTGAGGTGAGACACGTTGAATTTGATACTACTTCCTAGTTAGAGATCCAAGTGTATTAGGTAGCCATAAATGCACAATACTTCCATCTATTAAAAAATAAAACCAACATTTCAAGCCATGAACTATAATACCCGCATATGCAATGAATTTATAGCCTTCCTCAATTTCATACATCTCACTTTCCTTGTTCTTTGTGAAGTGAATTATGTGATAGATAAGAGAAGCCACAAGGGGATTCGATAAATAACATTAAAAGAATACCAATTGGTGGAGTAGATTTAACCACATATTTATTCCATATTTACCCAAACAAAGCCTTGTTTTACATTACAACATAGAGATATTCATTACTAATTCGAGCCTTGTATATTTTTCAATGGAAAGAAACAATTGTTTTCAGTAGTATTAATTTTTTACCTATGATAGTTTCTATCTAAATATAACTTTCCCCATTATCTTGATCCATCTTCTATCTACATCAATTGGAACTAGTTTTACATTTATGTAGGTTTTTGGTGTGTTCATGTGCCACCTCATCATTGAAATTATCATCTTAACATTCAATATTTTTACATTGTTCCATATTTTCACATACAAAATGGATTCGTCACTAGTTTTTGCTATGGACTTGCAAAAATCCTTACTCCTCATGTTGCATTTTCTTTGCAACCCATAGCAACTCCTATTCAACCAATAAGTATTATTCCCTATCACTCATGGTATCTCCTCTACATCCTATAATATAATTTATATTACCCCCCAATGTATCAAGAGCATCAATACACACCTTAATATTACAACTAGAATTGTATAGCATGATGAGCCTATAGAGTTGGTGGAAACTCCTAAATTGGTCCCCACAACATTCTCTTAGGTATTTCCAATGTTTAATGAACATCTCACCTTTAATACATTCAAGGGTGCTCTCAACTATGGAGTATACCAACACTATTTTTATAGTTCCTTTGGTACACAATTCATCTCAAACCAAGTGATAATAATATTGATATGATGGTGTAACATTCATAGAGAACCATGGCGAACCTCCCTTTGTTATTGTGCATTAGTGTGTTTCTAGGATTTATCTTAAAGCCAATGAAATCAACACATTTAATATATATAGGTGGTTAAGACCTACCTTTTAGCAATTTCAAGCTTCTTGCATTTCACCAAGGAAGAGTAGCTTTTAGAATACAAGTTCAACCTATCTATCTAGGTCACCCTTCAAAGTAGGTTCTCCAACAAGCTAAGCAATCCATCAATCAACGATACCTTCATGCAACAAATGATGTCCACATAGAAGCTTCCAAAAGATTCTCTAAAACAACTTCTTCAAGAAATGTCTGCATATCAAAAGCTTCTTCAAGGGGTTACTATAACAAGCAATGTACACAAGGAAGTCAAACCAATCAAATGATTTCCACTAGATCACAACAAACTTGAATTTCCATGGGCTTCACTTTTTACCTGTTTTTGACAAAAAAACTGCAAAATTTTATGTTTTTCAACTTCAACCCTTTCAAACCCATATCCCCATTAGGAATTTCACCTTGCCGTAAACACAAGAGGTTTAGAGAATTGCATTAGCTTCGTACTCATATTTTTTTGAAATTTTTTTATGGACATATAGTAAGACAAATTTGAAGGGCACCAACAACATCTACTTTAAAATTTTAGGTTTGGATAATGAGTGAACTGTGTGCCCCTCATTATTTTAGAGAGTGTTATTCATTTTACGAAAACCAAATGTAAGTTCATAATCCTCACAGGTCATACTTTGTAGTGGACTATATGTTAAGGATTTTCATACTTAAACAATATTTTTTTATTATTTATCGAAATGACATTTGTTTAAATAATGGTGCCTTATTGACACGTGTTTGTGTCCTCCCATTTTATTTCAAATGTGACTCTTATCATACAAATTGAAACTACCATTTTGAAGAGGACAGTCCAAGGAACATCCTTGTGAGTTTTTACTTTTTTTTTTGTGTTGTTATTGTGATGATATTGAATTTTCATTGTGACTAATTTTTAGCTTCGTAATTTTTGCAATGATACAGTTTAGAAAAAAAATAGAAATCCCAAATGAAATTCAAAAATTATTATACCATGAGAAAGTAGACTCAATGATGAATCTATTGGTATAAAATCCAACAGGAAATTCTCATATTTTGCAGGGTTTCCACCTTGTTAAAAGGGCAAATTTAAGAAAATTGCAGAAATACTTGTTGTATTCGTTGACCAGAAACTCTAGGACGAGAAATTTTCTCGGTCGAGAAATGTACATATTTCTCAGTCGAGAGATGTTTGGCCTGAAAAGTAACCCGGGGTTAAACAAACTTCTCACCCCATAGTTTGTTTAAACTTTCGGCCGAAAGAATACAAAAACTCTCGGGCGAGAGTTTTATTACACAACCCCCCGAGAATATTTTATGGGCCGACCTATTAATTGCCCGTGATTCTCGGCAAGATTCTATAATTTCTCGCCCGAGAGTTCTATATATACACTCTCACCCGAAAGTTGATTTCCATCATTCACCTAGGAAAGCTTGAAAAAGAAGTTCAAATTCGGATCTTTGAAGTTCAAGTTCGGATATTTATAGTGCGAAATAAAGTTATAAGGTATTTTTTGTTTTGCTTATGGAGGTTTTAAGGTTTTTTATATTATAAATTTCTTTGCAAAGGGTATATTTGCCTATAAAGAATTTTTTGTTTTGCTTATGGTGGTTTTAAGGTTTTTTATATTATAAATTTCTTTACAAAGAGTATATTTGCTTATTTTCTTTATAAGTGAAAATATTATATACTTGGTTTTGGCATATTACTGTTTTTTTTTTTAAATTGTAAAATTGGTTTTAGAATATTAATATTTTTTTTTAAAAGGACAAAATCAAATTTGGTTTTTACATATTACTGTTTTTTTAAGTAACATATTGCACATTTTTTTTTCTCATAATACATTTTTTATATAAGGGACATGGTGAATTTGGTTTTAGTGTATTACTCTTATTTTTACAAAGAGAAATATTGTGAATTTGGTTTTGTTTTCATGTCATATTGCAATTTGTTTCATTCATTATACAATTTTATATCCAACATAAATTACTAGGATTTTAGGTTTTTGGCATTGGATTTTAGGTTTTCAATTCTTTCAACATGGGAAACCAAACGAAATGTGCAACAAAGCATGATCGCACCAGAACTGATGGAGGCAAGAAAAGAAAGAAAACGTGAAAACATGAGAAAGTTAAGATAAAAAAGAGCATTGGAAAGAAATGTGGAGGCACATGGCGGTGATGAAGAAATGCAAAATGTGGAGGCACATGGCGGTGATGAAGGAATGCAAAATGTCTAGGAACACGTTGATGAAAGAAATGAAGAACATGGAGGTGATGAGGAAATGAAAAATGTGGAGCAAACCATGGGAAACAATGATATTGAGACCATGAATGGTGAGTAAATATTTTTTAATGTTTATAAAATTGTATTTAATACTTGAGTATATAATTGATTTGAAAGTTCACAATATTATAAATCTATATATTTTCATGTAGGGTCAACATCCAACCTGTAACATCCTACCATACCTATCAATTTACAGAGATTAATTGGAAGTTGCAACAATATCGTCATTGATGACAATTTTTTGGAGAATATGGATTCAAGCAAAATTGAAGAATTGGGACCTCCGATGCATGATCATACAACTCGATATAGAGCAAAAAAGATACTCGAAAATTATCTTGAAGGTATTTCTGTCATAGCAAAAGCTCAATTGTTACATAGATTGTTAAAGAAAAAAAATCTAAGAGATGCAATTAAATTATTGGGCATTAAAAGTGTCAAAGAGGTTAAAACAATTGAGATGGTATAAAAAAAATTGACCTCGGCCCTTGCCACACTTGCAAGGAAATGATCTCATGATTTAGTGTTTGCTTGTAAAACATTGCTAACAGGGGCTGTGACAAAAAACATTGCAACTGATCATTTGTCTGCTATGAATGCAAGAACGTTAAAAACATCAAGAAAAAGTTTATGGAAGCATAAAAACATTAGGGTTCAATTAGATGAGGATGATGAAGTTGCATGTTGGGCTGCTATCTGTAGGAAACCTTATCAATATAGACTTCCATATAATGTGAGGGAAAGGGTGAAAGAGTTTTGGAATTTAAACTCTCATGTCTTACCAAATGAAAATGATGTTGTGGGGCATCGTATATCTAAAGGAAACTATGAAACTCATTCCAAACACATAATAGAGTTCACTCAAGTGGAAATGTTCAAAATTTTCATGGAGAGTAATGTTGATGTGAATATTTCCCTTAGCACATTTGTGAAGCTTAAACCATGGTATGTCAGGCCCATTTTTGTTCGTGACACATGTTTTTTTCGATACCATGTATAATTTGAATTATATTATGAGACATTTAATAATTTTGGCATGCAGTGTTGTCCAAATGACCCCCCTCCTTCGAGTGATCGTGAATTTGTATCTAAAATATTATGTGCACGAGAGAATGATCAAGTATTCTATAAGAAACAATGCGTCGGTGGTAGAAAATGTGAAGAATGTTCTCATTCGGTTCTTTTTGATGTTAAATACCCCATTGATCCAAATTATCCTCAATTGTCAAATCGCATTGTGAAATGGAAGAGATATGAATATGTTGATTATACCCATGTTACAGATTCAATGAAAACATCAAGAAAGATTGAATTAGTTGAAGATGATATCTTTGTGACATGTTTTATGGATTCATTCAAAGATAAAATTTATAGATATATCAAACACTCTCATACAACACGATGATAAGACTTGCAATTCAAGCAATCACGAGATGTATTTCCAAAAGGAACAATATTATCAATTGTTGATTTTGCTAAAAATTACACTTTCACTCCACAAAAGGAGGTGCAAGGTGAGTATTATCATTTATACCATGTATCTATACTTGTCCATATTTTGTACAGACATGTAGAGCTTCATGTCAATGGTTCTGATAGAAATGAAAAAATCATGAAGTGATTAAAAAGTATCATTTCTACATCAATGATGATCATACACATGATACAGTTTTTGTCCAACATTGTTTTAATATGCTTTATAGCGAATTATCAAGACGAGGGGTCACTTTTAAAGAGCATTGGGTGTGGTCATATGGTTGTAATGGCCAGTTTAAATAGGCACGCTCATTCTTATGGTTGTCTCGCATTCATAATAACGGGATGTTCGCCACACATGGATTTTTTTTGAAACGGGACATGGAAAAGGAGAACATGATGGCATTGGGGCCTGCATAGAACATTCACTTAGGAGATATCAAATGAATCATTGTCCTTCTCGCCTTGCAAATTCAAACGATGTTGTTAATTTGTGCAAGAAAAATTTAAGTCATGAATTCAATGAAAGGATGGCTAATGTGAAAAGGTATGTAATTGTTTTGATGAACCTTAATGTTTTCAAATGCAGTTATTTACTATGTTTATATGTACATGAGTATTTTTATTTAAAAAAGGTTTATTAAATTATTTTTAAATGTGAAATTTGATTTGCACAAGTTATGTGTTTATCTTGAACATGTTCTTCTAGATTATTTCAATGGGAAATGTTGATAGATCAATGCCATATAATTGTGCTGCAATCCCTAAAACAAGGGGCATACACTCCATTAGGAGTAAAACAATGGAAAATATACACACAATTGAGAAACAAAAGTACTCTTGCTTCTATCTTGAATGCATTGGTGATGTAGAGTCCTTAGATGAGTGTAAAAACCAAACTAACAAATTTGTCAAACCAGGGATACACCAAGAATTGACACCATTTCCCCCATTTGGAAATATAACAGATGAAGAGCGCGATAATGAAGTGGTTGTGATTGAAAAGGATTATGATCGTGTTTCTGATTTGGCTAGAGAAGGTGATGTATTTGTTGTCATTGCACCGGTAGATAATCCATAAAAAGTGCATTATTATTTATTGAGATGCACTAGGTAAAAAAGCACGTTGTTGCAAGAATTTAAGGATCCATCAAATTATACGTATGTAGTGGGTTCAATGGTTTCAATGGGACATTTCTTTGCAGAAATAAGGAAATGTAATGACCATACTCTTTTTCAAAACTACGAGTCAATTGTTATATGTGCTCAATACAATCATTTAGTCATAGCGGCTCGGTTGCAGTTGAAACCAATGAAGACTAGGAAAAAGATCAAGAATAGACAATGGAAATTGTCGATAGAAGATCATAATGACATTCTTGAAAACATGGGCCACTAGCACATTTCATATGAATCAAGAACACATTGATTGAAAAATGATTTTTTCTTTGATTCTAGGGTTAGAACATAGAACTATTATATAAATTGGACATTATAGTTTATGGAATTTATATTGGACTTTATAAAGTTTGTGGACACGTATTGAGTTCTCCATTGTTGCTTTCTGATTGAATGCAAACTTTTGTTTTTGTGTCATTCCTTAAGGTTGAATGACTACAATGGATACATGCTTTCTTTCCAATTTTCTCTCTTTTCTTACACTTTTTATATTAATCAATAGAAATTGTTCCATATGCTTTTTTCATAGTTTGAATTTACATGGTTCTTCAAATTGTTGTTCAATGATGCAATCGGTATTTCAATTCTTTGGATTTGACATGTCTTTCATTAATGAATCCCTTAATGGTTCTACCGTTGAGTGCAAGGCTTCATCCCCCAGTGATGAATCCCTTGAATGGTTCTACAATTGAGTGTAAAGCTTCATCCCATCGTTCGAGAAACTTATGGATTATTTTTTCTAACACTTTGAAATCGTGAGACCTTGAACATTATCAAGAAGGTTTTTCTTACCATTAAACAAGAAAATGATGAAATTTTACTATATTTTGTTTGTAGGCGTTGTTAAATTGTTCATTCATATGGGGCACCTAATGACTATCATTCTATCCAAAAATTGCTTATAAGTAATTTAGAACATCAATTTTTTTGGACCTACTCACATTTGAAATCATATGAAATTGGAGACCAACCAAAAATTGCAAGACAATAGAGACCCAATGCATGATAATGTAATAGCATCTATAAAGTAGAAACAAACTGCCATGTGGCATAACAAATAAGAGAACATTTGCAACAAATTCTCTTCTCCATAAATATTTTTATTGTTCTTGCAACACACATCAAATACAAGTGGATGATACACACTATAGGTCCATATTACTTTAAAAATAGCACGCTACAAGGGTTTTTTTTTATAAAAAAACATAAGAATTATTTTTTCGACATTCACCCAATTCTAAGTTGATGTACTAATGTTAAGTAGACATCAAACATTTCACATAGTTGTTGAAAAAACATCAATAGTTCAACCTTAATGTCGGTTCATAATTGCTTAGATGAAACCTTGAAGAGAAATATTTCACCCATCACATGGAATGTGCCACATTAGCACACATTATCGTGTAACCTATCATGTAGTAGTATTCGACATTGTAGAATGTGCCACATCAACAAAGGCTGTCATGTAACCTACTACATGACAGGGGCCATTCCAACAAGCACTACCTTGGCCATTGCCACAAGGCATGTGACATGCCAACGTGTTGAACTTTCACCTAGCACATGGCATGTTACATGTCAATATTCATTGATGTGGCAATGACCATGTGGTAGGTGAAAGATCAACATGTGCTGACATGAAAGGTACCACATGGAAAGGGATAGGGGAGAAAGAGCAAGACTCAAGCCAATGTTGATTAATTAATGTTTTTATGTTGATTATGAGATGTGCATCTTAAATAATGCAACAAAAAGACCTAAACAAGATGTCAATCAAATGATGTGTAATTAAAACAAAACAGGGAAAATAATTAAGCGACGTTAAGAACATCAAAATCATATCGATTCACTAAGATTTGCAAACTGCAGAGCAAATTGAAAATGAAGGTTATAGGTTCATATTGTATGGAATCCCCCAAAAGTTACTAAATAGATATGCATTTTCTTGATAGGAAGGCATTGCTAAGATAAAAACATAAAATAATACACTCCAAAAAAACATCAGTAATACATATGATAGTTATTGTTTGTGGGAAGGTGTTGTTTTAACCAACAAGAAGGGTCCTAGAGACAAGTTTGTTTGGGGATTCAATTTGTACAACGTATTTCTTTCCTTTTGGAGATTGTTTACTTAGGTGGTACATGCTAAACAAGAGTATCAAATTTATGAAGTTGTATTGATCGTGTTTGCTTAGGGGGTAATTGATAAACAAAAGTATCAAATTTTTGAAGTTGTATTGAATTAGTGAAAGAATGTTTTGGGCTTGAGACCATCAATTGGTGTTTAGACCTAAATGTTGAGGATGACTTGTTTTTGTTCTTTGAGGAAGATAGGTTAAAGTCATAGAATCATGATAGGTGATAGTCAATCCCATGTAGTTAAGGGAATGGGAATGTACAACCATCACTAAGAATCAATAAATACATAATTAAAAACTCTTTTTTTAAATTCATGGTTACTGGAGAAATTTGTTCTATTTTGTTCTTTATTGGGAAGATTGCAGTGCAAATCCTGCATGTAAAATCTTGTTTACCACAAACAAGTGTACAGTGAAGAACAAAATGAGCAGGAACATTCCATTAAGAGAAAATTCTTATCACTTTATTTATGGAAATCACATTTCATCTTACTATATTTCATTAGTAAGGCCTATGCAACGGGATTCTCCACTATTCATATTTATCAACATGCATTAATGTTTGCACTGCACATGGAACTATTCGTTAGTGGGGTGTCAAGGTGGGATATTGCGTTGTAAAAATTTGAGCATGGAATTATTCATTACTAGGGCATGAAGGTGGGATAATGCATTTTAAACTTCAAGCATGAAACTATTGTTTACTAGGGCGTGAAGGTGTGGCACTCTGCATTTTAAAACTTCAAGCATGGAACTATTGGTTGCTACGGCATGAAGGTGGGGTTATGCATTCTAAAAAATCAAGAATTATCAACAATAACACGAGTGAATTGGGATCATCATGAATTGGCTACTAGCCAAACCAAAGAGACAAGATAAGTAAATGTGGGGTATCAAACAAGATCCATTTTTCATTATTATCTCGGCTAAGATAAACATTTGAATGTGGGGTATCGAACAAGATTCCCATCTTTAATTAATGTGTCATCTAAGAAAAGCATTTGAATATGTCATCTAAGAAAAACATTTGATCAAATTTGGAAGAACTGCAATTTCTGGTATATAAGTACAAATAGTCAACTCGAGAGGGTTCAAAAACATCTGGAAAAAATGTCCAAACCTGCTTGCTCTGTTTGGACCATAGTAGTTGTCTAGAAACGAAAACAGACTAGCATTTGTTTGTAAAGTTAGATTTAATATTTAGCATTTGTTTGTAATGTTGGATTTTAGAAATTACTGTCATTAGTTAGAACTTAAACTTAAAACACCTTGTTGAAAGAGGTGTATAATCTATATATACATCAGATTGTTCATGTTTTCTGGTTGTATAGAACACGACATAACTCTTTGAGCATGTTTGAAGCAGTATGTTATTCAAAACTAAGACGGTGTCTTGTTCATTTCTGAAAACATAAAACAAACTTGAAAATGAAGTCATCAGCTCTTGGACATGGTTCTAACTTCTAAACAAATAAAGACAACAAACTTGAAAATGAAGTCATCAGCTCCTGGACATGGTTCTAACTTCTAAACAAATAAAGATAGACTATTGAGGATAACCAGCATAGTTCATCTTAAACCCGGATATCAAGCATTGAGAGGGATCTAATTTCTTGAAGTGTAATTTTTTTTTTATCTTAACTTTTTACACATTAAAAAACTTTAGACCTCAAGATATTTTATCCATTTGGATGATATATCTAGGTTTAAGATGAAATCAATAAAATTAATAATTTTGTTTAAGCAGACATCATTTGCATTTTATTATTATTATGGGAATGACATTCTATGTAAGTTTATGCATTACAACATCTCCCCCATATTGGGCTATAAAGCACCTTGCTACTCTAACTTCGTAGATAAATGATATACTTGTGCATTTATAAATCAGAAGTAACACAAGATTGGCATAATTAAGAATAACACAATATAATCCCGAATAATTATAAAGATTAACAATGAACTGATATCAGTTTGCAAAGATCTACTGCTCTCTCTGAAAAAGGAACTTGTGGTTCATCATATGATTGTTCAAGAACTGGCATAAAATATTATAGCAAATAAATCACTAGAAACTAATTGATTCCCTTTTGTCCCAATCATTGTTAATTCTTCCCATCAAACTACACAGTACAGTTCAAAAATCTAAACCTCTAGTAATGTTACCTAGTATGATTTGTTCCATTTTATCTTGTAGAAAAATCCATTTTAAATATATATGGAATCGTAACCAAAGATAATAAACCACCTAATTCATTAGTTCTTTAACCATAATACATCTATACAATAAAAATTCAATCCCATTGTATAAAAATAATCAATGTGTTTCATTGAAAACCTTCCCATATCCTTTATGAGATGAAATCCAAGGTAAATTGTAAATCCTGCTAGAGATCTGGTGATTTTTCATTTGAAGAAGATACTTGCTTTTGCTTTCCAAGTATCAAGTCATACAGGTTGTGAATCAACCAACTGTTGTGTACAAAATATGAGGATTATCCCTCTCCTTGCCATCCTAGGAAAGGATGATCTTGAATAGTTTCCTTACTAAAAAATGTGGCTAATAAAACTGAAAAACAAACCCACAAACCAAAACAAAATCAATGTTCAAACTAAAAAAGTTGTATGCAAGCAAAATTGAGATGCATTCTAAAGAAATTAATGAAAACAATACTACATCAAGAAATATTCTTCCAATAACTAGGTGAACTTTGAAGTAATGCAGACGTTTCATGATGCCACTTGAAAGCATCTTTTGTGTTTCTTTCCTTGAAGTAACCATCAATTAAGGTTTTGTAACTTGACTTATCAGGAACAAGTCCCTTCTCTCTCATTAAACTATTGCAGGAAGTTATCGATGGAAAGAATCCATAATTCCGGATTCTATGAAATTTCTCTATGGATTCTCTCATCCTCTTAGTATGGACATAGGTTTTGATCAAGAGATCAAGCACCAGTGGAGTTGAATTACAATTCTTGTAAGTATTCACCGGAGCATCCACAACTAGAGATGTTGAAACTCCACTTTTTCGCACCATGCGAAGAAACAGAGACTAGGCATATGCCAGCTTCCTCCCCTTGGTCAATATATGTATCATGGAACTTAGGGATTGGGCTATGTACGAGTAGTTCTATTGTTTTCCAACCCAATAAAAAAATCTCGGACCTAACTGAGCATTATCCCTACACTTATGCAAAACATTGATCACAATTAGTAGGCTCAATAAGTGACCTATCTATTGAAGATCGTCCCAGTTTTCTAGCCTCAAAAAGCTGTAAAAATATTTAATAAGACAACTATCACATGAATAGGGAATAAGGTTATCCTCTATAACCAAAAATCTTAACCATTCTGCTAGTATTGTTTTTTAACATTATTTTGTTGTTGAAGAAATGAACTTAGGTCACTGCTCTTGAATAAAAAAACCTACCTCAGCAATCATTGCTCTTGAATCAACATACATGACACAAATCCTCTAGTCATCATCAAATCAAATTTTAAGGCACATTCTTAGCACCTCAAACCTATGTTCAAAGTTTTCTCCTTCCTCCACAAGATTTGGACTTTGAGATACTCATCCTCTGGGCATGAGAGGTACCATTGCCCGTCTCTTCACTCTTTAGAGGAGATTACTTCTTCAAGCACCTTGGGATGAAGTCTTTGTTGGTTCTTTTTGGCTTCCTTTCCATTTAAATATGTTGGCATCTCTATTGAAAACCAACCCAATATCATTCAAACCCCCATCCAAGGCCTTAGCCCTAGGATGACCTACTTTTAGAAGTTCATATAGCTGAGTTATAATCTTATTTCCAGGCTTGTGTATAAGCAGATACAATAGATGAATAACCTTAGAAACCGTGTTGGCTAGTCTATACTGATCATCACATCCTTTGGTTAGAAAGGATTCACCAGCTATGTCACCTGCAGGAGGTTGAGTGAAAGGAGCACCATGTCTTCAGATGTCCCATTTACTATATAAAGGTGTCCTCTCACAATTTTCTTCATTTATCTAGAAAATATATGCCTTGATATTTATACGAGGTAGGTGTTAGGACATGAATCTCAATACTTAAAAGGACATCCCCAAACATACTACATAAGGGGGAATTTTGTGTCTTCTGCCAATGGAAACAAACAGAGGGTAGAGACCCACAATACTTCTGGCATTCAATCAATGAAACTACAAACCTTATCTCAAACTTCAACTTGCAACCCTTCCCCCACAAGGATTTTGAAGAGTTCGAGTTCTCGATCCTGCCACAAATATCACCTCTACACTCAGCACAAGAAAGATGATCGACACCCAACCTTTGACTTCATCACCTAGTTCTTTCCCACGACATTGAGTGTTAGGAGAGTCTCAACAGATCACTCTCAACTTCCTCCAAGGTTTCACAATCTGACCATCTATGACCCAAACTCTTCCACACCCAAAATATTCCACAGGGACGCCAGCGTACAATGTGGTCAGAGGCACTTAGTGGAAACCAAACTCAAAAAGGCTCTGTTAAAGACAAAGGACTCATTGGCATGCCCGAACCACTTCTCTATAATCTTCCTCAACCGAAGAAAGAGAAATGGTAAATTGTACATCATTTCTAGTATGCCCAATTAGAAAAACCCTAACCGAGATTATATACATTACTTGCAATGGACCTCTAATCATCAAAGTCACCAATCCAATCAAACCCTATGAAAACAACCAACCATTATTATGATGATGGCTAGAGGATTGCTGCTGAAGAAATGAACTTAGGTCACTGCAAAGTTGGGATACCTTGCTTCACTATAGATAACTAAAATCTAATGTAGCCATAACTAAAACCTCCCATAACTGAAATCTAATTTTTAGTAAATTAGTAAATTAAATTAATATTTTTTACTGAACAAAAGTTCATTTAATTTAATTTAATTTAATTTTCTAAACCTCCCATAACTGAAATCTAATGTCTAGTAAAGAAGTTACAGGAATTCAAAGCAGAATCAAAGCTTGAACAAAATTAATACACTGTCTAAATTTTAAAAGAAAAAACTCATTCTAATATGAAATTTTAGGATATATACCTTGTCATTAATTGCATTTCAAGTAAAACCACTATATCTATAGACATAGAACTGATAATTTCTCCAATGCTAGTATGCATGTCAAAAAACTAACATCTTCGCTCAAAACATATTTTAAGTATTGCATTCTCATGCAAGTCGATTGTCGTTCCCCCATCGCTCACCATTTCCTTCATACACGAATTCCATTTGCTCCTGATTTTCTGTGGGCTGAAAAGTCAAAATGAAATTATATATATATATATATGTGTGTTTGGGGAAAAAATATACCAAAACTAATAAAATGTTATCAAAAAGAAATATTGATACCTACATCACCTGTGGAAATTGTGTATCTACAATTTTATCAACATGTATATTTGTGTCGCTACCCTAAAATTTCAATAAAATGTAAGAGACTAACCAGCAAGATCAAAAACATAAGTACAAACCTACAAATGAAAAGACAAAAGGAGCTAAAATAATTTATATACATATCAACAAAGTAATACCTATGTTTCTTCCTCGTCTACAAAACAGTCATCAACATAGTCATCATCATTTAGCATTTGGGCATACTGCATAAATTTCAATTAATTTATAGACATGATATTTGGATAATAAAAACATATATATATATACAAAAACATTTAATATGTAACATGTACATTCTAGCTCATGTTGTAAATGTGTCTTTTGTGAGTTCAATTATTAAAGCATGCGTATGTACCAAATCTGTGCATTGATTTTCTCGAGCATTGACTCGCTTATACATGTCTCTACAATATGTTGCATACTGCTCGAGCTCTGATCAACTCATAAATCTCAAGACATCATTAGAATATTCATCAAATGAGCTGTCATCCATATTGGTTGAAGATGCCATATTATTTATGTTGATTTGTACCCCTTCCAATGCAGCCCCAACATGCTCTTTTATATGTGCCTTCACCCTACTTTCCACTTCGGATGTCATTTCAAACTCCTCTAGAAAATAATTTGACTCTAGATTGTTGAACTACTAAGCGAGGCACCGGTTGACTATATTCAACATCTCGTAGTGAATCAATACGTTCATATGTACGACCTTTTCCAGCACCATAGAAATGTGATCTTGTATTTGTATAGTCAGGGTCCATGTGCAACCAAAACTCTACAATCAGCATCTTGACTAAATATTGAGGGATGTCATCATTATTTGGGAACTTCCCATATGCATAGAGGAACCTCGAATAAATATGTGGTGCAATATTTGGATAATTGAATCCTTCAATCTTTAGACATCTTTTCTCTTCAGGCCGCAAGTCAAATAATGAAAAGGCCATTTCTTTTGTGAAAATGCTTTTTATTTCTTCGAACTTGTGGTGATCCATCACTGCCATTCGCCTTTTATGCATCATGTCATAAAAAACATGGGTTGATGGTCCAACCCAACATACGTCTCAATCAAATTGTTCATATTGTGCAAAACAATCTGGAGACTCAGTTGACAACTGATAGAGATAGTATAACTCTCAAGTTCACCCTGCAATCTCGCAGAATTCTCCCTCATCTCTTCCACAGTAAGCATTGTGATCTTGTATTCCCAAGGAATCTCATTGGAAACATATTTAGGATGATAGTAGAGAGGGGTATATGTTTCATTATGGGAATACTAACGCACTCGACGACCTCTCCTTGTATTACGAGGTGGAATAGGAGCACGAGCATCAAACCCTGTAAGAAGTAAAACGTGTGCAAGTATTAGAATGTATATATAATTTTTCAATCAACGTATAATTATTTAAATAAAATGTATTCATTAAAAATACCTGGTGGAGTCTCTGCCTCAGCATGTACACTATGCGTACTAGAAACTAACTCTTCTATCCTATCAATATTCTGAGAATTTGTAGAAGCCCCTATAAAAAAAATAAAATGGAAATCACATATAAGTTTAAGATAAACAGCATAATTTTTCGCAAATAAAACACTCATGTCAAATCAGAATTATGGTCAGAATTTACGTAAACAATCTCTATCTGGTGATGGGCTCTCTGAGCTAGTCGTATTTGCAGCATAAGGCACTGAATTCAAATGCGAAAAAATAATCAATTCATATGCATGTAACGTTTTTAAAAATTCCAAGATATTTAACTTGTACTATAAAATGACAAATAACATTAAAAATTACCTAAGCGTGTCCTATGTGCCTATCCACTAGCCCCTGTAAAAAACAATAAATTGACATTCACATATAAGTAAGATAAATATCATAATTTTTCACAAATTAAACACACATGTCAATCAAGATTTATGAACTTAGATGTAACCTTTACCATGTATATAGTGCGTTGGCCTTCTTGTGGTAGGCATATCAGCAGAATAAGGCACTGAATGCATGTGCACAAAAATAATCAAGTCATATGCATGTAATGTTTTAAAAAATTTAAATATATTTAACTTGTCACTACAAAATGATAAATATCATCAGTATGTACCTATGGGTGTCCTTTGTGCACATGGGTGCGCAGTAATCAGTCTAGCCTAACATCCAAGCTGCTCTCTTGCTATGCGTCCAGTAGACTCGTCAGAAGTGCGTCTTCCATGGTCAAAGCCACTACTTGTGCACGACAAGATCTTGGGAAGGTGTGTAAAAGAATATTTATGTCTATATTTTTTCACATTAAACATTACATATAACATATATACTTGAGCATGAACTAAATAACAATTGAATTTACTTGATGATGACCTCTGATAGTTTCCGCACATAGTAGGAAATTTTGCTTCACCCTAAAGCTGTGAATGACGAGAATTTTACAAAAATTAAAAAACATGTCAAATTTAACATAAATATGTTCATATTTGTATTGACATTAAACATTTGAAATATGTAACCTAGACTTAAACATGTTGAAGTTAACATTTGAATGCACCTGATAGTGGACCTATGGTGCGTCCAATACTCCCATTTGAATGGTGTCTAAGAATGTTGGTACCACTACCAACATGTCTACATGTCTCTAGTCGATCCATGTGTGTTAACTTATGAAATCATAAGACATTGATTTTTAATATGAATATGTTCATATTTGTATTGACATTAAACATTTTAAATATGTAACATAGACTTAAACATGTTGAAGTTAACAGTCGAATGCACCTGATAGTGGACTTGCAGTGCGTCCAATACTCCCATCCGAATGGCGTCTAGGAATGTTGGTACCACTACCAACATGTCTAGATGTATCTAGATGATCCATGTGTCCTTATTAAGAATAAAAAGGATTAGGTTAACTCTATGAAATCATAAGAAAATGATTGCATTTGTTATGTTTATAGTTGATTCTACAATTCTTATGGCCTCTATTTTAATTGCTACATCATTTTAAAGGGCCGATGGGTAGAGAAAGATAGTTAGGGAAAGCTGAGGGTACTAGATGGTTTTAGGAACTAGGCTAGGGTAATTTAGTATGGATTTCAAGCTTGTAGTATGGTTGGGCTAAGCCAGGACTAGTTTCTAGAAGGCCAAGGTTAGGAGGAGAGTTTTAAGAGTAGGGCTGAGGTAGTAAAAATGGATTGTTGGTATGGACGAGTTAAAATAAGGAGGGCTAAAGTTTGGAGGGTTAGTTTAGGTTAGGCATAATACTGTAAAAGATAGGCCGAGGGGGGTGTGGAGGTATTTTAGGGCTTAGGAGATGACAAGTGCAGGACAAGGTAAGGGGGAAGCCTAGTTTGGTCCTGTGGTAAGTATATGAGAGCTGATCGAGGAAGAGAAGAGGTGATATAATGATAGTCCAAGTTCATGAAGATAAGGGGCATGTCCTAAAATAGGACGGTCATTACATACAATAGAAAACAAATGGCCTCTATTTTAATTGAGGCAGATCCCCCGACATAGCCACATAACATTGTATCCAAATATTTATCTCAAATGAAGATGGGGTGAATGTGAGAATGAAATGCAACACATCTAGTGTGCAAGATGCAATTTAATAAATTCTAATAAAGGAGCAAAAGAGCAAGGTCTAAAAATGAAACCAAGATGAAGGAGAATAGTCAACCACTGCTATAAAAAATGAACCAAAATCAAAACCTCCCAGTTCCCTTTGAACTCAAGTGAAATGATCCAATTGTGAAGAACACTTCTTTATCACATAGAAATTAGTAACCAAGTTAAGATGAAACATGATTTAGGATACCATGCCTAGAATGCGAACGTGGAGGTTTTTCAAGGGTGGCTCTAATGATTAGAGAAGAAAAGTAATAGATGGATTTGTCAACAAAAGTAATAGATCTGGATTTGTCAATGAAGCCTAGAGTATGAAAGGTTTCCTTTCCCATTTGTCTTCTACATTGTGAGCCAAATCCCTTAATCTCCTTACACCTATTTGAGAAATATCTGAGTATCTCACAACGGTTTTTGTGTAATCCAACTCCAAAAATGCCATTTTTTGCAAATTTGGGGGATCTCCAAAAAAGGAATATAGTTGTTTATTGTAGAAAAACAACTTGGTGCGTTGAATTTAAAATTTAATCTTATCAAAATCTAGTAGGGCACCAAATTTTGATGTGACAAATGAGGCATATGTTGTAATTAGCAACAAAGTACTACAAATGGTGAACTTTAAATAACATAGGAGATGAGGCAATAAAACTACATAAAAAATAAATGCTCAATCACAACAAACAGTTGTATGCCCATCTTTTGAACATCCTGACAAATCAAACATAACTGCAATTATTGATGCCATGAAAGAAATTATCAAATACTACGTGCAAGGGAATGCACAATAAATTCAACCCAAACAAATGCAAGGGAAGAACAACAAGACGACTCATATGCACCTCGTGCTACTTATACAACAATAGAAGTACATGTTGTTGATGTCAATGCATTGGCAGATGGCATAAAATCTAGCACAACTAAGATCTATAATTATGAAAAATTGGATGACTTAGATAGTATAGATGTTCATAAGCAATGAATTGTGATGATTCCATCATTGGAAGACAATATACATGAGTCAAACACAACTTCAAATACCTATGTTATGACATATATCATTAGAGAAAATTTATTTTATAAATGTCAAACAACCTTCATAAGAAAAATTTCCAATAGAAGAACGTAATAAACAATCACAAAAAATTCCAGCCACTGATGCAACAACATAAATGGATCATATCACTATTGGTGTCATAAATGAGTGTGAAAATGTTGGGGAATTTAAAAACAAAGTTTCCAAAATTGATGATGACACAAGGAATGTAGATGCTGCTAGGAAGTCTCATATCCATTACTTGAAGAAGCAAGTGGATAATCTAACATGGAAATATAAATTTCCAAGATGATTTGCACAAGCAATGGTGCACAAACAACATATTGGATAGAAACATAAATAAAAAAGAATATTAGTCAAGGTAAGTCGAATCTGATGCAATCGAGGCACTAGTTGAGGGAGGGCGCTTTAGCAATTTAGAGTTAGTTGCGAAGAATAGGACCGAAGCAACCATTTTATCCCATGCTGACTCTGACCAGATGGAGCAGCCAACTCCAATATAGAGTCTCACAAAAACTAGACTGTATTGTCGGTTGCTTCTTCTTCTTCAAATAAAAGTAAGCAGGTGTAGAGTTTAATTTGTTCATGATAAATGGAAGTCAAGCTGCATTATCATACTTGAAAATATTCATTGAAAAAAAAGCTGCTTTACAACTATTTGCATGTGAATCTGTAATTGAAACTACATCCATTTTAAACAGTAGCGTTGGTATTCAACGCGAATTTGATATATTACGTAGATTAATAGTAATAATAATAAAATTTGCACAATCCAAAAACAAAAGTAACCCCATTTAACTTGGATCATATAAATTATCTTAATATATTAACCCTATTTTATTTATATTATCTTAATATAATAAACATATTTTATTTATTATAAGTAATAAATCGTAATTTTTTTGGTCATAATACTATATTTATTATAAATTCAATAAAAACTAAGCTAGACTCAATTGAAAATCAAAATCACTCTATATTATTACTTTTCAAATTAAAAATAATAATATTCTTTTAAATTCAATAAAAACTAAGCTAAATCCAATTGAAAATAAAAAACACTCTATTCTATTACTTTTCAAATTAAAAATATAAATAAGAATACTAAGAAGAGATTAATTCCAACAAATTCACTGGACTCCTTAACCCATCAAATTTGTGGGCTATAGACCCCAAGGGAGTGGTACAACAATATTTGTGGAAAAAGAAAAGGATTGGAGATCCCCACAGGTCCTGGGGTCCATTCCTACAATGGTCTGCATAGAACATGCTTTCCTTGATTCTTCGGAATAGCAGGAAAGTGCATTTTTCTGATGAAAAAAATCAAAACTGTGGGCTATCAGGATTGGCAACTTCAAAACTTTATTATATGGACATGATGGGAATTTGCCAGTAACCTTAATCGTGGTTAGAATTTCACCATAATTCATGTTTAAAATAGGTTGGTTAGTTTTATTTTTCAATTTTAAATTAAATTTACAAGTTAAAAATAAAAGAATTCTTCATTATATCTGAACTTTCACTTTTTTATATTATCAGAATTCCATAACAAAAAATAATTTTACTACTAATAACATATGTCTTATTATATTGTGAAGTGAATTAATTCTATATTAATTTTGAGTTTTATTATTCCACAACGAAAAGGAAGTTTGCAGGTACTAACTTGTGCCTCTTAATATTGTCAAGTGAATTATGTTTGGAATGGATAAATCGATGCACTTATGGAAATGGGTGGAAATAGAAATTATGAGAAAGAACATGGTTTTCATCGGTTATTTACAAGTCAAACATGATATTCCTTGATTCTTCCCAGGTTTGATTGTAGCAACATTTATTACCACAGAACTGAAGAGTACATTGACAATATGCATTCTTGTAAGCTTGGAAAATAGTAGTTAGTGATCTGAGGCTATGACTAGCCATCCGGTATGTATGATCAGGAGATCCAACAGACCAATAGAAAAATAAATGGTTGACTTTGTTGCAAAATAAATAATTGACTTTGGGAGCTTTCAGTCAAATTTGTACACTATAACTGGTCTCTAATTTTCCAAAAATTTTATGCTCAAGGTTACGCTTGAGAATATATGAGAATATGGGATTATGGAGTAGATGGTCTGTAATTTTCCAAAACCTTTATGGTCAAGGTAACTGAGAATCTGAAACTTAGTTTAATAAATTATGATACTTTTGGTTGAAGCGGATTAAATTTTGAGGCCTCCATTTTTGTTATGAACATTAAAGTTAAGGTTACCCATTGCAAAAAAAAATGGAAGTACTTGAAATCGAAATGGAATGTTATCTTCCACCTGTAGTAAGTGCTATATGGACTGCATTACAAAGTTGTCCCAAAAATATTTGGTAAGAAATAAATGAGTATTATAAAAGGAAAATGTATTCAATTATATGTAACTTCAAATGCCCATAATCCATGGTCACAGAAACAAGATTATGTAGGTTTCTACATTAAAGAGTGCTCTTCACATTCCCATAATCCATGGTCACACAGACAAAATTATACAGATTTCTACATTAAAGATTGGTCTTCAAATGCCCATAATCCATGGTCACAAAGTCAAAATTATACAGGTTTCGACATTAAAGAGTCCTCATCAAATTCCCATAATCCATGGTCACACGGACAAGGTTCTACTCACTCCCCATACCACCTAAGAATTTCGAAGTGCAACACACTCTCCACGAACATCAAATTGATCTCTAGAGGAAAAATAATGGCAGGAATATCATAATGATATGGGATTGTCTCTTGTTTCTACAATGATATCCATGGACTTCCTAAGATTTCATGTGTCAACATATCACAAAGGGGGGGTTAATAATAAGCTACAAATAACGAATAAGCTTGAGGGTTTCTACATGACTAGAATGTTGTACATAGATGCTTGGAATATTCACATAATGATTGAGATCATCCCCAAGCTCAATGCAATCTCTCGAATTGACTAGAACTCATTCACTACACCTAGAGGCTTTCCATATCAACTATAGTAGCAAAGAGTTTGAGAAGGATAAAAAATAAACCATTGGAGATTCTTTGTATAAACAAAGTTTGAATATAAATTTCATTGCTACAACAACTCAATTCCATGGCTCCAACATTATCATAATTGGTTTAACAAATGCCAAATTCCCCGAGGGATTCATGAACAAACCCAAAACTATACCTCTAAGAATTTTCCCCAAATTGGCGAGCTAATAAAATCACCATTATGAACAACTTTTATTTATGAACCACTATGAGATCTCTCTATTGTCTGGCATGAAATGGTGCAAAAGGGATTGTGCCAAAAAATGAAACTACTTATGTGAAATTCTAGGCCACAGAATTGACCAGTTTCTCACTCTCCAAAGACGTCAACCCTTTCCACCTTCTCCCACCCATCCTTGAGCATATAAGAAGTAAAATAGGATGCGCAAGATAATTGTGAAAATATCTCTCAGGTTTCTAGGTTTTTATGATTTCGACCTCTTCTTAAACTAGGACTCAAACTAAAAGCGGAAACCATGGCCTGCCTAATATAATGTCAATAAAATGCAGTGACACAAGACCTAAAAATTAACCAAAATAATTTTTATTTCTACATTGAAACTTACCATCAATGAAGTTGTGGGTGCTTTTGAAATTGATGAGAAATCATTGCGGTCGTTTCCTAGGAGTTTTCCAGGCTTGAAATATGTTGACAGGGTTCAGGAGCGTTGAATTACAGGGTTCTTGAGCATTGAATTGCAGGGTTTCAGGAGTATACAAACCATAAGTGTGTTGGGAATGTGCTCCTCCGAGGGTTTCAACAACGACAGACACACACTGGCGGGGTCGAAGCGTTGAATTGCAAGGTTTAGGAGCGTTGAATTGCATGGTTTCAGTAGTACACAAACCATAAGAGTGCTGGGCGTGTGCTCCTCCGAGGGTTTGAACAACAACACACACACACTAGCAGGGTCGGTGTGTGGTTTATATAAAAAATACATTCTTGAACGAGAGTTTAAAAGGAATCTAAACTCTTAGCTGAGAGATCTGTTTGAAAGTTTCATACCAAAAATTTGGTCGTACTCTCGGACGAGAAATTGAAGTTTTTTCGGACGAAAAATTGTCTAACTAGAACTAAACTCTTGGCCGAGAAAATATTAACCTTAGTTAAGCTCTCGTCCGAAAACAATACAAATCTCAGCCGAGAAAATATGTTGACTTTTTTCTCAGCTGAGAAATTGGAAATTATAACCGAAAAACACCCCATTCTCAAAAAATTGTATCCTAACTTCATGTTTTCACCCACCATCAATTTGAACTAGATTTGAAATTGCTTCTTTTACCATCATCATAACAAAAGGATAAAGGCTAGACTTATTGATCATAATGGTTTTACAACATTTTTCATGGCCTATCATTCAATAAGGAAACTTGGTAGTACTCATCCAATTAGAGACCATTTCTATAGGGACACTAAAGTGAGTGATGATGCAATTAAAAAATAAGCAATCCTACATATGAAACACGATGTTGAATGTTGTCATAATTTTGGCACACTTCATGAACTAATAAACACCAATAATCATGTACTTGTGGCCACCATTGTATGTAGGATGACACTATATAAAATTGATCCCCCATTTTCAATATGGAATCGATGGTGATAATGGGATGCATTGGAGTTGATGGGGATCATGTCTTGTAGGTGAAAAATTGGCAAATCATGAACCAATCAAGAACATAAATGTAGTCTTGAAAGAGAGGGCTAGAAGTGGTAAATACATACAATATTGTGATAAGTGGTTATTCCTAATAAATGGATACTTCCAGCACCACTATGGAAGTTGTGGAGAGCCCATTCTACCTCTTTGTGATTTTAGCACTAGTGTCATCAATCAATCAATATGTCACCATACCAATGGTACATCAATGGAATGAGGAAAATATATTTCTTAAGGATTTTATTGTTAAGTGGTGGATTTTCTATGCCCATTGGGATGTGAGTGATGAAATTGGTGAGTGCTCACACCTTCTTACACTTCAAGGACACGATATTTTGATCTTGACACTTTAAGGAAACGATATATATACTCTAAACAAATGCTTTAATGGACTATTATAAGGTTGATTCTCCAATAAGAAGGAAATTTTGTGATTTTCTACTTGAAATAGCTTCATCCCAAGAGAGGCTTCTACCCATGGTTCAAACATTATACTTATAGAAGATGTTCTCCAAGCCTACTAGAAACATACACAAGGGTATGCATTTTAAACCCAACTCGGCAATGCCTACATACCATTACATCCTTTGATGGAAATTGTGTACCATTAGAGGAAATTGGGCACAATTTTGTCTTACTAAGGAAGAAATTATGATATCTGTAGTTTGTTTTTCTTTTTTCCCTATTATATTTGTTTTTTGCTTTATGATTTTCACTTTAACTTTTAGCATTTAGCTCTATGCTTTCAACATTACTACAGTTTTATTTTATCTTTAAGTATATTATTACAGATTTTAGTTTCTCGTCCAAGTTTTTCCATTTTAAATGAGATGGTTTTTCTCCTTTTAAAATCCAAAGTGTGCACAAAACTTGCACTTAAGTTGTATGCACCAATTATGTCTCCTATATATAGTATACTCATATATATATTACATATGATGATAAATAGAGTTCCTATATCAAACAAAACAAATTTGTCTTATTCTCATGTGATCACTATTAATTATTGTTAACAAACACCAAAGTTAGTTGAGATTATAATCTTCAATTCTCAATTACAAGTTTGGTGTCCTTCTACACACCCAAAATATATATTAGCCTCTTTTAACCTCTCTCCACCTCTGGCATGCATTGGTAGATGTTGGATTTTACATGTTGGCCAACAAGGTATTTTAAAATGCCTGATATTTTTCTCTTTTAGATTTCTTGGGGGGAGAGTTGCAACACAAACATATAACTTCTATGTGTGCATGTTGAAATCTTTGTGGTTGTTGTAGAATGGTTGTTGCAATGAAAGGTCTTGAAACATCACCTGGGCTTAGTAGAGGTTTTGAAATTAACATGAAAGGGATGAAACATATAGAAGAATACCTTGTTTGAGGTTTGATATAAAACATGTTTTTAAGGAAATTTTTCTAAAGGTTACCAACATATTATGCTAAGCATTTAGGGTTTTTGTTTACATAATTAGTAGCAGAAGTTCTCACTATAGATCTATATAACCAGTTTTTTATCTCACATAGTGGTCAAAGCTTTCAACCACATGAATCTATCCCAAGGCATTAAGGTTGTTATGATTTTCACTCATGGTTTTGATATTTTGAAGGAAGAGACTTCAACTCCAAAACACTCAGGAAAATCCTGTAGCAAACTCATGTGGTGTGGATTCATTCTCAGCCTGCCTTTTCTTCAACAGCTAAGACACAAAACAATTTTATACATGACAAATAAGAGAGCATTGTGGTGGTCATTTCTTTCGAAAAATAGGATGCATCTAAAAATTGTTTGCAAAAAATATATGCCACACATGTGTCCCAGTATTAGCAACATTTTGGTTCAAATATGTTTTTGTATGGGGGAAGGAAGAGGGTTTCATTTTTAATATAGCTTTTAAGCACTAGAGACTTGGGATCAATAATAGAAAATCTCTTTTGTCTTTTTATTTTCATATGTCTTGGGATATTGCTCTAGCTTTTTATAGTGGATGGCTCAACTTGTTTTACTTTGAGGAAAAATAATGAATTTTTCTTTCGGGTTTCTAGAATAAGTAAGGATAGCTTATACCTTCTTGCTAATGCTCATGAATATTTGATTGTAAGAGATAGGTTTCCCTCCTTTATGATTTGATGTTCTTGAGTTATTGATGCAGGAGCATCGGGGCCTAGGCAAAAAAGTCGAAGATGATCGACATGAGAAGCCGATCAGGGGGATTGTCGATGACCACTAATGTGAATGAAGATTGGTTGCTGAAGTCAATAAGTCATGTAGAATCTATCGATATGCGGTCGACAGAAGGAGCGGAACGTCGAGAGTCGACATGTATAAGGTCGACAAATGACAAAAGAGAAGCGGAAGCATCGAAGGTCAACATGTTGTCGAATTGCGACACCGACGAGTTGCAGCGAAAGCCAAGCGTGGAGGAAGGGGTGGACTAGCGAAGCCATGGAAGTTAAGTGAAGCCGACAGGTAATTCAAAGGATGACGAAGGAATTATGGTCGAGGTCAGTGATGGGACCAGCTACTGTAGCAGATTCAGAGAAGTTCAGAAGTCAAGGCAAAGTACCTGGTAGCCGTTCGAGGTTGCTAAGGAAGTTATGAGTAGATATGAAGGTAGTTGGGATCATGAAAGATGTCACCACAGGAAGAGGTTGTGCAACACGGCTAGAGGGCGCTAACAATTGCAGGTCTGTAGGATTGAGAGGATTTGGCGGATAGAGGAAGAGTGTCTCGGGGAATAGAGTGGACCTAGGGATGAGCAATAGTAGCAGGGCAGTAGTAGACAACCAGTGTGTAGGAAAAGGGGAGAGGGAAGTTGGAGTTCCAGTTGAGCCAGTTAAAGTTTGATCAGCAGAGGATCAAGAGAGAGAGAGATCGTTCATCCATAGCTCAATGAGCGCTTGCATTTAATAGAGGTCGTGAGAGGGAAGAAGATCACACACAAAGAAAACACACATTTACTTCTGTATATTGTATCAAGCTATGGCCGACAAGTTTAGTTGTTTACATTTGTTTTATTTCACATTGTAACCGATAATTTGATTGAAGTAATAGAAGCCAGCTTCTATCGTCCTGTTTACACCAAGTCTGTGTGAGCATCATGTGTCGTGTGGTATTCTTAAGCAAGAAGGTCTGGTCGATCGCACTTGCGCCAGTTGGTATAAGAGAAAAAATATCCTGAGAGCAGGAGAGATAGCGATATCAACCTGAATATCGCCAGTTAGTATTAGAGATGGAAGAGAATCCAGTGTCGAGTGCGTAGACAGCTCCAGCTGGGGTTGGGTAGAGTTGTGCACGACTTGTGAAAGTCTAGTTGCGATTGGATGATTGGGAGTTTCAGCTGCGGTTGAAAGTGGCTCATAGAGGCGTTAATGTCTGAGGACGAAGAGCGTGTGGAGCTGCAGTCACAGTTGATTGTGAAATGTTCGACGAGTGCATGAAAACAATACGAAGTTTGACCAGTGAGGTCGCAACGATCAAGGAAATCCAAAGGCGTGGATGCATTCCCGATGAGGAAGTCAAAGAAGTGGGAGCACGGGAAGAGGCAGTCGAGGAACCAGAAGATAAACTCATCAAGCTTATAACAGAGATGAGAGGTCGGACAAACATAGATGTACGTACCTACTCGGGAAGTATGGATCCAAAAGACTTGATCGACTGATTCAGAGAGATGGAGAAATACTTCGACATAGATGAGATTAGGGATCCTAATTGGGTTAAAACTGCATGTCTGAGGTTGAAGGGTCACACCTCATTGTGGTGGGACAGTGTACAGGTTGACAGAGTCAAGAAAGGAAAGGAAAAGATCAAGTCTTGGGATAGGATGGTCGCCAAGCTGAAAGGGAAGTTCTTTTTGGGTGACTATGTGATTTTCTTGTTCCAGAAGTTTCAAAACTTTCAACAGAAAGAGATGACCGTGAAGGAATACATGAAAGAGTTCTATAGACATTCGATAAGGTCTAGACAAACCGATGAAGGAAAAGAAGCTGTCATGAGATACGTGAATGGTTTGAAGTATGCCATACAGGATGAGTTGATCCCGTCAAGGTTCAGAGCAGTTGGTGAATCCTACCAGTTAGCTCTGAAGGAAGAAGAGAAATTGTTGAGGAAAGCCACATCGACCAGAGGAAAGCTGCATCGACCAGAGGCAGGATGACTGGTCGGGGTGCAAATACTATTTCCATGAAAGGCCAAAGTAGCGGAACCAGGAGAGAATCCGTCGAAGACAACCAACCTGTGGAAGGGAAATCGACTAAGGAGAAAGCATGGGAAAATCGACGCGATGGTCGAGAGAATCGTGGTCGAGGTGCATATGGTCAAAGTGGTCTAGCATACAGAAAAGGAGCTAACAAACCAGCAATAGTCTGTTATAAGTGTCGAGGAGTCTGACACAAGGCATATGAGTTCCCAAAGAACCTACATGCTGCAGAGGAGTCAAAACCCAGACGTCGAAGAGATGATCAAGTCGACGAGAGGGCAGAGTCGACATCCGACAGCAGTGAAGATGGGAAAAGAAAAGGTGCAACCATGACGTCTAGGAGAACATTGGTTCAGGACGACTGTTGCGACGAGAAAGGGTCGGCACAATGAAAAGCTATCTTTCGAACTAGAGTGTTGATTAGTGAGTGGTATTGCAAGACCATAGTCGATGGTGGTAGTACAAAAAATCTTGTTTCAATGGAGGTCAACGATAAGTTGGGTTTGAGATGTCGACAGCAACCACACCCATACAAGATCTCATGGTTGCAGAAAGGACATCATGTCAAGGTAACCAGACAGTTCCTGATAAACTTTAAGGTTGGTAAACTTGAAGACAGTGTACTGTGCGATGTAATCTCGATGGATGCATGTCATCTGTTGTTAGGAAGGCCATGGAAATATGATCGGAAGATGATCTATGATGGTCGAGCCAACACAGTCACAATGTGGGAAAATGGCATGCAGAGGACTCTGAATCCGAAGCAGGAGGACCGAGCCGACTACAAGCAGGAAGAGAGAAACTATTGGGAAAAGCGAGTGTTGATATGCTCAGCAAAGGAATTCCTTGCAGAGGAGGAGAAAAATTTGGGATGTTTCTCCATCATTCCGAAGGGACCATGTGTCAAAAGGTCGACAATGGAGAGGATTCCGGTCAAATTTGAAAAGAGGCTTGACGAGTTCAAGAGCACAGTGGTCGACGAAGCATCGATGAGATTGCAACCGACGAGAAGCATATCCCATCAGATTGAATTGATTCTAGAATCTAGTTTTCCAAAAAAGGAACCTCACTGAATGACTCTGGAAGAGGGTCAGGAACTCAATTGACAAGTCCAGGAGTTGTTGGACAAAGTATTAATCAAAGAAAGTCTGATCCCTTGCGCGATACCAGCAGTATTAGCACCGAAGAAGGGTGGAGAATGGAGGATGTGTACAGACTCCAGATCCATCAACAAGATCACGATCAAGTATCGGTTTCCATATATGATACTATACGACTTGATGGATTGCTTGAGTGGAGTGAGATACTTCACAAATATCGACCTGAAAAGCGGTTATCACCAGATTCGGGTTAGAGAAGGAGATGAATGTAAAACAACCTTTAAGACGAAGTAAGGACTGTATGAGTGGTTGGTCATTCCATTAGGATTGAATAATGCACCCAGTACGTTCATGCGGTTGATGAATGAAGTACTGTATCCATTCTTGGGAAAGTTCGTCGTAGTCTACCTCGATGACATCTTGATTTTCAGTCGAACCAAGGTCGAACATTTGGAGCACATTCGACAAGTATTGCAAAAGCTGCAAGAAGAGAAGTTGATGGTGAACTTGTAGAAATGCTTCAACTCATGAAGGAAGAACTAGTGTACTTGGGATTTGTAATCTCGGGTAAAGGGTTAGTGATGAACCTAGATAAGGTGAAGGCTGTATTAGAGTGGCCAGAACCGACAAGCACAACTGGAGTGTGGAGTTTCCATGGACTTTCCAGTTTAAGAATTTCATCAGGGGATTCAGTCGGATATGTGCACCGTTGACAGAGTGCATGAAGAAAGGGGATTTTAAGTGGACAGAAGCTTCCCAAAAATATTTTGACAAATTGAAGGAAAAGGTGATTGAGAGTCCAGTGTTAGTGCTCCCAGATTTTGACAAAGTTTTCCAATTCGATTGCGATGCAAGTGGAATGGCAATTGGAGCAATGTTGAGACAGGAGGTCCGACAAATTTCATTCTTCAGCGAGAAGTTGGATAATGCGAAGCGAAAATATTCGTTCTATGACCAGGAGTTCTATGCTATTTTTTCCCAAGGAATTTGTGTTGTACACAGATCACCAAGAACTGAGCTACTTGAACACTTAGTCGAAGTTGAATCAGTGGCACATGAAATGGGTCGAGTTCCTACAGGGATATACCTTCATGTTGCGACATAAGTTGAGCAAGTCAAATAACGTTGATGAAGCGTTGATTCAAAGAGTTGCATTGATGAACACAACGACAGTTCAGGCAATGGGAATAGAGTTGGTGAAGACAAAGTATGTGACCGATGAGGATTTTGTGAAAGCATGGCAATTGAGTAGCGAACCGTGGAGTGTTGACAGAACTCCATACTTGGATTATTTTATCCAAGAGGGATACCTATTCAGGGGACAACAGTTGTGTATTCCCAGAGGATCCTTAAGAGAGAACCTAATCCGAGAACTACAAAATGGAGGATTAGGAGGTCATTTTGGCATCGACAAGACCAAGGAATTGGTCGAAGAGAAGTGTTATTATCCAGGAGTGACGACATATGTCGGAAAGTGGGTACGACAGTGTCGAGTTTTCCAGTTGTGAAAAGGAAGAAGTCAAAATACGGGGTTGTATACACCATTACCAGTGTCGAATACCCCATGGGAGCATCTGAGCATGGAATTTGTGCTAGGATTGTCGAAGATGTAGCAAGGTATCGACTCAATTTTTGTTGTAGTCGACAGATTTACGAAGATGGCACACTTTATTCCATGTCGGAAGACAAGTGACGCCACAAGTATTGTTGTACTATTCTTCAAGGAGATAGTCATATTGCATGGGTTGCCGAAGAGTATAAATTCGGGCATAGATACCAAGTTTATGGGACGTTTCTAGATAAACATATGGAATAAACTGGACACGAAGTTACAGTTTAGCTCGGCATATCATCCGCAGATAGATGGATAGACCAAGGTGGTGAACAGAATTTTGGGAAACCTTCTAAGGTGTTTGACGGTCGACAGACCCAAGTAGTGGGAGAATGTTTTGGCACAAGCAGATTTTGCATAAAACAATTATGTGAATTGGTTGACAGGTTTGAGCCCATTCCAGATTGTTCAAGGACGAAGCCCACGTGGAGTGGTAGATTTGATCGAGATAACGATAGAAATCAGGAAAATCATGGATGCAGAATCATTCGTAGATCATATGAAAGAAGTGCATGAAGATGTGCAAAAGCGCATCAAAAAGAGCAATGCGGCATACAAGTTGAGAGCCGACAGAAAGAAGAGGATATAGTCGTTCAACGAAGGAGACTTAGTCTATGCACAATTGCAGAAGGAGAGATTTCCGAAAGGAATATATAACAAGATGGAGCTAAAGAAGATTGCACCATGTAAGATTCTAAAGAATATTTCGGACAATGCTTATGTGTTGGAGCTGCCGAAAGACTTGAGTATTTCTCCAACGTTTAATGTCTCAAATATGTACAATTTTGAAGAAGGTTAAACCAGCGGTAGTGTGGAAGTGTCAAACATCGACTGTATGGTGCAGATTCTAGATCGATAGAAGGAGGAAATCGCCAAAGTAATATAGGAATGCGAAGTCGGACGCATGCGAAGTTCATGAAAGAAAGAATATTTGGTCTGATGAAAAAATGATGATTTGCAGGAGGCGACATGGATTTACGAAGAAGAATACAGGAGACTGATAGAGTAGTCGAGTTGTTTTTCACCTCGGGATTCTGATGCAGGAGCATTGGGGCCTAGGAGAAATAGTCGAAGATGATCGACATGAGAAGCCGACCAGGGCGATTTCCAACGACCACTGCTGCAAAGGAAGATTGGCTGCCGAAGTTAATAAGTCATGCAGAAGTTGTCGATATGTGGTCAACAGAAGGAGCGGAAGGTCGAGAGTCGACATGTCTAAGGTCGACAGATAACAGAAGAGTGGTGGAGTGTTAGGAACCCAAGTCTTTACTTTGTTAGTATGTTGTTGTTGGACGCATATGCTTTGTAAGTCGTCCCGTAGTATTTGTTGATCAATAGTTTATGTTATTGTTGTTGGCGCATATGCTTTGTAAGTCACCCGTAGTATTGTTGATCCATAGTTTGTAACAGCCCAAGGTTTTGACCCATAGTATTGGCGCCTAGAATTAGTATATAAGTGTGTGTTGAGACCTATGAAGGCACCATGAAGTTAATTGTATTGAGCTTTCTCAAAGGAGGTTGCCCCCTCGAAGTGGCCTGTGATCAATATAAAAGTGATTCTGAGTTCTGTCATTTCTGCTATTTCGCATATTCTTGTTAATTAATTGTTGCAGGTGCATCACATATGGTATCAGAGCACTTTCTTGGGATCGCTGGGTGAAATTTCTGCCAAATTTTTTTTTGCATCTGTTGCAGGTTTGGATTTGGGAATAATCCCTATCCGCTTAACTGTGCGAAGTACTTGGGAATAAGCCCTAAAACTCATTGTGAGGAGTACCACAGGAACGCCTAAGTAGCTGGCCCATTGAGAGGACCTGCCAGCGAAAAGGGCAACGACCCCTACCTGATTGACTAGTTCCCACCCGTGAGGTAAACCAAGAGCTGTCGTTTGTGGCAAAGCGGTTATCAGTTTTACCTGAGCCGTGGTGTGAGGGGTACTGCCCCAATACACAAGTCGTTAGACATCATTGGTGGCCGAGTGAAACCCCTGAACTGTTAGGAAGCCGCACATACCATCGGTCCATATCTACTTTCATTTGAACTATTGTCGATCACTGATGCACCGTTTCAGATCCATTTTGCAAGCCGTTCCAGATTCATCCATTTTCAATCCATTCGGCACTGTTCCAGATCCCTTTCGAGCCGTAGCCGTTCCTGTCTAAAAAAAATAAAAATAAAAAATAAAAATAAAAAATAAAAAAAATCAGTTTTTTCTCCATATCTCCCTTATTTTCACTTTGTTTCCCTTGAAATTTTCGGGGAACCCCTGTCATCCCATTCTGCATATTTCAGTCCTGAGGATCCTATCCCCAATTCCCCTTCCCAAATCCCGAAATCCCACATTTGTCTATTTTTAGGGTTTGCCATAACTTCCTCAGATTTCACCCAATCACCTTCAAATTTTACCACAGAGTTCCTTTCTGAATTCTACTTCTTTGTTCCCCTCTGCCAAATTTTCCCATTCTTTCACCCCACTTCTGAAATCCTCATTTTTGCTTCCCTGTCCATTCAACAGTGTCCAAAACCTAGTCAAACCCCAATTACCCTTCTGATTTTTTCCCAAGTCCAAATTTTCCTTTACTGAAGTAGTTTCTGTTTTTGTTTTCCTACCCAGTCAACCGAAAAAAAAATATCCTGGTTATGGTTGTCACCCGTGCAGGAGAAAAAACCATGGAGGACGCACTCGCAGCCATCCAAGCCAAACTCCAGGATCTGGATGAAAAATTTCTCGGTCTCCATCCTGAACATTCAGCTATGTACAACAAACGGTAGTCCGAGTCTTCAGCAGACAATGGGTTCTCTTCTTCTAGCAATTTCCGTGGTCCGAAGCTTGATTTTTCTCGCTTCAATGGTACCGATCCAACTGGATGGATCTATCGTGCAGAACAGTATTTCAGTCTGCATAATACTTTTGATGTCAACAAAGTTCTGTTGACATCCTTTCATTTGGAACAGGAAGCTCTTCAATGGTACCGTTGGTACATCAAGGCTCATCCGGAGCCCAAATGGACAGACTTTTGCCAGCTCCTTTTGCAACGATTTGGTCCTAGTGCTTTTGATGACTTCACAGGAGCCCTCACTAAACTTCGCCAAACTGGCACTGTGAGAGAGTATCAAACTGAATTTGAGAATCTAGCCAACCACACCGAAGGATTGTCTGATGACTTTTACCGGAGTTGTTTTATCAGTGGTCTAAAGGATACCATCCACTCTGAGGTCAAAATGTTCTGTCCCAACACAATGATGGAAGCACTAGGGTTAGCTAAGTTGGCAGAAGACAAGATTGCAGCCCAACAACGCTCCAAGGCCACTTTTGTTCCCTTCCGAAATATGGGTTCTCAGCGACCACCTATACCGCAGGCTCCTCGACCTACTCCTATCAAGCGTTTGTCTGAAACAGAGATGCAAGCACGTAGAGAAAAGGGGCTTTGCTATAATTGTGAAGAGAAATTCACTCAGGGACATAGATGTGTTCAGCAAAAGCTCTATCTCTTGGATGTGGAGTCTCCGCCTGCCTCTGAAATTGGTGACGAAGATCCAGAAACACTGGATGCTCTGGTCGACATTCAGGAATCGCCTATTGACCCTCCGTCTCAAGATGACCAGCCAGAGATATCTCTCCATGCTTTAGCTGGAATCACCACCCCCCAAACAATGTGGGTCATGGGTTACTTCAAGAAGCTTCCTCTTACAATACTCATTGATTTTGGTAGCACTCATAATTTCATTGACCCTCGGATCGCCAAACAAGCTGATTGTTTTATCCATCCTTGCTCCAACTTTGAAGTCATGGTTTCCAATGGGGGCACCTTACCTCGCAAAGGTAAGTGTCGAAATGTGTGTATCTCTATGGGATATTATACCTTGTGCTCTGACATGTTTGCCTTGCCCTTAGGCGGATGTGATGTGGTTTTGGGCGCTCAATGGCTACGCACACTTGGCCCTATCTTATGGGATTTTGCTGAACTGTGGATGTAGTTTTCCCTCAATGGACACAAACACACATTGACAGGATTACAACCAAGTTCTCTCAGCATCATCAGTTCACATCGCATGGAAAAAATCCTCAAGAAGAATTCACATGGTGTCATCGCTCAGATCCATTCCATCCAAATGCAACCATCAGCGGTCTCCACTACTCCTTTGGATCTACAACAAATTCTGGATCGATATACAGGTGTCTTTGCTGAACCAGTGGGATTGCCACCTTCCAGGCCAGAAGACCATCGTATTCAGCTCCTTCCTGGAAGCGTTCCTCCCAACATCAGGCCCTATCGCTACCCATTTCACCAAAAAACAGAGATTGAAATGCTCGTTCGGGACTTATTGAAGCAAGGTATTATTCGCCCAAGCACTAGTTCCTTTTCTTCTCCAGTTATTCTTGTCCGCAAAAAATATGGGTCATGGCGCCTCTGCATTGACTTCCGAGCACTTAATCACCTCACCATCAAGGATAAGTTTCCAATTCCTGTTGTTGATGAGCTTCATGGGGCTCACTTTTTCTCCAAGTTGGATCTTCGTTCTAGGTATCATCAAATTCGGGTTCATGAGGATGATATCCCTAAAACAGCATTCCGCACACATGATGGCCATTATGATTTTTTGGTCATGCCCTTTGGCCTCACTAATGCTCCTTCCACATTCCAGGCCTTAATGAATAAAATATTTCAACCCTACTTGCGGAAATTCATTCTGGTATTCTTTGATGATATCCTCATCTACAGTAAAACATGGGATGAACATCTCCAGCATTTGTATATTGTCATGCAACTTTTCTTTGACCATCATCTCCATGCCAAGCAGTCTAAATGTGTTTTTGGACAGAAGGAAGTGGAGTATCTTGGGAACATTATCTCAGCACAAGGGGTTCGCATGGATCCTGCCAAAATCGATGCCATGAACAATTGGCCGCATCCTCAAACACTCAAGAGCCTTCGTGGTTTTTTGGGGTTGACTGGCTACTACCGCAAGTTTTTCAAGGATTATGGGAAGATTGCAGCTCCATTAACTGCTCTATTGAAAAAGGATGCCTTCACATCGACACCTGCTGCTCAATGTGCATTTGACAAACTAAAATAAGCTATGTGTACTACACCTGTGCTAACTATGCCCAATTTTTCCAAGCCCTTCACTATTAAGAGTGATGCTTGCGGAAATGGACTTGGTGTTGTTCTCCTTCAAGATGAACACCCATTGCGTTCACCAGCAAATCCCTTTCAGGTAAGAATCTAGCTGCCTCTACCTATGAGAAGGAAATTATGGCTATTTTGCATGCAGTACAGAAGTGGCGCCCATACCTATTAGGGAATCATTTCTGCATCAAGACTGATCACCAGAGTCTAAAATATTTCTTGGACCAGCATGTCTCCTCCCCGGCACAACAGAAATGGGTTAGCAAACTCATGGGTTATGACTATGAGATCACTTAAAAGAAGGGTAAAGACAATATTGTGGCAGATGCTCTTTCTCGCACATTTGAGGCCCAAGGTTCTCTTTCAGCTATTTCTATGCATGTTCCAAATTGGTTGCAATCTGTTCAACAGGGTTATGTTAATGACTCCTCCTTATCTCAAATCATCCAACGCTTGACCAACAACCCTTCTGTTGTACCACATTACTCTTGGGATGGTGCTTCTTTGCGATACAAGGGTCGTCTGGTGCTTCCCCAGAGCACATATCTTCAACAAGTTGTCTTCTATGAACTCCATGCTTCTCCATCGGCAGGGCACTCTGGGTTCCTCAAAACGTATGAACGAGCACGGCGTAACTTCTTTTGGCAGGGCATGAAAAGGACAATTCAATAGATGGTGGTCGAATGTGATACCTGCTAGCGCAATAAGGGTGAAACAATACTCCTTCCAGGATTGCTTGAACCCTTACCCATACCTACACGGATTTAGACAGATATTTCTATGGATTTCATTGAAGGGATCCCTAAATCTGGAGGGAAGACAGTGATTCTCGTTGTGGTTGATTGCCTCTCCAAATATAGTCATTTTTGTGCTCTCAGCCATCCCTATACAGCCTCCTCCGTCGCTCAAATTTTTCTGGACCAGATCTTTCTTCTTCATGGCATCCCTTCTTCCATTGTCTTGGATCGTGATGCGACTTTCACCAGTCATTTTTGGACAGAACTATTTCGCCACACTGGAACCAAACTGAAGATGAGTTCAGGGTATCACCCACAAACAGATGGTCAAACTGAAATGTTCAATAAATGCTTGGAAACTTAACTTCGTTGCTTCACCTCGGAACAACAACATCAGTGGGAAAAATGGCTCCCTCTCGCTAAATGGTGGTACAATACCTCTTACCACACTGCCTCTAAAATGACCCCATATGAAGCAGTCTATGGTCAGGCACCTCCAGCTCTTCTTCCATACATCCCCACCAGTTCACCAGTTTAGGAAGTTGACACGGTCCTTCGAAACCGCGATCAGATTCTTCGCATTTTGCGGGACAATCTTCACATGGCAAGAAATCGCATGAAGCAACAAGCTAATCAGCACCGTTCTGAGCGCACTTTTCAAGTCGACGATATGGTTTTTCTTCATCTCCAGTCGTACAAACAATCATCCTTGAAACTCAAAGGGCATCATAAGCTCACTCCAAATTTCTATGGGCCATATCGGATTCTTCAGAAGATTGGGTCCATTGCTTATAAATTGGAACTTCCTCCTTCTTCCCACATTCATCCAGTCTTTCATGTCTCTTGTCTGAAGAAAGTTCTTGGAACCAACATCAGTGGACAAACGATTTTACCCGAACTGGATAATGAAGGATCCATCCTTTTGGAGCCAGAGACCATCCTCAATCGGCGCACGCGTCAGCTTCGCTCTCGCTCTATCACAGAGGTCTTAATTCAGTGGCATGGCATGAAACTAGAGGATGCTACATGGGAACCACTCCTTCAGATTCAACAACAATTTCCACATCTAAAGCTTTGAGGACAAAGCTTTTTTTAAGGGGGAGGGGATGTTAGGAACCCATGTCTTTACTTTGTTAGTATGTTGTTGTTGGATGCATATGCTTTGTAAGTCATCCCGTAGTATTTGTTGATCAATAGTTTATGTTATTGTTGTTGGCGCATATGCTTTGTAAGTCGCCCGTAGTATTTTTGATCCATAGTTTGTAACGGCCCATGGTTTTGACCCATAGTATTGGCACCTAGAATTAGTATATAAGTGTGTGTTGAGACCTATGAAGGCACCATGAAGTTAATTGTATTGAGCTTGCTCAAAGGAGGTTTCCCCCTCGAAGTGGCTTGTGATCACTATAAAAGTGATTCTGAGTTCTGCCATTTCTGCTATTTCGCATATTCTTGTTAATTAATTGTTGCAGGTGCATCACATGGAGGCATCGAAGGTAGACATGTTGTCGAATTGCAACACCGATGGGTTACGGTGAAAGCCAAGTGTGGAGGAAGGGGCGAACTGGCAAAGACGTGGAAGTTAAGTGAAGCTGAAAAATAAGTCGAAGGATGAAGAAGGAAGTATGGTCGAGGTCAGTGATGGGACCGAATATTGTAGAAGAGTCAGAGAAGTTCAGAAGTCAAGGATAAGTACTTGGTATCCGTTCAGGGTTGTTAAGGAATTTATGAGCCATTATGAATGTGGTTGGGATCATGACAAATGTCACCACAGGAAGAGGTTCTGTAGCATGGCCAGATGATGCTGAAAACTATAGGTCTACAGGATCGAGAGGATTTAGAGGATAGAGGAAGAGTGTCTCAGGGAACGGAGTGGACCTCGGGATGAGCAACAGCAATGGAGCAACAATAGAAGACCGGTGTGCAGGCACGGGGGAGAGGGAAGTTGGAGTTCCAGTTGATCCAATTAGATTTCGATCAATAGAGGATTGAGAGAGAGAGATCGTTCATCCAAATCTCAGTGAGTGCTTGCATTCAGAAGAGGTCGTGAGAGGTAAGAAGATCACACACAGTGAAAACACACAGTTACTTATGTATATTGTATCGAAATAAGGCCAACTAGTTTAGTTGTTTACATTTGTTTGCATTTCACATTGTAACCAATAATTTGATTGAAGTAATAGAAGCCAGCTTTTGGCATCCTGTTTACACCAAGTCTATGTGAGCATCGTGTGTCATGTGTTATTGTCAAGCAAAAAGGTCCGGTCGACCGCACTTGCGCCAATTATTCAATTGAATCCATATATGTGCATGCTTTAATAACCTAGGAAACAACTAGGATATCCATGTCCTCTTGGTTGTTATCTAGGGATCTTTAAGTGGAAGACAAGCTTATTAGAGGACCTCATTGAGCAAGGGGAAATATATCCAAGGCCTTCAACTCTTTTGAATAATTCTTGTACATCTACTACTTGAAGGGAGGAGCAATTTCACAAGCCCGTGATATTCAACACAAGGCACTAGTCTACTTAAATTCTATCTCTATCTCTCTAGCTCTTCATTTTCTCATTCTAATTTCTTCAAATAATTGGCTAAGGGATCATTGTAAAAAATTATCTCAATGTTTATGGAAACTAGCCTCTCAAAAAGGCCATTGTACTAACTAACCAACATCTAGTGGAAGAACTAACTCACTAACACTACTAACTCATGGTGATGTGGTCTCTTGATTTCTTGTTTTGCATGATTGATTAGCTTAGGTTCATTTCTTAAGTCTTTGATGATGCTAATTTTTTTACATAGATAAGTTTGGTTAAGTATCTAAACACTTGCTTATGATTCGAAATGCTACACTCACACACACATTGGAAATTATATCTTTCTAAGTATGTTTCATGGTTACACAATGTGCCTTGGTTAATAACTTCTGTGCAATTCAAAGTACTTCACCAGTTTGGATCAATACTCCACAATGATGCAATCTCTCATAATAATTATATTGTTCTCGCATGTACTCATATGATACATTGAATAATGCATTTTTGTTGACTGCTTGGGGCTGTAGGTGAGGTTGGAATGGAAAAGAATGGGCTTGAGGTGATTACTGACACTACTAGTTTTGTATTGGCCAACCTTGTTGGTTAGAGGGATATCAATTGCATTCTTGCCAATTGATATCCCTCTAACCAACAAGGTTGGACAATGCAAAACTAGTAGTGCGTACTCACCTCAAGCCCAATCTTTTCCATTCCAACCTCACATGCATCCCCAAGCACAATGGTCTAATCAACATTTCTATGATTTTTTTTTTAAATCCTTCATAGCCGTCGGATTTCCGAGGATGACAGACAGTTCTCCAATGACTATGTTGTACCTTCGAAAACAAAAGTAGTCGGCAATCCGACGATCTCCGATGATATTGATGTCGGATGTCACGCTATAGGCGTCAGATTATAAACATACACATTGTCTGATTTTTATGTCCTATGTGTCGGATAGTCGACATGTACCAAACTAAATTACTAAAAATCCTACGTAGGTTATTTGACGGCCTTCAATTGCATTTTCGACGTCCCGGTGTTGGATATTCAACACATAGCTGACTAAATTGGTAAAAAACTGATGTATGTTATGCGACAGTTGTCGGTTGAATATTCGATACATGGTTGTGTTTGTCGGATATCCGACACCATTTTACCAACGTCCAAAAAAAAACATGTTTGTTCGATTTTAGATGGAGTGTTGTCAAAATTCAAACAAATATTTCATCGGATTTTGGGTTCAAATATGCCCATGAACCATTGATAAATGAATTCAATCAATTATGGGAAGGGATATAGGTATACTATGTATCAAGACCCACCTTGATGGAGAGGTCTTTTATGTTGTATGGCATACATTTATACACCACGCTTTATTTTCCAAGACTAGGATTTTGCATTGGTAAGCATGTTTATTGATTTGATTATATCCATAATGTTATTCGACAAACTTAATTTGGTGCAACCGCCTTCTTTGGTGATAACGTGTTCCATATAAAAGAACATTGCAGGTCTTGTAACAAAAGGGTATCATGGATGTAAATGTTGTGGACCTTCAATAATGCTTGAGTGGTCCAACCACCTACAAAATATGGTGTACGATTGCTCGAGGGTGTTCCTTCCAAAAGAACACCCTTATAAAAGAGTAGCATCTTCTTTCATGGTAAACCAGAGAGAACCCAAATACCTAGAATAATGACCCAACACAACGGCTTGGGGCATATGCCACAAAGAAGGAGAAGAAAATTGTAGAATTGTTCAATTTAAATGGGGAACCTATGTTTGATAATCCTAAAATTTTCGACACTTATGCTGAGAAAATGCCCATTGGGATGAAAAGGAAATCTCTATTTAATGAGATTCCATATTGGGAGAATTTTAAGATTTCGCACTTACTAGATCCCATGCATTTATTAAAAAATGTTTCATCTTTTTTATGGAGGCACGTATCATTGAAAAAATTGACGTATTGGATTTTAAGAGAGATCTTATTTCTTTGAATGCTAAAATGTAACATTGGCTGAGAAAATAAAGTAGAGGAGAGGCCAAAATATCTTGCTCTTTTAAAGAATGTGATGTCCCATGGATTTTGAAGAAAGATGATCTTTCTTTGGTAAAGGATATTATATTGAGTGTGAAGGATCCTTCATTATACAGGTCCACTGTACAACGCTGCTTCACAATAAAAGAACAATTGTCATGCTTGAAATCACATGACTATCTAAACCTTCTAAGGGTATGTATGGAAATTACATGTTTCTTTTTATGAAGTGTAGGTTATAATATGTTATGCATTCACAATTTTATGCCATTTAATTTCTTATGTGTATATTTTCTATTGTCATTATCCTTTTCTCGTGAGTGGTTGTGTGAACCATAACTTCCCCCATGAACTATGACGAGCCATATCTAAATTATCTCCATTTGTACATTGGATTACATCAAAGGAGATTCACATAGCTAGCATTCCATGATGTCATCGAGAGATCGTTGAGATTGTTTGTTTGTTTGAGAAGGAATTGCCCACAAGTTTCATGGACTTACAGGTCCATATTCTAATTCACCTAGCTGATGTGGTTGAATTAGTTGGGGTGGTATCATGCCATTGGATGTTCTTTGATCTAGAGAGGTACATGAAAATTTTGAAGGGGTTTGTTAGACAATCGGAAAAAGTCGAGGGGTCTATGGGAAAGGGGTACATAGTATATGAGTTGTTCTATTATGCTAGTGAATACATCAAGCAAATCGATGACACGCTAGGCGAAGTGGTTTGGGAAAACAAATGGGATTGTCATGTCCCTGCCCATCGATCTGACCTGCGGAGGGTACATGAATTAGTTATGGGAATTCTAAATCCCCCCCCCACGACCATATTTGAAATTCATAAATTTTTAAATTGCATGTGTATATGCATAAATAAAAAAACAGTGTAAATAAATCTATCCACACGGACACACCATGCATATACCATCATATTCATCACATGAATAAGAATCATAATCAGACACATTTAAACACTACAATAGATCAACGAGTAGACACTGATGTTTTAATTGAAGTTGTCCAAGCAACTAGCTATACAAGAGATCATGCAAGTGGACTTCTAATATTTCCAATGTTTGATTTTTAGGTGCAAGAGGTGGGATACTTTCAACCATAATAAGTTAAAGGAATGTCGTGATAGTGGGATAATGTGTATCTACTCTAAAAAGACATGGGATGAAAATAAGGATCCTTAAGTTTACCCAAAACACTACAACCAAGTGTTATTTTACCCAAACGTGTTGGATACGTATTGGTGGTTAGTACTAAGACACGATCTGAGATCAAAACATATTTTTTAGAACAACAATGTTATCATGCCAAGCAAGAAAGATAAGTAGGGTGATGGAAACGAATAGTGACATGTACATGTTTTATTCTGAAATTTATCTTATGATTGTGGCATTTTATTATGGGTAACTATAATTGATAAATTTGGTTTATTTTCAATTTTATGATGTTGGTTATGAAAAGTTAACTACTATTTACAACCATCTAAGCCAAACATATCTACATGACAGGCATATTACCCCTAGGCATCAAAGTCTTTATGGAGACAATTTTGGGGCAAATGGAAGAAAGGTTGGAAAGTTTTTGAAATTTGGTTTATATTCATATGAAGCCATGTATAACTATATCTTATTCAAGATTCTAAATACAATGAAATTTATTTTTTGAAATATTGGGTAACCTTTCTAGATATTCCTATATTATGTATAATAATGTCTTTGATATTCCTATATTGTGTATAATAATATCTTTTCTTGGGAACTTTGTAATTGTGAGTAATAATTTTATTTGTGATTGGATCCAAACATGGGTGTTCACACATTTATTTATGGGTTGGATGTAAAATTATGATAAATGATTTTTTATTGTGTAATGGAGTAGATTGTATATTGAATGTATATCAATATATTTTTAATTTAAATAACAATGAATATGAATTATCTATCATGTTATATAAATTTATGATATTTACATATTATACGTTACTACCATACATGTGTTTTTGTAATTTGAAATTCAAAGTCCATGTGGAAGTATATGTGGCAAATTTGAATTAAAAAAAAAAAAAAAACTTATGATTAATAACATTTATCCCATCCATACTTCATGTGGTATATGTTATCTACCATTTTATCTGTCTATGAGTTTATAATAACATTTATCTAATCCATGTATCATGTATTATGTGCCATATCTATTTTCTGTGGTTACTTTGAATTTAAGTTTTGAGTAAACAAACATGTTTTATGCAATCCATAAAATATACCAAATTCAACCATCTTTTTTTAATGAAAGGATGCAATATATTATACATATTAATAAGTGATGAAATTGCAAACAGATAAAAACCTATTCTACTACAAATCTATCATTTTAAAAAGAAATATTAATGTTTTTCTTTTTATTTATTTATTTACTTTCTTATGACATTACTCATTAATTTTGTTAATGTTTTTTTTAACTATTTCATTCATCGTCCTTTTAAAAATATATATATTTTACACCCATAGTAACAAGATATTGCACACTAGTTTGCATTGAAGATTTATAACCTGATAGTGCTAGGGTTTCTAATATGAGGGATAGGGTTTCTAATTTGAGGGATATGGTTTCTGATCTAAAGTACGTCTTGTTAATATTTTGAGCAAATATGATGAGCTTTGAACTTTAAAACATTAAGTGCGAAAATAATGAATACTTGAATCAATGAACCATTCAATCACATGAAACATTCCACCATAACACAAGATGTACCCTCGGGAAAACCCTCAAAACAATGAGGACGAAAATTCTCAACAAATCTTCAGAGTATAATTATGATATATAGAAGATAATTTATTTTAAGAAATAGCAAATTGCTTTCGGCACCCCAGGTGCTAGATAAGAGAGAATACTGAGCAATAGAGAGTAGAGATCAATTGTATCAACTTGCCATGTGCCCAACACATTAATAACAAGCACGAATCACTGCCATGCAAGTTGTAGCAAATGGTTGCATGGGTAATGGTGCATCACATGCAAAAAATGTGAATTTCCTTCTTGGAGAATTATATTGCACAAATAGAAGCACCTTCAAGGGAGAAGAGAATTCGCTTCACATTGAATTAATCAATCATGTATAACATATTTAGATATTCTTCAAATGCATTAGATTCTATTTGTATCTTCTGACTTCATGATGAACTCGCCCTCCACCTGGATGAATCAATCTTGCATGAAGAAGAGCACCCCACTTCTCATGCAGTGCATCAAATCACTGAATTGAGTCTTCGGATGAACTCACCCCTTTGCTGAAAGCTTTCCCACTTAGTTAGGTGGATAACTTAAGTGTCTTCATGCAAGTGTCACAACTCAAGTGTTGTATTTTAATTTAGCATAAGTGTCATCTTTTAGTTTAGCATAAGTGTTGCCATGCAATAACACTTAGTTAACTAGATCTTCTTTGTTATCACTTAGTTAACTCTGATTATTGCTTGTTAACATCACGATAGTGATCAATTTGAGTTCTTTAATTGACTAAAGCATACATGTGGCTTTAACTGAAGCTTAACAATTCGAGTTCACTTAGTCATCTCATTAGCAATTTGAATTATCTTTTTTCTCTATGCATTTAGCTTCATCCTTATCTTTAATGCATGGTCAATATGTGTTAAATTTAATTATCTATCATATCATATTATATTTAGAATATTTGTCATATGTTGTGATCATATTATATTACTGGTGGACCAAATGATCATTTGTTAAAGTAATTCACTCTAGAGGTGGCCAGTCTCTAAAGGAGACTTAATACAAATCAGTGACCATGGTTAGTAATACACCACACAACATTAATGCTTCAACATGAAAAGAATCTACCTCTATAACTGGAGGTCCACCCCATGGGTACCTACTATAACTAAAGGTCCACATGAGAATCTGACTTGACACACAAGTCTTGATCCTTGTCCAACAAGACTTTACAACATCATCACTTTGATACATCAAAGCATTCACCTCAACACATGAGGAATAACCTTTTACAACTGAAGGCTTAGTCATTCTTGGCTCCAACTCAAGAATATACTCCAAGTTCCCGAGTCCAACTCAAGCTCCCTACCTCAACATATGATGCCTAATCCTGGATGCACAATATTGGCTTGGAGAATGACTCGTGATGTTGTACATTTAACACTCCCTCTTAGCGAGGGAGGCATTCTCTGCCATACCAAGCTTGTCTCAGAAGTACCTGAACTTCATCATTGACAGAGGCTTTGTTAACACATTTTCAATCTACTCATTAGTAGCAATGTGCTGAAGTTTCACTGTACCTTTATAGACCATGTATTTGATGAAGTGATACTTCATTTCAATGTGATTTGACTTATCATGAAACACATGGTTTTTAGAAAACTTGATGCAGCTTTGATTGTCACACTGAATGCCTGTAGACTCAAGCTTATCACTGAACAACCCAACAAGTATCTTCCTAATCCACACTACTTCTCGGCAAGCAGTACTAGTAGCAATATACACTACTTATGTAGTACTCTGGGATACATAGCTCTGCTTCCTGCTGGACCAAGAGATCATAGGATAACCCAATCTAAAACAATATCCAGATGTACTCTTTTGGTCCACAATGCTACCACCCCAATCAGAGTCAGTATAACCAAGTAACAACACCCCTCCACTGAAGGCATATATGCGTCCATAAGAAACCATACCTCGAAGGTACCTAAGAACATGATTAGCAGCAACCCAATGTATGTGTCTCGGATCAGACATAAATTGACTCAGAATACTCATGGCATAACATATATCTAGTCTTGAGTGTATCAAGTACATCAATGAACCAATAAGTTGTCTATACAAAGTGGGGTCCACTGGATCCAATCCAGAATCTAACTCATGTAGTTTCCTCAAATTGGAAACCATCGGAGTACTCATGGATTTTCAATCCATCATGCCAAACATGCATAATATATCAACATTGCACTTCCCTTGAGAAAGAAATATCTCATCTTTTCTTTGCTAAATATCAAGGCCAAGAAAGTAGTGCATAAGACTTAAGTCTTTCATCTCGAACTCAGAAGTGAGCTCCCTCTTGCACTAAGCAATCAATTGTTCCTCTCCAGTCAAGAAAAAATAATCAACATATAGAACCAATATCAACAATTGGTTCTTCACTACTTTGAAGTACAAATTTGGATCAGCTTCGTTCTTAGAGAAGCCCAGTCTCTAAAGATATTTGCCAATTCTCAAATACCAAGATCTGGGATCTTGCTTAAGCCCATACAAGGATTTCTTCAATTTGTACACATGGGACTCCTTCCCATGAACCAAAAACCCCTTAGGATGTTGAATATAAACCTCTTCCTCAACCCCACCATTGAGGAATGTTGTCTTCAAATCCATCTAGTAAAGATTCCATCCTAGAACAGATGCAAGTGAGATCATAGCTCGAATAGTGGTGTACCTAGCTACATGAGCAAATGTATCCTCATAGTCTCTGCCTTCTTTTTGAGAGAAACTCGGGCAACAAATATTCCTTTATACTTTTCAATACTGCCATCAGAAACATGCTTGATCCTGTAAATCCATCTAGAAATAACTATGGACTTCCCTTCAAGTTTAGAGACAAATTCCCAAACATCATTCTTCGTAATAGACTTGTATTCCTCTACAATTGCATCTTTCCATACTTGATTCTTTGCAACTTCTTCATAGGTGGAAGGCTTTGAATCATTGATGTGACTCATCTGTGCAACATACCCTAAATATATGTCAAGTTTCTTTCACTCTTTGGAAGAGCCTAATGGTTCTCCATGCCTCTCTACATCTGATAGTATATCTCGACACTATGCATACCTCCTCTTGGTAGGAGGTTCATCAACCACTTCTATTGGTTCATCAGGAGATAGAAAACATGAGAAATCTATTGGATTCTCCCTCTGAACATCTAAATGGGGAGAATTAGTATTTGGGTCCTCCATCATAGGAGTCTCATGCTCCTATGTGTCTATATCATACTAAATCTCTTTAGATCGCTTGAATGTTTCCTCTTCATAGAAGGCCACATCTCAAATTACCTAAATGTGTCTTTCACCTAGCACATATATTCTGTAGGATTTGGATGATTCGCTATAACCAACAAAGGTTCCCTTCTTTCTTGAGGACTCCATATTTTTCCTCTTTTCTTTTGGCACATGAATGTACATAGGAATTCCAAATATCCTCGGGTGTGAAATATATGTTTTTTCACCAGTGAACACCTCTTCATGTGTCTTATCATCCAGAATGGCATGAGGACTTCTATTATGGATATATATTGTTGTATTGGTGGCCTCTTCCCATAATGAGGTAGATCGTTCTTGATCATGCATCATGCATTTTGCAGCCTCACATATGGTTATATTATTCCTTTTGGCAACCCCATTTTGTTGAGGTTTTTAGGGTACAATTAATTGTCTACAAATTCCTACATCACTAAAGAACTCATTAAATGCATGTGAATGAAATTCACCTCCATTGTCAGATCTCAAAGCACATATGTCATTTCCTGTCTAATTCTCAACTAGGACTTTGAATTCCTGAAACTTGCTAAAGGTTTCGCTCTTATACTTTAGGAAATAAATCCATGACTTTTTAGAGAAGTCATCTATAAACAATACATCATATAAATAACCACTCAAGGAAGGGGATGACATGGAACCACATACATCAGAATGTATTAAATCTAAAATCCCTTTAGATCTAGTAGTACTGCTAGATAAGCTCTTTTTAACATTCTTCCCAAGTGCACAACCCCTACATACACTATCATGCTCAAAATCAAATGCAGACATACATTTTGATAACAACAATTAGTGTAGGGTTGTGTCTACTCTAAACATGCTATTTTACTAAGAAATGGTGAGTTTCTACGTCAGAAATGAAAATATTATCACAAGCTTCTTAAAATCTATATTCATTCATCCTAAATTCATTAAGATCTAAAACCATTTGAGAATTAAAATCATACATGATAAGCATAATTAAAACTCTTAAATGGAAGAAACTTGAATCAATTCATGTGAAAACAATGAGGAAGATACATAATTACCAACAATCCTGGTGTGAATCCCTCCTCCATTGCCATAATCTCTCCTTCCTTCACCATTGCTTTTGAAGAATTTGAGCTCTTCTTCCTCCTTCAGAATCTCCTCAGCATGCCTTTGCTCTTCTTATCTCCCCCCTACCATGCCTCCCATGCCTTTCTTATATAGCATTGGGAAATGAGCCTTAAGCTTTTCTTCTAAATGTGGGATTACTCATTTTCCTCATTTTAGATTATTTTAAACTGAAAAAACCCACTTTTCCATAGTTTTTTAGGCTATTTGCACCACTTGACATACTTCTAGCACAATTAATGCACTTTAATGCATTTGTCTTCACTTTTTGATTGATGTAGCTTAGTTTCGGACCTTTGATGAGCGGTTCATTTACTGAACTTGGTCTCTTAAGTTCCAACTTTCTTCACCTAATCCTTCCATTTATGGGAGAAGTGATTAGATCAAAGAGGATTTGTCTCTGAATGTACTTGTGTCATGTCTTCCTGTTGCGGGTGCATGGTAAACATATGCTTCTTCTGTCACATGACTAGGAGTGTTAATTTGATTGTTAACAGATGCCCCCTAATGTGTGAGGTCCAAAGCAGAGCTAAGGGCTGAAATACATTACTGAAATCCGTACTTTGTATATTGATACTCTTTATACTGATACTCTTTATCGTTGAAAGCAAGAATGAGGGAAGGAAAACTCATGGGCACAGGATTTGAGGATCACACCTGCAAAACATAACAATTTCTTAAATATATAATATCTTCTTGAGGCGAGCATACCCATGCTCAGCAGTAAACAAGCATGGCCATGAACAATACACAGTGGATCCATGTCAAAAGTAAATTTTTCAGAAGTGTAAACATGCACTTTGCTGAGTACGAGAACAAAGTCTTTATTGAATTTCTGACATGGCAGTCTAGTCTTGCGCAGCTCAGGCAGTGCATCGATGAGTGATACAACTATTTTTCCCAAGGTCTCCAATACAAACTGACGATAGTACGATTTTATATCATGCAAATAAGTGATCTGATGTCGAGCATAATAAAACACCATCTGATTACCGGTCATTGATGTATACCGTTAACAAATGCGAAGAGACCCGCCGATAATGATGATGGACTCTAAGGTACTGAGTACAAACTAGCAAGTGTGAATAGATGTTCTGAAGTCGAAAACTTGTAGAATCAAATAATCAGGGGTCATTGATGTATACCCACTGTCATTTGCGAGGAAACCTACCACTAATGACTACAAGATACAAGGTACTCTTGGGTTTCTAGATCCATGTCCTAGATGATGATTTGATGTCGATAGGAATAGATCCATTGGAAGGAGGGTATTGATGCATCCCACATCAACCGATACGAAACAAAGATCAATAGTCTGATATAATTTGGTAGAACTGTAAGATACAACATTGTATACTGACACAAGGAAGGCCGACATGATTGGTCAAGAATATTTGAGGAATGGTCGACTCGGTTTGGACTTCCCTTGAACACATAACACGATGCAGAATGGAAACTTGGCAACATAGGACTTTGAGAAACTGACCTTAATGAAATCCGCTAATTCCAGATGCATTAACGAAAGCTCCATTGGTGACAGGAAGGATAACCCATCGATGGAGATCTGTTCAAAATACTAGTACAGTTTCCTAAGGCAAATGCATATGGTGTACTGACAGCGGATACAATATTATGTGCCGTGTTCAAGGGTGACAAGGACTGACTATTGCCGTTTTCTTCAAAGTTTATAATATGAAGTGATTCAAGTCTCTCCCTTTTTGGATTTTTGTGTTTTCCAATTTTTTTAACCTTTTTCATTTATTAGCTTGAAAAAAGAATAAAGCATGCTATGATACATTAGAGGAAACGAGTGTCTTAAGGGCATGCGCCTAAATGTCAAGGGCATGGGTCAGGCCAAGGCAAAGATCCATATTGCAAACAAGGGCTGAGCTATTTATGTACACTCTTACAATGTTTCCTCCATGGGTATGGGTCAAATATACAGAAGCAATAGTTGATAGACATCTTGAAACAAAAAGTGACTGCAAAGGAAAATATGTAACATAATCAATAAGCAACGAAGCAGTTTGCACGGATGTTCAAGTGGATATTTTAATACAAGCTTATGTAAAATGACAAAAAATTGGGAGCCCATCGGGATATGGTCAGAAATGAATGAAAGAGAAATATGTGGTCTCAAACTCAAATTCATGATGGGACTAATAGGGCTCTCAGGCCTATGAGAATAACTCTGCATGAGCACCAAAATGGCAATGGAGTGTTGACTAGGGTGTCCCATGTTCAATAGGATCTTCTGACGAAATGGTGGAAAATACAGATATGAAGGGATGACCCACCAATTTCCAACAGGTTCGACCCTATGGAAAATTTGGGTTTCAAAAGGTTCAAATGCATCTTCACAAAGGGATGGCCTAAACCTATATGCAAGCTTCCAAATATACTAGATCAGATCGAGGAACATGCAAATCATGCTCCTATACTTGGGTAGATTTAATCCAATTATGCTCCCAGTGGCCCCACAAAAGATGTCCTTAGGTGGGTGCAACCAAATGTTTACAACTTCAGGGATATCTTCATCTGATGATAAAATGTAATCCAAGAAATCATGTGAGCTGGGAGATCTCACAGCCCAAATGGGCCAAGTAGCCAGATCATATTCTTCCATCAAGGGAAGATTTTCATCTGAATCTGTCGCATCCATTGGAGTAGCTTGGTATGAAACTTCGACGACAGATAGGGGTGATCCAAATGCTTGCCAACATTTAAATGACATTACACAAGTTGAGGTCCCTTCATCCACTATGGTTAGATAGATGTTCTTACCATGAGTCATTACTTTAATCTGAAAAGAAACTTCGGAAAGGATCCTACATATTGAATGTTCTATGTTTGTTGTGATCAAAGTCTCATCGGATGGATCAATAGCACCAATGGTAGACAATAGTTCCTTTCTTTGCGCAGAACGATATTGCAATACCTCCAAGGCCGACATGGCACATGGTACATGATCTAGGTCCTCAAGAACATTACCGTTCTGAGCAATGCGTGTGTTAGGATTATGCATTGTTCTACGTAGAACACCTTTGGGGGGGTATGGTACTAAGTCTATGGTTGGTTTCTCAATGTAGAGATAACCACTTGGCTGTGATTCCCATTGATCTGATGTACTAGGAGAGACATCATAAGAATCAATTCTTGTTTGAATGTTCATCTCAGGATCACACATGAAGACATTAGCATTGGGATCATTGCCCCCTTGCGAGGGGGTTGGTTGGTTTCCCCCTGGCATGGGTGTCGGTGTCAAAATAGTGGGTTGTTGTTTCCCATCGCATTGAAGCATAGTTGGTGCATCTCTTTTCCCACAGTTAGAATTTTGCTTACTCTTGTATTTCTTCTTCTTGTCCCTAAGGTCTATGGATGAGACTATGAGGATGTTAGAATTGTTGGAAGGATTAGTGGGTTCTTGCATTGCCTGGCCAGTTGTGGGTTGCAAATTCTAAATAGAAACTTGTCCCAAATGTGGGGTAATATGTTCAAGATGGTTGATGGAATTCATCATACCATTGACATGATGTCCATGTAGAAACCTAGCTGGATCAAATGCAGGTCTTGCAGGTTGGTTCCAAAAATATTGGTTACTTCCTAGAACCTGACCACTCCACTGATGTGGTCCTTAGGTGTGATAATAATTCCAAGGTGGGTTTCCCCTTTGCAGAGACTGACCCCAAGAAGTTTGAATACTTCCTGAAACATGACCAATGGGTGGATTGCCTCCTTGCGGAGGTGGGGCCCAAGAAGATTGGTTACTTCCTAGATCCAAACCATACCATGGCGGTTGAGCTTGGTATTGAAAATCATTCCAAGGTTGACTACCTCCTTACAGAGGTGGAATCCAAAAAGGTTGGTTACTTCCTAAATATTGCCCAGTCCATTGTGAACTAGGTTGCATGTATGGATTTCCCCCTTGCGAAGGTATGTTCCATTGAGATTGGTTACTTGGTGGAACATTACCACTCCATTGCGGGATAGGATTAATGGGTGGATTTCCTCCTTACGGAGGTGGACCCCGATAATATTGGTTACTTGTCAAAATCTGACCACTCCATTGATTGTTTCCTTGGTTTAGATAAGCGTTCCAAGGTTGATTTCCTCCTTGCGAAGGTGGGCCCCAAGAAGATTGGTTACTTCTTGAAACCTCTCCACTCCATTGCAGAATGGGGTTGATAGGTGGATTGCCCCTAGTCATTGTGCTAGGATAAATTGGAGGATAACCCCCTGGGGCATTTCCACTAATTTGAGGAGCATAACCCCAATTGGCATAAATGTTCCATGGTTCATTGCTTCTGCCATGAATATTACCATTCCATGGTGAAGGGTTGCCCCCAGAAGTAGAATTTGGACAAGTGTTAGGTATAACATGAGGATTCTAGTTTACTCCTTGTGTGTATTGACCTTGATTAGCCGAACCATATGGAAAACCAATGTTTGGTAAGGAACACCCTTCAGTGGCGGTTCCTGCAGACGAAGTGGATGTACTTCCGGGATTGGAACCCGAAACGGTATCAACTAGCACTGAAGTGCCGGTTGAACTTGTGCTACTAACAGGTATACTAACTGTTGGGATTGATGTAGAGGCCAAATTGGAAGTATTTTTACCTCCAACAATTGTTTGATGTTGCGACGATGTAGTCCCTTGTGCTCATGATGAAGCCATAGGGTCACTTGTTGGGTTTTGCATGCCATTCAAACTTTCAAAAAGAGGTTTGATATCACCCAGTGACTTATGGATAGTAAGTATAACTGATTCTGAAAGACTCATCAAAGGAGGAATTACATGAGCATTTGTATGATTTTTCAATGTTTCAATTTCAACTAGAGTAAGATCATCAACTATGTCTATATTTAGTTCGTGATGTGAAGATGAATTTTCAGGGTTTTTTTAATGTTGTCCTTCTCAAGTAATATTAATTGTATTTAAAATCAGTTATGTTTCCAAGTTATTAGGATGTGGTTTTTGTATCTGTCTCTGCAATGTAGTAGGGCCTTCAATTTCTGGTGAATCACCTCGCTACCATCGTGACTGGTGGATCGAGAGAGTAGCCACTTATAAGAAGTTGATAAAATGATGTGTTTAAAATGATATTCTTAATCAAACAATCCCAAGGTGGTCTAGACTCAAAAAATAAAAAAAAATGTCCACATAGTAAAAATTCCTATAGATCCAAGCAAGCAAACTTACTTTTCCAAAGAACTGGAGCTCAGTGAAAAGTTGGATTGGAGGTCATTCCGAAACTAGTAGTGGCTGAGGGATGCTAGGCCTCAGACAATTGCTAGCAGCGAAGGTATGAGAAACAGTTACAATAAACTTTAATCGCCAGGGGTGCAAGCGTTGCTTCCTGACCAATCACCCTCCCAAGGAGTAAAAGTTCCAAAGTCTGTCTCAGGTATTGCAAGTGTTTCCCACTCACAATAGACTATGTGATATCCTATGAATAGCCACTAAAGTTACCACTTCACAATCGACGGTCGAGCGGAACAGTTGTAAGTCAAGGACAACTCTCATAACCAGGAGCTCTAGAAACAGTGATGTCACCCCGAGGACTTGTCACTGAACATACAATCCCCTCGATAAGCTCATGTCCCACTAAATAAGCAAAAGGGGGGAACCACCCTTTACTTATACAGATTGACCTCGTGCTTGATGCATGTTTCAGAAGCGCTTTCCCGACAAGCATTTTTTGCTACTAATGGATTTACTCTCTTTAATCAATGCTAGTTTCAAAGTTTTGCAACCCGGGAGTGTTAACTCTCCAAACATAATCCAAGGCACTAACCTGATCTTGTTGGTGATATGAAAATCAAAAGTTGGTCAATTTTAGATTAAGCGCCAATTTTAAGGGTAGTTTTCTTAGTTTCAGGAGTGGAAGTGAAACTGGTGGTCTTTTGACTCGAAAACAGGAAAATGAACCAAACAATGCAAAATGCTCACTACTCTACCTTTCAATTCGATGAATGTTCTAAATTAAGGAAGAGTTAGAGGTTCATGAGTTTCTTTTAGACATGCAAAATTTTTGGTAGATTTCGTATGTTCATGCACAGTTTTTTCTGAAATATGGATAATAATTGATGTTTAAAGATCAATGTAACCCAAATAGATATCTCAAGTAAACATGAATCTAATTCTATTACACAGGGGATCCCTGTTTCTCATTCACAAGATCGCCATAAGGCTCAAGTGAAGAGGATACGCAGAGCCCTTTGTAATGCTTATGAATTAAATTCTAAACTGTTACAAGTGAGATCCACTTTCTCATTCACAAGATCATCATAAGGCCAAATTGAAGAGGATACGGTGGCTCGAAAAACTGTATGCAAAAATTAAATCTACTCTGTTACAAGTGAGATCTAGTTTCTCATTCACAAGGTCGCCATCAGGTGCGAGTGAAGAGGATACAGTGGCTCGATATAAGATGCTTTGAAAAAATCAACTCCTAAACTATTACAAGTGAAATACATTTTCTCATTCACAAGATCACCATAAGGTGCGAGTGAAGACGATACGGTGCCTCATACACAATATATCTCAAGAAAACTGAACTTTAAAGGTGCAATTCTCTCTAATTGTGCATGTAATTTATGAAAAAATTACAACTCAAAAACAAAATGTAACTAAACTAAAGTTTATTTCTGTTTTTTTGGAAAGAAATTACTCTCAAATTATCTCAAAATGTGATGTTCAAGGTTTGTTTATCAATGCAATTGTGTGTGAATGGTGCCTTAACTTTTTTTATTGATATGTGGTTTAATGTTTCCAAAAAGCATGTGTAGGATATCTCAAAAGTTGAATAACTTAAAGTTGTGTTAAAATAATTCTTTAATGGTTGGAAGATTACTCCAATGAAAAAGATTTTAATACCAACTTAAGCAAAGCTCTTCAAAACTTTTTTTTTAAAGGAAAACAACTCTAAACACATCCTAACTTAAGGAAAACTTTTCAAACTTTGCAAAGGCATACAACTCCAAACATATCTCAATTTAATCCAAAATTTCCAAAAATTTTAAACTTTTTCAAAAGGAAAAATGAACTAATTCATTTTAAATCAATATAAAAAGATTGTGATCAAACTATGTAAAACTTTTCAAAACTGTTTGAATTCTTTTTATTGAAAAATGAACTAATTCATTTTAAATCAATATAAAAAGATTGTGATCAAACTATGTAAAACTTTTCAAAACTGTTTGAATTCTTTTTAATTTAAAGAAAAAGATTTTAACCCTAAACTTTGCAAAATTTTGAAAATGAGTTATATGGAGTGATCCTAAGAAGAACAAGAGGCCTTAAGCAAGTTTCAAAAAATCAAACTTAGTCGACATTTGTCCTCAACATTAAAGCTTCAGGTCATATTAGCCTATTCCTTGTGTTAGTTATTGTGACATTCAATGCTGGGAATTACTCAGAGTGTAATTATAACAACAATAACAATCACATGCATCTAATCTCAGCAAGCAATTTTTAGATTAAAACTCACCCAAAGATCTCGCCAAGAATGCAAAGATTCAAAGACAGTATGCAAAATATGATGATCCAGTCACACAATTCGTTAACTAAACTGAGGTCTTGGCAGAGAGCAGGCTCTGTCCAACGCATTCATCAGTAAATAAACACGTAGAGGTTTAACATGGCAGAGGTTTCAAGAATTGGGTCAATATTAACGTTGAGATTGTCATCTCTCATACAGAGCTTTGACGCAGTTTTTAGAGCTTGAAACGCTGAGATCTATGGCCCAGACTAATGCTGAGATATATTCAATGCTCAATGCTTCTCCCTTAGAAACCGTGGCAGAGTTTAAATGGAAGATTCTACGAATAGTGTAAACACTTGGAGTTGTAAGAGTTTTTAAAATCTTTAAAATATTTAATACTCAGACAATTTGTTAGCCCATCGGTTTACAAAATCTACGCACTCGTCCGGGAGTTAGGCGATTTTTAAGGATCTATGCAGAGTATTTGTGATTGCAGCCAAAAATTTGAAGATTAACTTGTATCGTGAAGGTTAAAGAATCTACAGAGTAGTTGCGAATTGGCCATAGCCTCTGGTGATCACCGTGTGCAGAAATGGATAGCAGGCTAAATTCGTATGGTCATAGGGAGTCTCGGGATAGATCCCACCATGCTTGGTCCAAATTGATTGTTTAAAACTGAAATTGACAGCAAAACTGGAATGCTTGGAAGTAGGTCTCATCACGTAAGGTTTAAATTCAAGATTTAAAACAGGAAATAGAAATCAAAACCGAACTCGAATACTACGGTAAACTTGTGCATAGATATCATTATGCTTGATTTAAATTTGAGTTTTAAATTGGGAAAATAGAAATGAAAACCGACTTCAAATGCTACGGTAAGTCTTCAACGCTTCTCCCTTTCAAACCGTAGTAGAGAGTAAGCCCACACAGAGTTTTAAAGGTCAAAACACGCAGAGCTTTAATAGCTGAGCAGAGTTTAAGAAAACCCTGTCATGAAATGCGACCAGCTTTAAAAAAACCAAGAAACTCAGATCTGATTGTAAATTGAGGTGGTTTGATGAATTAAAGGTGTATTTAGGCTAGTTTTGAGCTTCTCAAGCTGGATTTAAGGTTCTTTAAGGGATCTTTAAACCACAAAGGAGTATATCTGAAGAAAGGACACCAAAAAAATGAAGAACAATCAAAAAAATTCAAGAAAGCTTAACAAGTAGTATGGTCGCCAATCTGATAACAACAATTAGTGTAGGGTTGTGTCTACTCTAAACATGTTATTTTACTAAGAAATGGTGAGTTTCTACGTCAAAAATGAAAAGATTATCACAAGCTTCTTAAAATCTATATTTATTCATCATAAATTCATTAAGATCTAAAACCATTTGAGAATTAAAATCATACATGATAAGCAGAATTAAAACTCTTAAATGGAAGAAACTTGAATCAATTAATGTTAAAACAATGAGGAAGATACATAATTACCAGCAATCCTGGTGTGAATCCCTCCTCCATTTCCATAAGCTCTCCTTCCTTCACTCTTGATTTTGAAGAATTTGAGCTCTTCTTCCTCCTTCAGAATCTCCTCAGCGTGCCTTTGCTCTTCTTATCTCCCCCCTACCATGCCTCCCATGCCTTTCTTATATAGCATTGGGAAATGAGCCTTAAGCTTTTCTTCTAAATGTGGGATTACTACTTTTCCTCGTTTTAGATTATTTTAAACTGAAAACCCACTTTTCCATAGTTTCTTAGGCTTTTTGCACCACTTGACATACTTTTAGCACAATTAATGCACTTTAATGCATTCGTCTTCACTTTTTGATTGATGTAGCTTAGTTTCGGACCTTTGGTGAGCGGTTCATTTACTGAACTTGGTCTCTTAAGTTCCGACTTTCTTCACCTAATCCTTCCATTTATGGGAGAAGTGATTAAATCAGAGAGGATTTGTCTCTTAATGTACTTGTGTCCTGTCTTCCTATTACAGGTGCATGGTAAACATATGCTTCTTTTGTCACATGACTAGGAGTGTTAATTTGATTGTTAACACCTTTCACCATTTGCAGTAATCCTAGTAGCACTTTGTAGTGGAGGTGATCAAGCCTCCTATGCCATAGCTCGCATGGACTAATAATGTTGTGAACCATATCTTGGATGTATTTCCCGAGTACCTTGTAGAGACCTCCCTCTCTAACTCCAATCACTACTGTATAATTCAATTATTTGTTCTTCAGCCATAATAGTGCTTGATTATCCATGAATATTACTCGGAGGCCCTTATCTTCAAGAACCGAAATTGATAAGAGGTTCTTCTTCAATCCTGGAACATAAATAATGTTCTCCACATGTAAAATATCTCCTGAACTCATTTGGAAGGAGGTGGATTCAAATACTTGGATCAAATAGGTTGTGTTGTCTCCCAAATCTACCTTGCATGCAAACTTTTTCCCCTTGAGATTGGTGATGGGGCTCTTATAACCAGTCATATGTTTGGATGTGCCACTGTCAACCAACCATGTGTCCTCACTTGTGATGACGGATACGGAAAGTGCTTAGACTCGGTAATATTCCCTCATTGTCTCATTTTCTTCAGGTGCATTCTTTTGATTAGTTTCATCTTCTTTAGTGGTAGAATCATGAAACCTTCCTTTTCCCTTTTTATTTGCTTTGCACTCCCTTGCATAATGGCACTTCTTGTCACAGTTATAGCATCTAACCTTCGACTTGTCAAAGTCCTTGTTGTATAGCTTCTTCTTCGAATGGGAAAACTTCTTTCGAGAGAAGTTCTTCTTGCCTTTCTTCATCCTTGACGTGAGGGAAATGTTTTCTTCTTTGATGCACACTGAATTTCTCTAGATTCACCCCTCCTCTATGAGGCAGTCATGTCACAACCTTTGGAAGTTAGGTTGTACCTCTGGGCCATTTATCGCAGCCAATAATGTCTCCCATGTGGATGGGATACCATGAATAGCGATTGGGATAAGATCATATTCATCCACCACTACTCCAATACTAGCAAGATGATCTCTTACCTGAGAGATCTTGGTGAAGAAGGAGGCCATTGTCTCATCCTTATCCATATTTAGGTTTCAAAGTTTATTCTTCAATTCCCTCTTTTGACTCGGGGCCTTCTTCTCATATAGATTTTTTAATGTATCAAAACACTACTTTGCGGTCTTCAACGGAGTGATTACGGACATCAAATTGTCCTTTACTAAATAATAGATGATCTATTTGGATTTAGCTTGGTTCTTATTAAATTTGATGCACCCTATATTATACGTAGCCATCCAAGTCATGTTCCTCCAATATGTTCAACACCCTCACCTTCCCAGTGTTGAAATTTGAAGTGCCCTCAAGACGGTCTTTCGATCGAACAGAGATGAATGCCATGGCTCCCAAGTATTGTGCTTAACTCCTCAAGATCTACACAGGCTCAAGTTTTCTTGACAAATATTATCTCCTTCATGCCCTGAGCTCTAATACCATGTTAATATTTTGAGAAAATATGATGAGATTTTAACTTTAAAATTAACCTTAAGTCTGGAAATATTGAATACTTGAATCAATGAACCATTCAATCACATGAAACATTCAACCATAACACAAGATGTACCCTGGGGAAAACCCTCAAAACAATGAGGATGAAAAAACTCAACAAATATTCAGAGTATAATTATGATGGATAACAGAGAATGTATTTTACAAAATAGCAGATTGCTTTCGACACCCCACATGCTAGATAAGAGAGAATACTGAGCAATAGAGAATATAGATCAGCAATATAGAATATAGATCAACTGTATCAACTTGCCATGTGCCAAGCACATTAATAACAAGCAAGAATCACTTCCATGCAAGTTGTAGCGAATGGTTGCATGGGTAATGGTGCATCACATACAAAAACTGTGAATTTCCTTCTTCGAGAATTATCCTGCACAAATTGAAACTCCTTCAAGGGAGAAGAGAATTCACTTCACATTGAATTCATCAATCTATATATTTTTCACATGCATTGGCTTCTATTTTTATCTTCTTACTTCATGATGAACTCGCCCTCCATCTGAATGAATCAATCTTGCATGAAGAAGAGCACCCCAGTTCTCATGCAGTGCATTAACTCACTGAACTGAGACTTCAGATGAACTCGCCCCTTTACTAAAACCTTTCCCACTTAGTTAGGTGGATAACTTAAGTTTCATCATGTAAGTGTCGCAACTCAAGTGTTGTATTTTAGTTTAACATAAGTGTCATCTTTTAGTTTAAAATCAAAGTCGTCATGCAATAACACTTAGTTAACTATATCTTCTTTGTTATCACTTAGTTAACTCTCTTAACTAATTATTTCTTGTTAATCACTGTAGTAATAAATTCAAGTTCTTTAATTGACTGAGGCATACATTGTGGCTTTAACTGAAGCTTAACAATTTGAGTTCACTTAGTCATCTCATGAGCAATTTTAATTCTCTTTTTTCTCTACGCATTTATCTTTATCTCTTATCTTTATTGCATGGTCAATATGCATGTTTTAACTTTAATTATCTATCATATCATATTATACTCATAATATTTGTTAGATGATGTGATCATATTATATCACTCTCGGACCAAATGATCATATGCTAAAGCAATTCACTCTAAAGGTGGCCACTATCTAAAGGATACTTAATAGCAATCGGTGACCATGGTTAGTAATACATCACACAACATTAATGCTTCAACATGCAAAGCATCTACCTCCATAAATGGAGGTCCACCCCATGGGTACCTACTATAACTAGAGGTCCACATGAGAATCTAACTTGACACACAAGTCCTGATCCTTGTCTAACAAGAATTTACATCATCACTTTGATACATCAAGTCATTCACCTCAAGACATGAGGAATAACCTTTTACAACTGAAGTCTTAGTCATTCTTGAGTCCAATTCAAGAATATACTCCAAGTTCTTGAGTCCAACTCAAGCTCCCTACCTCAACACATGAGGCCCAATCCTGGATGCACAAGATTGGCTTGGAGAATGGCTCGTGATGTTGTACATGTGACACAATCGTTTGCAAAATTTGGATGGATCTCACTTACGACTGAGCTTAGGTCGACATGGCTAAGGTTGGAGGCTCTAATACCACCCCCACCCCCCCGCCCCCACTTCTTTGACACCATAAGTGGTTGCATTCAGGTGGATGATAACTACACAAGGTAAAAGAACTGCTCCATTTGTCCCTTCTCGATTTGTGAAGAAGTTAGATTCCATTCCTGTAATTTCCCTCCCGCCATATTAACCATGGAAGGAACCAATATTGCTTGTAGAGAAAGATTTAGTAGGTTAATTTACAGGGTTGTGGTCATCACCCAAATCGTTGGATGCCTGGATTCAAAGAAATTGGAGGCCTATGATTTCTCAAGAGCTCACCTCATATTTTGTGGGGAAAGGATTTTTCATATTCGAGTTCATCCCGAAGGATAGGGATTTAATTTTTAGAAACAAACTTTATTTTATGGGTTCAAGAGGGCCATATCTTAATAAATGGAGTCTGGACTTTGAGCCCCCTTAGGACATCCCTAAAGAAGTGTCGACCTAGTTAAGGGTTCCTCAACTTCCCATTAATTGGTTGAGCAACGATTCTCTGAAATTTATAGGAAATACCCTAGGTAAGTTCATTGACAGGGAAAAGCGAAGAGACCAATACTTGTGTGCTAGAATATACGTAGAGGTGGATCTGGAGGTGGGATTTCCAAAATCAATAACACTTATAGTGGATGAGTGGACCCATATCCAAATGTTGGAATATGAACAACTTCCATTCAATTGTTGGATATGTCATGAATATAGGCATTTTCCTAAGGATTGCAAGCAGAACATAAAGACTACGGTCGATCTTGATCCAATAGAGAAGTGGCATACAATCAAGAAATAAAATGGGAACAAAAACCCTAATCCTAGAACTGGCCCAAGTAGCCCCTCTAAGACCTCAAGAGTAGTTCGAACAAACCATTTGCCAAAAAACATCGATCTAATGTAGGGTAACAAGTACTGAATTTTGAGTATTCCTGAAAAAGAAAACTATGAAGATGACCGAGAAGAGCTGCCCCCATCAACTCAAGAGAATCCTGAAGCAAAACTCCTTTCAGAAGAAGATCAACAAATTCTGCAGGAAGCTCAGGTAATATCAAAACCTCAGAATATAGAGGAAGTTACTTTGCATGACCCAAAAACCCTTGATGTAGGAGCTTCTTGCTAAGAGGAAGTAGATCCAGTGGAACAAACCTAAACAAGAAAGGGTCAGAAATTAGACAAAGAAAAATGAGAGAAGGAAGCAAGAAATGAAAAACTAGTGGGATCAAAACCTACCATAGAGAAGGTAATCTCACGTAGTAGCAAGAATGCAAGGAAGGAAGAATATTAGGAGAGGGTTTCAAAAAGATCCTGTCAATTTTTAACATCGAAATAATGAAGATTGTGTCCTACAATATTAGAATCATGGGTAATTGGTCAAGGGAAGAAGCACTAAGATATTTAATTAGAATAACCCAGCCATACATTCTTCTCATCCAAGAGAAAAATATTGAGGAAAGGAACTTTCTAGATATAAGTCATAAACTATGGAAAAAAAGCAATGGGAAAGTAGTAAGATCAAGAGGAGCATTTGGAGGAATAGGCTTGCTTTGGGACTCTTCCAAGTTGATGCTTCAAAACTCCATCTATTCGAGGCATTGGATTTTCACCATTTTTTTGCGTTTGAGTCCCAAAAATAGATAAGTGTTTTCAATATGTATGTTCCAATCACATTGTTTGAAAAAGAGTGTCAATCATCCTTGAAAGAACTCTAAAATAGTATAGAATTGGAAAATACAATTAGAGTTGGCAATTTAAATTCAATGCTCATAAAACAAGAGAATAAAGGAGGAACATTGGTGAAACATCCTATGAAGTTGTTAATGACCTAATCCTTGTTTGGGAGCTCTTGGATGTTAAACTAGTGAAGGGTTTATATATTTGTTCTAACAAGCGGGTAGGTCTTGGTCATATTACAATGCATCTAGATAGATTCCTAGTCTAAAGTTCCTACATTTTTTAAGGGATTGAAGCAACATCAAAAATTACATCCTTCGAAGCTTCAGACCAAAAATCGATCTATCTTCCTATTAAGGAAGAGAAAAATTTAGGCCCCATCCCCTTTCAATTCATCCCACTATGGGCCCAAACTAAAGGGTTCATGGATCTAGTGGAGGAGACTTAGCGAAAACCAGTTTCGGGTTCTTCTTTCTTCGTATGGGAAGAAAAGCTAAGGAGGCTCACAAAATCCCTAAAGGAATGGTCAAAAGGCCTGAAAACACCGAACCAAGATAGGAAGGAGACACAAAAGGAGCAAGAGGATCACCAATATAAGAGGGAACAGAAAGAGGTCTTAGAATACGACATCAAAGAGGAAATAAATTTGCATATGAATCTACACAAGGATTTTTGAAATGAGGAAGAATATTGGAGGCAAAAATCAAGGATAATATGGATAAAATACTAAGATAAAAACACAAATTATTTTCATAACCAGAAAATCTAGAAATAGAATGAAGGAAATAACCACTTTGCAAGGCATAAATGGAATGAATTTGAACAAATTAAAGAAGCAACACATTCTCACTTTAAAAATTTGTTCATTAAAGATGGGGTGTAGGATGAAGGAATAGGTCAATAATTTCTCTCCTCAGTTCCCCATTCAATATCAGAAGAGGTGAACCTTCAACTAATGATCCATGTCTCTAGAAAAGAAATGAAAAAGGATGTATGGGAATTGGATCCAGATAAAGCACCTGGACCAGATGGATTTACAATCAGATTCTTTAGTATCTATTGGAAAACGATAAAAAATGATCTTCACAGGATGGTGTTAAAATATCAACACTTCCTCAAGCTGGGGGAGGGGGAACCAACTCTTCTTTTGTATCTCTCATCACGAAGGATCCCTCCCCTTCCCCTTTTGCACAATTTAGACCCATTTATCTATGTAATTCAACTTATAAAATAATATCTAAAGCTCTGGCTAATACATTGAGAAGTCTCCTACCAAGATGCACATATGGTAATCAAGGAGGATTCGTTTGGGGAAGACATATATTAGATAATGTTATTTTGGTTTAATAGGCCATTCATTCGAGTGCAAGAAAGAAAGAAAAATGAGTGTTTATTAAATTGGATATGGCCAATACCTAACATAGTCAAACAAAATTGTATATACTAGGTAATGGATAAGATGTGGTTCTCTTAGTCATTTATTGCATGGATAAGAGATTGTATTGGGGCCCCATGGATCGCCCCTTTGGTCAATGGGAGGGTGGTAGCATTCTTCCAAGCTAGTAGAGGTCTCAAACAAGGGTACCCCCTCTCCCTGATGTTGTATGTAATTATGGAAGACTCCCTGAGTAGGATATTAGAGGAGCAACGAATCAAAGAATAAATCATGGGAGTTCATATGATCTGAGGGGTTAAAAGCATAAATCATGCTTAATTTGATGATGTTTCTGTTTTAATAGGAAGCGCATCAATTCATGTAGCCTCCAAATTTAAGGAGTTCCTTGAGATTTTTTGCACAATGTTTGGAAGTTGTGTTAACAACGGGAAAAGCTCTATCTTTGGTTGGAATCTCACCCAAAACAAATGGTAGACATCTTCATAAACTTGGATTTCAAGGGAAGACCTCATGGGATGAGATTAAATATCTCGGGCTCCCAATTTTTAAAAAATCCCATCAATCAAAGTCCTGGATCTTTTTAATAGAAAAAATCAAAAGAAAAATTCATAAATGGGGGGATACATGGCTCAATCTAGTTGGAAATATCATCTTGATTGAATTTTTACTCACAAATTTCTTTATATTTCAATGCTCTCTATCAACAGCTCTTATTTCGGTGCTCGATACATTAGAACAATAAATATGTCAATTTCTATTATCATTGTCAGGTTCCTTGTTGTAAACATAAATTCTCCCTAAGATGATGAGACGGACATAAATAACTCAATCCTATTCTTAACCAGAAGTATGCCAGGAAAGGGGTGCATAGCCAATTATGTTGGGAATATGGACAGTGATGAGGGTGTTCATGAGCAGTTCTATTCTGTTGAGTGTGAGATTCACAAGGTTAATCGAAATGTGTGTCACCTAAGTCGTCGTCGGGTAAGATGGATGGAGCATGATGTGCGGGATAGAGAAAGACACTGGGAAGAGTGGCAGGATGAGGATGAAAAACAGAGGATGGAGGAGAAGAGGAATTTCCCGCTGCAGTTGGACCTATTAAATGATAAGATGGAGCAGCAACAGGACAAAGCAGATGAAACGAAAATCAAAATTATGGATCTGGAAAAGGAAGTTGCAGATCTTAAGAGGCAGTTGAAAGAGAAGGAGGAGGAAAAAGGTTCCTATGCTATCCCTCTCCAGATCAAAATGGAAGAGCAAGTTCCATGGACTTTCCAATTCTAAAATTTTATAATGCTCCGCTCTTATATCTTTTTTCTAGGACAATATGTAAGGCAATATAAACAAACGAATATATAGGTAGGAATTAGAAGACTGAATATACAGTTAGTAGTTTTACAAATTTCCTTCAGTTTCATGTTGAACTTTCAAGCAAGATGCCTTTTTTGGAATGCAATGTAACTCTGTTTTGTTGAGGATTTCTCCTCCTTTTAATATTAAAACTCCTACTCGTTTTGGTTATATAAAAAAACAATTTCCTATTAGATTTAGATTTAAATTTTTACTTTATATATTAACTACCATTACATATATTAATTAATTATAACAAATTATTTTATATATTTTAAAATTTTAAAAAATATATATATACAAGAATATTAAAGCAGGAATAAAAACAAGTCCTCTAATTATAGAATCGTTATGATTAGTTTTCTCTTAGTCAAGTTATATAGTATGATTTTGAAAAATAAGATGAGAGGCCAGAAAATCGAGGTAAAAGTGATAAAGAACAAGCTAGTTTTACAAGGTATTATTCAACCCTAGACCACCTCATTACTCTCAAGATCATTATAGAGGTATTCCGTAATAATAAACCCAATTGTTTATGTTTCTTTATGGACTTTAGAAAAGATTTCGATACAATGGCTAGAAATAACTTGTTGAATATATTAGAAGAGCTAAATGTTCCTTTCAAGTTGAGAGTCATTACAATAAGGTTGTACGAGACTGTCATTGCCAAGTTTAAGAACACTTGAGGGCTAGTCAAAATATATTAATTGTAATATAGGATTTAAGCAAGGTTGTTCCCTCTCCCCCACCCTTACTGGTATATGCATCTATAAGTTAGAAGGTTGTTTAGTATAGGGAGGCTACACTAGCTGCATGACGTTGGTGGGAATAGTCATCATCATTATTTTGTATGTTGATTATATTGTTCTTCTGACAAGGTGTATCTATTATCTTGATAAGCAATTAAGAATTTTCAAATGTCTCTTCTCTAGTATGGTATGATTGTTAACACTAACAAAACAAAATTTATGATAATGGAATCCAATCAAGAAGGCTTACGCTAATTTTTTGTATGACAATAGAAACTTGGAGGAAGTGACTTCATACAAATATCTTGGGATTGATATCCACCAAAAGCTCAAATGGAACTACAATATCGAGAAAAATATTAACACCAAAGGTGGAAAGCTTATTTTGATCTTGAAAACAATTGTAAATCAACAAACCTTGTGATGTGTGATAAAAATCAACTCCTCTTTGAGACTCCTGTTACTCTCGTTCTCTTGTATGGTTGTGAAGTTTGGGGTTTCAACATCTCTAGAGAATCTTTGAGAAAGATTGATCAAATCCATAAGTGTTTTATAAATTATAATTTTAAAATTAAAAGCAATATTCCCTATCCTATTCTCCTCATAGAAGTGTGTATTTCCCCCATTTGGAGTACTATGGCTAGGTACCTAATGTACAAGAAAAATATAAATAACATGGGAGACCAAAGACTTCCTAAAATTCCTTTAAAATCAAGTCAAAACTACTTCAGGATCAAGGGATGGCATAAATATGGTTGTCTTGGCTAAATCATTGGAGGACTGATGAAAACGTTAGTTTGCAAAATATATATAATATTAAAAATATTAAGAGGTTAAAAGAAAATTAAGATATTACATGGATGCCATTAACCCTAATCTAAAAGACCAAAAGTATCTCTCTTCCTAGAGTAAAGAAGAAATTCAACATAGCTAAAATAAGAACAAACTCTCATGAGCTACATAGTGAAACACAACGTTGGACAATTCCTAAAACTTTGTGGGATAAAAGGATTTGTGAGACTATATAACTATTAAGGATGACAAACACTATATACCCAACATAGATCTTAATTTCAATTTTTTTGTTACAATACGAACCTGCGTAACCTTTAACTTATCAAAATTATTGTAATTTAAGAAGGCTCACAAACTAAATCATTCCTTATTTTTTTTCTTGAGGTTTCATAGAGCAAAGTTGAACTCAATAAATGTTAAGCACCACCACCACAATTATCATTGATAACCATAATATATTATATTTTTTAACTTCAACCACCACCACAATTATCATTGATAATCATAATATATTATATTTTTTAACTTCAAAAATAAAATAATTTATCAATTAATTATAATTTTATTTAATTTTTCAGAAATAATTTTATCCACTATTTTTCTTAACCTATCTTTTCATTATTATGTTTATGAAATAGTTAATAATATTTAATGAATAAAATTTTAAAATATCAATCAATTATATCAATCTATTTAAATATGCATAGTATTTATAATTTCAAAAAAACCATAACATTTCATTTTCACATTAATGAATATTTTATATTAATATATATAAAATATTCTTACATGATGTAAATTTCATCATATGGATATTTTATATTAATTTATAAAAAAAATTCTTATATGAGATATGGTCCAACCCATATAATTGTACTATTTGTTTGATCTAACCTTACTTACTAGAATTCAGAAAACCTTTACGGTTATATACCTTAACAAATTAACCTCCTAGCGAAAAATCATGTTGATGGTATATAAAAAGGGAAAAACAATCTGCCATGGAGGCATCTTCATCTTCAAGAATATCAATAATGGGCTCTTGAATTCTATTGATCCACCGAAAAGGTGAATTGAATAGTTACAAGTTTAAAAATTTGATAATTTTGTTTGGTGATTTTTTTATTGGAATATGATGATTATATTTTTAACAAATCCGAATTGTGTGTTGCTTAAATTGTATTTATGAATGCATAATATCCAAATTTTGTGTTGTTTAAATCCTATTTTTGAATCCATAAATGGATTTAGTGTCTTCAAATATCCTAGCACTCAAATTACACAAGTTTAAAAATTGCTTTTTGATATTTTAAAAAATTCTTCAATTTTTTTACCGAATTTCATCGAAATAATGCCATAAAATGTTGTCGACAAAAGCCGAAATCATCAAACGTCATTTTCTCCTTTCTTATTTCTCAAATACCCTTTGAAATTCATTTACATATATCACTTGCTCCATTATATGTGAGACAAGTTTGTGGAGATCGTCTACGTTTCCAACCATACATCGAAGTGCCCTCCAAATATCCATCAATTCATGGCTTGCACAACAACTTGCAATTTTATGTTCAACCATAACAAATTTAGGATCACTAAGGACTGTTAAGCTCCAATTCAAATTCTTCTAGATGGCAGGAACATAATCATAATTGTAGCCACTGTTGCTAACTTATAGGGACCAAATAAAACTGAGAAACAACAAATGCACTTAGAATTTTAGAACTTGGAAAACACTAGCAGTACTCCTTAAATATATACGTAGATTTCCAAAGACTCGAACCGGACCGCCTTGAAACATTATGGAGAATTGCCCAAACATCCACTATATTTCCCATACTGAAATCTCTGTTTTGAATAGAAGTCCCACTCGTAAACCTGGGAGCACACATGAGGGGATTAAAACTCACACAATAGAGAAAAGAATGCACATTTCCTATATCGAAACCCCTGTTTTGAATAAAAGTCCCACTTGTAATCCTTGTTTTGAATATAAGAGCACACATGAGGGGATTAAAACTCACACAACATAACGTGAGGGATGAAATAAATGACCTTGCCTTGAGAACCAATACTCATAGTTTTATTTGATACCTTAACTAATTTGTATCGTTCGCCGGGCAACCAACCCACACTCATTCACCCATCAGGGGTCCGGGAGCACTTGCAATCGACATGCCCAACACTACCAAGAGATGTATTGGTGCATTTGGGAACATCCATGAGCATGTGAGGCAATAGCGGGAAATGATGGATCACGCATGGGAAAATAGATTTTGGCAATGGGGCATGCGATCAAGAAGCTTCAGAGAGTTGGAAAAGACATTGGGAAGGGGCTTCAGTAGTCAGCAAAAGGTTTTGACAGAGAAGGCTTGGAAAACAGCAAAGTGGAAGAGAGATCATTGGTTCCATTTGCGCAAGGCATGGTGGTAAGACACTCTAAGAGGGGAAAACGGTTGTATACCACATCGAGAACATGTAGATGCCATCAACAAAAGACTTGGGTTCATGGAAAAAGGAGCTCAAGTGATTGTTAAGGAATGGACAAAACATTTGACAAAGAAGAGCACTTGGAAAAGGTGAACACAAGAGGGGCATTGGGAGAAGCGTCCACGTGATGGAAATGGGGCTGGGAGAGTTATTAACGAACCTCTAGGCCAACCGTCCGGAGAGCGCTCACTTTCCTTGGGGTTTTCCAAATGACGCATCCATTAGAAGAGTTTTCAAACAAAGGGAGGATTTGGAACCCACTTATGAGGAAGATAGGGTGAAGTCTCATATAAATAACTTGGGTGCACTTGAGTCAAAGGCATCTAAGCATGGCAAGTGAAACGTGCTAGAGACCAAGTAAGGAGGAAAGAAAGGCCTCATGTATGCAACAAGCAAGCAAATATAATTGTTGGAATAAGGAGAGAGAGCGCCCAAGTCTAATAGGGAGCAATTATGGGTTGAAGGGGTGCCACAAGAAGAGTCTCCATGACAAAGGCTAAGGGACGAAACTTGTTGATGAAGCAGTGTTGTGGCGGGCCACTAAGAGACATTGAAGACAAGTGTTGCATGGGAAAACTTGTGGGAGAATAGTGAAGTATAACGAAAGTCATGGTCAGACAGTTGCATCTGAAGATGATGTGACTTGTGGCATAGCATCGTCGGGAGAAAGAAAAACCTTAAACATAGTCAAGTCATCAGCAACTGGAACCAAAGTTAGCCCATCTTCCTAAGCATATTTGTTGAGGGTGTCAACAAGAATGTGCCAAACCTGTGTTGTTTATCTCTATTCTATCATTCTTTGTATATTGAACCATAAAAAGGCTTGATGGTGCTCAATTTGGGAACTGTTTCCTACTAAGTCATACTTAGTTGGATTTCAAGTGAGCCGACAAAGAATGATCAAGTGTACTTGGTCATATAAGATTTCACAAGTCCATCATGCCTCCTAGGCCCTTTTATTTTTTATCCCTAAATGTTCATACCCCCTTGGGGGAATTGTAATAAATGTGTTAGCATGGTAGCTGTATGTAAAAGAATCGACTTCCTATGACTCATACATTAATCCAACTATCCCATAGTGTTTTTCCCCTTGTTAATTATTTGTTGTTTAAATAAACGACAAATAATTTTCGAGTTTTTCACTCATATCTCCAAAGTTGGGGTGGTCGGCTTGGTGTCTCATCCTTAGGAGGTTATTAGATCATAAGGGTCAATGTATTAGACCATGCTAAGCATTAAAATTAAGTCATATGTACATGTGATAGGTTCCCCTAATTTTTTTTTAATTTCTGAGAAAAAAAAAATTATATATATATATATATAAAATTTTCCGTAAAATTAGACTATTTTTTAATAGTTTAATTGAAAAAATTAAAATTGTAATAAAAGTATGGTTTGTGGGCGTAATTTTTCAAGTGGATGCTTGTTTTCTAATCCAGAGAATCCACTAAACCCATAAACCCACTTATCCTAAGTTTTGAGTAAGTAGTTATCTCAGAAAAATAATATTTACTCAAAAACCCAAAAAGACCAATTTAATTGGCAAAAAATACATAATAAAGGCAAAATCTCAATCCCACGGATCAAGGAAATGTGTTAGAATCAAATCTCCTTTGATTGGCAATCAAATCTGGGAGAATATTGAGCAAATAAATGATGATTTGATTGGATATTAGAGATCCACCAAAGGGGTGGGGGGAATTTGTAGTTGGAGAGATGTCAAGTGGAGGTTGAAAAGTGTCAAATGGTTGGAGAAAGGTGTCAATAACCTCCACAAACCTCTCACATGTGTCAACAAGCTTTTTCCAAGTGTAACAACTCATTTCTCCAAGTGTCAAAGAGGACCTCTCTTGGTTTTACTATATAAGTAAGGCTCTCCATCACTATTCTCATGAAGTGTGGAAGATCTGCTCCATTTGTAAACTAGTTTTGATTATTTGATTAATGGAATAAGGCTTTGGAGGTCTCATTGTGTCTTCTCTCATGTTGGATGATCATTGCTCCATGTAACAAGAGAAGTAATCTTGTGGTTTCATTGTTCATTTTCTCTTTCTTTGTTAGTTGTTAGCCTTATATGATTAGTATGATTATTAGGATTGAGTGAATGTAGTTTCATTTCTCAATTAAAATTGCTAGTTTAAAGATCTAGGATTTTGCATATTGGTTTGTTTATGGGTATGCTCTCCTTGTTTTTAAATCTGGGATTTTACTAATGATTTAACAAGTGTTGTGCAAGTGTTAATGGATTGATAGGTACCTTGGATTTTGCAAAGGATCTTGTTTGTTTCCTTTGCTCTCCAACTTCTAATTTGATAACAATAGTCTCTCTCGAAGCTACAAAGGGACTTCATTGCCCAATCCTCAAAGGGGGCTTTCTCCGCCTTCTTCTCTAAAATTTTCTCAAACACTCTCCAGTTTCTCCCTCGTGTTCTTTAGATCTACATTGTTTAAAGTTAAATATATTCTTAGACCTAAATTATAAGAGTAGATTGCATAGATCTAAGTTTTTTTAAAAGTTTATCATTCAAAGATAGATCTAGCTTGTAAAGTAGTTGATTTTGGAAAGTCTTTCAAATAAATGATTTTTACCTTGTGAATCAACTAGTTTCCTTCGAGTTTTAAAAGTAAAATCAAGCATTTGAGTGCATCATTGGTTTCCTTTTCAAGGTTGTCAAAAACCCTAAGAGGGTTGGATTTCTAGCCAATTCATCTTAGTTACTTGCTTTCTTAAACTAGTTTTTAACTTAGATTATTTTAGCTTTTTTTTCTAACTTGCCCAAGTCACTTTTTAAATGATTTTGAGCACTTTTTCCACTAATTTCGTTTGTTGGTTTTTGTTTTATGGATTTAGAAAAAGTGACTTAAGAGGACTTATTTCGACAAGATTGAACAAACAAAGACCCTCTTGAAACATCTCGTTTCTCTCAAGCTCTTTCTACAAGCTTTGTAACCTCTTTTCTCCAAAGTTATAAGGATAAAGAAGAGGTCTATTTTACTTTAGTTTCCATTGTAATCGCATTGTAAAATCACTTTTACAAATGAGATCTCAAAGCTTGCTTCGCATCCCCCTTGGGGGGATTGGTGCCGGTGCCCTTTTGTGGTTTTTTTTACTTCTTAATATTTTGTAAGTTTTTACTTTAGCTTTAATTTGTTTAAAATTAGCTTAAATTAATTAAAACTTACCATCATGGTCAAATCCAAATATTGGGCCATTGAGTCACTCGAGACAGAAATTTTTAACTTTGTTTTGCAGACTGCATAATTTTACAATACAATTTGATTTGTTTTTGCAAAAAGTAATCGGATACTAACCCACTACTCTGGTAGTGTATTAATTAGATAACTTATTTTTAGTCTTTCTTTTACTTTTAATTAAACCGCTTTTTTACTTGAAGTACGAATTTTAGGATAAGGGTTTTCCAGAGTACTAGTCATAAAAGAGAATCTTGGTTTGTTAATAAACAAGACAAATTTGTTCAAAAATCCTTAAAATTAACAAGGCTATGTCCCAAGTATTCTCTAGATCTCTGCAGCCTCGACTGAACAATTGATCATACCAGAAAGGGAATTAGTGACTAGTAATTAGTCTTCACATATTTTAATTAACCTCCCATGGACGAATATCCGACGTCTCCATTTTGCTTCTGTGTGGGAAAATTTCACAGAGAAATCGAGAACAACTAGATAGTGACCACAGGGCGCCATCAAACTACACCCTCGTTTGGTGTAGTGTTGGACACACCCCCATGACTTCGATCTAGCACACATTTTCTTGTGTGGAGCCACACTTAGCGAGTATGGACGTATTCCCACTACCTTCGTTGTATATCAGGAATCCCTCTCCCTAATAATCCACTCGTCTTTCCACATTAATTTAAAATTGACCAAGAGCATTCGCACAACAATTTTTCAAGCATTACAATATCATTCTATTTGACTCCATATTTTGCACTGGTCTTTACTTTTATCATTACAATCATTTGTTTAATTCTATCATGCGTTGAATGGTTATGAAACATTTTTGATATTTATGTTGTTATGCTTTAATTTCATATTGCAAATCTCTTGTTTCAATTTCATTCTTATAAACTCCTAAAAAACTCACTCATCCACCAAACCGTCACCTAAAGCTTAATCAACCTTAGTAACTTTTAGGGTCCATCCCCCTTAGTTTCATTAGAAGTTTGCACCGTTGCCAGGGATAAATCTTTTTATTCTCGTAGTACGACTTTTATTTTTTTCGCATTTTTTGTTTGGTTTTGCTTTGTTTGATGAATGTATAGAGTATATATTTAATTTTCATCTGGCGACTCCACTAACCTTTTCATTTATGTAAATTTACAAAGAAAAGCAAAAAATATTTTTTGTGACAGTTATAAATGCATATTTTTATTCTCACATGGTGACTCCATTGAAGGGATAAAACCCTTGTTTCTCATAAATTTGTGAAGATTTGTTGTGTGTAGATGAGGCCATGCAACACATTGAAATATTTTTTTATCTCTTTAGAGTCAGTACTAGATATTCTCCATGGTTACTTCTGAATGGTGTTATTAACTCTTGATATGGAGCAGTAGGTAAACATCACTCTATAAAACCATTTAACAGCCTAGGCAGAGTACTCTAGAGAAATATAGGCAGGTAAGAGTCTGAGCAATGGGGATAAACATGGAAATCATATGCATATTGAATGGGGAATGATAGTTGATTCCAGTGGGCTTATGTGAGTGTTCACGAAACACTTGCATCCACCTTTTCATTGATAGAGTAGGCCCCACCAATGTAGTTTCATCCCATCGATTTTTCAGGCATTCCAATTTTTCCTAATGATGATTTTGATCCAAGAGATGTGTATGAGTATACCCCGGATTTTCATGGAAATGATGATTCAACAGTATTGCACATCACATTTGTCCTTAATGTTTTGGTTAGAGCTAACATTTATCATGTTGATCATAAGATGGAGATATTTGCTTGCACTTTGGATGGGGATGCTTTTGAGTGGTTCTTTGAAGAGCTTCCTAGTAAATGCATTACTTCCCTTTTACACTTCTTTGAGATTTTTCTTAAGCGGTGGCATGATGATGATGGTGATATAAAAATAATTATGTCCATGCTTCCCATTGACGAGCTTCATAAAGCACCCTTGATTGAAAACAGTGTTGAAGACGTTCCTCATGTCACCATAGCATATATTATTGAAGCTCCTCCTTATGTGGTTGTAATAGAAAATATTAAAGATTTGGAGCTATCTCGTGATTATGAAGATGATCACATGTGTATGCTAGATCTACCTCAAGAAGAAACTACTATAGAAGATCATGAATGAATTCATGATGAAATTTTGGATGTATATTATGATACTCCTCCATGTTCTCCACATGGTTATGAAGGTTTCGAAAGTTTTACTCCTTGTAATATTTTTGAAACCAAGCTTTCCAAGGATGAATATTATGAACATGAGGAGGATGGGCATAGCCAAGAGCACGATGATTTTAATGAAGACTCCCCCATTTTTTACAAAGATCTTGATGACAACTATTGGACATTTATGGAGAATCCCATTTGTGATATGTCTAGAGAGAGGAGTGTCGTTTAAGAGGAGTATTCATTCAAAGATCTTGGGAAATATTGATACGGAAGAAGAGCATTCAAATTTTTCACATTATCATTCCAAGCCATATTACTCAGAGCCGCACACAAGTATTAGTGATGAAGAATTGGAGAGTCAGATCAGATGCAAACAATTGAAGATCGGTCTCATACATCGTCTTCACATACAGACGCCCATTTATGCTTTGGAGCATCCAGAGGCTTGTGTTATTATAGAAGATATTCAACCTAGCTTCCTTACCTCTTTGGATAAGGGTGATGAGTGGATGGGATTACTTCACAACTTAGCTTTGTATATTAATCATATCCAATATTGGATAAAAGAATCCTACATGAGGACTTGTCAGTTTGGGAAACAATTCAATGAAATACTACATGCCTATGATCTCCCACCTTGAATATTCGTGCATGTTTTCATTCCTTAAATTTGTCCTTGTTTTGACTGGTAACCAAACACAAGGTAGAAAAAATTTTAATTAATAAAATGCTTGAACGGCTTCGTTAGACTTTTTATTTTACCTAAAAATTCCTGCTTACCATGCTTAGAGTAGGAAAATAAGCTCCTTAAAGTGAGCATTTACTTTTGGCATTTATGTTTAGCATTTTGTTTTGTTACTTCAGTAGTTTGATAGTCTTTTTTAATAATGCATTGGGTATTTCATTTGGTTTTATTATAAACATGTGCTACTTAGTGTTTTCTTGTCAAGTTGAGATGTTTTTACAAATTATGGAAGCCAGAGATTCTGGTGTTCTCATATGCTCTCCTTGCCTGAAGACTAGATCGAGCACACGTCCCTAGATGGAGCCATATGACTAAGTCATATTTAGTTGTATTTGAAGTGAGCTGGCAAAGAATGATCAAGTGTACTTGGTCATATCAGAGTTCACAAGTCCATCAAGCCTCCTAGACCCTTTTATTTTTTATACAAAATTAAAATTGATAGTTTAAAGATCTAGGATTTTGCATATTGGTTTATTTACAGGTATGCTCTCCTTATTTTTAAATCTAGGATTTTACTAATGATTGAACAAGTGTTGTGCAATTGTGAAGGGATTGTTAGGTACCTCGTTGTATTTTGCAAAGGAACGTGTTTGTTTCCTTTGCTCTCCAACTTCTATTTTGAGAAGCATAGTCTTTCTCGGAGCTACAAAGGGACTCCATTTCCCAATGGCTTTCTCCACCTTCTTCTCCAAAATTTTCTCAAACACTCTTCGGTTTCTCCCTCTTGTTCTTTAGATCTACATTGTGTAAAGTTAAATATATTCTTAGATCTAAATTATAAGAGTAGATTGCATATATCTAAGTTTTTTTAAAAGTATATCATTCAAAGATAGATCTAGCTTAGAAAGTAGTTGATTTTTGCAAGTATTTCAAAGCAATTATTTTTAATTCATTAACTAGTTTCCTTCAAGTTTTAAAAGTAAAACCAAACATTTGAGTGCATCAATGGTTTCCTTTTCAAAGTTGTCCAAGACCCTATGAGGGTTGGCTTTCTAGCCAATCCATCTTAGTTACTTGCTTTCTTGAACTGGTTTTTAACTTAGATTTTTTAAGTTTTTTTTCTAACTTGCCCAAGTCACTTTTAAAGTGATTTTGGGCACTTTTGCCACTAATTTTGTTTGTTGGTTTTTGTTTTATGACAGCAGAAAAAGTGACTTAGAGGACTTATTTCGACAAGATTGAACAAGCAAAGACCCTCTTGAACCATCTCTTTTCTCTCAAGCTCTTTCTACAAGTTTTGTAACCTCTTTTCTCTAAAGTTATAAGGAGAAATAGAAGTTCTTTTTTACTTTAGTTGTCATTGTAATCACATAGTAAAATCACTTTTAGAAGTGAGCTCTTAAAGTTTGCTTCTCAACCCCCCAGGAGGGATTGGTGTTGGTGCCCTTTTGTGGTTGTTTTTACTTCTTTAGCTTTTCTAAGCTTTTACTTTAGTTTAAATTCATTTAAAATCAATTTATATTAATTAAAACTCACCGTTGTGGTCCAATCCAAATATTGGGTCATTGACTCACTTGAGACATATGAATTTTTAACTTTGTTTTACAGACTGTATACTTTTACAATACAATTTGATTTATTTTTTGCACAAAGTAATCAGATACTAACCCATTATTCTGGTAGTGTAGTAATTAGATAACTTCTTTTTAGTCTTTCTTTTACTTTTAATTAAATCCGTTGCTTTCCCGAAGTATGGATTTCAGGATAAGGGCTTGCCCGAGTATTGGTCGGAAAAGAGACTCTTGGATTGTTAATAAACAATAAAACTTTGTTCAAAAATCCTTAAAATTATCAAGGCTATGTTCCAAGTATACTCTAGATCTCTGCAGTCTCAACTGAACAGTTGATCATACCAAAAAGACATTTAGTGACTAGTAATTAGTCTTCACATCTTTTAATTAACCTCCCATAGACGAATATCCATGTTAGAACATTATCACACCTTAGGACCTTAATCATACATCAATTTGATGATTAAATGGTCAAAATAAGGTTAATGATGACAATCCAAGGTTGTTAGAAGTTAGTTGGGGCAATTATGACACAATCCACCACTTCTGGGCCAAAATATGGTCAAACTAGTTGTTAGGCACCCTATTAATGGCCACCTCCAACATTTATTACCACCTCTTGAGAAAAGGCGCCAAGTTTCCATGTTTTAAGGAAACCGTCTTTGACTTAAGACACACATGCAATGTATGTGGACATTTTGCCCCTTTCTTGGTTGTTTTGGCCTAACATTGGCCACCTAACCTCCACCAAATCTTATCCACCACATGTGTGAACCTCATTTATGACTTCTCATGCCTACCCAACGTTCATATGGACAATTTGTACCTGTTTGGGGTGATTTGGGAACTTATTGGTCAACCTAGGGGGGATTGAGGTCCAATGTAAGCTAGCCACTTGTATTTGCCTCCAAAGGTAAACAAATTCTTCCAAATTCTATATAAATGTATTCACAACTCATTTATGAGTTGGACAGTTATAATAAACCTGCTATTTGATCATTTGTGTTACTGGTTTTTGATCATTTATTACTGGTTTTTTATCATTTGTGACTGGTTTTTTATCATTTGTTTTCTATAATTCTTTTTACACTATTTTCTTACATACTTAGCCAAATTTCTTAATTGTGAGGTAATATTTAGCTAGTAGATCCTACTGTGACTTAGATTTCACAATCCAGTGTCTTAATTTTGCTTCTGTGTGGGAAAATTTCACAGAGAAAGCCGAAACAACTAGATAGTGACCGCGGGGCCCTGTCAGACTACACCCTCGTTTGGTGTAGTGTTGGACACACCCCCCGTGACTCCGATCTAGCCCACATTTTCTCGCATGGAACCACACTTAGCGAGTTTGGACATATTCTACCTTCGTGTTATGTCGGGAATCTCGCTCCCTTATAATCCACTCATCTTTTCACATTAATTTAAAATTAACCAAAAGCATTTGCACAACATTTTTTCAAGCATTACAACAGCACTCTATTTGACTCCATATCCAACACTGGTCTTTACTTTTATCATTACATATGTTTAATTCTATCATGCGTTGAATGGTTATGGAACTTTTATGATATTTATGTTGTTATGCTTTAATTTCATATTGTAAATCTCTTGTTTCAATTTCATTCTTATAAACTCCTAAAAAACTCACTCATCCACCAAACCATCACCTAAAACTTAATCAGCCTTATTAACTTTTAGGATCCACCCCCTTTGGCTTCGTATGAGTTTCCATAAACAAAGGAGTCAATAATCAAATGACACTACTTGACTCGAAGCTTGCCCCAATGACACACTTAGTGGCTTGAAGATTTATGCCACGTTAACCCAAGTGTGTGAAAAGCGACATTGTCTTGTAGTTTTCTTTCTTACAAATTGACTTAGAAATAATATAACAAATATAAGTATAACATATTAAAGTGTAAGTATAACATATTAAATGACACACATACATTAACAAGTCCAAGTGTTAGGCAAGGTCATTAAGCATTAAGCATTGCAGGTCCAAGTGACATGTAACTGTGAAAATATGTGCATGATTTGAGTGAAGAAGCGTAGTCCACCACCAAGCAAGTGTGGGTGACCAGTCTCTGTGCCGAAAGACAAATGGTGCCCTAGGCCCTACAACAGCTAGGGACCAACGAAAAAAGTTGTGCATCTAGAAGGTGCTACCCATTTTTAACTAAAAGTACTTTGCATTGCCATTTTCTAAAATGAATTACATGATTTCTGGACATGAAAGACTTCTATCATTTCATTAATATATGAAGCCTTTATGTCATTCTATCATTTTTCCATTGGCCTCTGAAGTTGGTGTCATTCTATTATTGTATATTTTCTGCCTTCAACTGCCTGCTGGTTTAATGCCAAGTTTTGGTGGTTTTCATTCCCAGTCAGTTATGCATAGACTGGGAACTACTTAATGCAAAATTCTTTAACAGTAAACACGCAATTTAAAAGCAATTTACAGGCTGCAAATTAATTCAACACATTCACACACATGAAAATGACTTAGTAATTTTTGGCCAAATCGAGCCCTGGAAAAACCCCCATGGGGAAAACCAGTTGAGAGAGAGAGGTATTTATTATTTCTTCAGCAAAGTAATTGTGACAGCAGTACAAGGAAAAACACAACTTATCTCTACATTGTCTGCACTCCAAATGTCTCGATTTCTGTGCACATCAGCTGCCCAGAAATGTCTGCAAATTATTCTTGGTTTCTGTGCAAATAACTGCTAGGAACCTGTGCTATATCCTCCTCAGAATTAGTGTCAAAAGAACCCCTAAATACTGCTGCTGCTGTAACACAATATTAGTGCAAATGCCAACCTTAAAACGTGGATGTAAGTGACTGCAGTGTGGACCACTGTACCAGTCACCACATACAGAACCGTGCAGCTGCTATCTCCTCCCAGCGTGACAGATGATCACGGGTATGATGTCAGGGATTAATGTAACATTATCTGAGCCTCAACAATGTGAAGCTTCCACGAAATATAAGCCCAAACCTTACCTCTAACTGCGTGCTAGTAAAAGACTGTTGTATGGTACCTCCACGGTTTTATTGCTTGGAATGACAGTTGATCTCATTGTTCACAGTGCTGATAATAAATGCCTTCAAATGAGTGCCTCGATATCTGAGCTACTACAGGAAACCCATGCCTGGAACTCGTGCCAATGGAATGGCAAGCTCGCTGGTGTCCTGGAAACTCGTGCCCTGTCTGGAACTCGTGCCCTAGCAGCTCTCGACTTCTCTCTCTCTGCTTCTCCTCATTCACATCAGAATAATGAGCTAGGTATCCTGCCTCCCTCCCTTTTGTTCAATCCCTAAAAAGGAATCTCAATCAAAGGTGTAGATGAAATCAAATCAATGGTTGAGATTTGATGTGAGTAAAATCACATTAATTAAATCCCTTAATTAATTATTACTCACCCACTTTATAACTTTGGACAAAAGTGACTATAAAGTCTCATTAATGATTAATTAATGTGAGGGTCCCATCACCCCTTTCTTAGTGACTTAGGCTAACATCACTAGAGGAACTCGTCCAAGGTACAAAACTAACACTCCCTCTTACCGAGGAAGGTGTTCCGCACCACTCCAAACTTATCTCTAAAGAAGACAAACTTCCCCCTCCCCAAAGATTTCGTTAGGACATCTGCAACCTGCTGATCAGTGGATACATACTGAAGCTCAACTGCTCCTCTCTGAATGTAGTCCCGAATGAAGTGGTATCTGATCTCAATGTGCTTTGACCTATCATGAAAAACTGGATTCTCAGAGAGCTGAATGCAACTCTGATTGTCGCAGTAAATCACCGTAGGCCTCAGTTGCTGATCAAATAAATCTACCAATAACTTACGAAGCCACAGTGCTTCGCAAGTCGCCTGACTGGCTGCCATATACTCAGCCTCAGCAGAACTCAATGCAACGGACTTCTGTTTCCTGCTGAACCACGACACTGCTGCCGAGCCCAAGCTGAAACAGCAACCGGAAGTGCTCTTCCGGTCCCTCACACAACCTGCCCAGTCTGAATCTGTGAACCCAATCAAACTAACTCCACCTGAACCCCTGTAGTCCAGACCATAATCCACCGTCCCTGCAAGGTATCTCAAGATGTGCTTTGCAGCACTCCAGTGTACACTCCTAGGCTGCACCATGAACTGGCTAAGAGTGTTGACTGCAAAGCACAAGTCTGGCCTGGTGTTGACCAGATACATCAACGATCCAATGAGCCGACGATATAATGTAGGATCCACCAACTTACCATCTGAAGCATGAAGTTGCTTCAAGTTGGTGATCATAGGTGTAGACATGGGCCTGCAGTCGTCCATCCGAAAAGTCTTCAGAATCTCTGCAGCATACTTCCCCTGTCCTAGGAAAATATGTCCTGGCTCCTGCCATACCTCCATCCCCAAATAGTAATGCATCAGCCCAATATCTGTCATCTCATACTCAGCTGCAAGATCTCTCTTGCACAGAGCAATAAGACGCTCATCTCCAGTGATAAATAAATCATCAACATATAGCAGAAGAATGAGTGGATCTCCACCAACCACAATGTAGTATAGGTTGGGATCAGCCTCACTCTTCTGGAATCCCATCGAAATCAGATATGCATCTATCCTGGAGTACCAAGCTCTGGGAGCTTACTTCAGACCGTACAAGGCTTTCCTAAGCCTGCAAACATGCGAATCTCTCCCATGTGTCTCAAATCCCTGTGGCTGCTCCAAATACACCTCCTCCTGCAGAAGACCATTGAGAAATGCGGTCTTCACATCCATCTGGTGGATCCTCCAACCCATCTCTGCTGCAATCGATATCACTGCCCTGATAGAGGAATACCGAGCCACTGGAGCAAAAGTCTCATCATAGTCGACTCCCTCAACCTGTGAGAACCCCCTAGCCACAAACCGAGCCTTGAACTTCTCTACACTGCCATCTGTTGTATGCTTGACCTTGTAGAGCCACTTGGAAGTCACAACTGACTTCCCCTCAGGCCTCGGTACAATCTCCCAAGCATCATTCTTCATGATGGAATGGTACTCTTCCATCATGGCATCTCTCCATACCTGATGTTGAGAAGCCTCCTCATAAGTAGAAGGCACAGAGTCACGAAGACTCGCAACAAGGGCTGACCCATATCTATCTGGCTCAAAAATAGTCCCGATCTGCTCCTGAGGTCTACCAAATGCCTCTGCTTCCTTCAAGGTGTTCTGAAGCCACTTGGGCTTCTTCTTCCTTGAAGGCTCCTCCGAACCTGGTGTATCCTCCTCTGAGGACGTGCCAGAAGCATGAGGTCTAACACCCCTAGGACCTGTAGCTGATGAACTAGTCCCAGAAGACCCTGCAATCTATGAGCCAGAGACCGGTGATCCTGAACCTGTGCCAATCCCTATACCTGTCGCTGTACCTGTAATCTGAACCACTGACCCAGTAGAACCTGTGCCTGTACCAAGTGATCTAGTCACCCCAGAAACCTGTGGACCTGTAACTTGTATCGAAGAATCCTGTACCAACTGAGGTGTGGGAGCTGGTGTCTCCCCCTGCTTTATCTCTCTCGACTTCCTGAAGGCCCTCTCCTCCTCAAACTTTACTTCCCGCCTAACTACAACTCGCCTCTGGCCAGGAATGTAAAGTCGATATGCCTTCGAAGTCTCGTCGTAACCCACAAAGATGCCTCTCTCTGCGGTGGGCTCGAACTTCGTCCTCCTCTCTGAGGGGACGTGAGAGTAAGTCAGAGAGCCAAGTATGCGAAAGTGGCTCACCTCAGGCTTCTTGCTTGAATACATCTTCTCTGGAGTCATCCTCCCCATGGCACGGTGGGGACTCCTGTTCTGCAGGTACACTGCAGTGTTGCAGGCCTCAGCCCACAGAAAGAATGGTAACCCCTGATCATGAAGCATGGCCCTCGCTGCTCCAAGGATCGACCTGTTCTTCCTCTCTGCTACTCCATTCTGCTCAGGAGTGTAGGGAACTGTCAACTGACGTTGTATGCCCTCCTGTCTGCAGAATGCACTGAAATCCTTGGAGGTATACTCACCCCCGTTGTCTGACCTCAACATCCTGATCTTCCTCCCCGTCTGCTTCTCCACAAGGGCTTTGAACCCTTGGAAGACACTCAATACAAGTGGGGACTTCTTGCTCAGCAAGAAGTAGATCCAGGTCTTCCTGGAGTAGTCATCAATGAAGCTGATGTAGTACTCATGGCCACTCAAGGATACTGAGGACATAGGACCACATATGTCAGTATGAATCAGATCGAGCACACCTGTTGCTCTCGTGTCACTGCTAGGAAACACGGTCTTGGTGTACTTTCCCAAAGCACACCCTCTGCACACATCACTCTGCTCGGAGTCAAACTCAGGTAAACCTGTGACCATGCTCCTCAACACTCCCAGAGCGGGGTGATGTAAATGGGCCATCCTCCTGTGCCATAACTCACACAGCTCACTGCTGCTACTGCTATGTGCTAGAGCATGCTACGGCTGAAACAAGAGCTTGTACAGTCGTCCACATCTAACTCCAATATCCATGGGAGTAGATACACCTGTGGTCTTGGGAAATACCTGCACTCTCCCATCTGAGAAGCACACCCCAAGACCCCTGTCCTCAATCGTGGAAACTGAAACAAGGTTCTTCTTCAGCCCAGGGACGTACAGCACATCCCTCAAAGTCATGGGACTCATGGACTCCCTCTCAAATATGACTGTCCCCTGACCCACTGCTCTAACAATGGTGTTGTCACCAAGCACAACCTCCACCTCTCTCTCTGTCCGTGATAACTCGGAGAAGAACTCCCGAGTACCTGTCATGTGTCTCGAGGCTCCGCTGTCAATATACCACGTACCAGTGGTGGAAGGACCTGTCTGATGCCCTGTCAAGAATGAGTGCTCAATCTCCATATCCATGTCAATGCTGGTGGCTAAGGAGACTCTCTCTCTCTCACTCTGTCCAGCATATAGGTAAAACTCCCTCTGAAACCTGTCACCAAACTCATCAATCTCTGCTGAGGTTGCTGTCTACTGACCTGGTCCCTTCTTCCTCTTCTTGTTTGGACACTGAGATGCATAGTGCCCAAACACCTGACAACAGTAGCACTTGATTTTACTCAAGTCCTTCTTCTGCCCACCTTGTGGATGATGCTGTTGCTGCTGCTGTCCCTTGGCCCCATGCTTCTTGGGACCCTTCTTCTTCTTCCCTTTGGCTGTGAGAGCCACGTTCTCCTCATCTGCTACACCACCTGATGTACTTCCCTGTACGAGACCCCTCCTGGTCTCCTCCTGCACAAAGTCATCCCACAACCTCTCCCATGATGGAAGGTTCTCCCTGCCCACAATGGCCTGCACAAATGCACTCCAGGGCCTTGAAGCCCCATTGACTGCGGTGCGTACTAACTCTGTAGGGGATACTACTTCACCAACTGCTGCTAGTTCATCCCGAACTGCAGAGATCCTGGTGAGATAAGCTGTGACTCCCTCTCCTCCGGTCATCCTGATACTCTTGAGCTTCTCCTTGAGAACCATCTTCCTGTTCTCGTTGGAGCTCTCATACAAGCTGATCAAGGCACTCCACATCTCGTGTGCCTTGGTCTTCCCGGAAATGTGAGGGATGATGTGGCCTTTTACTGCATCTAGTATGATTCTCCTAGCCTTACAGTCTTTCTTGTTGAAGGCTGAAAGAACGGTCACATCTGAGCCATCTGGAATGGTAATGGGGTTTGTGGTGGTGTTCCTCACCACCTCCACCCATAACTCGTTCTCCTCCAAAAGCAACAGAATTCTGGCCTTCCAAGGCACAAAATTCTCCGTCCCACTCAACCTGTCCTCAATCCTCAAACCTGTAGCCATCTAAAAATCAGACCAAAAGAACGCTGCCCACTAACAGAAGGTAAGATCACTGAACTTTCTGAGATCTGCAAGTTTTATGTGTGTCTGCAAATCAATTTGTTTTCTGCCCCCTGCGCTCTGATACCATGTAGATTTTCTGCCTTCAACCGCCTGCTGGTTTAATGCCAAGTTTTGGTGGTTTTCATTCCCAGTCGGTTATGCATAGACTGGGAACTACTTAATGCAAAATTCGTTAACAGTAAACACGCAATTTAAAAGCAATTTATAGGCTGCAAATTAATTCAACACATTCACACACATGAAAATGACTCAGTAATTTTTGGCCAAATCGAGCCCTGGAAAAACCCCCACGGGGAAAACCAGTTGAGAGAGAGAGGTATTTATTATTTCTTCAGCAAAGTAATTGTGACAGCAGTACAAGGAAAAACACAACTTATCTCTACATTGTCTGCACTCCAGATGTCTCGATTTCTGTGCACATCAGCTGCCCAGAAATGTCTGCAAATTATTCTTGGTTTCTGTGCAAATAACTGCTAGGAACCTGTGCTATATCCTCCTCAGAATTAGTGTCAAAAGAACCCCTAAATACTGCTGCTGCTGTAACACAATATTAGTGCAAATGCCAACCTTAAAACGTGGCTGTAAGTGACTGCAGTGTGGACCACTGTACCAATCACCACATACAGAACCGTGCAGCTGCTATCTCCTCCCAGCGTGACAGATGATCACAGGTACGATGTCAGGGATTAATGTAACATTATCTGAGCCTCAACAATGTGAAGCTTCCACGAAATATAATCCCAAACCTTTCCTCTAACTGCGTGCTAGTAAAAGACTGTTGTATGGTACCTCCACGGTTTTATTGCTTGGAATGACAGCTGATCTCACTGTTCACAGTGCTGATAATAAATGCCTTCAAATGAGTGCCTCGATATCTGAGCTACTACAGGAAACCCATGCCTGGAACTCGTGCCAATGGAATGGCAAGCTCGCTGGTGTCCTGGAAACTCGTGCCCTGTCTGGAACTCGTGCCCTAGCAGCTCTCGACTTCTCTCTCTCTGCTTCTCCTCATTCACATCAGAATAATGAGCTAGGTATCCTGCCTCCCTCCCTTTTGTTCAATCCCTAAAAGGGAATCTCAATCAAAGGTGTAGATTAAATCAAATCAATGACTGAGATTTGATGTGAGTAAAATCACATTAATTAAATCCCTTAATTAATTATTACTCACCCACTTTATAACTTTGGACAAAAGTGACTATAAAGTCTCATTAATGATTAATTAATGTGAAGGTCCCATCACCCCTTTCTTAGTGACTTAGGCTAACATCACTAGGGGAACTCGTCCAAGGTACAAAACTAACAATTATTCTATCATTTTCTCATTAATCTCTAAAGTCTATGTATATGTCATTCTATCATTTGAAAATGAGCCATTAATCTTTAAACTTTAAACTCGGTGTCATGCTGAACATAATTGATCTCCTCATGGCCTTTTGCCTCTTTGATTTGATTTGATTATATAATAATTGCCTCTTTGATTTGATTTGATTACATAATGGTAGAGTCTCCCACAAACTTGTCTCATTTTTTCATCAATCTCTGAAGTCTATATCTGTGTCATTCTATCATTTGAAAATGAGCCATTAATGTTTAAACTCTGTGTCATGCTGAACATAATTAATCTTTAAACTCTGTGTCATGCTGAACATAATTGATCTTATCCTGCCTTTTGCCTCTTTGATTTGATTATATAATAATTGCCTCTTTGATTTGATTACATATTATATTGATCTCCCCATGCCTTTGCCTCCTCTGATCTGATTATATATTAATTGATCTCTTCATGCTTTTGCCTTTACCTCTGATTTGATTATATAGCCTACTCTGATCTGATTATATATTAATTGATCTCTTCATGCTTTTGCCTTTACCTCTGATTTGATTATATAGCAGATCATATATTAATTGATCTCCTCATGCCTTTGCCTCTGATTTGATTATAAAGCAGATCATATATTAATTGATCTCCTCGTGCCTTTGCCTCTGATTTGATTATGTATTATAATGGTAGTGTCCCCAACAAAATGTCCTTTTCTTTTTTCTAGTCTTCTGATTTGATTATATATTATAATGGTAGAGTCCCCACAAACTTGTCTTTTTCTTTTTCTCTTCTTAACTGTCTTCTCTTTGGAGAAATTGTCCTTTTTGCTCTCATTCTCATGAGGCGGCCAAATAAGAGCAGTGACAAGTGTATAGTTTATTAATTAGCATCACTGATTGCACTGATTGCAATGAACTGTATAGTTTATTGCTAGCTGTTTACTTTCAATGCTAAAAAGTAGAACACTGCAGTCCAACTACAAACTACATAACCAGAAGCAAAAAAAAAAAAAATAGCACAGGGAAAACAAACAAGGCCAATGACTTAGCTATAGCATCATATTTCATTGCATTCTAGTATCATTACATTTTAATACTAGTTCAATTTACAATTATACTGGCTATCATAACTATGTACTGGAAACCTCCGATTCCGAGATTCACATACACAACGAGCAACAGCAAGAGTCCATACAGAAATGCCTTGAGAAAACCCAAAAACCATATGAAATTAGTTTAGAAAGCACATTACAGTTTCAGAGCGAAGGACGGCGAGGGCAGAAGGTGACAGTGTAAGAGGCCGTGGAAGGAGGGCATATGGTGCCGCTTCTGAAGGGGAAAGCACGAGGGCAGGCCTTCTGAAACGCCTTGCTGAAGGCCGGAGAACTCGGCAAATACCCATCGTAATGGCCGTTGCACGCAGTAACCATACTCCCTTTCTTCTTCATTTGCAATTCTTTCGGACACACCGCATTCGCATCGGCTGTGCACGCCATGGACTCGCAGGGGCGGCTGCTACTGACATTATTGGCGGAATAGCTTGGAACCACCGACATTGGAAGATTATAGCCCTTCTCCAACGTAACAGAAAACGTGTCCGGCTTCGCTATTCCTCCCAGGAATTCGAACTCCGCTTTAGTAATTGCTATATTATCTTGACTCTCGACTTTGCACTGCAGATTTCCTCCACAGTCACCGGAATTGCAGCCTCCCAGCCCTTGGGAATTGAACAGGCAACCAGTCCTCCCCCAAATGGATCCCGACCAGAATGGATCCGCCTTCCAAGAATATGACTCCCCGGCTCTCACTTTGCTCATACGAGGGGGAGGAAGATCGGTTGACCCCACAATCGCAGGCCACACGGGAAATGCGCAATTGTTCACTACCCTTATTGTTTTGTAAGCCACAGGAGACTCTATCGTTCCCACAGATTGCATCAATTCAGAAAAAAATTAATTAACAAACCGACAATAACCCAACTGTCTACCATTGCGAAAGAAGACAATCATGTGGAACAATTAAATTTCAGAATGAGAATTTTACCTGCGGCGCACAAACAGAGAAAAGACGCAAATGTAACTAGAAACATAGTTGTCCATGCTGTCGCTGTTAACTGGTTGCTGCTTCGACTTCCCACCATTTTGGGAACTTGCAGTAATGGCAGTCTCGATAACGTTTCCCGAGTGCGGGCAACAAAATCTAAGTAAGTTTGCACTGAATTTGTGTTCGCTCTCGAGTCTCGCCCGATAAGACGATTTATGGATAGAAAAGCGAGGGGAAGGGACGGGATTTCAGTAAGAGCGTAAGGCGTGGCTGGAGCAATGGCATGACATGCGGGTATACACATGTCCATTAACATGTCTGTTAAGCTTTTTCAATGGCTATACTTTTCTGGAACAGTCGAGAAGCAATTGGGTGGCCGACACAAGCCCTCCTCTGAAAGGACACACAGGCGAGATTTACGGGAACGATTGGATCGAGAGGGAGAAGCCGCATGCTGCTTTAATCATTCCTTCCCCTCATTTGATTTCCATGGGATCAGGGTAAGTCGGTTACAACTTACAAGTCGCTACCTTTGAAAAGCAAACCCTACGGATGCCATCTTGATTTATGGCAAATAGGACAAGTGGAAGTTTGCACGGAGCGAGACGTGGTTGAGTGATTTGAGAGGGCGTGGGATAACTCGCACTCAAATCACCCCGCTTTTCCAGTGATTTGTTTCCTGGATTCGGTTATAAAAACCGGTGGAATCGTAGTTCCACTCCATTCACTGCGGAACTATGTCATGGAATTGTGTCCCTAAGGGTTGTGGCCCATTTTAAGACGACCTAGATCGTGGAAATTCCAAACAAATAACGAGAAGGGGTGGAACTGTGCCTCGCCGGAAAATTTTCCGTCGCCGGTAGGGGCGATTTGAGTGCCAATTATCACACGCCATTTGAGAGGGATTCTATGTATGTGGAAAAGTCTTGAACCCTAATTTTAATTAGCATATTATTTTTAAGTCCATGGGTGTTAGAAATAACATCACACTAGGTTCATAGGTGTTGGGAATAATTGAAATAAAATTACGATTTTTTCCGAGGAAAAAAAAAAAAAAAAAGGTGTTGGGAATAATATTTATAAGTGTTGTTTTCTTCATTTTTTTTCTTATGGAAATTGATCGACAAAAATTTGAGATTTAGTGAGAAGTTGACACTTGTATGAAGGATATTATGGTAGTTTGTGTAGTTTTCGTCGTCGTCGTCGTCGTCGTCTTTAACTGCTCCTACCGATTAAAAAATGTTTAAATCTCATTGTCGCAAGTTGGCTTTCGCTGCAGTGAACCACATGAAATCTCCATGCATTTCAGCTCTTGGGATTTCGACACCTGTGTTTTCATACAACAACAAAGGGGGTTTTTAAATCTCACTACCTCGAGTTGGCTTTTACTGTGGTGAACTACATGAAATCTACATGCGATTCGACTCTTGGGGTTTGGGCACCTGTGTTTTCATACAATGGAAAAGGAGAGGCGAACTACGTCAAATCTTCTTGTGGCAAGTTGTTTTTTACTGTGACAAACCATGTGAAATCTCCTACGGCATGTTTTTCCTTGTGCTTGGGGTTTCTGCGCCTATGTTTTCATATTACAACACTGAGGAGAAGAGAATCGATTTAGGTTTATTCTTCATTCCCTTCATCATGTTTTATTAACAGGAACGATACTACAATTGAATTATGTGCCATCTCTGTTATTGCGTCGAAGAGGCGCATTCTACAACCCAATAGGGGGATGTGTAACTCCTTTCGTGCTCACCCTAGAGTTGACACTTGTCCTTTTTAAAAAATAATAGAATATTATAAAAATAGAATGTAGGCTCAAATTAGATTTAAAACATTTACGACAACATATATGTAAAACTAGAAATTAGATTAATTAAAACCATAAACATTGCATTAAATAATGTCGAGAGTGCAAATGTTGAGGAAGGGTTTGCACCTGGAAAGATTTGATCATTGTCGGCACTTGGTAGATCCCCTTTTAAGATGGATCTATGTTGGTTATTATTTTAAAGCCACTTTAGAGATTGATGGCAAATGTTATTCTTTTTTTCTTGATAAAAATATTTGTATCTCTATTGGTTTGGTATGCATTGAATCATTAATTCGAATAAAAATTTCACATTCTTTCCCTATCTGGTGCCTTCTATTATGTGTATGTGATCACCGTATAGACTATGCCAGCTATTCATTTCAAATTCATTGAAACCTCAATTGTCATCGTCACCATAATAATAATATATATTCAGATGAGAGGCTTGCATTTGGGTGTAATCTAAAGTCTAGATGATTTACACCCACTATCCGATGAATTTTCCAGTCAAAATGCAGTGAAAATTGTTGAAATGGTAGTTTTCAGTTTTGGGAATTGCATATTTGGGGTGCCCCAGGGGTAATCGAGGGCGGTGAATCCATTTTTACAATCAACATTGCAATTTCAATAATGAAAATTGCAATTTCAGCAACAAATCGTATTGTCAGATTCCTTCCAAACTCATCAGAGTAGGTGCAAATCGTCTGGACTTCAGCTCACTCCTTACATTTGCATCGAAAGGTTACTTTACCTTCAACACCAAAAACCACATTTTTATAGTGTTGAGATCCTATGCAATCATTCAACACAAACAAATTCTACTTTCATGCATGAGAAGAGCCATCGATTTTCCATGATATTTAAGAGGCTTTACATTCTGGTATATAGCGGTATTTCTACATTTAAAAAACACACTTTGGGTGTTTCCAACAACTTAACTCTCTCTCTCTCTCTCTCTCTCTCTCTCTCTCTCTACATATATATATATAAACTCATGTATTATGTGGAAAAAAGTATGGGACATCTTCATCTATCAATGTTCATTGACCATAAATTAAGTGGTTGTGCTAGTTTTAAGAAATGCAAATTATCAAAAAATTTCTTAGCATCCAGAATCACAAATTAAAGTGTTTCCAACAACTTAACTCTCTCTCTCTCTCTCTCTCTCTCTCTCTCTCTCTACATACATACATATATCGATAAACTCATGTATTATGTGGAAAAAAGTATGGGACATTATGGGACATCTTCATCTATCGATGTTCATCGACCATAAATTAAGTGGTTGTGCTAGTTTTAAGAAATGCAAATTATCGAAAATTTTCTTAGCATCCAGAATCACAATTTAAGCATCATAAAATTTGGATTTGGTAAAAAAATTACCCGGATTCAGGCTAAAAACCATTCAAATCAAGTTTTTAGACTCCTAAAACATTTTTTGTGATAATATAATCACGTTAAATAATATTATCACCAAAACAAAAAAAATTAATAAAAATAAAATCAATTAAAAGAGCATTTATGGCAAATTCACAATTTGAAATCTAAGTAAACTTGCTCCAATCCCCACTAAAAGCTTTAATTTAGTTTCCTTACATATATAGAATTACCTATTGCATTTGTAAGTTATTAAATAAAAAAGAACATCAAAACCTTCTTTAAACCTTATAAAAAAGTAATTATTCAAAGTTTTAAAGATGAATCTAATCCCTTCCTCTAACAAGGAGTCTACCAAATACCATGCTCGTGGAAAGTTCTATATTGGTAGATGTATCCAAACTTAGCTCAAAAAGCACATCACCCAACATCAATCAAAGTTGCCTTATCAAATCCCCTACAATAGAACACTCACACAACACTCAAACAATTGTAATCCTCCATCTTCTTTGATTTCCCCATCCTTCATCAAACTATAGTTCTCTTCTCCTCTATCCATATTTTCTTCTCCTTTGCATTTATCTAGCCTTCATGCTTATCCTCTTTAGGTTTCATCATCCTTCAGATTTTTTCCATTCTTATCTTTTAATTCTGTTGTCTTTTAGTTCTATTTTCTTTTATTTTCCTCTCTTTCTAGTCAATCTAATCTTCATAAGTTTTAATTTTTATTTTATTATATTAAACCATCTTAACCTGAACATAAAAAAATCCCCCTTCCTAATCATCTCTTAATCTTTCATCCTTTTCATTTAAACCCAACTTGCATTCATCATTTTAACCTTTACTTTCATGTCTAACTATTCACGAGTGTTATATATATTCCGTTATTTCTGTGAAGTTTATTTTTTATTGTTTTCTTTCTTTTTCTTTATTATTTATCTTTATCTTTATTTAATATTTAACTATCATTATTTTTTATTTCTTTCCATTTTACTTTATTCTTTTTCTTTTACTTTAACTTTTTCTTTCTCATAATTAATTTTAATTATATTTTTTAACATTTAATTTCCAACTAGTTTAAGTTCAAACCATGCAAACAAAAATCTTCAATAATGATTACACGCTCTAAAAATATTACATTAAAAAGAAATCAATTATTATTATTATTATTATTATAACATTTTATGTGATAATATCATGATTAAAACATAAAGCTGGAAACAATTATATAATAATAATAATGATAAAATATTGTGTTGTGTTCTTAAAGGGTTTTATGAAAAAATACTTCATCTTATTATCTATTTCTTTATCAAATAGATTCGAATAAAAAAATTAATAAATTTTATATTATTACATCGAGAGCAATTAGATATTCTACAACTAAATATAGGGAAGCTAACCATTTATATAAAATAAATAAATTTTCTATATTTTCTACATCATTAACTTGCTTTATTGCATGAAAGAGGTGCATTTTATAGCCCAGTAAGGGGATGTGTAACTCCTTATGTGCTCATCCTTTGGCTGACACATGTCTTTTAGAAAATATATTATAAAAAATAACATGTCGGCTCAAATTAGATTTAAAACGTTCACACACACACACACACAAATTAGATACTTGGTAGATCCAATTTTAAGATGAATCTATGCTAGTATATATAAAATTTCATTAACATTTATGAGTTGTTAGTGTTCATAGTATAATTTAAATTTCTTAAAATATTTAGTCATTTGGACAATTTTAATACTTTATAACAATAATGTTATTCTTACCCACCTCTTACTTATTATTTATTTGTTTTAATTAGCATAGAATATATGCATAAATAATAAAATTGTTACAAGTTTCAAACTTTTCGTAACTATTTTTTGTTTTAACAATTACAATAAAACATTTCTATGAAGCAAGTATAAGCAGCTTTGCTATAAAGGACTTTATGGATTGAAGAGCCCCATTGACTATAGATGCATTTGATCCAAATCTTACATTATCCTCTTCGGTTTAGCTATCTTTTGAAGTATTTTTGAGACATAACTGCGACCCTTATATCTGTCAACTCATGGGTCACGCGCAGGTTCTCCATTGAAAACCTGCATTTTTTCCCAAAAAAGTTGCACCTGCTAGTTGTTGGCATGATACTCACGGGTTACTCACAGGGTATCAAGTGTTATACCCGCGGGTACCTCTAAAAGTCGTGCGAAAAAATATATTAAAAATCGAATTAGAGATAGTTATGGTAGTTACCCTAACCACCATAACTTCCCTAACCATTTACCTTTTGAACATATCCTCTCAATCTTGCTATAAATACAAGGAGAAGGCCTTAGGGAAAGGGGGGAACCATTTGTATAAGGAAATGCTGAAGAAATATCCATTGAAGGAAGAGGATCAAGGATCCCAGGATGAGGTTTCAACAGTGCAGGTCACATATCAGGTATAGCTTGTTTCCATTGATGTGAATAATGCAAAAGATTTTATTTCCCATAAGATAACTTGTCTACTTTTTGAATCTAGTCTATTGAATCTGTCATATCTTCTCTATATATGAGTTTCATGCTAGGTTATTTATATTTATGTAGTCAAAAGCTTTGACGAAGGTATCTTGTTTATTGCAAGTTTCTCATTTAGGACGGTGGATCAGAGGAATAAAGATTAAAGTCAAGGTATGTTATTTTGGCTTATAACCCTAGTTTTTCTTGATTAAAGGAATATTTTGTGCTATACTTGTTTATCAATTAGATTATGTACCTTCTTAGTAGTATGTTAATGATATCTTTGAACTTCCCAATCATAGGTTGAATTACCGAATAACACCCCATAAGGAAAGTAACTCAACTCGAGTGTTTGTGCCAGACCCGTGACCCATCCATAAAGAAAACCTTTCCTGTAAGAAACTAGAATTGTCATCTCAACACCACTTTGCCTGATTGTAGCAGCTCCATAAAAAAATGAGAATGAGACCTGAAGGATAACAAGGTTCGATCATCCTCCTAACCTTGAAATGTAACTGAGGTCTGGAATATTCCTTATGTAGATCAACAATCTTAGAGCTTAGGCTCTAAATCTAAAGGTGGGTTTCATAAAAAATACCCGAGTTCCTTGCCTTCCACAAAAACCAACAAATAGTAAAGGGTAGCTCCCTAAACAGAGGCATCGTGAGATACCAAAACTCCCAGCAATCACCTAATTCTGCCTCGACCAATTAACAAAAATATTGTAAATCGACAGAACCTCGACCCAGACCTCTTTGGCAATCTTACAATCAACAAACAAATGTTGAATGGACTCAGAACCTTCCTTACATAACACACAAGAACTAAGGCCAATGAAACCCCTTTTTAACAGGTTGTCCCATGTCAATATTTTATTCTCTAAGCTCATCTAAGCAAAACATTTGATTTTCAATGGCAAGTAAGGTTTCCACAAATTTTTAAACCACCACTATACCATATATCTCGAAACCACCTCAGAAAGCTAATCAAATATAAAAAATCTATCCAATCTTTTGGTCCAATTACCCTATTCCACGCTCTTCTTTCTTTGGATTTCTTAGTATAAGGTGGATTCTTATTTAATATGTATTAATTAAGATTCCACTTTTAAGAAAAAAAGCCTTAAAATAAAATAAAAATACCTCACACATGGTTCATGACAATTAGCTCTCTCGTATTAAAAATTAAAAATTTAATTTAATTTATTGAAAAAACATTATATAGGTGTAAAGTACATATTAAAATTAAAATTAAAATTTAATTTATTGGCTCGTATTAAAAATTAAAAATTTAATTTAATTTATTGAAAAAACATTATATAGGTGTAAAGTACATATTAAAATTAAAATTTTAATTTAATTTATTGAAAAAACATTATATAGGTGTAAAGTAGGAGAATCTGAAATTTCAAATATTATGGATTTAAAAACAAAATTTTATCTTATGTAAAGCTAAACTTAAAATTCAAATGGGAAAAACTATTTTTACATAATTTTATACAAATAGAATAGATAAAATATGAATAAAACTTTATCATAATTAGATTAAATTATAAATTATTTATGTAATTATTTATTTTATTTATTTTTTTGTATTAGGGGAATTGATAATTGGAGACTGGGTCAGTACTTGCATGACACGAAGTCTAGGGATCTAATCACGTTACCACTATACCCTTAAGTGCTCCACAACAATCCGCAAGAATAGGGTACAAGTAAGCCGGGATGATTTGAACTCGAAACCTCCATTTACAACATGTCCTTCATATCAAGCGAATCGTCAAGTAAACTACACCCCTACAAACATATTAATTTATCTATTAAAAAATTAAATAATTTCTAATTAAAATATTGTAATTTGTAAATCAAAACCCGCCGTAACTCAATCCTCCTCGCATTAATGCTGTACGTTTTTATACGAACGAGGTTGTCCCCTGACCTCAAACCGTTCACGTGTGTCAACCGAAATTCTTGACTATCATTCGCTAAATATCATTTTTTCAAAAAGTGATAAAACAACTACATTGTCATTGTCTTTGACGTGGGTGCATCGTTGGTCATGTCGCAAAGATTAAGAATTGATGCTTAATGATGAAAGGACAAAACTTTAAATTAAAATAATATATATGCTTCATAATAGTTAGAAACAATATTACACATTCATATTCATGGCCACAAACTTTATTGGTCCATTTATCACAAAGGCATTATATTTTTCCAATATGGATAAGAAAATCAAATGTTTTTAATAATGAATAAAATGTTTTTAATAATGAATAATGATCATGATAGTTAATGTTTATTGAAACTAAATTTAGTTTATCAAGAAAGAAAACAACTACTTGGTTTGTTTTAGAAATTTGTTTTTGTGTTTAAAACGCTGGAAGATGAGCGTTCCTAGATTGCTATATTTTTTAAAGTTAAAAGGTTAGGTAGGTCCGTATTGTAACAAAAGTTTTGAAACTGAGATCTTATGTAGGTGTACGGAGGACAATCTAAAAGAAAGTGTTTTGCATCCTCAACACTCATAGTCTCACAAAGATGACAAATCCTTTCATCCCATAGAGTGTTAGAAAATGTCCATCGCCATGTTTCACTATGCAGCTCATGAGAGTTCGTTTGAATTTTAGCTATGTGGATCTTTTTTTTTATGCTAGTTAAGATAGAGAGATATCGTTGATCTTCTAGGTTATGTTTAATGACCTCCTGATAATATCTTAATTTTTTTTATCCTCTAAATTTTTATCGCATCGTAGCTTCTCTTTAAACTTTGAACTAATAATATTTTTAATATTATCTATATTTTTCAAAGTGACGTTTTCATCAATCCCCCAATGCTTTAACCATGACATGGCATCTTTATGCCAACTCCGCTTGAGCCTCAGGTGGTTTTGACTAAACTTTAAAGCAATTTTAGGAAGTCTCTGATCTCCTAAGTTATTTAACTTTTTCTTGTACATTAGGTACCTAGTCATAGTTATGTTCTCGATGGGGGAAAGTCTCACTCCAATGAGGAGAATAGGATAGGGTGTATTGCTTTTAATTTTAAAATTGTAAGTTATAAAATGCCTTTGGAGTTGCTCAATCCTTATCCAAGATTATCTAGAGATGTTACAACCCCAAACTTCACACCCATATAAGAGAACAAGAGTGACGAGGGTCTCAAAGATGAATTTCTTTTTATCCCACATCACTAGGTTTGTTGACTTACAATTGTTTTCAAGACCAAAATAAGCTTTCTACCCTCCTGGATTAATCATTTTCTCAATGATGTAGTTCCAGTTAAGCTTGTGATGGATATTGAATCCCAAGATATTTGTTAGAAGTCACCTCCTCCCGAGTTGTTATTATCATACAAAAAATTAGCGAAAGTGACTTTATTGGATTTTATTATCATAACTTTGGTTTTGTCAGTATTAAGAGTCATGCCCATACTAGAGCATAAATCCTTGAGAATTTTCAATTGCTTATCAAGATCAGAGGGATGCCTTGCTAGAAGAACAATATCATCATCATAAAGAAGGAGAATGATAATAATTCCTGCTAACGTCGTGCCAGTGCAGCCTGCCTCGACTAAACAACCTTCTAACTTATCAATGTAAATACAAAAAAGGGCAGGGTGAGATCGGGAAGCCTTGCTTAACTCCTATATTACAATTAATATCTTCTAACCAACCCTTAGTGTTCTTAAACCTGGGAATGACATTCTTGTATAGCCTTATTGCATTGTCTCTCAACTGAAAAGGAACCTTGATCTCTTCTAATTTTTTCCACAAGTTAAATTTTTAGGAACAACATCAAAAGCTTTCTGAAAGTCCACAAAACAACAAAGGAGTTTGTCTTTATTATTATCACATTCCTTTGCAATTATCCTAAGAGTAATGAGGTGATCTATGGTGGAATGATAACTTCTAAAACAGGCTTGGCCTTTAGCCCTTTTACCTTAATTTCTAGCCATATGCTAATCTTGTTTTCCAAAATGATACTATATAACTTGGCTAAGAGAGGGCTAATCATAATGGTCCCATAATTGAAGGGGTCATTTTTATTGCCACTTTTAAAAATGGGTACAATAAGGCTATGAGTCCAAGGTTTAGGGAAGCCTTGCTTGATTGCTAGATTGAAGAGCTTGTGAATGTGAGGGGTGAGGAAATGCCCTCCAATATTAAGGATGTATGTTTGGTAATCTTTGACATCCTTAACTTTCCCCTTCATGAAATGCTTAATCCCGAAATCTATATCTTCTAAAGAAAAAAATTTCATTCTTCATAAATAATTTATTTATTATTTAAAAAAATATTTTTTAATATCATTATAAAAATAAGAAATATTAAAAAATTTAAAAAAACCTGTACAATTGTTTTGTTCAATTAAATAATTAAGTATTTAACTACATTAATATATTAATTCAATTAAATAATTAAATATTTAACCATATTAATATATTAATTCAATTAAATAGTTAAGTAGTTTAACCATATTAGTATACAAGAATAACTTGAAATCATAATAATCTATATTAGTGTATGAAAATAAATTGGATTCATCTAATGATTTATGTTAATATATAACTTGCATAATGATTCATATCAGTATATAAGAATAAATTGGATTCATCTAATGATTCTATATTAGTATATGAATATAATTTGGATTCATTTATTGGTTGGTTAAATATATTGTTTTTAATAAATACTGGTTAAATATATTGTTTTTAATAAATATTGGTTAAATATATTGTTTTTAATAAATACTTATTATAGTGCCTACTTGGTAAAGCAATTGGTAATGAGTAAATGAGATGAAAAGTTGTAAATGGAAAGTCACAAGTTCAAATCCCTGTGTGAAAGCTCTAATGTTTATGAGCCAAAACCCTTATGACGTCTCAATGCAGCAGGAAGACGAGGGTGGAGGAGGCCTATTGGTGTGCTTGTGGTTGAGCTTCTTGGGTGAGACCATGAGGACGTTATGGGTCATCTGTGTGGGTATCGAAATGTATGATCTTTTGACGTGCCTCGCCATAGATCTAACATTAGTTGTGCCGCAACCGTCAAAGGAATCTATTTTTTTTGAAAGGGATAATCTCGTTGGAAAGAAAAATTGAGGATAATTGCTAATCACTGCCAGGAGTTTATTTTTACAGAATTGTATTTAATCATGATAAGGTAACATGATCACCGCGTGGCAACAATTAACAAATTTGAAGATCCATATAAAGTTAAGCACTTCAAGTTTCAGTTTTTAAAAGTTATTTTAGATTTAAGTATACAATAACTTTGTATGTTGCAGATTAAAGGATAACTCCCAAACATGTATTGAAATGAGAAATATATCTTGTTAGATGTCAAATTTCAAACCTCAAGACTGGTTTAGAATCTTACCTTCATTTACCATTTGTATATTTTTACTGACCTGTTTACCTGGTCATGACTTATACTTGCTTTGTAACGTGATTCTTTCAATGTTGTAAAGATAGCATAGTGCAAAAAATGCTAAGACTCATAAAACATGTATTGGCTAAACTAGGGAGTTGCTCCAGGATTGTGCGATCTGTTTTCTTTGTGTATTATCAATGGAACATTTTGGAGATTACGTTCCTAATTAGATTGTGGTACTTGTTTGGGAAACTTGTGCCTACGTTCTTGGTGCTATGCTTAAGACAATCGCACACATAAAAAGGCTTCACATTGTTGGTTGGTATAATGAAATGGTTTTGGTATGGTATGTATAGTTACAAAAGGGTTTCGATGATAGACAATAGAAGGCACAATTCATCTAGTAGAAATATGTTACTAACCTTCTCAAACTTCATACTTCAAACTTGAAGAGGCCGCTTCTCCTACTCAAAATGTAAAAATTAAAGGAATGCATCTATTGCATACATAGCCATTGATTGACAAAGAGTAGGAGCGCTATCAACATGAAAAATTGGAGTGTGGGGATTTTGTAGGACTAGAATGGTATTGTTGTGTAGAAAATTCGACTTGAGCTCACGATCATTGGAATAATGAAATTGAATGTGTTTCACACAAGGGAATACAAAGATAGAGAGTTTTAGGAAATGGTATAAATTTTTAGTTTTAATTACTGATGCTAATGGAAAGAATTGGCATGGTGAAACTCCCTCGACATGTTTATTGGATACTAATGTCAGTCCTTCTTGTCTAAGGATTGATCGATTAAAGTTCGATTGGATGGTATCACCTGAATTCTTGCGGTGGCATAATGTCATTTAATTGGCCTGAGTCACTGGTGCTGGGTAGTTTGGTGACATATCTCCCAAATGATAATTGGCTACTCGAATGTTTGGCTGATAATAATAAATTCTATTTTTTTAACAAAAACTATTAAGGAGCTTTTGATTATATAAAAAAGACAGAGATTACAATGTTTTGAGGAAGGATTGTTCCCAAAGAAGAACTGCGTCCATGACTCCTTGTTCGTCCTTTACTAGTCTATAACTATCATGAAACTTTCCTAATCTATGGAGACTATATCTCCTTACAAACTATCCAAGAAGGAGGAGACAGAAGGAAAACACTGCTGAAAAAGATGGTTTATCTTACTTTCCAGAAAGATTTCTTGTTTGCATATGCTTTTAATAAAATGGCACAAAAAAGTTCCTGAACTAGACTTCCCTAAGCCTTGAAACACAATCATAGATTCAGAGTTGAGTGATACTAATAAACTTCGATAATAGGAAACCATTACAAAAACCAGAATTCAAAATAACCAAAGACTAGAAAACTAAAGCTGGCGGTGATACTCCTTTTTCCTGAGGAGAATACCAGCCGATGGTTCTTCATTTCTTCCAGCCACTGAGCCTATACTTGCTTGCAGACTCGAGAAGCATTGCCCAAATTCAGCTCTTAGGATATCAATTTTCCCTTCCACTTCAATTATATTTCTGTTAACATCACCAATTTTGGAGTCCAAATTGGCAACACAAGGAGATATGATACCAATGTTTTCAGCCAAACTGGCAACCCTCCCATTCACTTGACTGCTCCTATTTTTGACCTCCGAATGCGTATCTTGGGAAAGAGAGAAGAGGCGTGTTATAGCCCTCTTTATCTCTAAATTCTCATTGAGAAGCAAACAAATCTGGTCTTCCATACCCTTAAAGTAATTTTTGACCTCAGCCGAAATGGTATTACTTTCAAATATCTGTGGAGATCCGAAGCTTCCATAGTCTTCCTTTACCGATGGAGAAAACAACTTCTTTTCCATTCCCAGGAAATCAAAATGACAAGGAGCGTGAATGAATGAGCTTACCAGGGAGTCTTCTTCCTACCTAGTCGCCTGGTTGTCGTCCTTCACAAAGTATACCTTCAGAGTTTCCAGGCTTGAGATTCCCTCGTGCTTCATTAATGGTTTCCTGCACTGAAAGCATTGAGACAGGGAAGGATCCGAAGCACAGTCTAGGGATGAAGATTGAGCATTGAAATCACCCATTGCACAGAGTATGTTACTCACTTGCCTCTTCTTCAAACGCCAAACATAAAAACTGTCGAAATTAATGCGATTGTCGCTCCAGACATATGTATTAATACCAACCTAGGCCCGACAATCTGTCGTATGGATTTGGTGCATGGATACCATATGTCTCAAATGTGAGGTACACCCCTTATCTTAAATTAGAGCATGGGTGAAGATCCAATGTTGATATTCGAAATAAGTGTTAACCATAAATGCACCCCAACCAAAATTTAAATTCAGAATTAGAACTAGAGGGAGAAAGAAATGAATGCAAACACCAACTAGAAGGAGATCATCCTCGTTACTCCATGGATTTCTAGAACCAACATATCTTTTAACTAGGGACTCTGGATTAAGGGATCCAATTTCTATCATAAGCCTTTTCATCACAAACTAGGACGCCGCAATTTAAACCTGCTCATTTATTGGCCATTATATCCACCTGCTGATTATATGTTCTCAGCACATGGAGGAAATTGATTGCTTTAAATTCATTAACAATGCACTTGAGGAGATAGTGCATCTTAGTGGATGGATTCTTGCGATTCTTCGTCAAATTCCTCACTTCTCTAGTAACCATTAGCAAATCACCAATAACCACCAATTCCTCAATACCAAAATTCCTTACTAATTCCATTCCTTTGATTAGGGCTAACCATTTAGCACCATTGTTTGACTTTTTACCAATTCCCCATGCATACTCCTTCTGCTTGTTCCCCTGAGAGTCATAAATGACTCCACCTGCACCTGCCAATCCAGGATAATAATAAATTCTTCTCATTGCTGTTGTGGGATAATATATGATGAGTGGAGTTGGGTCAGAAGACAACTCTATAAATGCAGGGTATTAGCCCTTCCATTGATGTCAGTTTGAAAGACCTTTATCGTTGATTATTTACGATGATAATCGAAAAACGAAACAATGAAAAATATAAGAAAATGGAATGATCAATTAGGATGAACTTTTGTTCTATATGTTTCAGAGATCTTATGGGTGTCTCTCCTATTGCAATTGCGGATATATCTTCTCGAAGTGCTTTGGGAATTGTTTGACGAGAAAAGCTATGCACCATATAGTGTACAAAATTGCCGATGGGTGATTGGTAGGTACATGATTCCAACACGCTGAGCTGGAAGGCACTGATTGCTCCGAAAACTGTTGTTGTGCACCTATACTCGAGGAAGCTGCGTGTTATGGCTCATCGAAGGATTTTCTAATATTCAGTGGCCTCTTTCCTACCCCACGATCCAATACATCTGAGGCCATATCAAAATCCATGTTTACTGCTTTGTATAATGTAATAACAAGTGGCATTCAAAGGAATTTTATTATTATAAATTATATTTATTTATTTTTAAATTTTGATAAAAAAATCCACTCTTCGAGGGAATTATGTCCCATCCAAATTGTACCGAAACAATTAGAAAATTCAAATAATATATTTTAAAAATTGTTAAATTTATTTTGGTTTTTTAAAATATTATGATTAATATAAAAATTGTATCAAACATTACAAAACATTGTAATTTTTTTTGTCAAAATACAAACTAATGTAGTTTGACTTTCCTTAAAAAAAGTATATCCCTACCTTGGCAAGGAATAATAAATATTATTTCTTTTCCTATTTATTATTATTAAATTATACACAAAATTAGTTTTATAAATCAAAGTTAAATTAAATAAATGTTATTACTTCCCCTCTTTATTATCATTAAAATGACAAAATTAATTATTATAAAAAATAATTGATTTTTTTTTGTATATTATTATTATCATTCATAATATTTCTATTCAATAAGACCAATTTAACTTTCCCATGTCTAATTTCAAGAAATAGAGTAAAAATAATTGACTTTTATGGTACAGATGAAGTTTTTCTAAATTTCTATATTTTTCAACACTTGACATTTAGGAAGATTTCATGAATTGTTTTTAAGTAATATTGTTTTTGTTGTTATAATAAATAATAATATGAAAATAAACATCATTAACTTAGTGTGAATTGTTATCATCTTCCTTCTATATGTTGATGATATTTCTCTTCTGGAAAGATGTCCATCAGATCTTGATAAGCAATTAATAATTCTCAAGACTTTCTGCTCTTATATGGGTATGATTGTCAATACCGATAAAAACAAAGTTATGTGGATAATATCTAATAAGGTCACTTACACTCCTTTTTTATATTATAGTAGCAACTTGGAGGAATTGACTTCCTACAAATCTCTTGAGATCAATATCCATCACAAGCTTAAATGGAACTACAACATTGAGAAAAGGATCAATGGAGGGTGGAAAGCTTATTTTGGTCTTGAAAACAATTATAAGTCGGCAAAACTTGTGATGTGGGATAAGAATAAATTCCTCTTTGAATTTGAAACTGTTGTCACTCATGTTCTCCTATATGGTGTGATGTTTGGGGCTGCAACCTCTCTAGAGAATATTGGAGAAGGATTGACCAATTCCAGAATTTTTTTATAACTTACAATCTTAAAATTAAAAGAAATACCCCATATCCTATTCTCCTGATTGAAGTGGGTCTTTCCCCCATTGAGATAAAAGCTATGAATAGGTACCTAATGTACACGAAAAACATTAAACAACTTGGGAATCTAGAGACTTCCAAAAATTTCTTTAAATTCCAGTCAAAACCACCTAAGGCTCAAACAAGGTTGGCATAAAGATGCCATGTCTTGGTTAAAGATGTGGGGGATTGATGAAAATGTCACTTTGAAAAATATAGATGATATTAAAAATATTATTGCTTCGAAGTGTAAAGAGAAGCCATGGTATGATAAACATCTAGAGGATAAAAGAAAATTAAGATATTACAAGGAGGTCATTAACCCTAATCTTGAAGATCAAAATTATCTCTCTGTTTTAACTAGCTTAAATATGAATATCCACATAGATAAAATAAGAACGAATTCTCATGAGCAACATAGTGAAACATGGCTTTGGACCTTTCCTAAAACTACATGGGCTGAAAGGATCAGTCATCGTTGTGAGACTATGAGTGGTGAGGATGAAAAACACTTCCTCTTAGATTTCCTTGCGTACACCCACATAAGAGATCCTAGTTTCAAGATTTTTGTTACAATATGAACCTGCCCAACCTTCTATGTCATCAAAATTATAGTAATTTAGGAATGCCCCTCTCCAAGTTTTTTAAACACATAATTAAAACTCTAAATCAAACCAAGTAGTTCCTTACTTTTCTTTCTTAAGGTCTGATAGACCAAAATTTGTTTAAGAGGACATTAACTATCATCATCATCAACATATGATTATTATAAAATTAAAAATATCATAACAAAACGATACTTAAAACAATGGACTTATAACTCATTTGCTTCGCAAACATGGATCCTTTGTGGAATTTAGTTTTAGTCTGTATTCTCAGTCTTGTACAAATATCTCTATCTTCTAAATGGAAACAAGGCATGTTCTAACATTGCATTGAGGAGTGCAAACTTCTCTACTACGTGTTCTCCAACATGCATGTAATGCTGCAATATTTCAATCAACTACCTGCTATTGATCAATGTAACCTACACATGAAACAACAAGCTAATAAGCAATATCGATCGAGACTTTGCATTAATTTCTCTACTTTCGGGATTGTATTCCACTCCTTTGTTTACAAGTAACACAAATCTAGGCCAGTTTCGGCTATAATACTCAAGAATGGTTATGTTCGTTTGATGTGTACCCTTGATGGTTACTTACTTATGGTGGCCAACAATTCTATTATGCATTTAGATATAAAAAAACAGATGGTTTGTAACTCTCAGAATATGCTACTATTTGTTGAGAATTTGAGCTATGTAACGCCCCATATCTTGACTTCATAGCTAAACAACACTATGGCCTATTTTATATTTCTTAGCTTATTATCCATTGGACTCAACTCAACCGAGAAAACTATATTTTTGGATTTATGAACTTAAATATATGCAAAAGTTATGTTTCAAGTTTAATGTTTATATTATTAATGATGAAAGTTGTGTGAGTTACTTATAACATGCAAATATAAATGGCAGTTTAGGGATTCAATTTACTCTATAATTAAATGAATAAATGGGTGCCATGCACAGGATGTATAAATTAGTTTGTTTAAATTGTTTGACAACTAATAACTTGGTAATTACTTGGAAATAGTAAAGATTATGCATGACCTTATGTTTTGTTGAGACTAATGCGCCCTTCATGATCAGTTAACTGATAGTAACTTTAGTTCACTGACATTTAGTTGAGTTTGGCACCATCGGAGCACTGTAGTGGGGACAATTCCTATGCTAGACTAACATGGATTCAAATTTCTCCTGGATAATCAAATTCTCTCTATTGTATTATATTCTTTGACTATACTGATTAATGGAATATGACACCAGTTTTGATGCACATCTGATTTTGTTTGCATGCTTGATTTTACTGATCAATTCTTGCTAGATTTCACTGCAATTCTTCTTCCTTCCTAATTATTTCACAATGAGATTTTACCATGCTCAATGATTTGTTGTATTACAAAATTTCACACACTGAACATGAATATAAAATAATATATATTTTTTTAAAATCCATCGGTGCATCAAAGTATCTAGCGCACCAGAATAGGGTAAAATAAAATAATTTGTTGGATTAAGAAACCATTTGTTTATATTTTATATTCATTGTTGGTGCATATTTTCATCGTGAGCACGAGAATATGGTAAAATAAAAGCATTGTCGAATGAAAATAAAATAAAATAAAATTTTTATATGCATTGGTAGTGCATGGATATATTGCTAATGCATCGATGCATAGGTATATAGGGCACACCAGCTTAGGTTAAAATAAAAAAATTATCAGACAAAAAAACATATTTTATATTTTGTTATTCATTTGCAGTGTGCTTATGTCTTACGAACTCTCCAACATGTATTGTAGCAAAGCACACCAGAATAGGGTAAAAAAATACCCGACAAGAAAATTATTTTCACCCAAATTTAATGTTGGAGACCACCCAAGCACTGGTGTTGCAGTTGATTGCTTGATGAGCCCTGCCATCGATGCTTCGTTGTTGTTGAATTTCTCTCATCCCTTTATTCGTATGTGGCATTGGAATTTTTTAAAATGGTTGGAAATTTTCATTTCTTTTGTATGTGGCAACCATGCTTCCCTGGGGCACAAGTGTTTAGGTAATGTATTTCTTACCTTCTTATTTAAACTTTTAGCAGTTTAAAAATCTAAATTCAACTTGAATTTGACGTTTTTTTAAAACAAATTTAAAAAATCTACATAGTGCGTTCAATCTATTCAGCTCGCATTGCACGTCTCGATGCTCCCTATAAATTTATAGGGCATACCCTAGGCAGGGAAACTGTATGGTCATGCAGTGCACTATGTACCTGGTGCGCTATATATTAACCAATGAACCACTATGAGTAGGAAATACATCTCCATTTTTTACTACATTTTGATATTGGTGCATTTAACTAAACCATGCGCACTAGTACTCATGTGACCAGTTTATTTAACGCACTGGGTTGAATGTTAATTTAGTGCACTGTATTACCGTTGCATTGGATATTGAAATACACATCGCTTGATGCAAGAAAGAAAAAATTTAAACTTTTCACCACACATTCTATGTTATTTTCACACACAAAAGTGTAGATACTGATACGTTGTATGACAATGCGCACACCGTTGATGGTGCAAACCATTTATTTAAAAGAATGGTGCTCCATATACAAGGACACACCGATATAATATTGTTCATAATAAACAGTGTTCGGTGCTTATATATTTTAAAACACACCGATGCGTTTGAGTTAATATGACGCATTGGGTTTCTTTATTATTATTGTAATTGCGTTACGTAACTAGTACATTATACACTAGTACAAAATGAGAGATAAGTGACCAAGCGACCAAAAAAATTGGTCACCACAACTTTTTCAAGGGATAAATGACCAAAATTGAGAAATTTTAAGTTAACTGACTAAAAATGACCAAGCTAAATGACCAATTTGGTCACGGGATAAGAACTAAACTAAAAATGACCAAGATAAATGACCAATTTGGTCACGAGATAAGAACTAAACTAAAAATGACCACATAACAATTGGTCATTTATGTTGTCATTTTTAGTTGTGTCATTCCGGAAATGGAAAATTATATTTTTGATAATGAATTTGTTACAATTTACTAAATTTTAACACTGCATACAGTGTTAAAATTTAGTAAATTGTAACATTTTTTTTTAACAGAAACCGGGGATTTTAAATATATATATATAAAAGGCTGTGCACAGCCATTCATTACAAAATTTGAGCCATAAATCTGCTTCAAAAAGAGGTAAAATGCAGATTTTACAAGGGATTTGTCTCTTAGATTCTTTGCTCCTAATTTTCCTGGAAGTTCTATTCATTCTACTGGGATATACCCTTACAAACTGGTTGCATAACAAAATACAGAAAAACATTTAGAAGTAGATGTTCTTTGAAAAAACTGCACAAAGAGCAAATTCCATAATTTCTGAGAGAGTCTATTTGTAGTTCTGCTGCAAGAAAGAGGCGGCTTCCATCATTCCCTGGTTCACCGACGGCGCTTCCTGAACTTGGCTAAACTGGGTTTTACTTACAAAGACAGAGAGATCCTCCTTAATGCTGTCGACCTTCCCCAGTAATTCTATGGTGTTTCTTTCAATATCGTCCAGGCGGGACTCAACACAGGAGAGACAGGAATGTATATATTTAAACTCCATGTTCTGCTCTTTGTTCTGGTCTGCAATGGAGCAGACTGCCGAATATGTCCTGCTTAGATAAAATTTTACTTCAGATGTAACCTGACTGAGGGTGGCAATCGCTTGCCTAATCCCATCCATTATGTCGCTGTGAAAACTGTTATCACGAGGGTCCTCTTCAGACTGCCGAGAATCAAAATTTGAAACGGTGAGGCTAAGCTGCTGCAAACCAGGGCCGAGCGAAAAGGAATTGGGTTGCTCCATGTCGCAAAGGGACTTCCTATGTCCGCCCTGCAACAATAAATGATGGAGCGTGAGAGCTCTGGGCGTATGTGAGAAGCCACATGGCTTGTAACGTGCCACTTTTTGGGAAGCGCGAGCATGAGGGACCGACTTCCTACTATGGGAGTAAAGCCTCCATTCCAAACAATTTAAAATTGAATTTCTTGAAATTTCGATGTGGTCTATGACTTGGTTCTCAGGGGATGTACTTATAACCCAAGACATCGTTTTGTAATAGCTGGCCTTTTCCCAATGTGACTCCAATATTGGCGAGCCTATCTGCTGTTGAGTTGAGGTTTCTAAGAACATGAAAATAGAGAGTGTCGATTGGGAGGGGAAGAGTTTCAATCCTTTTTTGGAGATTTTGTCGTTTTGCTCCTTTTAAATTATTGTTTTTCATACTCTGGATTACATGTCTGGAATCTCCAATCACCTGTAACTTTGCTATGCTTAAGGAGGAGGCTAACTCGAGAGAATAATGTATCGCCAACCATTCTGCTTCATTGTTAGTTTTTGTGCCTAATCCCCAGGAAAAGTCAGCAACTTTTCTTCCTCCGGGATCGAAAATAATCCCCCCCGCACCTGCCTCCCCAGGGTTTCCTTTGGAAGCCCCATCAAAAAAGATTGTGTGTCTTTTTTGACTTTTCCACCTATTGTTGAATGTCTGTTCATCTTTCCTTATCTCCCAGTCTACAGCATTGGAGTGATTTTGGACTGAAGTGAACTCTCTTTTATAAAGTGTTTACACCACTGATATTCATGCCAATTTAAATCTTATTGCTGCTGAATTGTTATCCCCTTGGCTCTCAGAGATTCTGAAGTTAGGGATATGATTTTGTTGGCTGTTCTGTTTTCTGATTTTGCTTTTCCTTCAAAGACTCGTTGATTCCTTTCCAACCATAATTGCCAGCATATGTTCATCGGGAGGACTTTTAAAATTCTGTATAATGTTGGTTTATTCTTTCGAGCTCCCTGGAGGCCACTAGCCCACTTGCCTATCAGTTGCTGGATTTGCTTGGGCAATGAGATGGCGTTTGAAAGAGGGCCAAGAACCAACTTCCATACTTGCTTGGCATAACTACAATCAAAGAATAAGTGCTGAGAATTTTCCTCCGCATTTTGGCACAAGTGGCACCTGGAGGGTCCTTCAATTCCATGAAGCTTTAGATTGTCAGCAGTCAATTGTTTGTTATGAGCCAGGACCCAGTAGAAATAATTGATTTTTGGTATGCTGTCTGAATTCCAGACCTTCTGCCAAATTTTTTGGGTTAGAGTATGATTTGTGGTGAGTAAATCATATCCAACCTTGACAGTGTACCTTCCTGCTTTCCCCTAGCCTCTAACATCCTTAGCCCTTACGCTGATTGGAGATTTCCCGTGTAATAACTGAAGGAAATCTTTGTAGTTTTCAACAAGATTATCTGGAGGTTCTATGATTTTCCAGTCTTTCCATCTCCCGGTTGACATCCAAGATGCCATGTCTGACAGCTTCTGTATTCCTACTTCCTGAAGCCAAATCTTAATGTTTTGGATTTCATTGATTTCTCCTAAGGGACGCTCTCCTTTGATACTGTCTTTCCAAATGTTGATTTTTTCCCCGTTGCCAGGGATCCAGTACAGGTGCTCTTTTATTAGCCCAGCTGAATCATGAATTAATCTCCATATTGTTGTTCCATTCTTCTTTTTCAAATTGTTCAAACATCTTTGCCGAGATCCTCTAATGTATTTTTTCCTTATGGCCTCCTTCCACCACTCTCTTTTGCCAGTTATCATCCTCCAGACTAATTTGGCTCCCAATGCCTTGCTCATTGTCGCTGGATCTCGTATTCCCAAACCCCCTCGTTTGCGTTTTTCTTTGACTGCTTTCCAGTTAACTAGGTGGAACTTCTTACCCTGTGTTTTTCCACCTTGCCAAAGGAACTTTCTGATTTCCAGGCAGATTGCATTAGTAACGGACTTTGGTGCCATTAGAATAGCTCCAGAAAATATTGGGATTGATGAAAGCACGGCTTTGATTAATATGACTTTGCTTGATAGATTTAACCAACGAGTCCCCCAGGAACTTATTTTGCTTTTTATTTTTTCGAGGATGGGCGTCCAAGAGGTCGAGGTTGCTTTTTTGAGAGAGATAGGGATGCCCAAATACTTAAAGTCGGTCCAGTCGAAGCAAGGCTTGCAATCCAAAATATTGGCTAGATTCCTGAGTTGAAGAATGTTGCAGTTCCAGCCATATACATTGCATTTTTGATTGTTTGTTCTCCCCCCGGACACCCGCAGGAATATGGATAAAGAAAGCTTGAATATGGAAGCAATTATGGGGGAAGCACTGCCTAGCAATATGGTATCATCGGCAAATTGAGCATGATTTATTGGTTAGACATTTTTGGCAATTTCAATTCCAGGGAGAGATCCAATTTCTTGAAGCCTGTTTAGAACTCTACTAAGAGAGTCTGCCATGATGACAAAGAGACAAGGGGAAAGAGGGCATCCTTGCCTCAGACCTCGAGACATGCGAAAAAAGGATGAGGGTCTTCCATTTACAAGAGGTGCCATCCAAGGTGAACCAATGCAAGCTTTTATCCAGCTTATGAACTCTTGCTCAAAGCCAAATTTTTTCATAACTGTAAAGAGGAATTCATGTCTAACTCTATCAAAAGCATTTGCCATGTCAAGTTTAATGGACATACCTGAGTCCTTCCTTTGAATGCTTGAATAAATAGCTTCTTGTACTAGCAGTATGTTATCATAAATTTGACGTCCCGTAATGAATCCTCCTTGATTTGGAGAGATGATTCGAGATAGATGCCCCTTAACTCTGTTGGCAATGACCTTTGTGAGGATTTTATACGAGGAGTTGCAAAGAGAGATTGGCCGATATCGTCCTAAGGTAAGAGGATTTTTATCTTTGGGGATTAATGCAATGAAAGAGGAGTTTGTAGCTCCCCCTATTCTTTCTCTTTTCCTGGTCCAGTTTAGCATTCGGATGAGATCTTTTTTTAACCAGTGCCAACATTTCCTGTAGAAGCTTATTGTAAATCCATCCGGTCCGGGAGCTTTGTCCGGACGAAGAGACCAGATTGCCTTTCTAGTTTCATTTTCGGTGATCTGTTACATTGGTTTTTTGTTGTCAGCCTCTGATATGAGGTTGGGAATCTCCTTGCTCATATAATCCATGTCTTCTTGAAGCACGACTTCATCGCTGTTATACAATTTTTCAAAGTGTGCTTTTGCCTCTCTTAAAATAAGATCCTGACCCTCGATTTTCACTCCATCCTCCTTTGTGATGCTCTCGATGTTGTTCTTCCTGTATCTCTCCTTACATTGTGCATGAAATTTTTTTGTGTTTCTGTCTCCTTCTTTTAACCAGAGGATCCGAGACTTTAACCTCCATTCTTCCTCCTCTTTATTGGCTGCTTTCTGGATTTTTTCCTCTATTTCTTTTTCCTCCTTAAGCATGTCTTCCGTGACTGGGTTTTGCTCCATTTTGAGTTGGAGACTCCCTAGATCTTTTTGCAGATTCTCATGCTCCTCCCCAGGCTTTATATAATTCATTTTGACCCAATTTTTTAATGTTCTTTTCACCAGTTTTAGTTTCGATTCCCATATAAACCCTGGTGATCCGGGGATGAATTGCCTCCACACAGCTTTCACCTCATCCATACAATCCTCGTTTTCGAGCCAGGCAGGATTAAATCTGAAAGGGAGAGGGCCTAGATTTCCATGGGAGGAGAAAAATAAAGATATAGGTCTGTGGTCGGAAGCTGCAGAGGCAAGAATGTTGGAGTTAGGAAGCTTAGAACCGCAGAGAAAGGAGTTACTTATTAAGAACCTGTCAAGTCTGGCTGCTATGTGGTTTGGTCCTATTCTTTTGTTGTTCCACGTGAAGGAGCCTTGCTTGGGCTTGATGTCAATAAGGCTCCAAGCAGCCAACAAATCTTCCATTTTTTCTCCATAAGGGTCTCTGACTTTCGATCCCCCCTTTCTTTCAGCTGCTGAGATGGTGACGTTGAAGTCTCCCGCAAGAATGCATGAAAATCCAGCTAGCCTGTGGTTTAAACCTATTAACTGATCCCAAAATTGTTCCTTCTGTCCATAGACAGTGGGACCGTAGATATTTCCTATCCAGAATATCCTATTGTTTGCTATTTCTTCCATTTCAACAAAAATCCAATGTCGATTAGAAAAAGAGGCTCTACTTTGATACATACCTTTTTCCCACCAGGTGATGATTCCTCCAGAAGCCCCTGAGGAGCTCACAGCTATTCCTTCCCCACTGGGCCAAACTTGTTTCATGAGGTTGAGACTTTCTTCCTCTTGCATTTTAGTCTCCTGGATCAGAAGGATTGAAAACTTTTCCATTCTTTTTGTTCTTTTTATTGCTTCTGCTTTTTGTCGTCCGCCTAATCCTCTGCAATTCCAGGAGACTATTTTCATTATTTCTTTGATGGTTGAGGACCTGCTCTGTCCTTTCTTTCTTCCTGATCTCCTTGCTGCTGTTTGCCATTAAAAATTATCCTTACATGCTGGTCCAGGCTGGTTTGCTTACCCGCCGCCTTTTCTCTAGCTGCTTCTTGTTCTCTTATTACTTTATTGTATCTTCTTCCTCTTTTCACCGTTGGTTCCTGCTCCTCATCTTTGCTATCTGAAGTTTCTTCCTGAAATAGTTTCGCTTTTGCATGTGTTATTGATCCTCCTGAATTTAATGAGGATTCTATTTCTACAACTAGAGACTGGTGTGCTGGGATGCAAGCTTCCTCATTTCTGGTGTTGGTCTGTTCCTCTTTTTCTTGGTCCTGCTCTGTTTGCTTCTCTTTCTCCTGCTCCTCACCGTCTTCTTCTGTTGTCAACACTTGAAACTTGTTTGCATTTTCTGTGTTTTTCACTGGGGTTTTGGAGATTGGATTGGTTTTACTCCCTTTTTTTTTCCTTGTGACTTCATTCCATTCCCCTCCTTGGGTTTCTTCTTCTTCTAAGATTTTCCTTTTTGGGCATAATCTGGAAAAGTGACCATATTCATGACAAGCCTTGCATTTGAATGGTATTTTCTCGTAGTCAACTGTTTGTCTGTGGCTCCATCCATCCATTGATAAATTTATTGTTTCTGGAAGCCCCTTTTCCAGGTCGACTTCGACACATATTCTTGCACATGAAAACATTGGAGGTTTTGGCTCAGACTTGTCGATGTATTTCCCCAATGAGTTCCCTATGGCTCGAAGATCTTCGTCGTTCCAGCAATGAAGAGGAAGGTGAGGCAGTTTGACCCATACTGGAACCGCAGAAGGAATATCTTTCTCTGGGTCAAAGGAGAGGTCCCATTTGTTTAGATACATTCCTCTTGGCCCCATAAAGTAAGGTCCATTTATGAAGATTAAATCTCCGTCCTCCCTCTTTTCGAAATAAAAAATGAAGAATCCCTTGCCACAGAAGATTTGCTGAACTTCCCCTTGAATTAATGGTCGCCAATTTTTGTTGAGCCACGTTTCTATTGAACTGGGTGATGGCCATAAGCCTGTAAAATGTCCAACTAAACCCTTATCTGCTAGAGCCATGGCCTTGCATTTTGAAGCAGTCGATGTCAACTTTACTTCTGGGACCTCATCTTTTTTCACAAACTTAGATTCTTTCGTGGCAGCCGATTTAAGGTTAGCTGGTTGGGAAGCAACTAGCGATTTGAAACGGTCTGCAATGTGAAGCCGAGCTTCATCCGGTGCCTCCAGCCCCGGATCCGGGGGCGGATCCATGCCTAAAGAACTTCCTACCTTCAGAAACCCTAGCCGTGATTTTGCTTGCAGAGCTCAGTTCAAAATCCCAAAAAGATGTGCATAGGAAACGATCAATAACTTAATTGTTGATGAAGGCATAGTAAATTGTAACATTAATAGTGCACAACTTGGATTATTTTTCAATACATGTCTTCTAAGGGATCATTTATTTGAGGCCATCCTGATTCCTGTTGTGTTAGATGATAGGAGAATCATTGAGATGCTCATTTAGGGGTTTCTCTACTAATTAGTGCCTTGGATGTGGTGAGTTGATATCTAGATAACGCATCATGTCTTGCATATAGTTTATCAAGTGATAGATGAGTTCTTCTACATGTGGTTGAGTCGAGTCTTAGTCGATATTTGTCATTTTTCCCTTTTGGAATTGTCATGTCCTAAAGTTAGTGTCACCCTGTTAAGCTTGTTGTACTGGTTGTGTTCATATTTTGTTTGAACAAAACCATCGTCGTTTGACCATCTAGATAGTCTGTTAAAGTTTCGACAAGTTCATGTATTTTGTTTCAAGTTAGCTAAAAATTGTCAATTTCACAACCTCCATTAGTTCTCCATATGCATTCATTCACCATGGTTCTCTTTGCACCTGAGTTCAAAAATCTTTAAAGTCCCCATGGGTCCCTCCCTTACAAGAAACAACCAATATCCTCCATTTTGAAGAAAAAAAATTCCTCCCTTTTTGTAAAAATCCCTTTGTTCCCATCTCCTTGAATAATAATAATAATAAAATTACCCCCATAATCACACCTAACCCCTTCCCCTTTCACATATAAAATAAATAAATTATCAAAAGCCTTTTTCCCTGTATATTTTCACCCATATATAATATTAATATATTGTATAGTTATTATATATATTTATATAATTAATATATGTATATATAAGTGCCATTGCTTATTTTGTTCTTTTCTTTTCGCTAGTTATGTTTCACATCGATCGAGGAGAATTATGAACATTGAAGAAGCGAATATTGAAACAGGTATTAAATATTTATTCAGCTTCAAGATTATTGCAAAATTGTTCACCATAAAATCAGAAATCTAAAATCTCATGGTTGTGATTTTAAACCTAAAACCTTTCTATAAAAGCTCGCCTAATAAATTGGCTTTGGGAGCATCAATTACTGACATTAGTAAGTCGAATGAACCCCTCTCTGGAGTTCATATCTCTAGCATCTCGACTGCAATGTTAAAATTTACAAAATTAATTACTACTAAGGAAATTATTACTAAGGATGCAGTTAGATATACTAATTTAGGATTCTTAAAATATATCTATAGAACACATTTACTCCATTATGATCACACTAAATTGATATAAGGCACCTCCTTATTTGGGGGATGTGTGGAGGGATCCTTGTCTTTATATAAACAAGGAGGTTCGAAAAAAAATTCATTGACAATAAATAGTCTCTTTGTAACAACATTTTTTTAATGCCAATAAAACTTCCGACCCTATCAAACCACAATTTCTCCTTTTATCTCACATCAACATGATTTATAAAATCAACTAACCAAATGATAATGAGTAGGGTTCTCATCCCACCAAGATCATAAATTAAGTCGACATCTTATCCCACCAACTAAACTAGAGACTCGATGCCTTGCCAAAAACCAAGTCCCATAAATGATCGAGTTGGCATTATGGCCCTTAGAAAATCTATTATCTTACAAGACTATTGAAATGACACAACTAATGATAGTGATTAATGTTCCAAAGACCCGGGATTTAGCCCTTTGGTTAATGATTTGACCATACTTAGACATCTATAAATTTGATTTTAGAAAATTTGCATTTTCATTTCTTTCGAAAGCGGAATATTTTAGGGTAATGGTTAACGTGGATTCCATTGACATAGTCTCACGCTTATTTTTTACTATTGATGAAAATCTCACCACTATAATTCCCGGCCACATAGGCCACAACGACTATGGTTCATTTAAATACGCCATTGTAACCCCATTTGTGTGAACATATTTTGGATCAAAATAATAATCATAATAATAAAAATACCCCATCTCCTTGAATAATAATAATAATAAAAATACCCCCAAATTTGAGATAACCCCTTTTCCTTTCACATATAAAATAAATAAACTATCAAAAAAAAATTTCACTATATCTTTTCACCCATATATAATCTTAATATATTGTATAGTTATTATATTATATATATTTATATAATTAATATATGAAGTAAGTAGTATTAACAAATTAAGAAAAAGAAGAATATAAACAAAGAGAAAAACTAAAAAAATGAAAAGTAAATGAACGGTAAATTATAAAATAGATTGAGAAGGAAAATAAAAGAAAATAGGGCTTCCAATAGATCTGATTTCCACGAATTGATGGTTTTCCTTAATCTTTGAATTCATGGTTTAATGGTCTCACTACTCAGATATCTATCCGATTGCTGATATATACAAAAAAAAAAAAAACACTAGGATGATAAAATTTTGCATTATGGCCATCCTTAGTAATTGCTATTTATGAACAGCGGCCCAAATCCAATTCATTGTTTCGCCGCAGCGGTTTGCTGGATGATCCAGACGCAAAAAATTAAAGAGGAAACTATGGAGAATCAGTGCAATACAACAACAAGGCCTGACGAGGAGGACGAATCATGGATACCCATGTCTTGAGAAGATGACAATTTACCTGGTACGCTACTAATCTTCCTTCGTCCCCGCATTTAGTCTCCATATCTGTTAGCTCGAAGATATTGTAAGCCCAAGCTAAACAGGTGACCTACTTTACATTTGATACATTTCACGGGTGGGTCTCAGAGGGGACTGATTTCCAAACCATCTATTATTTTAAGCCGAGGATTGAAATGGGTTATAGGTGACCTTTTTCATCGTCCCCACTACCAGGTTTTTGAACAGATTCTCGGCATTATGCGAGTAAAAACTGGCAGAAGTACACTGGTATGTTCATTTGCTTGTGAATTTTGTGCTAGTTGTTGTTTTTCCTTTCTGCCTGCATCTTTTTTTGGCTCTATCTTTGCAATAAAGACCATGTTGCCGTCCTGAATTTCATTGTTTATGGGCCTCCAAATATACATCTTTTTTAATTTGCGTTCGACAAGGTCAGGCTTGGACCGTAATTCTGTTTTTTTTTAATTTTTAATAGAGGCCCTTGTTCTATTTGCTTTGGTTTTTAGGGTTTCATTTTGGGGTTTCATTTTTGTCTAGTTTTCTTTATTTGACAGTTTTAGGGGTTTTAACACTCATCTGGTGCAAAACTCTTGTCTTTCCCAAATTTGATATAAAAACTTATGCACGGGTTTTGTTTTATCTGGGGCATTAGGTAGTCATTTGACTTTTAATTAGAACAAACACCAGTAGAAAAAACCCTTTTGCGGGATGCAACAGGAAACGCCCATAAAAAAAAGTTAGACGCTCCAATGCTCCTTTTGACCAAAGTTCCTTCAGGCAGTTGCTGGCTGTAGAGACTTTTGGGGCATTGCCTTGAGCAGTGATGTTCATTTTTCATTACCGGTGAACAACTAGATTCCTAAGACTTGGATCTATGTCTACTGAATTTTTTAAATATAAAGAGAAATACAACGAAGATAAATGATATGTGAATCCTAATTAATGATTTGTGAATCCTAATTTCTATTGATGGCACATTATTATGTATAAGATTTCGTTCATTAATATTTCAGTTTTCATATATTTTAATTTTTCTTTTTTAGTATTTTGGTATGTCCAGCATCAGCTCACAAATCAACATCCTTGACAGACTCAAAATCAGTGTTTTTTTTGCCTTCAAGCATGCTCTGATCACAACCAGGATGCCTTATGCCAGTATCTAGTGCAACTCCAGCCGAAGGATCATCCCCAGCAATCTGTCCAATGTATCTATCCAATCTCTCAAGCACATCATCGACAAGAGAACTGGAGACCACATGGGTGTCTGTTATCCGATTGGCCACATATTCTGCATTAACAGACATTGGAGATATATATGTTTGAACTACTCAGAGTGATTCTTAAACTCTTCATGACCCTCTAAAATTTTTCAGGACCCTCTAGACCCAACACATATTTCTAAAATAAAACACACAGTCCCACATATACAGTTGGTCGTAGAACTAAAAGTCTATTTGCAACTTTGATTTCTAAAATAAAACACACAGTCCCACATATATAGTTGGTCGTAGAACTAAAAGTCTGTTTTCAACTTCTTTTGAAGTGCAGAACTTAACCTTGCATTTTCTTTGAAGCGCCACGCTCTTTCATAGGACTTCCATGTTGAACATGATGCCTATCCTTCTCACATCCATCGGATCTTATGGAATATGTACTGAACTAACCTATGCTTCTGGGATGGTTGAAACCATGGTTTTCAAGGTCGGTGCGTCTTCCCAAAGCATGCATCCTGAATAGATCGATAGAAATAATGTGATGCTGGCATTGACTATGGTTGGATCGATAGATGCAATGCACTTGGTTCATAATTGCTGGTTGAAATTGAAATTGCTGGGTAAACTATACACTTGTGTTGCCTGCAATAAGACATTAAAATAAGGCGGGTGGAGATATTGGTGCATGTTGGCGACCTACAGGAGTAGAATGGAATATGTGAGCTACGTCAAAAAATGGTTCTATGGACTCCCAGAATATGATATTGTCTAGAGGACGGAAGAAAATTAGAATAGTGATAGCAAGGGAAATTATAAAGAATCCAAGCATCTTGTTGTTGTACGAGGCAACCAGTGCATTGGATAGTCATTCGGAGAAAGTAGTCCAAGAAGCATTAGATGGAATCATGGTGGGAAGAACGAGCGTCGTTGTAACTCATCGATTGAGCACTATTCAGAATGCTGATTGTATAACAGTTATTGAGAATGGGAAGGTTGTGGAACAAGAAAATCACACTTCTCTGATAAGCAAAGGCGAAGGCGGTGCATATTTTGGTCTGATTAAAATGCAACAACCACAAGAGCCAATTACCCAACCTGGAAGCTAAGATGAAATACCCCTCATACTCCTCGACACCATAGATTTCTTGTTTTCTCATCATGCGGCCTTGGTCAAAAGATCGCCAAGGTGATTTGAGATGAATAATATAAATTCCTAATATTGTAAGCCATGTATGAGAAACAAGTAGTATAACAGAGGGTCTCTGCATCACTCAATACTATCTATCTTCAACAAAGAAAAGTCTATCCCTCGGCTATTTTTAATTAGGTCAGCTGCACATGCTTTGCTATTGGCGGCTTAAACTGTGAGGGTAACATTAAAAAGACGAGCGTAGCTGAGGGATTATGCTTTATGGACATCATGCTTTGCAATTGGTGGATTAATTGTGAAGGAGATAGCGAAGAAAATATGTAGCTGAGGTAGAATTTTTATGGACATATAATAATAATTCATATCTAATGCAAAAGATATTGGATTTAATGTTAAGATTTGTTTCAAAAGATATCAAAATCTTTCATTATATGGTATAATTTCTTCACTAAAATCCTAATATTGTTTCAGGCAAAAAGGCTCAACTATTGATCTACACCTGCAGTGACTTCATTACAGAATATATGCCATCTTGTAGAATTTACAACCTAGCTTAAATTGTAGTTGCATTCCAACACACGGATAGAAGAATTCAAACTTCATGGTAATATTACCTAGCATTTGATTCCTATTTTTTGGAAGTTGGAAAACACCTCTCGAGTTATGAAAGAAGTTAAAAAACTATCGAAATGCTAAGTGTTTTTATTAAACAACACCCAAGATAATTGTTTTTATTAAAGAACACCTGAGTAGAATATTTGGAACAGAGTTTGTATAAAATATTTGGAATAAAATATTTGGAGTAGTGGGCTTCTCTTAAAGAAAATGAATAAGAGTCAATTTTATAAGTTGGATGCATATATCAAATTTTTTATTGGAATGAGAATGTGTTTGCATTCTACTCATTATTCCCCAAGGCACATTGATTTAAAAAAAGGAAATGATATGAAATCCATGAAATCCCTATTGTACTCATAATTAGGTATGTAAACTAATTTAATTTTTACTTTAATACAAGTCTAGTTGCAAGTGTCATCAATTTTGAAAAATGCTCCATCTCTTAAATATGGATTGTGATCATTATATAACAACAATAAAGAAATTCATGAAGCAATCTGTTTCATGTTGGATCCCACATTGGGAAAGAAGGTCTTCTATGAGTAGTTCCCTCATAGGTTTGATGGCTATGTTCACCTTGCTTGCTATATGCTTGCTCACTGGAAAATTTATAATTTTGGATGTATAGAGGCCTTAACATGACTCGAATTTTGGAATTGGTGCCTGTCTTGATTTAGAATTCTGCATTACTTTGGTTTTTTATTTTGTTGCTAGGGATCAATGGGAAGATTGGCCATTCAGTCGAAATTGATTAATTTTTGTTTTTAGGATGCTCTCAGGCATATTTTTGGTGGAAGGATCGTTGAAATACAGGATTGCCTTGCATGGACTCGGTTAACTTTTGTCTCCTGTGCCAGCAACAAGATGGTTTTCATGGATGAGTCTCTTCAGTTGCCTCCTGCTGTTGAGACCCTGGATTTAAGTCGGAACCGTTTTGCGAAAATTGCCAATTTGCACAAGTGTATGTAGTTGAAGTATTTAGACCTTGGATTCAACAGTATTCGGACAATATCATCATTAAATGAGGTGGGATTCATTTCAGTTCTTGTTTCAGAATTAGACTGTAAGAGCTGGTTATGTAAATCATAGTTTCCAATATTGTTTGATGGAATTATCTGCTGGAGTACATCCTCATGCTTATAACTATAGCTATTTGAGATGTCCAATAGGTGTAATTATGTTTTCTGTTACTAAATTTTTCATCTCAGCATGCGTAAATGTTTCATGTCTTCTTTTTTCACCGTCTTGCATTTTGGTTGGAACAGGTCATAGCTTGGATCAGCAAGCTTATTTTTAGAATGCCTTGACAACACTGCATGGGATTGAACATTTAACCACACTCGAAGGCCTAGATCTCTCATTTAACATGATCTCCAATTTTGCTGAGATTGAGTTGTTGTCTAGTCTCCCTGTTCTTGAAAGTGTCTGGCTGGAAGGCAATCCGATCAGTTGTGCTCGTTTGTATCAGGAACAAGTTTTTAGCTTCTTTTCCAATCCATATAAAGTAAGTTAAGCAATCCATATTCTTTGATTTCACCTCTTTATGTATTTCATTATCATGTTTTGGCAGATATCTTCTCTTTGTCCATTTCATGACAACCTTCAATGGCAGAGAAGGGATACAAATTTACTCACATTTATGCTCTCTTACTCTTATATATTCCAACAGCCACATCATTATTCCTTATCGTCTTTAATTTGAGGGTTTAATTCTCGGGAATAGTCTTCTTTCCTAATAACTCAATTTGGAAAACCATTTCAATTTTGCCTTCATAATCTTCTGGAATTTGTGGGAATAAATTTGAAGGGATATTCAAGTTTGTGTCATGCATCAACTGATTACACATAGATTATTTTTGAGGTGTAACTTGCTATTTGGTCACTGCCCTAGTTGAAATTAGATGATAAAGTGATCTGTGGGAGGGAGGCCTGGACCGTTAAAGTCATTGTTGCAAGAACACCGATGCAACGACCTGGCTATGGGTTCTATGCTCCTGCAAAAGGTGAAATTCAATCAGATGTGAAAAGTGAGTTGAGAAAATTTAGTGAACAATATGAAGCCAATAGCTCTGGTGATACCCAGTCAAATGCAAAGGTAAGTCATGCAAAATACACCTTTCATGTTCATCATTATGAAAACCAGATTTCAGTATTTCCGTTTGAATTTGCATGCTATTTTATTAAAAACTATATTTATTTCCATGTTCAAACGAATTTAAAGTTTAAACATGTTAACATTGTTTTTTTTGTGGTTCTTGTTGTTTTTTTTTCTCATGTCTGTCGTTCTGTTGATTATTTCACTCTTTAAATTTGTTCTCTTGTAGAAAAGGAAAGCTCGACTTGCTACAATTGAGGATCCATAACATAAGAGATATTTGCTTTCTGAAGGTGTTGAACAGGATGGTTCTTCTTCACATGTGCATGAAAGTGAAAGCCAGAGAAGGCATGATCATGAAACATGAAAGTGAAAGCCAGAGAAGGGATGATCATGAAACAGATATCGGTGAAAATGATAGGGCAAATACCTTGGTTTTATTTGACAGAATAGAACTTCTCAAGAAAGAGGATTCAAGTGCATGGTTCCAAGAATTGAGGGACTTGTTGTACTCGACTAATGTGGATAAAGAGGACTATGGCCAAGGTACTAATTTCAATTCCAAGATTAGAAATCCTCATACGAGAAGGCAGCGGCAAAATAGGGTGGATGATAGTAGTTCTAAAGTAAAGACAGAGGGCAAGGAAAGATCAACAGACCACTGTGACAGAGATATTCCAGAAGCAGAACTGCAACATATGAGAGATAATGCAGCTGATGTTGGTAAAATTGTGAATGAATTACAAGAGAATGGCTTATTGGGAAACTTTTCTCAAAAGGGGAAAATTGTATCCAATTCCTCTGTAAAGCATGCCAATTCACTGCACCCTTGACTCAATTCACAAATTAGAGAAATTAATAGCTCTGAGGAGCAATCAAAGGTTTTAATCCCCAATACAGCACGAAAGTTACCCAGAGATAGCATACCTTATTCATTTGTACCTGGTACTGTGGCAAATGAGGAAATGTGCTTAGGTGAAAGCTTTGGTTCACTAAAGACTATTGAGGAAAGAATTGAATCTCATTCCTCTTCATTCTGTCTTTCTTCTCCTCCCCACTATTAGGAAGATATACTACATCGCCGCCAAAATATGGAGGAAGAATTCATGCAACTTTCTCTGGACTCATACTCTATAGCTTCATCATCTGACAGTGAGTCTAGTAGTGATGACCAATATTTATCTAATTCCTTTAGTTCTATAGATGGGCAAATTATTTCCCATGCAGAGGCAGATATAGATAATGATAATGCAAATGGTGAAACTAATGTAGTGTTTGAGGATCCATCCTTAAATGTTCATAGCTGTCGAGATATAAATGCAACAGAGGATTGAACAATGGAAAATGCAGTGTCGTCTTGTGCAGACGATATTTTGGCAGATGCAAGTGGTGAGAGGCTTCCTCAGACTGTGAGTAAAGGTATGTCATGCACATTTAAGACAACAGGAATGAGGAAGCATAAAAGAAGGGTTGTACTTTTGGATGAAGTTGGAGTTTTTGATGTAGGGTTTGAACAGACTCAAGATGCTTCAAGCTCTTTATGTGTAAGAAGCCTAAAAAATGGTATGACACAATTGGCTTCTACATGCGATGGGCTTGATGAATTAGATGGAAGCAAAGAGATAGTCATGAGTTCTTTCAATAAAGTGAAGCATCCATATACAAATTGTGTTGAAACTTCAGATTGCAACATTAAAACATTAGAAACGTCTGTAAGTGTAGAGTCAGATGATCCTCTTACATGATATTTTCATCGCCAGCTTGTTGAAGATAGGTTATTAGAGAGATGCCTATATCATGTTTCCTACAATTGTATTTGTCTATGGGAAGATGATCCCGATTAAAGGTAAGTTGCTTAGGGTATTTAATTTTGTTTTTTGAGACACTGATATTTCATTTGTATTTCAGACATTGCAAATCCCCTTAGTTTTTTTCTCCTGTTTTGTCCTAGGGAGCACCAAAACATTTATAAACCCTTATTTCCGCCTCAATAGCATAAATTACTTTAATTACCGAGAGTTGTCAGATCCAGTCATTACTCTTTAGTTCTATCTTTTAAGGTACTGTTACCAAATTAACACTTCTTTTGCAATCGCTGGAGTGTTGTAAATATTTTTGCTAACTAAATTCTTGGTGATCTTTTTCTTCATCACCCAAGTTAGCTACCTGTTTTCACTCTCCTTATACATAGTTTACTAACCATTTTTATTGTTCCCTTTGAATTATAATTTCTTGTTCTCTTGTATTACCTCCAACAATATATAGTTCATATGCTGTACTATATAACTTCCATACAAATTCCTTTGAAAAAGCCTTATGATGTTGCTGGTCCTTCAATACAACTTCCAAGGTCAATATCAATATTGCTGGGTGTTATTTGTTACTTTGGTGTTTTTTTGAAATTTCATGAAATAGGATCTAACCCTTGTCTATGTTCCTTTCAAACAAGTAGGAGACAGTGTGCACTTAATCTTTGTTGTCCCCCTTGCACCCTTGGACTCCTCATTTTTTGGACTATAGCTGGAGGTCTACTATGTTTTTTTGAAATTTCATGAAATAGGCTCTAACCATTGTCTATGTTCCTTTCAAACAAGTAGGAGACAGTGTGCACTTAATCTCTGTTGTCCCCATTGCACCCTTGGACTCCTTGATCCTTTCACGGTACTTTCACAATGGATATTGAGGATTGAATCCTTCCTTGCATAGACATGGTGTCAAAATGACAAATAGAAAAATCAACAAGTTGGAACTTGATGAAACTGAATTGTGGGGACTTGGGCTCGAGCCTCGAAGAATGCCAAAAGCAATGAAGAATGTTGAATGCTGAACAGTTGGACAAAAATTTCCTGCAAAAAACAGTGAACAATGCCCTACTTCCTCTCTTCTCGCCATTGGACTCTTCTAAGCTCACACAGACAAATTGAAAATGCAAAAGTGAGCATGTAATTAGGGTTTTTTTGGTATAAAAGGGGGCAACACTTTGTTGTTTTAGGGTTTCTTGCTAGATTGATCTTAAGCCTCTGGGGCCTTTTAAATACTTAAGGGTTTCCCATTCCATACATTCCCATATTGTGATCATTGTTTCCATGATAAACCTTCACTGAACAATGCCCTTTTGCTCACGTTTAAAAATCCTTGCTGAAATTTGTTGAATCCTCAAGGTCATTGCCTTTGCAATGATTATTAGGAGACACTAAAGAGTGTGATAGGTCTCCATCCACTAATAGAATCCTTGTGACTCTTTTTTGGATTGAGTTTACTGAGGCCTTAATTGATATACTTGGGGAGCCTCCCATCCTTCAACACATCTTGAGCAATCTAGCACAGATCCTCACCAACTGTAAAGCTACATATGGTAGGTCATCCATAGAGACTTACCATTTTTCATTTTTTAGAGCACAGAAAAAAGTTCCTTCTCAGATTTTTCCCTACTAAATATTGCCCTCTCAAAAGTATTGAGTTTAGAGGCAACCACCTCGTTGCAATCCTTCATGGCTTCTTGAACTTGATCAGAAAGGAGGTAGGAGGAAAACGTATGTTGAATGAGTAAGCCAAACATATTTTTAATCTCTTGCGGCTCTTCTGCAGTAGTGCCATTTGTTTTATGAAGACCTAGAATCTTCTCAGCCGAGTTCTTATTTTAAATAGTCAAAATAAAACTTAGAGGGTTCGTTTCCTTCCTCAATCCACTAAAGCCATGCCTTGATTTTTACACCCTTGGCTTTGTGGTCTTCCCCACATTGGATCACATGTTTCAAGTTGGAAACCTTTTCCCGAAGATGGGTGTTGGAGAGCTCCTACTCTAACAGTGTTCTTATGGATTTCCGATACCTTGCTACATGGTTATTACTCCAGCGAAGTAATTTACTTTATGTATGCAGGACACAAATTCCTCAGGCCGTTGGTGCATTATATTCATTTAAAATTGTAAAGTGAATGGTAAGCAGGTTTGCGCAGTAGCAAATTTCGGAGAGGATCTAGCAAGCAAGGTAATGCTCATTGTAATTTCCATCCCTTTTCCATTTTTTGAAACTCACATGATCTGGAAGGCCTATATCTAGGGAGGGTTTTGAACTGCCAAATTTAATTATACCATTTCTCTCTCTCAATTTTTCCCTATGTTAGTACAACCTTAAAACAAATATTCTCTCATTTTTTCCATTTGTTAGACGTACAACCTTAAAACAAATATTCTCACCAGGTTTTGTATTTCTTTGATGCTGCTCTAGACTATGTATTTTTTTAAAGTTGATAGAGTAGTGACACTACTTTATAGATTGTGTGGGTATTGATTTTCAGTAATTGTATGAGTTTGTAGGTGACTAATTTTTTTTTTAACATCTTTGTTTTTTTTGCTTTTTTGGGTTGGAGTGGAGGACTTATATTTTATCATTGCATGGCACATATCACTTTGATGACTCAGTTTTATTTGATGACTCTCAGTTTCTAGCTTTTTTAACATTTATTTTTTTCCTTTTTTAGGTTGGAGTTGAGGACTTATACTTTATATGGATAAATTTTATAATGTTAACAACAAGGAAATGTAGCAATTGATCCACCTGCATCTCTTACAAGGCTCAGACATTGATACTCATTATGGTTTCATTGTAAACTGTGCACCTCGAAATGCAATATTAACAAAAATGCTCATTACATAAGCCGGGCTTATTTATCTTTGAATAATTATTATGATTCTCTTTGCACTTGGCTAAAACCTCATTTAAAAGTATTTTTGATGTTCCTGTAGGTAATTATTCTTTAAAACCTAAACTGATTTAGTCAATGTAACCATGCACTTTTTTGACAACATGCAAGGAATAGGTATGTAACACCAGGATTTGATACACCTATTACAATTTCTCTTACCCTCCTAAACAATATTGACTATTATGATAGATTCTGAGTGTCCCAACCTATGTGGCATATCTCATAATACCGTTTCTTTGTTTTGGTAGAAAGAGAAGAAAATTAACTATTCTAATTTCTATGAACGCATGGATTTAGTCATTGCATTTATAATAAATGTTTGTGATTTTATATAGTACCTGTAGAATATTTGAGGTATCTCCAAGCTAACTGCCAAATAAAGAGTAATACAGTAAAAGATACTACAGTTGGAAAAAATGGTGATATGGTGATGGGAGCACACAATGTGAGAGTATTTATAGTTTAGATGGAAACCTTAAGATCATATGCATTTTGTTAGATAATTTTTTACTCTATTTAGATAAATGTGATATCTTTACCCTTGAAACATTCATTTTAAAAATGAAACTTTGCCATAAAAGTAATTGAAGTATGACTTTTAACCTCGTCTTGTAGCTCCTTTATGAGACCTATCTCTGCATATCGCTTCTTTTATATTATGATGATGTTGTGGATGCCCTAGTTGCTACTCGCACTTTAACCCATCATAAGTTGGTGGGCATTTTCATCATGGCTACAGGCATTTTTCTTGGCCGTGGGAATTTCTTTAGTTGGAAATTTTATTCTCATATCAATCCATAATGATTTCTATTTAAGGGTGCTAGCTCAATGGTAGAGCACCTGCCTTATAGGCAGGAGGTTGGTGGTTCGATTCCACCGTGCCCTATTTATATTCTGAAACCACTAAAAATAGATAAATGACTAAAAAAATGACCAAAATTTGCATATAAACGATCACCATTACAACATGAGAGATAAGTGACCAAAAAAATGACCAAAATATGCATGTAAATGACCACTTTTGAGTTGGCGATTGCTGGTAGCAAATTAGCGGTCATTTATCACGTGACCATTAATGACCAAATATATTACCAAATTAATGACCAAATATACGACCAAATATATGACCACAAGATAAGCTATAAATTACCAAGCTAAATATGACCACATTTTTGGTCACGTGATATATGGCCACTAATTTGCTACCAGTGGTCACCAACTCAAAAGTGGTCATTTATATGTGGATTTTGGTCGTTTTTTTTGGTCACTTATCTCTCATTTTGTACTAGTGATAATTAATTGAGTGCACTGTTTATGGTGCTTAGATTTTTATAGGTGCACTGGTACATTATAACTTAATTAAGCACACATCATTTCTATATTGTTATTGAAATTTTGTAGTGTAGCTGATGCGGTATAATTAATTCAATGCATTGGGTGCGGTGCACCATGTGTTCAAAAGTACTGCATGGATGCTTGACTATTTTCAAGGCGCATCGCCTATTAAATACATGTTTTTTGAAAACAAAATCAAATTTTAATAAATAATAGGATCATTTAATATATTTTTTTTATGTTATGTGTGTTTGTGTGTGTGTGTGTGTGTGTGTGTTTGAGAGAGAGAGAGAGAGGCTAACAAACACTAGTACAAAATGGGTGATAAGTAACTAAAAAATGACTAAAAATCAGAGATAAATGACTAAATCGGTCATGTGACCGTTGGTGACAAATTAACAGTCACTTATCACCTGACCAAATTGGTCATAAATTGGTTGAATTGCTTCAAGTGTTGGTCATATATTTAGTCATTAATTGTTGTTATTTGGTCATTATTTGCTGCTATTTGGTAATATATTTAGTCATTTTTGGTAATGCATTTAGTCATTTATTTGGTAGACCAAATTGGTTATTTATCACTTGGTCATAAATTGCTTGAATTGCTTCAAGTGTTCGTCATATATTTAGTCATTATTTGTTGCTATTTGGTAATATATTTAGTCATTTATTTGGTATTGCATTTAGTCATTTATTTGGTAGTAAATTTAGTCATTTATTTCATTATTATTTGCGACCATTTTAGTAATATAGTTGGTTGCTTAATTAGTCATTAATTGTTGTCATTTTGTAATCCATTAAGTCATTTGTTTGGTCATAATTGTCACTTTTTGGTAATACACTGTCATTTATTGGTAGTACATTTAGTCATTTATTTGGTCATTATAAGATACCACCATTTTATAGTAGTACATTTGCTAGTTTAATATTTAATCAGATCAATTGTTACCATTTTGTAGTAGATTTAGTAAAATAATTCACATCATACAATATCGATGATGATATATTAATATCAACGAAACAAATTGAATATTCATAACGTTTTCTAACAAATTATAAATGGCATTTAAACCAATAAAAATGCAACAATATAACATTTAAACAAATATTATAATTAATAGTATACAATTTTAACTTTGAACATTATTTCAAAATTTTAGTATTATTCCCAAAAGTTAGAAAAAACTTAAACAAAAATTAAAAGTGGCTATACAACCTCTCATTCAAACAAACAACTTACACGACAAAGCACAATATAAATGATGTTTTTATTATCGTTATAACATCATATTACAATATTCTTTTCCTTTGGCCATTAACATAACACTTCAACTGAAAAGCTGTAAAGAATGGTGTACATCTTTTTGCACCCCTATGTTTTGAAGCCGTGCAAAGCCAACAAACATATGCAAGTTGTTGATACAAGCTTGCAAAATAACAATGGCCATTAAAATACATCAACTTATGTCTTCCAATCTGCGAGAACATTGGGATTGTTCTCCCAATCTATTGCTGATCAACTTCATACACACTTTAAATTTGTTTTAGTATCCTTTCTCTCCATTTGTACATGCACGTGCAAATAGAATTCTTGGAGCATCTTTTGTATGATCATCTGGAACATCCACATGTCAACCATGAGACACTTGCAAAGATGAACATTGACATAATGAATGCAACAATAAAAATTTATTTTTTTATGCCTCGCCAAACAACAAGAAGGCAGATCCCGACAACATAAAGAGAAACCACATAACACGATTGGCATTGGTAGTAAAGCCACCATAACTATCTTGGACACACAATAGAAAGAGTATACAAGTAAAAGCTAGCCTCAAAGCTCTATGAAAATCACAGACAAAGATTTTCTCCAAATATGAAGTTTGTGGATCTTACAATGCATAGGGCTTGACTCTAAGAATAAATGCTTTGGATATTTTTGCATCAAGGTCACTTCGGTACCACAAGTATCTAGCTATTACTTAGCCCCTCTAACCAATGGGTTAGTCTCATCAAAACATAATGTCATGCATAATCTTTTATTATTTCTAAGTAATTAGCAAGTTATCCACTGTCAACTAATGTAATCAAGCTAATTTATTCATCATGTGCATGGTACCCATTTATTCTTTCAATCATAATTTAAATTAGTATCCACGTAGAATATCTTTCTATTTAGATTTGAATGCTAGAAGTAAATCACACAATTGTCATCATTAGTAATATAAACAATAAACTTACAACATAAATTTTGCATATAGGTAGGTTCATAAATCCACAAATATAGTTTTCTCAACAAGTTGATTCCAACAAATAATAAGAAAATATATACAAAATAGATCATAATGTTGTGTATTTGTCAAGTCAAAATGTGAGGCATTACATACAACCAACCTTAAGAAAACTTCATCTTAAATTTATAGTAAAAAAAGTGTGGGATAATTACAATGCAAGGTTTTTACATCCCCCCAAGTAGCATATCCTGGGCTATACTTATCCCAATGGACCTTAACATCGTCCACCAAGTGGTGTTTGCATTATTAGAGCCTACGGTCCAATATACATAAGGGTTTAACCATGATGGTTCTCTCATCCAAAACCTACAATTCCCTCCAATTTATTTCATGAGATTCATCAGCAATATAATGTCATAATACCAATATATGAAAAACATCATGATTGTTTTGCAAATGGGGTGGATTAGTCAAGCGAGTATAGATCGTTCCTTGAAAGAATCTTATCAATATCGTATTAAAGACAAGATGTGAATTTTCTCTAGCAAGCCAATAATTAATACCTATATTTATGTTAGTTCAATTGATAATACACTCTTGAACTCCCCCCCCCCTTCGATCGGTCAGTTGCTATCCATATGGGTGTGGGTTCTAGATGGGTGTAGTGATTACAATTAAATTCAAATTAGACCAGAGGATCAAGATAAGAGTATTTTTCATTGTCTTTGGGGTAGATTTTCCCCAATTGATTGAACTACCTCTCAAGCATATAAATAAGAGGTTCATGGTTGGAGGAGGACCCTTCTAGTACATCATCATCAATTTCGTAAAAAAACACCCACAAATATTCCATAATTCCACAACCTTTCCACTTCCTCATCTGTTGTGCCACCTATAATTCCTCCAGTCACAATTAAACACTCTACCATAATCCCAAAGTTTCGCTCATGAATAAAAACTACAAGGGAAGGGTCAAATTTGTTATCACCTATACCAACATATTGAAAAGAGATGAAATCTTATCTAGGACATTTTCATCCAAGAGTATAACACCTTTCCTAAATTTGACAGTTAAGTTAGTAGACTTTCTGTAGCAATTATGATTTGGATGGATTTATTTTCAATTATTTTGTCCACAATCCATCTTGAATTGATTTGCAAGGGAATCGAGGTTGTCACCTCACACAATATGAATTCAACAAGAACTTAGATATCCCCAAATTACAGGAAACAACTCATCTTGTAAATCATGTACTAGAACCACAACATTCTTAGCCTCTTCATAAGTCACATGCTCAACAAATTGACCTTTAGCTAGACCTCTAGCGACCTAATATACGTTGTTTTAGTTCCAAAGAATGAAAACACCTATAGACCTATGCCTTTGTCCATTCATTCTAGTCAACGACAAAATAAACCTCCATATATTACAACATAGATCTAATCCTAGTAATTAGGGCCAAACAAAAACATTACCATAAATTTCTTGAAGCATTACAGAAAGGAGTTACCACTAGGTTTTAATAAAACTTTTATTGATTCGGTTCAACATTCCATCAACAATACTCATTTGTCTTCCATCTGTGACAACAAAACATGGATTTTTCATTCTTGTACTTCACACAAATATATGGTTTCATGCTTTGCTACCCTAGCAACTCCATCCATAGCAACTGATTTACAAATGACAACAATAATCAAAATCATTTATACCAACAAGTCATGTTCTACTCTCTACATAGAAAATTCTAAAAGTACAAGCAAAAAATGAAACGAGAGAGAGTCTGAACAATCAGAGACAAATTGGTGTTCCCTTACATGAGCAATTAAGAATTCAAAAATAAAAATAAGAATCATATCTAATAACAACGCTAAAGGGAGGAGCCAGTAAAAACCACAATTTATAGGCCAAGGAAAGGTCGAGATTGTTGATGTATTTGTAACTTCGGAAGATATTCTTTTATGTATTACATTTGTACTTTATTGTATCCCCAACGGAGATGTATTATTCCTCCGATTGGAAGTGCCATCATTTGTATTTGCAAGTGTCGCAAGTATTATTGTAAGTGTTGCAACTTATATTTGATGGGTTATTAGACCACCTTGCTGGGGTCAGCCTTGTATGAGTTGTGTGGGTCAAAGGGTTATTAGACAACCCTAGTGGGGTCGACCCAGAGTAGGTTTATGTTAAGTGGTTAATTTGGGGCCGACCTAGTTAGAGTTAAAAGTCAAGTGAAGTAAAGTATAAATAGAGAGTGTCTCATTCTATTCATTCACTCAATCATCCAACTCGCATTAGTTGAGAGAGGAGTGCACACAAGTGGAGGAGGAGTAGCTATTGGAGTTATCTATCTTGGATTTGATCATTGTGATCTTGTGTTGTGACTTATTCTATCTCTGAGGAAGTTGCGTGGTTTTTCACCTTCTTGGTTTTCCCTGAGGAAACTCTGTGTCTCTTGTGTTTATGACTGTTATGTTGTGCTTATTATTCTCTTAGTAGGATCCTAGATAATGTTTGAATGCATTTATCAAAAAATTAACATGGTATCAGAGTCGTGCTAAGAAGAAGACACTATGCAGTTGCAGAAGCTGGGGCTTCTTAATTTTTGGGTTTCTCTCCTCACATCATCAAAGGTAGGAGGCTAGGATGACTCTCCTTGGAAGGGAGCATCTTTCTGTCGACACAGAATTCAATTCTGAGCACTTTCAGTTTTTGGCCCATTATTGCTGCAGGAAATTAGGGTTTTGGAGAAAATTGGAATTTTTGGAATCTGAGACCACGGCTGGATGCCCCTCAATAAAATCAAAGTTTAGAGACCAAGATCAAACTTTCTAGTTGGTTAGAAGGCCGGGCTTGATCAAACCCTAGTTCAAGATTTTGACCGGAAGGGTGGAAAATTAGGGTTTCTACAAAAGTGGAAATTTTTGGAATCTGTGACCATGGCTGTAAGCTCCTCAGAAAAATTGAAGTTTAGAGCACAAGATCGAACCTCTTGGCTGGGTAGAACCCCGGGAAATATCAAACCCTAGTTCGAGATCTTGTCTAGGAAATCCAGAAGTTTCAAAAACAATTTTGAGGGGTCAAATTTTGCAGATTTCAAAATTGAAGTATACCAGCTTGATAAGCTCAGCAAGGTGCATCTTTCCATCCTTTCAGAAGTTTGAAATTCAAAGTTTGAAGTTTTAGGGTTTCTTTGACAAACCCTAATCCAGCTCCAGATCTAGTTTTCAGCAAATCAAGTGGTAAGACCTAAATCTTTTATTTCCATTTGAGTTTCTCATTAATATGTCTCACCACACCAAGCTTGAGGATAAGCTTGAAGGAGCTAACAACTTCTGAGCATGGAAGTATAGGATTGGGTTATTCCTAGAAGAGAATGAATTGGACAACTACATAAAGGAAGAGGTTCCAGTTCCAGAGGGAGATGAGGCTAAGGACTTACACAAGAAGGACTTGGTCAAGGCCAAGAGAATCATTGTTGATTATATAAAAGACCATCTCATACCCCATGTGTCTTCTCTAAAAACACCTAAGGAGATGTTTGACTCCTTGACCAAGTTGTTTGAAGGAAAGAATATAAATCGGAAGATGACTCTGCAGAATTGTAATGTACCCACCCTTGGACCCAATGCACGAAAGGGAACATGCTACCAATCTATGGGGCTTTTCATAAAACTCACCCCATTCATTAGATGCATACAGTTAAAAACAAAAGTGTGCATATGTAAATCAAACAAATATGCACAGTGGAAATAAATTCATCCACACACATATTTTCATATGCACTCAATATATCAATAACAATCATCAATTAATTAAAACAATGCAGAAGTAAATACACATAAGAGAATATACTCATCTCACTATAATGCGGTCCCAAACAACTAGCTATGTCGCCACAACGTTCCTCCCAACCATAGGCCAGTTGTGTTCATCAATCTCTCAACACAAATGCCACCCCCGAGCTGGGCATGATTCTTACAAGGAACAGGGGACATTCAAGCTCACACACAGCCAATTAATCATTTCATCTGAGCCAAGCCAGTCCACAGCTGGGTTTATCAGGCTACATTTGAACCCTGGATGCTTGCACTCAAGCTCAAGCCAAAGCAATAGATACCCATAACCGATACCCCAACATACTCTTTTCTCACATAGCAAGCACAACATTGGGCATAGATACACATTTTAAACAATGGGATTTACGAATAAGATGGCCATGGGTTTTCCCAAAAAATTTCCCAACCAAAAACGGATTGTGGGATGGGGCAAACAACCACAGAGAGGAAAAATGATTTCTTCCCCAAATATCTCAGCCTTCAACAGCCCAAAACGGTATCTATTGAACCCCTGTTTGATTTCCCCTTCTTCCCCACTGGTATACAACACAAAAAAACTCCCTTCTCCCAGCTGAGGATCAAGGAAAACCATAAAAACATGGCTGGAAAACGCCCAGGTAGCTCCCAACTCGTGAGGGAGAGGAACCGGTTGATGGGTAATGGGTTGGGGAGCAATTCATGGCTCTTTTTCTTTCCCAAGAAGACATACACGATTTTCCATGAAGGGTGGCTTGCCCATACCCGAATTTGGACAGCCATACCTCTCCGTTCCCAAGGCATTAATTACCTCAACCAACTCTTGGGAGAAATCAATGGTTGGGTACAAAAGTCAACATGGGTAGTTGAGGGTTTGATGGGTTCTCTCATTGACACTTGGCTTGACTTGAGTGGCTCAAGGGTTTGAATGTTTTCCCCCCCAATTCCTTGTAAAATCATGCCCCCATCTCTTGTTTCATTGCATAGCTAGTTGTGGATATTTATTAAAATGCATATTTACTATTTCAATGTGCCTGGCTAGCACGTAAACCATATGCATCACTAAATCGATGGCAGGGCCTTGGCCTTGATCTCCTCACCACGATTTTATAACAATATTACATCATTTACAATTTAATGCCATGGGGTCAAACTGGGGACATTACATTCCCCTCCCCTTGGAATAACACCGTCCTCGGTGTTCCAACACTTAGGTATAAATACCCACTTTACACATGCCTCAGAATTCACAAATGGTGGCAGGTATGTCCTGCGTTTCATCCCTTTACTTTGAGCTTTCAGGACCAAGTCCTTTGGCTTCCACAAGCTACTCTTGCTGGCTTGATCTTCCAGTTCTACAGGTGGGCATCGCTCCACAGCAATCCCTTCCATTTGTTTATCTTCTAGCTGATCTACAAGTATGGAATTTCATGGATTTCATCTTCCTTGCTGTCCTGGTAACTAATTGAGAAAGATTTCCAGCCCTAAATAAACAGCTTTCAATGTCTCTCCTGTGAGACTCATCATGGCAATTCCTGCTAGGACAAGCATAACACAATTTAAAATTAGTCAATTATTTTCCCAATTGACTTGGAACGTCCATGCTTTACTCATGAGACTTCCACATATTTCATGCTTTCCTAACATACACATGAACTCACTCATGTTCATCCTTCCACAGGAATATAACTATTTCAACATTCACAATTTATTTCAAGCAATAAACACAATGAACTTCATCTATGACATGCACTCAACAATATTTTGTTTCTAAGTTGCATCAGTCATAAGGAAAGAGAAGAGTAAGAGTTTCCCCCTCTTAGTCTTGTTCCAATCCGGAGTCACACCATCACTTGTGTTTTTATGCTCCTTAGCCTCTTTCACTTCAATGTGAATGCTTGACTTGCCCTTTCTTGGCTATGACACTTTAGTGTCTAAGGTCTGTCTAATTCCTTTCAACTAGGGAACCCTTCCCCATTGTTGCTTACAGAACCTTTGGCTGCTAGGACCCACACAGTTCCACTAGCACCATCTTTCATTACCACTCATACTGAGCTCTCTTTAGGACGGTCACATGTCCACATGCATCCTCCAGACGCTTTCATAGTCCTTACTTCTAGCAATACCTACACTCAAACATTGAGTCAATTCACATGTTTAGTGTATTTTCATAGGGTTTATCTCCAAACGAGAATTTAAGAAATCATAATTAAATCATATACACATGTATATTCATAAGCAAGAGTTGCAAGATAACCAAATACTTATCTGTATTGGATGTCTTCACTTTACTCCACAGGATCCCTCTTTGCTTTCCAAGCATTGGATTTCCCGTGGATACAACAATGAATGTTGGGCCAGCACACAGGCTACTCCACAACCATTCGAATAGGCAATGCCAGGCCAGTACGCTGACAAGTTTTATCAATTGTTTAAGGGAATGTTTGGCCAGCACGCCAGTTGCTCCACAACATCAAGTGGTTAATGTTCCCACCAGCTATTCTCTGAATTTACCAAGATTTTATAGCGCCCAACCAATTACTCTCTGGCTTTACCAAGAATCTTATAGCACCCAACCAGTTACTCCCTGGCTTTACCAAGCATTTATAGTTCTTTTAGGGTCCTTGCTTCCTGCAATGGCCAAGGTTTCCAACAAGGAAACAATAGTGTATCAGCTTAGCTGTTAGAAGACTTATACCTAAAATATTCATTATTCCAAACAAGAAATAAATTGAAATGAATACTTATCTGTATTGTGCGTTTCCTCGCTACTCCACAGGTTTCCTTCTCTTCTTTACAATCCTTGGATCACCTGTGGGGTGGATGCTTGGCTAGCACACTTGCTGCTCCACAACATCATCCGAATAGGCAATGCCAAGCCAGTGCGCCGACTGGGTTTATCAGGCATCCCAAAAATCAGTATGCTAAGCCAATACACCGACTGGGTTTATCAAGCATTTCAAAAATCAGTATGCTAAGCCAGTACGCCGACTGGGTTTATCAAGCATTTCAAAAATCAGTATGCTAAGCCAGTATGCCGACTGGGTTTATCAAGCATTTCAAAAATCAGTATTCTAAGCTAGTACGCCGACTGGGTTTATCAAGCATTTCAAAAATCAGTATGCTAAGCCAGTACGCCGACTGGGTTTATTAAGCATACGACAATCATTTCCAAGCCAGTTCTCCGACTGGGTTTGTCAGGAAATAACACCCAAATAACCAATACCTCCACAACATGCAAATAAGCAATGCCAAGCCAGTACTCCGACTGGGTTTGTCAGGCATCAATCTAACAACATGCCAAGCCAGTACACCGACTGGGTTTATCAGGCATCCAACAACCATTGCCAAGCCAGTACATCGACTAGGTTTATCAGGCAATATGAACAACATAACATGATTACGTGGCTCCTTCTCTCATGCAACCGGTGGTTCCTTCCAGGAACTCCATAGGTGACTCACTTGACTGCAGGCTATCATGGCCCCACAATACCCACTCACAATACACAAGGATGATACCCCTTTTCTGCAACACAACTCCTCGGGCCTATCCACCTCTTATAGTGTCCTTTAGTGTGAGCGTAGAAAGGTTACCACTGCCCATACAGTCCTCTTGAGCACCCTTGCTTCACTTTGCCTCTTAATTATGCAACACCAAGTTGCATTTGTGTAAGCTGTTAGCACAAGAAGGATAAGCAAGCTCATCAGTATTGCTGCTCAAAAATCGTAATCATATTTCATATCATTCACTATCAAGTATTGAAACACCAGGAATGCGTCCATTCCTTTAGGGTGAAGTCAATATTGAAACCCTAACATAACCCATCACCTGAAAGGTATGCATCCCTTTCCGATGTGAGCCATGTAGGCCTTAGTCACACTCAAGCAGTCTGGAACAATAATGAAATAATAAAACATGCTTTGCATATTAAATCTAATAACCAGACATGTATATCCTTAGTTAGGGTTACCGAATACTCATTCGTTTCACAAATGTATATTTTCTTCATTTGAGAAGAATGGGGGCTCCCTTCTATGAGTCAACAGTCCTTTGGTTTGCCACCCCAATATTTTCTCATGCCATAACCCACACATGCCTTCTTGGCATAATTTGCTGTCTCACTCACATGCTTTACCAACATGCAGTTTGGCTGAGACATTATCAACATTTACAATGGCGTTTCACCCGAAACCCATTTCCAAAGCATGGGATCCTTCCCATCTAGTTTGGCTTCTGCAGTCCATCACACATGGTCTTCCTGCAATGTGTCATCCTGGCACACTTTATCAAATAGCCAAATAGTCAGCAACATTTAGCAATAAGCTTCAAATATGATTGTTCCATAACCAATAAATAACATTAATAATTAAATTCAATATGAATTTACAATTCTGTCTACTACAGAAATTGATTTGCTTAGCAATGAGGCTCTCCTCATATTGTTTGGCTCTTGTAAGTGGTATCACTCTGCTCATTATGGTTTCACCCTTGCTACCATACATGAACATCCACCTATAACATGTCCTCCTGACACAATTCTATATAAGCCAAACAGTCATTAGCAATTATAAGCAAATTCTCAAATCTGAAATTTGTAAATCTGTTTTCCTACAGAAATTAGATTTGCAACTATGAGACTATTCTCATAATTTAAACCAGACAATTTTCAGATTTGTTTCATGCATAAATTTACAACCATGAGAACCTTCTCATAACCTTTGGCTTCTGCACATGGTAGATCTCGGTCTTTACTATGGACTTATCCTCATTACCATACGCAAGACTTTTCTTCCTAAAAACTGAAACTTCAATCCGCCAAACACGTTGTGAGTATCTATGCACATAATCATTCATTGCCATAACAGTCACTGAAGTGATCTCAGAATTATAATACTCAATAATTCAAACACCTTCAGTTGTTTAACATTTGAAATGCAATGAAATATATATACATTTCTATATATGCATCATTATCACAATAAAATTGCAAGACATAGTCACACTATCCATGCAATTTAAATAACGGTAAATACTCATTACTTCATATTCCATGCAGCTCTGTCCTTCCAACAGAGTGCTCTGGTAGCCCATCACATGTCTACCTTCTTCATGCAGTCCTTCTCCTGCATTCATAGCAGCTTATGGAATGGTCTCAGGATTAGCAATAGTCCACCATTTCATATATTATCTAACTGCATTGAAACATATATATGTCACACCCATGCATTCACGCAGTGCATTTCAACATGTGCACCTACACATGCATGCATATTTACAACATTTACCGAATATTTCAATGCACATCTCTTCAATGCCACCTTGCATGATTTCATGAATACTATGCATTCAAACATACTATGGCCTAACCATGATTACTAAATACAGTATGCACTACCATGACAGGTCCATAAGTCCTCAGTTGCTTTGGTTGTTAAACTCACAATCAATATTCACAAATGGCATGATATGAATTCATATGAATGCATTGAGGTTTCTAGAAACTATAGGGTGTAAGGCTCCCCGCCTTCACCTACCCGCACCTCACCATACTTGGTGGGTTGGCATTCACATTCAGGTACTCAATGCAAACCAAATCACCTTAGTTTAAGCTTAGTTGAAGAGACTCACCACATCCTCTTTCAACATTCATGCAATTAAGCACCGTTAACCCTTACCTGCATGGCTGTTATTAATATCGCTTGATGTTACCTGATCAGTCGGCCTCTTACCAAGGCTACTCAGTCCTTTTGCCAACATCATGATCATGGATTTGTTGCACCATCCTCTCTTCATGAGGTTGGATGCAACAATCATCGTCCACATCCTTAGCCATGCTTCGGTTGTCTTTGGTCCTACAACCAATGTGAACACAACTTATTATTAGCTACCACAATCATTGTCTTAAGTGGCTCATTGCATATGTAAAACCTCACTATTTTACCAATATGCAATATCATATACATGCAAAAACATTTTCACATGCACTGTGCAATATGCCATCTAGTACATATTCACTTCATCTATCTATCCTCTTGCATTTCCAGCATCCCTATGCCATAATTTTTCAGAATATAAATACAATAGCAAGAGAGGAGTTAAGGAATTCTTCCCAATTCCTCATTCCATCATGGAGTTCCTCATCCACATCACAGCTAATCCTTTCCTTGGCTTCCCTACCAAGCATACAAGCAATCATTAGCTATGATATTATCATGAATTAGCAATTCAACATATACATATGTGCAATCATTCATTCTTGCTATTTTCCAAACATGCAATTCTTATGCTATAAACAAAAATAGTTTAAGGTGAGGCATTTTCCCTTTCATCTTCCATAATGGATATCACAACCAATTACTCTTACTGAGGATTCCGCAACCTTCTATGAAATTCTTGCTCTTCATCCCAAGAATGCATTTCACACTTTCAACGACTGTCTTCCGGGGGACGATGGGGGTCAAGGGGGCTTGCCCCCCGCCACTGTAGGGCGGGTCGAGGGCAGCGCCCTCGTTTTTTTTTTTTTGTAAATCTTTCCATTTCGCACAATCTAGCGCAAAAGTTCCATGGAAATATTCCATTTTTAGCACCTGAAAATCTCCCTGAAAAATGGTTGAAATTCCTTGTTTCGGAGCAACTTGTGGAGTTCTTCCACAATTTCGGAAGAGAATTGAAAGTTCCTTCCGCAGTTTCGGAAGAGAATTGGAAATTTCTTCCGCAGTTTCGGAAGAGAATTGGAAATTCCTTCCGCAGTTTCGGAAGAGAATTGAAAATTCCTTCCGCAGTTTCGGAAGACTTTCGCCAACTCTTCCGCTGTTTCGGAGCAATTCGTCGAATTCTCCCGCTGTTTTGGAGCAATTTGCTGAATTCTCCCGCTGTTTCGGAGCAACTCGTCGAATCCTCCCGCGGTTGCGGCGAAGACTTCCGAGTTCTTCCTGAAACAGACTTTAAACAAAATTTTTCAAAAACACTTAAAACAATTTCAGATTCTTCTTTTCTTCTTCCTGTCATGACTGTTGCTCAGCAGGAGGTAACCTTACCTCTGCAATTTTATTCAACTTAGCCAGTTTAGGCCCGATGCTGATATCTGTGGTGATTAGGAAGGGACCTTCCCATGTAATTGTAATCAGATTTGGCCCATAGAGGCCCAATGCTGTATCCTATGGATCTGATACCGAAATGTAATGTACCCACCCTTGGACCCAATGCAAGAAAGGGAACATGCTACGAATCTATGGGGATTTTCATAAAACTCACCCCATTCATTAGATGCATACAGTTAAAAACAAAAGTGTGCATATGTAAATCAAACAAATATGCACATCGGAAATAAATTCATCCACACACATATTTTCATATGCACTCAATATATCAATAACAGTCACCAATTAATTAAAACAATGCAGAAGTAAATACACATAAGAGAATATACTCATCTCACTATAATATGGTCCCAAACAACTAGCTATGTTGCCGCAACGTTCCTCCCAACCATAGGCTAGTTGTGTTCATCAATCTCTCAACACAAATGCCACCCCCGAGCTGGGCATGATTCTTACAAGGAACAAGGGACATTCAAGCTCACACACAGCCAATTAATCATTTCATCTAAGCCAAGCCAGTCCACAGCTGGGTTTATCAGGCTACATTTGAACCCTGGATGCTTGCACTCAAGCTCAAGCCAAAGCAATAGATACCCATAACCCATACCCCAACATACTCTTTTCTCACATAGCAAGCACACCATTGGGCATAGATACACATTTTAAACAATGGGATTTACGAATAAGATGGCCATGGGTTTTCCCAAAAATGTTCCCAACCAAAAACGGATTGTGGGATGGGGCAAACAACCACAGAGAGGAAAAATGATTTCTTCCCCAAATATCTCAACCTTCAACAGCCCAAAACGGTCTCTATTGAACCTCCGTTTGATTTCCCCTTCTTCCCCGCTGGTATACAACACAAAAAAATGCCCTTCTCCCAGCTGAGGATCAAGGAAAACCATAAAAACATGGCTGAAAAATGCCCAGGTAGCTCCCAAATCGTGAGGGAGAGGAACCGATTGATGGGTAATGGCTTGGGGAGCAATTCGTGGCTCTTTTTCTTTCCCAAGAAGACAAACACGATTTTCCATGAAGGGTGGCTTGCCCATACCCGAATTTGGACAGCCATAACTCTCTGTTCCCAAGGCATTAACTACCTCAACCAACTCTTGGGAGAAATCAATGGTTGGGTACAAAAGTCAACATGGGTAGTTGAGGGTTTGATGGGTTCTCTCATTGACACTTGGCTTGACTTGAGTGGCTCAAGGGTTTGAATGTTTCCCCCCCCAATTCCTTGTAAAATCATGCCCCCATCTCTTGTTGCATTGCATAGCTAGTTGTGGGTATTTATTAAAATGCATATTTACAATTTCAATGTGCCTGGCTAGCACGTAAACCATATGCATCACTAAATCGATGGCGGGGCCTTGGCCTTGAGCTCCTCACCACGATTTTATAACAATATTACATCATTTACAATTTAATGCCATGGGGTCAAACTAGGGACATTACATGAATCAATTGAAAGGGTAAACTTCCAGAATGGAGAGACCATTCAATCATACTTTACTAAGGTCTCTCAAATCAAGGAACAAATTGAAGTTGTGGATGAAGTAGTGGAGAATGGAGAAATTGTCATGACCACATTGAATGGCCTACCTAGGTCATGGGACTCCTTCATCCAAGTTATGTGTGCAAGAAAGAAATTGATCTCTTTTAGTAGACTATGGGAGGAATGTTCACAAGAAGAAGCTAAACTGGTGGCCCGAGAAGAAAAGATGGGAAGTGAAGACCAATCTCTCACTGCTCACACCAAAAGAAGTAAGTTCAAAAGGGAGAAACCTAATACAAGGAAATCTTCTCACCATCATCAAAGGGAGAAGTTTAAGAAAGACACCTTTCATGGTAGATGATTCACATGTAATGAGAAGGGACACTTTGCCTGAGATTGTCCAAAGAAAAAAAGAGACTTCAACAATAATAAGAAGAAAGAAGAAGACTAGAGAAGAAAGTGAATATTCTTCAAGTGACGACGAATATGTTCTAATATCTGCTCTCACAGGTACTGTTACACATGAGTGTAATGATTGTCTTATTGATAGTGGGGCTTCTAAACATATGACGAGATTCAAAGAATCTCTTATAGATCTATCTGAACATGAGTCACCTCATAAGGTGAAACTTGGGGATGACTACCAATATCTTATAAAAGGATGTGGTGAAGCCTCCTATAAACTAGACTCTAGGAAGTCTGTAAAGATGAAAGATGTTCTATATGTACCTGGACTCAAGAAGAATCTTCTCTCCATATCATCTTTGGATGCAAAAGGGATGAGAGTTGCATTTGTGGATGGCCAAGTACTTATGTGGCCTAAAGGTAAGACCATTGATGATGCAGTAGTGATTGGAGAGCAAGAGGGAGGATTGTACAAATTGAAGGGACAACCTGAACATGCCATGGTACATGAATCCATGGAGCCAAGTGAACTTTGGCATAGAAGGATTGCTCATGTGCACTATAGGGAACTTCCAATTGCAAGCAAGGAAATAGAAGGTCTTCCTGAAATCCAGTCAAAGCATGAAGGTGTTTGCAAAGGATGTGAAAAAGAAAAGAACACAAAGAAAGCATTTCAAAGCAGTGAAAGCAAGGCATAAGGAATCTTGGAAATTATCCACTCTGATGTATGCAGTCCGATGTCATCCAGTTCTCTGAGTGGTGATTCAGGGATTAAGAGGGAATTGACCACTCCTTACAATTCACAATAGAAAGGAGTAGAAGAAGCTACTTCAGAGTCGGACTCCAGCAACTCCTGCAAGAAAGCAAAGATTGAGAGGGAGTCCACCCAACAAACAAACAAAGATAAGTATTTGAATTGTCATTTTTAATATACATGATTGTTTAAATAATATTGTTCAATGATGTATTCACTTATGTTCCTAGACTTAGGTTGTGTATTATGCATATTAGAATAATTGCATTAATGAACAGTATACTACTAATATGCATGTAATGGGTAAGTGGCCTATGGCACTGTACAACATTCCATTGCTACTTATCTAGAATGAAATCTCTTTGCTGACATGTTCGGAGTAGCGAAAACTCTTAACAATGTTCTGGTAGAGATGGAAGGCATCTAGAAAGTTACTGTATGAATACGGGACATGGATAAGTGTTGTATTGAAGAATTGGCTAAGATAATTGCATGATTGTATGACATATGTATTTATGTGTAAGAATTGTTTTTGAAATCTATGAAATGTTTCTAATCATGCAATTGAACTTGTTTTGTAGGAAAGATCGTGTACAATCACATACAAAAGAAGGACTACAACATTTTTTCTAGCAACGAAGTTCAAGAAAAACTATCTATTGAAGATATTGAAGACTCTGAAGTTCCCAGGATCCGGGATGCAATAATGGAAGAATGCCATGATTGAGGAATACCAGTTGATCATGTTTGGGATGTGGTCCCAAGACCAGATGGGAAGTCTGTTGTGACTTCCAAGTGGATATATAAGATCAAGCATGCTAAAAATGGTAGCATAGAGAAATACAAGGCAAGATTTGTTGCTTGTGGCTTCTCACAGAAAGAGGGGATAGATTATGAAGAGACTCTTGCTCCTGTAGCCAGATACACTTCCATCAGAACAACACTTGCCCTGGCTGCAGTGATGAAGTGGAAGATACACTAAATGGATGTCAAGACAGCTTTCTTGAATGGTGTAGTCGAAGAGGAAGTGTATGTGGAGCAGCCACTTGGTTTTGAGACACATGACAGGGAGTCATATGTGTGTAGATTGAAGAAAGCCTTGTATGGCTTGAAGCAAGCTCCTAGGACATGGTACGACAGGATAGACAGCTTCCTATCCAATTTGGGATTTACCAAGAGTAAAGAGGATTCCAACCTTTACTACAAGGTTGAGGAAGGCAATCCAATGATACTCCTATTGTATGTGGATGACCTATTTGTGACAGGTAGGGATAGATTGATTGCCGACACGAAGAGGAAGCTTGTTTCCAAGTTCGAGATGAAGGAATTGGGCATGATGCATTACTTTCTAGGTATGGAGGTGTGGCAGAGTGTAGATGGAATATTCCTTGGACAAGGGAATTATGCAGTAGAGATCCTGAAGCGGTTCGGGATGATGGACTGCAAGGCCATGGCCACAACTATGGAATCGAACCTGAAGCTATTGAGTGATGCTTCATCAGAGTTGGTTGATGTCATGGTGTATCATCAGATGATTGGGTCCTTGATGTATCTGACGAACACAAGACCAGATATTTGCTTTGCGGTGAACACCTTGAGCCAGTTTTTGACAGATCCCAGACACGTTCACCTGATTGATGTAAAGCATATTCTGAGGTACCTGAAGGGTACGGTTGATTATGGGATCAAGTATGATGCGAATCAAAAGTTTAACCTGAATGGTTATAATGATTCAGATTGGGCAGGAAATGCTACAGATAGGAAGAGCACTTCGAGGTGCTACTTCAATATGGGATCAGGTGTGATCTCTTGGTTTACTAGCAGGGAGCAATCCTGCGTAGCACTAAGTACAGCTGAAGCAGAGTATGTTGCAGCTTGTTCGGCTAGTTGTGAGCCAATATGGCTTAGGAAGATACTGTCTAATTTATTTGTTCTCCAGTTGGATGATACCTATATCTATTGTGACAACTAGAGTTGTGTGAAGTTGTCAGAGAACCTGTTGTTCCATGACAGGTTGAAGCACATCGAGATCAAATATCACTATATCAGGGATATGGTGCAGAGAGGAGCAGTGAAGCTCCAGTATGTTGCAAAAGATGAGAAGATTACAGATGTGTTGACCAAACCACTATCTAGAGTGAAGTTAGAGTACTTCAGAGAGAGGCTTGGTGTTCTTCAGATAGAAGATACTTTGAGGAAGAAGTGATGGGACACATTTGCAGGAGCCATTCCAAGCATGGTGGTAGGAGGATCCTCCCATGGCTATGGATGTAAGCGTTGTGTGATGAGTATCAGGATGATGCTCCAGTTACTGCTATATATGATGATCAGGATGATGCTCCAGATGATATGCATCAGGACGATGCTATGCCGATGATCAGGATGATCATGCAATGATGATGTGCATCAGGATGATGTACTGTATGATGATGATCAGTGTGATCATGAGCATCAGGATGATTCTTGGTGCGAGGATGATCAGGTGGATCATGAGTATTAGGATGATACTCCGTGGCCGTGGACAGGTTGTGCAGATAAGCATATAATAGCGCCCTGGGAGGTTTGTAGATACTCTTGCTAGGTTTTGCCTATGGCATATAATAGCTCCCTAGGAGATCTGGAAAATGCTCTTGCTAGGTTTTTCTTAGAGGGACATATAATAGCGCCCTAGGAGGTTTGCAAATACTCTTGCTAAGTTTTGCCTATGGCATATAATAGCTCCTTGGGAGATCTAGAAAATACTCTTTCGAGGTTTTGTCCGTGGCATGTAATTTCACCCTGGGAGATCTTGCAGGTTGTGCCGGGCACGTAATCAGTCCTGGGATGCTCTTGCCAGGTTTTGCTTGGCAGCATATAATATCTCCCTGGGAGATCTTGCACGTTGTGTTGGGCACATAATCAGTCCTGGGATGCTCTTGCTAGGTTTTGCTTGAGATCTTGCAGGTTGTGCTGGGCACGTAATCAGTCCTGAGATGCTCTTGCTAGGTTTTGCGAGGTCACATGTAATAGCTCCCTGGGAGATCTTACAGGTTGTGCTGGGAATGTAATCAGTTCTGGGATGCTCTTGATAGGTTTTGTTGACGCACATAATCAGTCCTGAGATTCCACCGGATGGCCGTTCGCAGATATGATGAAGACCTACGGGAGGCTAGGCCTACAACTAGCATGAAAAAGGGCTAGCTCTGTAGAACTTCCTATTACGAGAAGAATTGAGAGATAGCCTAGTGATCGAAATGACGAGTACATCAGCAGTGATGATGATGCTCCGTGATCTAGTGATGATGGTCCAGGTCCAAAATTCAAGACTTGTGGTGATATGTATTGATGACCTGAGTCTAGAGAATACCTTCCTAGTTAAGAGGGAGTGTTGATGTATTTGTAACTTCGGAAGATATTCTTCTATGTATTAAATTTGTATTTTATTGTATCCCCAACGGAGATGTATTATACCTCCGATTGGAAGTGTCGTCATCTGTATTTGCAAGTGTCGCATGTATTATTGTAAGTTTCGCAACTTATATTTGATGAGTTATTAAACCACCTTGCTGGGGTCGGCCCTGTATGAGTTGTGTGGGTCAAAGGGTTATTAGACCACCCTAGTGGGGTTGGCCCAGAGTCAATTTATGTTAAGTGGTTAAGTTGGGGCCGACCTACTTAGAGTTAAAAGTCAAGTGAAGTAAAGTATAAATAGAGAGTGAGTGTGTCTCATTCTATTCATTCACTCACTCATCCAACTCGCATTAGTTGAGAGAGGAGTGCGCACAAGTGGAGGACGAGTAGATGCTGGAGTTATCTATCTTGAGTTTGATCATTGTGATCTTGTGTTGTGGCTTATTCTATCTCCGAGGAAGTTGCGGGGTTTTTCACCTTCTTGGTTTTCCCCGAGGAAACTCTGTATCTCTTGTGTTTATGATTGTTATGTTGTGCTTGTTATTCTCTTAGTAGGATCCTAGATAATGTTTGAAAGCATTTCTCGAAAAATTAACAGAGATTTCATTCCAATCGACCATCAAGCGATCCACACATTTCCACACCATATTTCTCAATCTAGTCTATACGCAAAATTCCACAATTTCTTTCCCCCATTTTGTCTTTCCCCTTTCTAAATTTGTTAATATTATAATATTATATATATTATTATATATATTATTATATATTAAAACATATTATATTAATATTATATACTATATATAAGCCTAACATAATATCTGTTATGAACATACTATATTGATAATATATATATTAATATATTATATATTAATATTATATAATAGTAAACTCTAATATTATATGATAGTAAACTCTACATATACTAGCACAACCACATAAAAAAAGTGGTTAATATAAGTCGATAGTATAAAATCTCAGTTGTCCATTGTCATATTATTTTCTTAATTGTAAATCCACTTTCAATATTCTTAAAACAATTTTTCCAATTTCATCACTAAACTTGTGTGCATTTATTTTACATATAATACTGAGCTTTCTTCCTAGGTTTCTTTCTACAAAGGTTCTGATTATAACCGAATCAAATCAAACGGAAAATTAGATCGTAACAATATATTTCAAATGATTGAGTAGGATACAACTTTCACGTGAGCCGAAATTTGTATAGAAGCCACTACTGTCATCACGTTATCATTGATGGGAGATCCTTTTGGCATTTCTTGAAGTTATGGGGAGAAAGCAGTAGTTGACTTCCCATGTCCATGAATCCTCATACCCATGACATGAGAACAAATTATTGTTAGTAGCTACAAAATTAATTAAGATGTGTCCAACATTTCTCTAGGGCCGAAGTAGCTATCAATCATATTAAGGAAATGCGAATTTTCAAAACCACACGAGATGATTCACTGTAACATTAAACTGAGTAACATCACAGTGGAGAACAAAGAGAACGGTATTAAAGACGAAGAAAAGATGGAAACCTCAACTTTTCATTTTGGTGATAAAATGATTTGAAACTTGAAGAAACAAATGAGCGCTTCCACTTGATGTGTTGCAATGCAAACAAGAACCTCCTCATTGAATTCACTGCAACTTTATCCCGAATAACATCATAGTGGAGAATGCTATTTTTTTATCTTTAATTCAGAAATGGAAGTACTTGAAATCAAATAACAATCATACACATGTAAGCAATCATATTCGACACATGAATTTACCCTGGGGAAACCCTCTATGACTTGAGTGAGAAAACCCTAGCAAAACCTTCCTTAGTATATTGATAGATAGCAGAGGATGTCTTTTACATCAAGCACCCTTAGTGCAATTATAGAGTAAGAGAGAGATAAAGAAGAGAGACTCAGAATAATATCCTACACAAATAGAAGCGCCTAGCCTTCAAGGAAGAAGAGAATTCGCTTCACATTGAATTCATCAATCATGTATAACATATTTATATATTATTCACATGCACCGACTTCTATTTTTATCTTCTGACTTCATGATGAACTCACCCTCAATTTGGATGTATCAATCTTGCATGAAGAAGAGCACCCCACTTCTCATGTAGTGCATTAACTCACTAAACCGATTCTTAGGATGAACTCACCCCTTAACTGAAATCTTGCCCACTTAGTTAGGTGGCTAACTTAAGTGTCTTCATGCAAGTGTCGCAACTCATGTGTCATCTTTTAGTTTAGCATAAGTGTTGTCTTTTAGTTTCACATATGTGTCATCATGCAATAACACTTAGTTAACTAGATCTTCTTTGTTACCACTTAGTTAACTTTCTTTAACTGATTCTTTCTTGTTAACGTCACTGTAGTGATCAATTTGAGTTCTCCTTTGATTTACTAAAGTCTCCACTGAAGTTTAATTAATTCTTTTATGTGCAATTCAAATTCTCTCATATATTATCACATCTTATCTTTATCTCTTGTCTTATCTGCATGGTCCACATGTGTCAGCTTAATTATCATATCAAATATACTAAGGATATTTTCCCAATGGTGTGATCATATTGTCCTATTATCATTCCAAGTGGTTATATGCTAAAGCAATTCACTCTAGAGGTGGCTAGTCTCTAGAGGAGACTTAATAGCTCAACCATGGTTAGTAGTACATCACACACCATACATGCTTTGACATGCAAAGCATCACCTCAACACATGAGGCACCACCTCAACACATGAGGATTTGTCTTGACACACAAGACCTTAGCCTTGACTAGCAAGACTGTACAACATCATCACTTTGACAAACAAAGCACTTACATCAACACATGTAGCTTAACCATTCTTAAGTCCAACTCAAGATTCTTCTCCAAGTTTCTCGAGTCCAACTCAGGCTCCTATAAGGCACTACCTCAACACACGAGGTTCAATCTTGACACACAATATTGAATTGGAGAATGACTCATGATGTTGTAACTTTAATAGAGAACACATAGAATGGTATTAAAGATGAAGAAAAGTTGGAAACCTCAACTCTTCATTGTGGTGATAAATGATTCAAAGCTTGAAGAAACAAACGGGCTCTTCAACTTCTTTTTTTAGTCATTTTTGGTTGTGTCACCTATAATCTAGTGGTTTTTTTTATCCCATGACTAAATTAGTCATTTAATTTAGTACTATTTAGTTGTTTGCTCAAATTTAGTAGTATTTAGCTTAAAAATACTGCTGTGACTAATTGTTTTAGTCGCCTGGTCATTTATTTACCCAAATTCTACTAGTGGATGTAGGCATTGATGAAGATCCACTGGCTACTAGCAATGATGATGACCTTAATGAAGAAGAGTATACTTCCACATTTTAAGAAGCCTAGACCTTGAAGACAAAAAGTGATCTAAGGTAGATGAAGCTCAACATGGATGGCTATTGAGATATTTCATGAGTTTGTGAAGCTTTCGAATTACCCTTATGAGGGTCATGCAAAACTTGATGGAGAATTATGGATGTAGCTCAACATGGATGGTTTTCCAATAATTTGGGAGATTCGTAATTTGGGATTTTGGGAGGTGGAATCCAGGAAATTGGGAGTTCAACTTTGGATCTACACCTTTATGAGCATTACAAGGCAACTTGGTAGAGCTCTACCTGGTCTAGGAACTATTTCAAAGAATAAGCTTCTAAAGAATGTCTGGTTCTAATTACTTCTGATATTTTGTTTTAAATCGATGTGTGTTTGATTTCAATTAGTTTGGGTTTCGGTACTGTAAACATCAAAAGGGGGTGTTAGGATGTAAGACTTGCATGTTATAATAAAAGCCACTTTATGACTTATTTATGTTTTTGTACTTTTGTGTAAAGCAAATCTATTTCACATTCTTAAGTGGAAATAGTTTTCTCCGTGAGTAACTATATATGAAGTTGAACTCCTATGTCATAATCGCACGAGTAACTCATAATACCATATTTTGTTATTATGGTTTATGAGTTTCATTTTTCTATCTTTAGAATGCTTTCATGTTATAATAAATAAATGTCTTGAAATTTTAGTTATCAATAGATAGATTAACTTCATAAATTTAAAAGTTAGTATTTAATGAATAATGTGTCATAATCATAAGGTTACCAATAGAATAACTATCACTTCAAAATGTGGAAAAAAGATGAATTTCCATATGAAAAGTAGGATGACTATGACTCACATTGAGAATGATGAGCTCGTTGACTATGAGGAAGAAGATGACTTGGATCCCACCCAAGGCATCTTTAGAACACGTCAAGAACTTATGGAATGTTGGTACCATAAAACTATTGGTAACTATGTGGTGGCGACACCTCTGTTGACACAAACCCAGTCGACAGGGATTCCCAGCGCTATCGACACCCAAACCATCGTGATCTCCCTGAGCACTGGCCCAAACAGGTTTTACCCTGTCCAGCAACACCTGCGGAGCAGATGAGGTCTCACCCGAGATGTTCAAGGGAGAATTGACGGAACCATGTTTCCGCCGAATGAATGAGGATGTTTGTGGCTCAATTACTTAACTTATTGCAACATTTCAGGAATAGATCTATGCATTTAACTTAGACATCATTCATATTCATAGCATCATTCAACATGACAATTCATAATTGCAACAAATATAATGGTAAAGCATTAATTGCAGCAAGTAAACATCGCATCATTCATATATTCATATCGCAACATGCATTACCACAGATGAACAGAAGAAACATAGGGATTCCACCAAACAGCTTTGTCACATCACATTAACTCCGCAAAAACCCAGATACAAAATACTCCGCCGCAGATCAAGATCTCCAAAAAGGTTTTCAACATAAGATTAGATCCAGCCTAAATGATTCAACACCTACACACCTACATCTATTTATAGGCTTTCACCTTTACATTGCTTTTCCACTTACTAACAACTTCCTAACTGACACTTCAAAGTAACTGACCCAAAATCTAACTATTGTGGTCCAAATGACCCAAAAACCCACATACCGCGGTACAATTGACAAAAAACTACATAAGATATCATCATTTGCACTTCATCTTTCCGGCTTCTGCGGTATCGCAGCACTCGCGGTGCTGCGATAATGACCCATCTAACTTCCTGCCAATAGGCCCCCAACACAATCTTGTGGCTAACCCTCGAGCCATGTCAGCAAGACATGGTGTACTCAGTTGTCTTGATCCAGAAGTCTTCGTACTACTGGCAGATTTCGCTAACCTGCTGCGTGACTGTGGTGGCGACTTCCTGGCACTTAGTCAATTCCTGTGCTAATGGGTGATCAACCAGGTGCGTATCGACTTTCTTCCTGCCTCCATTTACCACCTGCAGTGCAGAGTCAGCCGCAGCATTAAACTGTGCTCTGAGGTCTTGAAACTCATCCAACTGCGCAGCACGCTGCTTCTGACGTTCTTCCGCTTTAGTGACGCGCTGCTTCAACTCCTTGAGCTCTGCCGATTTGGATACCTGCGCTATTGGCGGCATTGTGTGCATGGGTGCCTTCAATGTTGCCAACTATTCTTCCACCTCACGTCGTAGCTTGGTTAGCTGCTCCAGAGGCTCGTCCTGAACAATGCTACCCCACAAAAATGCGGTCTCAGCGATGATATTGAGCGCTTCTTATTCTAACTCACCAAGTCTTCGATGGCGCTCTTCCGTGCTGTGATAACTTCCTTTGGCATGGCCGACTGGAGTGCGTGAGACAAGGTAGCATTTTTTTCCTGCAACTCGGCGATGATAGCTCCCAACTTTTGTGCTCGCTCAACTGGACCCAATGCCTCTGTCAGCTCTAGTACATGTTGATAGGCCTCGGCAACAACCTCCTCCAGCCGCACCTTATTGTTCCATAGGGTGGTTTTCTCCACCGTTAACCAATCATGTTCCTTCTTCAGCTCCATGATTTCCCGATCCTTGTCGACACGAAGCTGCTCCAGTGTATCCTTCAATTCATCGGCCACTTCCCAGGCTGCTACTGCCTTCCCCTTATGTTCTTCGACTGCCTTGCGCAACACCGCTTCCCCTTCTTGCAATTGCAAGAGCTGAATCCGGATGTCATCCTCCCTATCCGCCAGTTCTTGACTGGAAACCACGTGCAGTTGCACCAATGTCTTTGATGACAACGCGTTGATGTTAACAGACACCACCTCCAGCTGTTGCAGCGAATCCTTTAGAGCCTCATCATCAGTCGCAATCGCGGTTGGGGGAATTTGGAAATTCCGGGCCTGTGGCTTAGTGTCGATTGCGCCGATTGGCTGCACAGTCGCTTCTCCAGGTGCCTTTTTCAAAACAATATCGCACAATGACTCCAGGCGGGCAGTGAATGCATGAAAACCTTCTTCCGCTTTTACCGTCATTGTGTGAACCGCTACATTGGTTGCATTATTTATAGCGAGGAGTAGTCGGCCAAGCTGCGCCTCTGACGAAAGGGGGATCCCACTTACTGTCCCATGGTCATAATGTCCTTTCGTCCTGCCTTCTTCGACCTTGCGCTCGTCATCCGCAGGGGTCTGCGATGACTCATGGTCTGACACATGTTGCTGTTGGTCCATCTCTGGAACATCTGATGGTATTCTTACGGACTCCTCCTCCTGAACAACTGGTTCTTACCAGACGACCGACCACTCATTAATGATCACACCTAAGTCGTCATCTTACAGTTTGTAAGGGGTTTGTAACCACTGTCGATCATTATCGCGTCGCGCTTGCACGCAAATATTGTGCAGTCCAATCACAAACCGGGCGATCCCCTTATACTTCTCAACCGCTGTCTGAGTCAGCCGCGAAATCCACTCAGCTGCCGCCTGCAGGGCTTTCCAATAGAGCCAAAACTACGTGGCACACTCCCTGAGGTGCTCCGGTTCCTGCACCCACCACAAATTTTGGTAGCATGCCCCCTTTTGATCTCCATCCACCTCCATTCCTTGATAGCCGTCGGGCTCCATCCAAGCGACAAGCACAATTAAGATGAGCAACCAGTTGTATGCGAATGGCCGTCGTCCTGCTTGGGCTGCCAATGTGTTCTCCATCAACTGTTTGAGTAGAAAGAATGACCAATTCACTTGCACCCCTTCTGCACAGAGCTCCCCGCATGCGACAACCCCTGAGTTTCCTGGGTTGGGCCGATTGTTCTAGACGATTTTGGTTGCCAGGATCCACGCCCAAATTTTTACGGTCGGCTCGTTGATGGTGTTGAGGCGGTAGGTCCGTCACGCTGCATCTTGTATTGCTTCCTTAGCCTTGCCGTGATTTTTTTGTCGTTGTTCTTCCCCTGAAAGTATTGCGACGGGTCTACCTTGTCCTTTGGAAACCCTGTGATTTCAGAAATCAAGTCCACCGTGACAGTGACCTATCTGTCCAACCATAGAATGCCGCCATAAAAATAGGCTAGCAGTTGTTTCACGCAGGCATTGGATTCTATCAACTGCCCAAAGTTTGGCAGGTTGATCAACCCCAACAACCCATCTTTCTCCAAATCGCGCACCCAGTCATGTGGAATACATGGCGTTGGTCCAGTATGCCCCGCTGCTCGTGGCTTAAAGGGCTCCGTCATAACATCTTCTAGTGCCAATAAGTCATGATCATCATACCGCAGCTACATCAGCACAGGCACGATATCGATGGTACAGTTCATACCGGGTGGAATCGTCGGCATTCTGATGTGATACCACTGGTTCTTCATGGACTTCCTTGGCTGCGTACCGGGTCGACATGGAGGTTGGTAGCCCAGGATATCCGCAGTAAACACGCCTGCTCGGACTACGGATTCCACAACACCAGATCTCGATGGGATTTCCTATGAGACCCCTTCCAACACTTGGGCAGTGGAGTGGGTTAGCCGCTTCTCTGGGCGCGAGGAGCTCTGCTGCGTCCCCCCCCTCTTCTGTCGCACAATAGATGATGACTCCATCGGCATGTTCGAAACCTCTACCTCGAGATCGACCTCCTCGCTAGTATGAACAGGGATGAGGGGTGACTCAGCTTCACTTGAAATCTCCACCGCATCCGGTTCACCCGGCATGCCGCACGCAATTCCCTCAATTGCCAACAAATGGCGCAAGCGTACTCAACTCAAGAACTTGTTCAACAGACCACCACCGCAAACTGCAACACAAATCAACCTTGCACAATTCAACAATCGGGAGCTGAACTCACTCGTTACAAACATGTGCCTTTCGACCATCCTCGGCCCGTTCATATAGCACCCAACTCAATCCCTTGTAAACATGACTAAATCATGCATTAATTCGGACCAAATATTGCCTTATTGACTCAAATCAATCATCGATCTTGTCATCCGATCGGTCGGACCAACCATTAATGCCCATCATTCGAACAAGCATCGTTAATTAACTGTCGAATTTTTTTTGCATTTATTGCTGATTTAACCCATTCGCGGTCCTGCCACTATCCTAGACCACTCCTAACTTGCAGCACAAGCCTCCTTGCTTGCGCACTCTGTCCCTGTCAGTGCGCCATCCTGCCATCGAGCATCCTGCATTTTTTTTTCTCCCGATGTGACTCAGGCATCACGCTGCTCCAAGTCTGACCTATAGGGCTTCAGTATGCTACCATTGATCAAATTTAGAAGCATCGCTCCATCTAACTGCTGCAACTGTACTGCTCCTCCTGAAGTTATGCGACTGATGCGATATGGACCAAGCCAACGCATCTGCAATTTTCCTGGATGTTTCATAAACTTGTTGTCATACAACAACACCAAGTCACCCTACTGAAACTGTTTGTTTTTTATGTGTCGATCATGCCAAGCCTTTTGGCGATCCTTCTCCACACTCTGATGGAATCCTACAATAAAGAGATCTTCTTCCAATTGTACTAACTGCACTAGACGTTATTCTAATGCCGCTTCATCATCCATACCTGTTGTTTCCGCTATGTGCAGACTCGGAACAATGTACTCCATAGGCATAATCACTTCTTTCCCAAAGACTAGCTTGAATGGTGTCCGTCCCATCAACCTTTTATATGTGGTGCGATACGCCCACAAGACTGTTGGGATTTTCAGATCCCAGTCATCACAGTTCGCATTGCACACCTTTTTCAGTGCATGTTCCAATATCTTGTTGAAAGCTTCCATCGTGCCATTTGCCTGCGGAGGATAAGGCGTACTATTCTTGTGATGTATCTGTAGTTCCTCCGTCAATGTGATGATGGTGCAATTGATATAATGATTGCCTTGATCACTCATCAATATATTAGGGTAGCCGAAGCGAGTGACGATGTTGTCAAACAAGAAACGTGCGGCTGTGGCTGCGAAACAATCAATGACTGGTGCAGCCTCTGCCCATATTGTCAAATAATATGTCATCGTGATGATGTATCTTGCACCAGTGCGCTTCCCAGGTGGGGTGATTGGTCCCAAAAAATCCACTGCCCATTTGTCAAATGGCTGCAGTGTCAGTTGAGGTATCAGCGACATCTCATCTCTCCTGGAGGGCTTCCCGGTTCTCTGACAAATGTTGCATGACCGTGCATAGTCTGTCACATCGTTGTGCAGCGTGGGCCACCAGAGTCCTGCACGAAGCACCTTCCTGGAAGTCGCACGACCACCATAGTGCCCCCCAGCCACTCCTGCGTGCGCTTCTGACAAGATCTGCCTTTGCTCATGAGGAAAAACACAATGCCGCAATTTCTCATCTGAGCCCAATTTGTATAACTCACCTGCAATTAGCTGGAAATCTATAGCCTTGACCACCAACTGTTTCTTCTGACTGGTGCTAAATTCCCCCGTTGCAGTACCTGTCGCCAAAAATTGGATGATTTCTTCATAGTAGTCGTCAACGACCTCAACCCTGAAGAGTTGCGCATCCGGTAACCCATCTTCAATATTCGTTGGCTCCTCGCTTGTCTCAATCCACAATAGATGATCAGGTTCGGCATTCAAACATCCTGGCTTCATGATCACTTCAAAATCGAACTCCTGAAAAAGAAGTAGCCAGTGACATATCTTCCCCCCCAACACAGGATTATTGACCATATATTTTAATGTAGAATGGTCTGTGAACATCTTAAAGTGTCCTCCCAATAAGTAATGCTGAAAATTCTGCAGCGCATAGACCATCTCCAGGCCTTCCCGCTCTATAGTGGTATAGTTCCTCTCTGTGGATGACAACTTGCGACTTGCAAAAGCAATGGGGTGATCTAGATCCCCTTCTCCTGGATGCTTTAGTACCACACCCAGTGAGATCGATGATGTATCAACATGGACATGGAATTCTTTACTCCAGTCCGAAAATACCAGTATCGGCGCTGAAGCCATCTTAGCCTTCAGCGTCTCAAAGCTGTCTTGACATTCAGGGCTCCATTGAAATACCACATCTTTCTTCAATAACTTCTCCATAGGGGTTGTGATCGCTGCATAACCCTTGATGAACTTGCGATAATACCCAGTGTGTCCCAATGTCGCTCGCAACTGGTTGATGTTATTTGGTGGCGTTAAGCTCAGAATAAGCACAATCTTTGCTGGGTCGACCAACAATCCCTGCTTCCACACAATGTGACCTAGTAAGATGCCAAATGGTGCACAAAAGATGCACTTCTTCAAGTTCAGCGATATATGATGCTGTCAATAGCGCTCCAACATCAACCGTAGGTTTTCCAGATGATCACTGATCAATCCATAGACTGTCCAGTCATCCATGTATACCTACAAAAACTTCTGAATGAAATCCCTGAACGCAGAAACAACAACCCGCGAGAATATCGCAGGTGCATTCTTCAAGCCAAACGGCATCACTGTGTACTGAAAACAGCCCCATTTTGTCACAAAAGTTGTCTTATGGCTTCTTCCTTGGCGATTCGGATATGATGATAGCCAGAGAACCCATCCGTGAAAGAATACATCTCCTGGCCACCCACGCCTTTGAGCACTTCGTCAGTAAACGAGGTTGGAAAGGGATCATGCAAACATGCGTCATTCAACTTCTGCAAATCGACACAAATGCGCACTTCACCAGTCTTCTTGTCCTGCACCACTATAGGATTGATCCATTCTGACTCCTCGACCGGTTCAATAATGCCAACATCCAACATGCGATCAAGTTCTACCTTAACCCTTTCCTTATGGCGCGGATTCAGTCGATATGGGCGCTGTCTGATTGGCTTGGCATTTGGTATCAGTGGGATCTTCATCTCCTCTAAATCGCCCAAAATACCTTTTAGCTCAGAAAAATTAGTAGGAAACAAGTCTTGGAATTCATGTAGCAAGTCGGTGACCTTCCCCATCATCTCATTGTCCCAATAGTCCCTGACATTCGCGAACTTGGGACTGTCCTCCATCCCAATATTGACCTTACGGAGTTTCAGTGGCTTACTGATCGGATCACTTGGCGCATCAGGAGCGACGATATCGCGACTTCCTTCGGATTCTAGAATATTGACATTCCACGGATCGTCACCATCTTCTTGACCACCAGTGATATTATAACATTCCATCATGGACTGCATCTTGCAGTGCGTATGTGGATCCACAGGATATGCCACTGGAACAACCTTTAGAACCACATCGCGGATGAGCTCCAAAGCATTATGGACATCTGGGTTGGCATCCGCGAAGCTGAAGGTATGAGTAAAACATACCGTCGACTCCAACCAAGTGGAAATTTCCTTCAGCTGTAGTATACCATGAGCGTGACATATCGTCCAAAGTATGGACAAAGGCATGGACCCACTCATCTCTTGGTCGCGATGCCCAAAATGTTTGACACTCCATCAAATGACTACTAGGGTCATTCCAACCATCATATTTCCCTATGTGGTAAAACTTGGTATTGTCGAAACGAACCGCCATCAACGTCCTGCATTTCGACCATCCATTGATTGATTTCTTGTGTGTCTCCCACCAGCGTGCTGGAGCATCCTTCAGCGCTTCCTCCAATGCCAGCAGTCGCTGTGGTTCTGAAACATTTTCCTTGAATGCCGCCAGAAAGTTAGACAAGCCAGGTATCCCTTCGTATACTGGTAGTGTAACTGTTTCAGTCGCAACGTGGCACAATGACTACGTGATTAACCCACACTTGTGGAGTGACACCTCATGCAAGCGATTCTGCCAATGTTCTAAAGTGTCGTCAGAGTCGGAAGACGCAGAGCTGTCACTGCGCCATCCAAGCTCACCGTTGGAAGTCGGATGAATATAATCTTCTGAAATATTGAATGCATGGTCCCATCCGCCGGGATCTTCGTCCTTCATTGGTTCAATGTATCTGTGTCCTTCAGTCATATCGAACGGAGCTATAAATATGATATCGTGGTTTTCAAAAGTCATCATCCGCCTCTTAAAGTTGATTACTGCTCCACTATCGTTATCCCATCCAATCCCTAGCAACGCGGGATAAGAGCTTCCCCCTTCAACTACTTCAAGGACGTCAAAGTTAGCATAAGTCTTCATTCCCTCAATGTCCACCACCATGCGTGGAAATCTCCCAATCGGTGTCACCTTGGCGTGATTAGCTAGCCGGAGCTGTACATGAGACCAACTCAGTGGGGGCCTCCCCATTTTCTGCCATGCCTTCTTGGTTAAGATGTTGACACTCAAACCAAAATCGAGAATAACCGAATCAACTTCATAGTCCCCAATTTGTATGTTCATGTGCATCTCCTTACCTATCTTCCGTCACTGTAAGGAGTTTACTGCGGACTCTTGCCGTCCGCTAGCTGGTCGCTACAACAATCCCTCGATATCAGCAAGAGTAGCGAGATCCCTTTCCAACAATAAACAACTCTCAAAAAATTTCTGCAAGGTTCCAGATTGCGCAGATGGACCTGCCTCTGAAGTAGCATCAAAGACAGGGGGCATGTCGCAAATAATAGCCTTGCTGTGATCTTGGTCCATCACACAACACGCCTGAAAGAATGCATCATGCTCGGACTCAATGTCAAATGACACCTTCTTCTGCACTGCCAATCGAATGAGCGGGTGTAAGCTATCCCCTCCGGTCGTTGTACCTCCTAGAGTGATAACTGCAACAGCCGCATATTGTGGCCTCGGCTCCACAGAAATTGTCACAACACTTGCACCCTGATTCTGGTTTGGCGACGGATTCCCCGGTTGGTTCACGTTCTGGTTAGCATTCTGATTCGGATGTTGGTTCTGGTTCTGTGCCGGTTGCTGCACTTGGTTGTGTACTGGCTACTGCACCTGATTATGATTCTGCAACTGTGGAACGTTCCCTGCTTGCCATCGTGAAATCAACTGCGGGCAGTTTTCCACTGTGTGATCTGTAACAAAACAAAACGTACACTGCGTCTGCAATAGTGGGTGATCGCGCTGGTAGTGTCCCCATACCGCACAATGATAGCACTGAACAGGTCCGCGACCTCCTCGTCCTCCTCCATGACCAAATCCTCCACTGCGTCCTCCACTGAATCCTCCCTGTTGTTGGTACTGTGGTGGATTGAACTGTTGCTGCATAGGATTCGGTTGCATGCCTTGCCCTTGTTTCACATACTGGGGTTGTTGAACATACTGTGGCTGGTGTGGAGCCATTTGCATCGAAGCATATAGCGGCATAAACTGCTGTGGTACAAATAGCACCTGCGGTTGAGGTAGCAACTAGGATACTTGTGGCTGCGGTTGCGGTTGTTGTATGGCACGATGGTCATCCTTCACATAGAATGCATTGTACATTCTCTCCTGAAGCAACGCATATGCACGGAAATCTTTGTCTTCATGTCCCACTGATTTGCAGAATGTACAATATAGATTCATCAGTTTTGTGACCATTTTCTGCATATATTGACATTCGTCATGGCGGTGCCCATATACCTGACAGACGTGACACCACAGCATGCTACCGCCACTCAATGGATTCGGTGCTCCTGAAACCAGATAATTGTGGAAGTCTCGACAATTATCCTTAGTATGCCCTTCTCCTCGACATCGCGTACACCATACTTCTTCACGCTGTTCTTTTCCCTTCTTAAGATCTTGTAGCTGTATGGTCAGGTTAGCCAGCTGTGTCTGAATCTGCGACATCCCAGCTGCGTTTCCCCCGATCAGCGACGCTTCTAACCGCATTGTGATTTCCAAGGCTTCATTGGGAGTTGTAATGTTTTGTTGCATTAGTGGAAATCGAATGTGTGGGAGCAATTCCGCGATGAACCATTCTTTGTGCTGGACAGTGCTCATGTCAAAACTGACTCTTGCCATCAATGTTTTGAATCGTTGGTCAAAATCCCACACAGTTTCATTGGGGTACTGCTTAATTTCTTTTAATTCTGTAATATATTGCGCTTCAGATTTGGGTTTTTTGAACTCCATGATTAATCCAGATCGAACTTCATCCAATGTCTTCTCTGGAGTGCCTGCAGGAACTTGCACAAACTTCATGAACCAGTCTAATGCGCGATCCCGAAGGGTTGTCGCCAGTTGTCCTTTCTTAGCATCATCATCGGTAATCTGTTTCATGGTCCATATTGCTTCACATAAAAACCAGTACTGCTCAGGATTATCTGTTCCATTTCCGTGGAACAACGGTAACTTAGTATCCTCGCCCGCCATCCTGGGCTTCCTTCCTCCAGTTGTTGAGCTACTAGTAATTAACTTCTGTTGACTTGAAGAGCAAGGTAGTGTCGTAGTTGTATTTCTTACTAGTTGAGAGATAGTGAGAGGAGGTGTGAACATGTTGCTACTGGGGTTTGGTCTTGCCTCTATCCTGGGCATATCTTGGTTGTCCTTGTCCAGACTATGAGGTCGCTTCGTCCCATGTGGTCTTCCTTCGCGGCCTTGCAGTTCGATCGTAGTAGGACCTTCTCCTGTCCTCTGCCTCTTTTCTTGTCGAAACCTTGCTCCTCCCCTTGTAAGACCACTCTCTTCCTCGGCTTCACTCACAGTCTTGTCATGACCTACACCCATCTACCCCTTATCATTCCATGTACCGCCCCCCACTGTCGCGGTACCCACGGCCTCCGCCCACCAAGGTTTCTACTGATCAAGATGCATCTTCAATATGCCCTTCTCACAAATGAGCATCTTAATAGACAGCTATAGCAACAACAAAAACATTCCCTGGGGTCCGTGGAAGAAATATCTTTCAGCTTCACTATAGGATTTGTTCGTATCAACCGCAAATTCAGTGATATAGCCTTCCAATATGCTGTCAAGCAAAACTTCGACAACCCGTGATGCTTTGTTGTCGACTTCCTGCAGCTCCTTGATCAGCTCTGGGGTCCAGGTCGTTGGTTCACCACCTTGGAAGTTCCTCTTCTGAAAGGTCAACTTTTCCAACCACTCGAACAAGATGACTGGGAATTTGCAGAAAAAATATTCGTGCGAACCGTCGTGAATGTACCTTTCCACCCACTGATCTACCGTTAGTCGAGGTTTCTAATTTTCCTATTCAGCGAACTCTTGCAACTTCTGGTCAAACCAGTTTTGGATTTCCAGTTGCGTCAGATGCCACAACATATCCTCCTTTCACTTCGCGCTATGGTCCCGACAACGGAACCATTTGTTGACACAAACCCAATCGATAGGGGTTCCCAGCGCTGTCGACACCCAAACCACCGCGATCTCCCTGAGCACCGGCCTAGACAGGTTTTACCTTGTCCAGCAACACCTACGGAGTAGAGGAGGTCTCACCCGAGATGTTCAAGGGAGAGTTGACGGAACCATGCTTCCGCCAAATGAAGGAGGATGTTTGCGGCTCAATTACTTAATTTATTGCAACCCTTTAGGAATATATCTATGCATTTAACTCGGACATCATTCATATTCATATCATCATTCAACATGACAATTCATAATTGCAAAAAATATAACGGTAAAGCATTAATTGCAGCAAGTAAACATCACATCATTCATATATTCATATCGCAACATGCATTACCATAGATGAACAAAAGAAACACAGGGATTCTGCCAAACAGCTCTATCACATCACATTTACTCTGCAAAAACCCAGATACAAAATACTCTGCCATAGATCAAGATCTCCAAAAAGGTTTTCAACATAAGATTAGATCCATCCTAGATGATTCAACACCTACACACCTACATCTATTTATAGGATTTCTCCTTTCATTGCTTGTCCACTTACTAACAACTTCCTAACCGACACTTCAAAGTAACTGACCCAAAATCTAACTATTGTGGTCCAAATGACCCAAAAACCTACATACCGTAGTACAATTGACAAAAAACTACATAAGATATCATCATTTGCGCTTCGTCTTTCCGGCTTCTGCGGTATCCCAGCACTCATGGTGTTGCGATAATGACCCATCTAACCGCCTACCAACAACCTCAAACGACCCTTTTAGGCTCCCTCGCGACACACGAGCAGCCTTTCTATCCAAACTGAGCGAAAATATATGACGAGCTAATATTTGTACCAAATAGGCATGTTCCCACAATGCATGCTCCACACAAGCCATCGACAACAACCAAGGTATATTTTTGCGTAGGTCTCCGATTCAATGGCACATATCACACTCGATTTGCAATAGGGGATGATATATCTAAAGCATGCTTGGTGCCAAGTGCATACATCATCTTGGGCCTCCTTTCCACATTAACAACTTCCCCTAAGCAATTAGAACCAGAGACATAGACTAAGGAGCTAGAAACCAAGCGAAGATCCTCCATCCAAGACGATAGTGAAAATATTAGGAGGTTAGGAATGATGAATGAGTAACATTTCCAAGAATATAGTCTCTTTGATAGTCTATTAGGAATATACCTCCTAGTAAGGGAGTTGACTTACTCTAGCCACCCCTTGAAGGTGCATGAAAAGAACAATGTGAGAGGCTATGGACAAGGGAAATCATCGTAAGTGCCAAGTGATAAAAATAAGCTCAATCTTATAGTCAATGAGGACATCGGGGTGTCCAAAATAATGGACTTTCTGGGCCTCACTCTTTTGGGACACTTCTATGGAATTTGCATTGCTAAGTCGTCTCTCAGGAAATGGATAGAGGATGTATGGGTGCCATTTTTATCCCACATCCTTGATATCTACATCCTTGCCCACGATTGGATGGGGTTCAAATTCTGGAACAAAGATAATGCAATCGAAATTTTACAAATTTTAGAACTATTGTTGGTTGTCTCTTGAGCTATGGAACCCTTGTTTCGACCCCAAATAGAGAACCTAAAGGGTCATCCCATATGGGTCAATCTCCCAAGGCTCCTAGTCGAGTTCCAGAATTTTTGGATAAAGGATTCACTCAACCGGAGGCCGATTCCCTATGAGGCCCCAAAAGTTACAAAGAGACACTATTATCCCCACCCTTGTCTTGAATTCAGAGACATTGGCTTGATCTTAATACCAAAATTTAGTTCTTTATAAATTGTCTTTGAGAAAAAAGCAAACATGTATTAGGAGGAAAACCCTTACTTTATATCCCTAAAACATGGTTTAAGGTAGAAGAACCATATGGATTACCTCTAATCCATGAAATTACCCCCTAATCATTTTTTCATAAAAGGATTCTATTTGAGGGGCCTTATTGTGGTTTAGCATATTCCCTATAATATATTTTTTTGGAGTTAAAAAACATCTATATGGCCCTAAACTATGGTACATATATCCTAGTAAGATGGAATTTTTTCTCTATAACGAGATTAAGGATGAGATGTATGGTTCTTATGGCACGAACCATGGTTTATAGTGCTAAAAATTTGAAATCTCCCATTTTTGGGGCTCAAATGTTATATGTAATCCCCTAGATTAAGGTATGAACTCTAGAGAAGAAATTCTTACCTGGATAAAAAAGGGAGGGGATTTCATGAACTAGGGGAAATATATAGTCTTTATGTCCTAATGAATGATTTTGTGCCTAACTCTTGGATTTTGACATGAGCCACATTTTCTTAGCATAATAAGCCACATAGAAGGCTTTGAACCATGATATGAGAATCAACTATATAATTCTCACCATAGAGAAGGATTAGTGACCTAATTTCATCAATTATAAGGTAATCTAAATAACTAAAGCTTAAGGCTTAACCCTTGTATTTTGAACCAAATCCATGCTTATGCATATATCTACAAGGTCTTAATGATCGTGAAATCCATATACATGGACTTATTACCCCCACCAAAAGAGTAAGGGCTTAATTTCATGGATGAGGGGATACACGGCATTTGTAATGTAAACAATGAGCTTGGGATAATCATTAGATTTTTACTCTAATATATATTTGTTTTTAGCTCACCTATATAATTTATTCCAGTCTAATATATATGTGTTTTTAGCTCACCTATATAATTTATTCCACATATAAGAAAGTGTATATGGCCCCTTACACCTAAAAATGGACTAAGTGAAAAATTAATGGTTTAAGCTTTAAAACCATGGTTAGTTGCACAAGCACCATTATTGTCACTAACAATGCATGAAATAAATGTCTTGGTCTTTTGGTAAAAAATAAAAATTTAGTGGTATGCTCCATGCTTTACGTCCACTTAATAATCTTTTAGTTAAAAAAAATATTATCTTAAGATTTGTGGTTTATGCTTTAAAATTATGGTGTTAATATAAAGTATGTGTATTTCTTATGAAGTTGATTAAATATGCAATATTATAACATGCGAGTTTATATTTGAGGATTACAATATTATAAAATGAAAATAATATATTGCTTAGTATATAAAGGTTTATGGGTAATTTTAATATATTAAAAACATAAAATATCAGGGAAGGATTAGAATTAGGTAAGGGATTGAATTACATATCGAGAGGTTTGAATGGTTGTAAATGTGCATGTGAAGGTGGTGTGGGTTCGACTATGTGTGAAGTCAATTTAGTGTTTGAATATGTATGATCTATGTGTGAAGCTGGCATAAATTTGATTGTGTGTGAAGTTGAACTTATGTATGAATTAGGTGTGAAGGTGATATGAAGTCTATTGCAACCATTTATATAGATGAAACAAAGTTGCGTTCAAAGATTTGTTTTGCATCTCGAAATATCTACTCCCACAAATATTTCATATTTCACCCTATAATATATCCATGATTTATAAGACTTACTTCATATCAACATACTAGCAATATAAATTTAAAAAAGAATTTAAACATATAATGGAAACAATGGATATATAATATATCTAAAGATATTTAAATTAGAAAAGTTTATTGAAAAGAATACTTAACAAAATTATTTTGAAAATATTTCTTAATATTAAATGAAATTAAAAATATTTTTTAATATCTATAAATTCACATATTATATCATAAATTTGAAATATCTCCTTAATCCTTAATTATTATATAAACAAAAATGCTACATCAAATATTATAATATTAGGTTTTATACACAAAATAATTATGGGAAAGAATCCATTGTTCAAGAACCATTTTGGTCATCCCCAATCCGTACGATTAAGTTTAATCTGTCATGTGTAAAAAAATCACTTCAAACGCATGCTCTAGTCACCCAAATAAGTTAATTAAAAAATACAAATTAAACTCATAATATGGAATTTTGGCCATGCAAACATCCCCACATGGTGAGTTAAAGGAAAAACTTAGGATACATATACAAAGTTCATATTGTAGTCACTCAAATAATTTAATACAAATAGACTTGAAGAAATATATATTATTTAAAGAAAAACAAATTAAATCCTCAATACAGAACTTTAGTCATGTAGACATCCATATGGTGAGTGAAAGGAAAAACTTGTGTGGAAAATTTTAATGGAAATTTAAAAATATTTTAAGTCAATATTGTAGTTATTTCATGGTTTTATAAATAACTTCTAAGCTTCAAAATACATATACCGAAATTCATGGTTTTATAAATAACTTTTAAGCTTTAAAATACATATGCCAAAGACAAAAATCTATATTTATAATTTTATTGACAACGTTTCAATTATATTTTATTATAATTTGTTATATACTTTTTTCTTCAATGAAATTTTGTAAGAAAATTTAATAGGTGTTTCTCCACAAATGACGTCCTTAAGCTATGTACACTACTCCACCTCAAATACGTAGATTCATTAAACACTTAACGATATATATTTAACCAAATACTTAACAATATTCATAATCTTTAATTAAACTAATCTTTTGAACTTTCATAGTTTGATAAGATTATATAAATATACAAACTTTGTAATATTTTATATAATTACGTTATAGGCGTTCATTCAACGATAAACCATCCTCTGCACTATAGCAGATTCCTTGCTTATTAAGCAAATGGGATTACGCCATGTCGATTTCCTGTCTCTTCACGTTGGAGGTAGCTTCAAGCTGCAGGTCGCTTCACGTTGCAGGTCGCTTCACGTTGCAGGTCGCTTCACCCTCCATGCTCCATGGTGGCCTGCTCCATGAATGCGTAGGTCGCTTCATGCTCCATCACAACCCATGACATATGGTGAACAAAATGACCGAGGACGGCAATGGGTACCTTGAGCCTCGCCAAATTTGGCACATTTTTGGGATTAGAAGTTGAAGATAGGGTTTTTGTTGCTTTGGCTAGGAATACGTGGTTAATCTGGCATCTTTATGGAGTTATCTGATGGGGATGGGCATTATAGAGGTAGCTGAAATGGGTAAGACATGTGGGTTTGATCGTTGTTATGTTTTTTTGGCTCGAGCGGGTATGTTGTGGGATATGAAGGCAGTCATGGTTGCGGGATGTCTGGGACATGAATGCAACTCAATTCGATCCCCAAAAGGTTCTTCAATCTGCCTTAGTCGGGCCTCATTGAGCTCCTAGAGAATTATCTAAGTTGAACCTGCCTCAATCACATCATCTGTTGAAGATTCCAGAGATAGGGGAAGAATATTTAAATGGTTAGATGGTTCAATGTACTTCAAACTCTGTCACACACCAATATCCTATCAGGGATTGAATTCCCTTCAATGCACCACCAATGCACTACCTTTGTTGTTAAGTGTGGATAAAATTCATGGGGTAACCAGTCTTTCTACCATTTTGCGTCTCATGTGATTATCGTATTGTTTACTAGTATTTTTGTTGACATTTTCTTAGTTTTTACTCAGGGTTTGAGTCACCATCCGAAGAATAATTTGATCATTTTTTTACCAAAGGGAGGATCCTCTTTAGCAGTCGGAGGTTCGTGTTCTATATTCGCAGTCAAGGTTCTTGTCTGAAACCCAAGTCATATTTCTATTTATTGTTACTAATTGTTATAGTTAGCCCATTTCTTGTTGTGCTCTAATGATGAAATTGATATTTAGACGGAGCATCTCTTTTGATGTTGTTTTTGCTCTAGGCCTTCCTTTATGTAGTTTAAATTTCATTTCCTGTAATCAATATTGATGTGGAAAGAATATTGTTCGAATGAAATACCTCAATGATAGCTTCGATGACTTCCATCATGTGTTTTTTGATAATGCATTTTTTTGTGTGTTGGCTGCCACTAAGGCGTAGAAACACAGTTCCAAATGCTGGTTGGGAAAAAAAACCACCTTAGGTTTTTAAGGCATCTCAATCTGCACTTTTACATAGCGATATTCCCAGGAATCATGCTCAGAACCACTCAAAGTATGCCCATAATTCCCATCAAGTGTTTTGACTACTAAGATGCTAGTGTAAAGTCCCGTTAATGGTCGTTTAAGGTCTTTTCATTGCCCATAAATGATTCTTTATTGCTATTGAAATGCCCAGAACTTCACTACTAAACTTGGTTTATTTCATCAAGTTTAAAGAAACAACTCTTTTGTTCCTTCCTAAAGTGGTCATTGGCCAAAAGAGCTTATTCCTTTAAAACATCAACGTTAAAACTCAAATGTTGCTTATCCATCAACTGAATTTTGATTTGTCAAATCTTTTCCCTCAATTATTCCAAGCCGTCATCATACTCTGCCCTGATAATCTTAATTTGATCTTCCTGCTACTGCAACATCTGAGCCTTTTTTTTGTGTCAATTTCTATACCGAAACCAAAAGATCAATTTGAGACTTATGTCTCCCTGTTATGTCATTAAGTTCTTGTACAACATGATAATTGGCCCTAACAAAGCTCCTATCACAGAAGTAGTCTCAACAGCGACCTTTTGAGGGTCTTTATGAGGATTGTTCCAAATCTAGGTGCATTTGCGTTCATTTTATAAACATCATTAGCACTAAGAGGCGGGGCTTTAGAGGCCTTACCACCTTGTAATAGTTTCATCTTAAATATGTCCTTGACTTTTCTCTATTTTTGTGCTAATGCTTCCTTTTTATTTAATTATCTATGTAGCAGGGCCTTGTCTTGCTCATCCTGGGTGGCCAATAATCATTCTTTGTCATCCATGACCATCTGTATCTGAACTTCCTGTACTGCATGAATGCTTTCCTTTACCTGGTCATCAGTGACTTAGGATATAACCTCATCATAGGTCATGGATCCTTAGTAGATAATCATCAGGGGATTCCTCATGTTGGTAATACAAGGCCGGAAGTCCTGTGGCTCCAATATGGGCTTCAATAAATCCTTTAGGATAATGTTTTCTCAGAATACCCTTACACATACTAAGCTCTTGAATAGCAACAACTTGGGCATGCATTTTTCATGAGTGGATACCCATAGAATGAGAACATAGACTTATACATGCGAGTAGTATTGGTTGGAATGTCATTCTTTCTACCTTTGTGAAATAAGTAGTCTCCTCACGTATATGCCATATAAAGGTGAATACAGGGACTTTTTTTCAGTCCTAAAGGTGAATACATGGACTTTTTGTCACACATTTACATATACCTAAAATGTACAGGGACTTTTTGTCAATCTCTTCTTTGAAAATATTAGATTGTGATGTGCATTTAACATGATGTAATACCCAACCAATATCTTGTGTGATGCAATACCCCCATATGTTTTATCATCTTAGGTGGAGCGGTTGAATGGATAGTCATATTTTTCATCTATATGAAAACTCATTTATAACATCATAGCTTTTCCATGATCGAGGGAAATACCCACCCACTAATGATGGCTGATGGGAATAGGTTTGGAGTTGCACAAATGTGGGGTTTACTGAAAATGTACAATGATGTTTTGTTGAGTCTCTTTCTACATATACCAAACGTGTATAGGGACATTTTTGTCAACAAAGTCTCTTCTCTGTAACAATTAGATTGTGATGTTCATTTAATATGATGGAATACCTAGCCAACAGATTTTGTGATGTAATACCATGCATTCTCCGTATGTTTTATTATCTTAAATGAAGTTATTGAATGGGCACACAAGTCTTTCTTCCATTATCCATAGTCGAATGAGCACAAGAAAATGGAAACCAATCTTGGAGATTAGATGTAGATTCCTTAATTAATGCCAACTCCACTACAAATAGCCTAAGAAATATTGCCAAACAAACTCCCAATTCTCTCTAAATCACAGTTGTCAATGGTCACAAATGCTCAATGAGAGAAGTGTGAGGAAAATTGGAGGGATCTCTTTATAACTTGCACTTGGGGTTTAGTGTTTTAGGAATTAGGTATTATGTAAAAATTAATTAAAAAAAGTCTTTCTCTCAACATGTATATGAAATAAAATACATAATTAACAAGGTTCGCTACACTAAATGGCCTCTAGAGTCAAATGGGCACAAGAAAATGGAAAAAAACTCCTCCAAGCTTGAAGATGGGCTATAGATTCCTTACTTAAATTCCAACTCCACTGCAAGCAGCCAATAAATATTTCCAAACAAACTCGCAACTCACGCCAAATCGTAGTCTTCAATGCTCACAAATGCTCAACGAGATAAGTGTGAGGAAAATTGGGGAGGTTCTCTTTATAACTTGCATTTAGGGTTTAGGGCAATGTTTTAAAACTCAGACTCGGACTTGGAATTGGTCGAGGGTCAACTCAGATTGGAATTAAACTCAACAATGATTGGGTTCACTTTGATTTCAATGACTCGATTTTAAAAAAAATACAAACAACTTTTTAATTTTCAAGGGAATTTTGTATATACCATGTAAGGGTGAATATATCAAAATGGCACAAAGTGCAATACATATATGAATCGAAATCCATAATCAATGAGACTCTAAGTGACTTATAGAGTAAAAAAAAAACATGGTATGCCTACAAGGCTACACGATGAACATGATCAATCATCAAAATCATTGCCTATATTGGGATCCTATTCATTAATAACACCCCATGACCCCCTCCTCTTTCTCTAGCCATTTCCTTTATCCTGAATCTCGAAGTTGATCCTCCAAGGACATTAGTCAACACCCTACAATTTTAATGAAACTTCCTAATCCAAGCGTTAAAATATGGTAGTAAAAGCTTCCCATGCTTAATAAGTGATTTTGCTTGACTGAAGGGTACATTTTATTAAGGTCATGACATAGGAGTTCAACAATCAACACCACCAACATCAAGGTACACAGAGAGGTTTATATTATTGATTAAATGCCAATCCCTTAGGCTATAAACGCAACACCAACTCACTGCTTGTGAATTGTTTAGATAATGAGAAAGAGCGCAAACTATAATTTCATTGGTTGTGTATAAAAAAAATTGCTAATTCGCTTTTAATACACAACCACAGTTTTATATTATTGTTTTTTCACTACTAGAGAGACTTTACACATGGGGTGGGTGCTTCACTAACGCTCTAGAATTACCACTATATATAGTAGATCATCCTTAGGGTTGTTTCCTCCCTACCTTTTCCTCCTTGTTGATCATGGGTAATGTTCTGGTTACTCATAAAAATGTAACAAGTCTATTGTATAAAGAAAATCCGTGTTTTTAACCACTAATTGAGCAGTCCCAAATACTTTACTGGCACATATTCGACATTTACTAATTTTTGCATCTTTTTATAGTTGCTTCTAGGATTAATTTGTTGTTTTCAAGAATATGATGGCCAAGATATCCCTTTACTCTTGATTGACATGCTATCTTCTTTTTTCCACGAAAAAATATGTATATTCGATATTTCAAGGAGAAACCTGTATATTTGATCACTTTATTTCTATTTCAAACAAAAAACTGAAACCTATAAAGAGCCTGTTATGACAGTCTTCCAATTAGACCTTGGCTTGTTGTCAGGCATAAAAATACTTGTAACAATCTATAATAGTTCATTCAGGTATGAAAACATAGTCCATTTCAAAGGTCTAGGTTTACTAACCCAGTTTATGAAATATCCTAGCAGAAAAACAAGTTCCGGAAAAGACCTCTTCGAACCTATTCCTTACCTCAATTTTTTCATGATTGGTGCAATGGTAAGCTGTCCAGCTTGTTGAAATCAAAATATACATTTTTTGGTCTTTTTCATGATTGGTGCAATGGTAAGTTGTCCAGCTTGTTGAAATCAAAATATACATTTTTTGGTCTTTTTGCGTATATATAGAATCAAGAAAGATTTTTTCTCCCTTAACTACTTAATACATTCTTCAAAAAATTAGAAGGCTTACATGTGACTTATTGTCTTTATCTCTTAGTACCCCTAAAAAAATTGCCTAAAAAAAAAAAGATCATGTTGACTCCTCTTACATTTGAAACAAAAACCACCAGGAAGGAATCAAGATATAGACATGTATGATTATGAGGAAAGGATTCCCTCCTTGTGTTCTTGAATTGACAAGAAGCTTTGCTACACAATAATAAATTCTTGAGAAAGAGAATCTACCATTGTGTTGAACCATTTGCACATATGAGTAAATGAGATTGAATCGAAATACTTTTTTTAGCTATAGAACCCTATCCATGATAGGCCTTAGAATCAAATTTGTGATTTTCCATTTTCCTAGTCCAAGTCCATAGAGCATAAAAGTATGCTATCGTGTTGGTTCCCAGGCCATCTCCATATTTCAAAGTTAAATAATGATGATTAATTAAATGCAAGATGGCTTCAACACCACACTTACTTTGGATTCCTTGACAAGCCCCATAAAAGTATCCCGAAGGAAAGGATGAGTTAAAAATTAATAGTAGGTTCATGTGTGAATCTTATTTCCTTTTGCTTTCGCTTCTTCTAACTTTCTTTATAAGACAATTTGCTTGTATTAGTTACCTCGCCAATTGTAAATTATTTGTATTCAAATATCACCTTATTCCTAGCTAGATACAACCCTCAAAGAACAAAGTAGGGAAAAGCTCCATGACTTGTGGCATAGTTGTCTTTGATCTAGGTTTCAAAACACTCCAAACATTATTGTTTCCCATGTTGTTGACCTAATGATTGATTGAAGTATTCTTTCCACGCATATTTTGAAAAAAGACAAGTGGAAAATAAATCATCTACATTTTCATTTCTTGCCTTGCAAAGAACGCATCTACTAGCACCACACCAGCTCCTCTTTTCACCATTTTCTCAAGTTAGAATCTTATTGTTGAGTGCTAGACAAAGAAATATTCTTGTTTTTACATGATAGTCCAACTTTAGACTATGCTCCATCACTACTCCCTTTCCTCTCCAATATCATCTTCAATTAAGGCTTTATACCCAAGATTTGCTATTAGGACACGATTAGCTTTATTCTTGGACCATTTTAACTCATCATCACAATCTTGTAATGCAATAACATTATGCTAAGAAGATTAGTGTAGAGGGACCATTCTGCTCCCATATATACGTACAAGTTTAGGTCTTTAGTTGATATGTATGTCCTTGGGCATGTAGGTATTCAATTTATATGTACTGCCATATCTACCTACAAATATCTCTTGTATAATAGAGAAATGTATGTCCTTGAGCATACAGTTCCTCAAGCAATACAAAAGATAGCTTATAGTTTCAACTATAACCAATTAAGGATTTATACCCAAGCTTTGTTATTAGGACACCATTATATTTGTTCTTGGACCATTTTAACTCATCATCAAAATCTTGTAATGCAATAACATTATGTTGAGAAGATTAGTGTAGAGAGACCATTCTGCTCCCATATCTACTTACAAGTTTAGGTCTTTAGTTGATATGTACGTCCTTGGGCATGTAGGTCTTCAATTTATATGTACTTCCATATCTACCAACAAATATCTCTTGTATAAAAATATATGTATGTCCTTGAGCATATAGTTCCTCAAGCAATACAAGAGACAAGCTATAGTTTCAACTATAGCCAATTTAGGGATCTTCACCGAATCTTAGTTTGTCTTCTTGCCAATTTTACAGGGTCCTAATTTGCCTATGATTGGGAAGACCTTGACTAAACCTTTCCAATATTTTGAAGATAATTTGAATGGTTTTATTTTTATTTTTATCCATTCTTCAATAATCATTTGCATTATATTCCATGTTTTCTCTAACCCTCTTTAGATTGATGACATCGATCTTGTTGTACAAGAGGATCATCTTTCTTTTCTTTTTCAATAGTAATATTGTTATTCATTCTTAATCCTTTCTGAGGCCATATATATATACTATATTTGGTATTTTGATCTTGAGATTGAACCTGCAATAGATGCCAATCTGATATAATTGAATACTCTCTTTCCTCATCTTTCCTTTAGAATGTAAACTATAAATGGTAGCTATGTTCCCTTACAAGAGAAGAATCATGCATGAAGAATAAAGGCATCTTGCAAAAGGGATGCTCATGTATTTATTATGAGAGCAATGTTATGGCCTTGAAATATGTGTAAAACTCTTCTCCTTATATATCTACTCCGCGATGTAGAATATAATTATGTTTTGTTGGAAAAACAATGGCGTCCTCAAAGCAATTAGTTATCACTAGCATTCACAAGACTTTAAATACATTGCTTGCAGTCCTTTCTAAACCTTCTCCTTTTTTGACAAATTTTCCTTTTACATTTCTTTTTGTATATAAGAACTTCAACTCCTGAATATGCTTGCAATTACCATTACTGCAATTAAGTCCATGAAACTTATTTTGTCTTTATACTTGTCAAATTTACAATGCAGAAGATTGAACTTGAAGTTGTTTTTTAATACTTTGTGAACACAATGTTACTTTCTCCTTCCCATATTGTGCTACTATTTCTTCACTTCTCTCAGCCTCTCTTACATAAAACAAAACTACCTACATACTTACCCTCGGTTTCTTTATGCTTTTCACTTAATACCAATTGTTTCCCTTTTTTCTACAACTCATATTTGTATTCCATCTAGTTTCCCATCACTACCTTATGAACACTTTGTTGACCAAAAATGTTGTTTCAATTTTACTGCATGGTGTTGTTGACCTCTACCCATTACTACAGGTTGTTTTCCTCAACCCAGTAAGCTCTCTTAACTCAACAACTGCTCGATTTCGGATTTCTATCTTGTTAAATTTTGAGCATTAATTCACAATACTCTTGGATCTTTACTGAGAGAATAACATATACAGTATATCAATGCATAACAATCACAATAAGCATCACAAGAATCAAAAGCATGAGAGACAAGAGACACAGAGTTTCCGTGGGGAAAACCCTAAGGTGAAAAACCCCACAACTTCCTCAGAGATAGAGAGAGCAATGGCTCAACCAAAGTACAACCAAAATACACTTGAGATAGTCTCCTAGTAGCAGATGATCCTCCTCCTCACTAGTGCGCCACTTTCTGAGTGAGAGAAGTGTGTCTTTCCGAATGATCAAATAGAGATCTCCCGATCTCTATTTATACTTAACCTGTTTTCCCAGTTACACTATGGGGCCGACTTGTCTATCTAGATACATCCACAAAATAATATATATTTCAGGGCTGACCCCACACATGGTGGTCTAATAACCCATCGGCAAGTACACACACTTGCGACACTTGTCAATCCACATGACGACACTTCCTTATAGAGGAATAACACATCTCTAATAAGGGTACAATAAATATATATGAAATACATTCTGAAGTTACATATACATCAACACTCCCTCTTAACTAGGAAGGTATTTCTCGACACAGATCTGCTAGACAAGTCTTCTTCTCGGGATCATTGTCATCGATGCATCGTCATCATCATCGTCACTGCTACTGCTATCTCAACCAATCTCTGACTCTACTCGTCATAGGAAGTTCTACAGAGCCAGTCCTTTTTCATACTGGATGTAGGCCCACCACTTGTAGGTCTTCGTCATCACTGGCCATACTGTGGAATCCTCAGGACTTATTACGTGCGTCACAAAACCTCGAAAGAGCATCCTAGGCTGTTACGGGCACATGGCTCTACCTATAGGATCTCCCAGGGCCATATTATATGTGACCTCACCACAAAACCTCGCAAGAGCATCCTAGGTTGTTACGAGCACACAGCTCTACCTATAGGATCTCCCAGGGACAGATTATATGTGGTCACCACAAAACCTCGCAAGAGCATCCCAGGCTGTTACGAGCACACAACTCTACCTATAGGATATCCCAGGGATAGATTATATGTGGTCATGGTAAAACCTTGCAAGAGCATCCCAGGACTTATTACGGGCACACACAACCCAACCTATCAGATCTCCCAGGGACATATTATATGCCATAGGACAAAACCTCGAAAGAGCATCTGCTAGATATCCCAAGGCCAGATTATATGCCATAGGCAAAACCTCGAAAGACTATCTGCAGATCTCCCATGGCCAAATTATATGTCCTCCCAGAGCAAAACCTCGAAAGAGCATTTTCCAGATATCCCAGGGCCAGATTACATGCCATAGGCAAAACCTCGAAAGACTATCTGCAAATCTCCCAGGGACAAATTATATGCTCATCTGCACAACCTGATCCACGGCCATAGAGTATCAACCTGACACTCACCATACATCATCCTGATGTACACATGGTCATCCTGATCATCATCACTGCAACATCCTGCTGCATATCGTCTGGAGCAACATCCTGAAGCTCGTCATCCATGATCATCCTGATCATACAATGCATCTACCTGATGCATACCAAGTATCTACCTGATACATATCATCATATATGATCCACCTGATCATACAATGTATCCACCTGATACATATACAGATACATGATCCACCTGATCATACATGATACATATCAACATACATGATCTACCTGATCATACAATGTATCCACTTGATACATATACAAATACATGGTCCAGGAATCCAACATGATGCATATACAAAATACATACAAATGATCCAACCGATCATATCCAACATCCAACATGATGCGTACATACATATACATATAAATGATCCAATTGATCATATCCAGCATCCAACATGATGCGTACATACATATACATATAAATGATCCAACTGATCATATCTAGCATCCAACATGATGCGTACATACATATACATATAAATGATCCAACTAATCATATCCAACATCCTCCTAATGCATATACAGAGCAATAACTGGAGCATCATCCTGATGCTCATCATCCAGCGCTTACATCCACAGCCATGTGAAGGATCCTCCTTCTAACATGCTTGGAATGGCTTCTACAAGTGTGTCCATCACTTCTTCCTTGAAGTGTCATCAATCCGAAGAACACCAAGCCTCTCTCTGAAGTACTCAAACTTCACCCTGGCTAGTGGCTTTGTCAGCACATCTGCAATCTGCTCGTCCGTTGCAACATATAGGAGCTTCACAGCTCCTCTCTGCACCATATCCCTGATATAGTGATATTTGATCTATATGTGTTTCGACCTATCATGAAACACTGGGTTCTCGGACAACTTCACACAACTCTAGTTATGACAAAAGATACCAATAGCATCCAACGGGAGATCAAATGACTCAGACAGTAGCTTCCGTAGCCATACTGCCTCACAACTAGCTAAACAGGCTGCAACATACTCTGCCTCAGCTGTACTCAGTGCTACGCAGGACTGCTTCCTGCTAAACCAAGAGATCACACCTGATCCCATACTGAAGCAGCACCTAGATGTGCTCTTCCTATTTGCAGCACTTCCAACCCAATCTGAATCAGCATAACCCTGCAGGTTAAACTTTTGATTCGCCTCATACTTGAGCCCATAATCCACTGTACCCTTCAGGTACCTCAGAACATGCTTTACAGCAACCAGGTGAACACTCCTCGGATCTGTCAGGAACTGACTCAATGTGTTCACAGCAAAGCAAATATCTGGTCTCGTGTTCGTCAGGTACATCAAGGACCCAATCATCTGACGATACATAGAGACATCAACCGGCTCAGATGAAGCATGACATAGAAGCTTCAGGTTCGATGCCATAGGTGTGGCCATGGCCTTGCAATCCATCATCCCGAATCTCTTCAGGATATCTACTGTGTACTTCCCTTGACCAAGGAAGATCCCACCTACACTCTACCACACCTCCATACCTAGGAAATAATGCATCATTCCCAAATATTTCATATCAAACTCGGTAGCAAGCTTCCTCTTAGTATCTGCAATCAATCTGTCATCTCCTGTTACAAATAAGTCATCTACGTACAGAAGTAGAATCACAGGATTCCCTTCCTCAACTTTGTAGTAAAGGTTGGAATCCGCTTTACTCTTGGTAAATCCCAAACTAGATAGGAAACTGTCCATCCTACCATACCAAGTTCTAGGAGCTTGCTTCAAGCCATACAAGGCTTTCTTCAATCTGCACACATATGACTCCTTGTCATGTATTTCAAAACCAAGTGGCTGCTCCACATATACTTCCTCTTCAACTACGCCATTCAAGAAAGTAGTTTTGACATCCTTCTGGTGTATTTTCCATTTCATTACTGCAGCCAGGGCAAGTACTGTTATGATGGAAGTATACCTGGCTACAGGTGCAAAAGTTTCTTCATAATCTATTCCCTCTTTCTGAGAGAAGCCACGAGCTACGAATCTTGCCTTGTATTTCTCTACACTGCCATCTGCAACATGCTTGATTTTGTAGATCCATTTGGAAGTCACAACAGACTTCTCTTTAGGTCTTGGGACAACATCCCCAACATCATTCTTCATTATTGATTGGTATTCTTCAACCATGGCATCCTTCCATTCTTTCTTTTCCGTTGCTTCTTCATAACTGGAAGGTTCTTTGTTCATAATGTCACAGAGTAAAGCAACATAGCTGGTATGTGATCTGGTTCTCTTCTTTGCTCTGTGTTCTTCTTCTGGAATGCCAAATCTTTCTGCATCTTGACTGAGCCCTCTAGCCCATGCAGGTTTCCTCTTGTGAGAGTTATCCTCACGGGGTGGATCTATAGGTTTTTGCGGATCTTCAAACTCACGAACAACTTCTGGAATTGCTTCTGTCATGGTAGTGTCTTGAAATCTAGTTTCCTTAGGTTCTTCATAAACTTCGATAGGTGCCTTCCTTGATTTGATGAATGCTGAGTTTTCATCAAATGTTACATCCCTGCTGACATCAATCTTCTTGAACCCTGGAAAGTATATTCTGTAATCCTTCGAGCTTTCACTGTAACCCACAAAGATACCCTTCTTTCTTGAAGGATCTAGTTTAGTCCTCTTTTCCTTTGGGACATGAGTGTATACTGGACAACCAAATATTCTGAGATGGCTGACTTCAGGTTTCTTACCAGAAAAGACCTCTTCTGGTGTCTTGTTGTCCAATATCTTGTGGGGTGTTATGTTCTGCACATATACAGCTGTGTAGCTGCTTCTTCCCATAGATGCATAGGTATATCCTGGTCATGCAGCATTGCCTTGCTACTTCCATGATAGTTCTGTTCTTCCTTTCTGTAACTCCATTCTGTTGAGGATTATAAGGAGCAGTCAACTCCCTCTTAATCCCTGAATCACTACAAAGCTTCTTGAAGTCACCTAAGGTGAATTCTCCACCATTCTCAGATCTGAATGTTTTGATCTTCTTGTCAGTTTGATTCTCCATCAAGGTTTTGAATTCCTTGAACTTATCAAACACCTCATCTTTGTTCTTCAAGAAGTATACCCAAGTTTTCCTAGAGAAGTCATCAATAAATGAGACATAGTAAACATACCCACTCAAAGAACTGGATGACATAGGACCACATACATCTGAGTGGATGATTTCCAGGATACCTTTTGCCTTGCTTTCACTGCTTGGGAAAGCCTTCTTAATGTTCTTACCTTTTGCACATCCTTTGCAAATACCTTCATGTTTGGTCTTGATTTCAGGAAGACCTTCTACAGCCTTGCTTGCAATTGGAAGTGCCCTATAATGCATATGAGCAAGTGTTCTATGCCAAAGTTCACTTGGCTCCATGGAGTCATGTACCATGGCATGTTCAGGTTGACCCTTCAATTTATACAATCCTCCCTCTTGCTCTCCAATCACTACTGCATCATCGATTGTTTTACCCTTTGGCCATATTAGGACTTGGCCATCTACAAATGCAACCCTCATGCCTTTTGCATCCAATGCAGAGATGGAGAGAAGATTCTTCTTGAGCCCAGGTACATAAAGGACTTCTTTCATCTTCAAAGATTTTCCAGAATCTAGGTTGTAGGAGGCTTCACCACTTCCTTTGTTTGGGTATTGATAATCATCCCCAAGTTTCACCTTATGGGGTGATTCATGTTCAGATAGGTTTACAAAAGATTCCTTAAACCCAGTCATGTGTTTGGAAGCCCCACTGTCAATTAACCAATCATTACAACCATGGGAGATAGTACCTGTGAGAGCAGAGATTAGAACATACTCTTCTTCACTTGATGAGTCATCATCACTATCATCACTTTTTGCCCTAGCCTTCTTCTTTGGAGGTTCATCATCTTCGGTAGCATGAGCATGGAACTTTCTTTTGCTGCCCTTCTTCTTCTTGCTGGAGATGTTGTTGTTATCCCTTTTGTTCTTGGGACAATCTGAAGCAAAGTGACCCTTCTCATTACATGTGAAGCACCTTAGATCCTTCTTATTCTTTTGGTGATAGTGAGTGGACTTCTTGTAGTGAGAGTGCTCCTTCTTGGGCTTGCTTCTTTTGGTGTGAGCTGCGAGAGATTGATCTTCACCTCCCATCTTTTCTTCACGAGCTACAAGTCTAGCTTCTTCTGGAGAACATTCCTCCCACAGTTTACTGAAAGAGATCAATTTCTTTCTTGCACAAATTCCTTGAATAAAGGAGTCCCATGACCTAGGTAGGCCATTCATAGTGGTCATAACAACTTCACCATTGTCCACTACTTCATCCACAGCTTCAAGTTGTTCCTTGATCTGAGAGACGTTGGAGAAGTAAGATTGAATGGTCTCTCCATTCAACATCTTGACCCCTTTCAATTGATTCTGCAGAGTCATCTTCCGATTTATGTTCTTCCCTTCAAATAACTTGGTCAAAGAGTCAAACATCTCCTTGGGTGTCTTCAGAGATGACACATGTGGTATGAGATGGTCTTTGATAGAATCAGCAATGATTCTCTTTGCCTTGACCAAGTTCTTCTTATGCAATATTTTAGCCTCTTCATCCTCTGGGATAGGGATGTCTTCTTTTACATATGAGTCCAACTCATTCTCTTCCAGGATTAACCCAATCCTATACTTCCAGGCTCGGAAGTTATCAGCCCCTTCAAGCTTATCCTCAAGCTTGGTGTGGTGAGACATCTTAAGGAGTACTTCAAATGGAAATAGAAAAGATTTAGGTCTTACCACTTGAATTGCTGAAAACTGGATCTGGTCCCGGATTAGGGTTTGTCGAAAAGACCCTAAAAATTCAAAATGTGAATTTCAACTTTTTGAAAGGATAGAAAGATGCGCCTTGATGAGCTGATCAACCCGGTGTATTCAGAATTTGAGATCTGCAAAGCTACACCCTTCAAAGATGCCTTTCTGTCTTCCCGAATTCACTAAGGAGAGCCCTGAATTAGGTTTTGAGTTTCCCGGAGATCTACCCAGCCAAAAATCTTGATCCAAAGCTCTAAACTTCTATTTTTGCAAGGAGCTTCCAGCTATGTCTTCAAATTCCAAATATTCCTATTTTTTAGGAAACCTTAATTTTTAGGGCCAAATCTGAAAATGCTCAGAATTGAATTCTGATTGGACAGATAGATTCTCCTTGATGAGTAGAGTCAATCTACTATACTGATTTTCCAAAATCTGTGGAGAGAAACCCAATAAACAAGAAACCCTAGTTTCCGTCACTACACAATGTCTTCTTCTCAGGTTAGCTCTGATACCATGTTAAATTTTGAGCATTAATTCACAATACTCTTGGATCTTTACTGAGAGAATAACATATACAATATATCAATGCATAACAATGACAATAAGCATGACAAGCATCACAAGAATCAAAAGCACGAGAGACAAGAGACACAGAGTTTCCGTGGGGAAAACCCTAAGGTGAAAAACCCCACAACTTCCTCGGAGATAGAGAGAGCAATGGCTCAACCAAAGTACAACCAAAATACACTTGAGATAGTCTCCTAGTAGTAGATGATCCTCCTCCTCACTAATGCGCCACTTTCTGAGTGAGAGAAGTGTGTCTTTCCGAATGATCAAATAGAGATCTCCCAATCTCTATTTATACTTAACCTGTTTGCCTAGTTACACTATGGGGCCGACTTGTCTATCTAGATACATCCACAATATAATATATATTTCAGGGCCGACCCCACACATGGTGGTCTAATAACCCATCGACAAGTACACACACTTGCGACACTTGTCAATCCACATGACGACACTTCCTTATAGAGGAATAACACATCTCTAATAAGGGTACAATAAATATATATGAAATACATTCCGAAGTTACATATACATCAACATATCTCTGATGGGATTCAAAAGAACCAAACACTGCTTCCAACTATCTACAATAGCATTGTGGAGGATGGCCAACTACAAGAAGGTTCTATCATCAAAGTCACCAAATGTGCATGCAACATTCTACACAATGCAACGTATGCTTCATTTTTCCCTTCATTATTTTCTCTCAATGCCTTTTGTTCAGAGTGTTTGTTCTCGACACTTCCTTTTCAGACTATCATTCAAGACAGAGACTTTCAATGCAAATGCTCGCTTGAAGGTGCTCATTGTCATGTCAGAGGAGGTTTCACTTGCATCTGCATCGATTGCTCCCCTTGATGAAAGCCATGACATTGCCCTCAATAAGCATCCTGTTGCCCGCATTCTTTGAACTCCAACTTCACATGCATTTTTATTGGCATATATCCCTTGTTTTTTTACACCATCGCTACTTTTAACTTCTATCGTTTCTTACTTGCTTTGTCATGCTTAGCAGCTACAAACTTTCTATTAACATTTTTGAATTAAGTGCTATTTGTAACCAACATGGAATCTATTATATTATTTTATTAATCCATTTGTTTATGAAACAAAAAATCATGGAATCTACTTTTCCCTACAACAACTTATCATATTTGTGTATACTTCATTTATTTCTTACAATATACCTTAATATACCTTTCTTTACTTTTGCAATGGTTTAATATACATGTTTCCTTTTCAGCAATGCCACCTTTAATTTCACAATCAAATAACATTTTTGACTTAAATATTTCTTGTAACCTACATGGTCACTTTTGAATATGCTTGCTTTGTCATATTTAGCAACTGCAAAACTGGAATTAACATTGTTGACTTAAATGGTATTTGTAGCCTACATGGCTTGTCTTGAATATGTTGTTATGTATATGAAAAAAAACTTTTGAGAATGTTGATTTGTCAAACTATTTTTTTTCCTATTTACAATAACTGCTAAATTATATTCAAAATTTAGAAAGTACGTAAATTATATTCAAATTTTATGTTCATCGATAATAATGGGTTTGTTGTTAATCATGAGATACAAATATGCTCCCCTTTTTTTTTTTTGGTGTTCCTTTGCACCTTCTCGGACAATTGGATCCATCTTAAATATGGAAGTATAATTCTTTTATCTTAAATTTGTTACATGATAATTTAAAATGGATCTATGTCGGTTTTCATTTTTTTATTTTATAAATCTTAATATTATGTTACATAAAGTTACAACATGTGGGATCAATAAGCACTGAGCCACAAAGCATTAAATGCCACTTAGGGTCCAATATATACATTTGAATGTGAAGAACATTAAATGTCTCTTAGGGTCCAATATTTGAAGAGCATTAAATGTACCCCAATATTACATAAATTTGAAAGTGTCATACCAAGACTCAAGTGGGATCAATAAACACCGAGCAATAAAGCATTAAATGTGTGGGGTATAATATATAGAGTTGGATGTGAAGATATTTAATGCTTTTCAAACATTGGATCCCAAAAGACAATGCCCTTCACATTCAACTATACATACTGGACCCCAAACAACATTTAATACTCTGCTGTTAGATAACTATTGAATACCTAATATTTGCATAACATTATAAACACAAATTAAGCTAGGTAGTGTCGACCTTCCTGAAAGAAAAGGGTAGTTTTCCACTTGCTGATAAGCCCTTTGCTTTAGGCTAAATCTCTCCACTAGCCGATGGGTGATGTGAACTGGTACTTGCCAACTGACACGTGTTGCATTCGCCATAAATCCGAATAGCGGTGAGAGAGACTACAAAATTCCGTAGGGTTTGCTTTGAAGAGGCGGTGCCCTGCTAACCGACCTACCCTAGTCCCTTGTATATCAAAGCCGGGAAGGAATGATTATAGAAGCATGTGCTCCTCTCTCTCTTCAGTGTATGCAAAGCCCGTAAATCTCGCTTCTCTGTGCGTCGAAAGAACGTGCCTTCTGTCGAACACTCGGCTGCTTGATTGCCTTACCTGCTGTTCCACGGAAAAGGATGGCCATTACCAACATTGCCACTGGACAGGTCTATGCCCAAATACCATGCCATTTCTCCAGCCACGCCTTATAATTGTTACAGCCAGTTCTAGAATTTGTGTGTCCACACCCATAGAAATCTTATCTCCATTTCCTTCCATAGATTCCAAGTTCAATTATTTGTGAATTCGCGAGCAAGCAACTACTGTTCGCTCGATCTTTGTCTCATCTTACTCAAATTCTCGCGTGACATTTCGACTGCCAAAAGCTGAAATGAAGACAAATTCAGAGTAATCTGTTAAGTTAGATTTTGTTGCCGCTCTCAGGAAACGTTACAGGACTGCTGCTATTACAGATACTATTAATCCAAAAAATGGCTGGATGTCAAAGCACCCACCAGTTAACGACGATGGCAATGGCATGGACAGCTATGTTTCTTGTTACATTTGCATCTTTTCTATGTCTTTGCGCTGCAGGTAAATTTTTCATTTTCAAATTTATTGGTCTCTAATTATGTTGATGGGTGTTTAGGTATTATCTGAGATTTTAGATTTTCTTGAACGAATCAACAAGCTTAACCTTAACCAAAGTGTAACAAGTGTACAGTCTGGATTTATTTACTAAGTGCTTTTGCTATGCTTTTCAGCCATCGACCACTTTACTTATAGCTATGCTAGTTAATATTTTTTCCAGATTAATGCAATCTGCAGTATAAAATAAAACTAAAAACTAAGTGATGGCTACCCTTTCGCCATCCATCGATCACTTTACTTGTGGCTATACTAATATTAATTAGTTAATATTTTTTATGGACTAATGCAATCTGCAATCTGGGAGAACAACAGAGTCGCCTATGGCTTACAAGACAATAAGGGTGGTGAACAATTGCGCATTTCCTGTGTGGCCTGCAATTGTGGGGTCAACAGATCTTCCTCCCCCTCGGATGAGCAAAGTGAGAGCCGGAGAGTCATATTCTTGGAAGGCGGATCCGTTCTGGTCGGGATCCATTTGGGGGAGGACTGGCTGCCTCTTCAATTCCCAAGGGCTGGGAGGCTGCAATTCCGGTGACTGTGGAGGATATCTGCAGTGCAAATTAGTCGAGAGTCAAGATAATATAGCAATTACTAAAGCAGAGTTCGAATTCCTGGGAGGAATTGCGAAGCCGGACACGTATTCTGTTACGTTGGAGAAGGGTTACAATCTTCCGATGTCGGTGGTTCCAAGCTATGCCGCCAACAATATCAGCAGCCGTCGTCCCTGCGAATCCATGGCGTGCACAGCCGACGCGAATGCGGTGTGTCCGAAAAGATTGCAAATGAAGAAGAAAGGGAGTGTTGTTACTGCGTGCAACGGCCATTACGATGGGTATTTGCCGAGTTCTCCGGCCTTCAGCAGGGCGTTTCAGAAGGCTTGTCCTCATGCTTTCCCCTTCAGAAGTGGCAGCATATGCCCTCCTTCCACGGCCTCCTACACCGTCACCTTCTGCCCTCGCCGTCCCTAGATATATGTATGCGCGCTCTGTAAATGGATACGGTTTTCAGTTTTAGGTTCGTTGGGCTTTGATTCCCGCTCTCCTTCGTGGTCGGGATTGACCGTTGGATCTCAATGGATGATATTCCGACAAAAGCAGCCATGGAAATAAATAAATGCACGGCTTCCCTTCCTTGTCTCTATGTAAATAGTTGAGTTGCATTGTTATGAGTGCATCTATTATTGTAAAGGGTATCCTAAGTGATTAGTAGTGCCTTTTAAGTTAAATGAAAGAGTTGTCTAAAACTGTTATAATTTCGTTTGGAGAAAATTGTTTTTTGAGACACTAATTTGTCGGAATTTGGGATAGAATTTTTAGAATCTCAAATAACAGTATTAATCCTAATAGTATTAATCGTTTGGATGCGTGCTGAATTCATCTAGATGTTTAGAAAAAAAAAATGATTTAATCAACACAAATAGCAGAATTTTTACATTTCATATGGCCGGATTCCGACCAAGTTTTGGCCGGACCGTCGCACTTTTAGACAGCTTCTTAAATTAATATTAAAACATAATTATGTTATAGTCAAGTCATTTTAAGTTGATATTAAGTTATAATGAGGATGATGTTGAAGTCAACTCATTGATTTTTAAGTTTGTTATTTAAACATAAAGATGTAATTAATTTTATTTTTTTTAGAAAAAAACATATTTTTATTATTCAAGCTCTTCAATTTGAATAAAAAAGTACATCACTAGTCTATATAGTGATTTAATAATCATTTAAGAATCTGATTGTTCTTCTAACTACAGATCAATATTATCCAAAAACTATCAATCCTTCAAAAAGAAACAAGTATATAGACAAAGGACATCCATATATATGTCTAACTAGTTTGTATCTCAAGACAAAAAATCATCTTCACATAATTACATCAAAAAAAGATTTATAGATCCATGATCCAAAAGTGTATCCTCTAAAAATTCCTCCCAAATAAGGATACCTTCACCACCATTCATGGCCAATTTAGACAAAGAATCTGCTTCCTGGTTCCAATCCCGATATATATGATTAAAATCAATGTAGAATAAAAGAGACAATAGTTCTCTAATATAGTTGCACCAATGTCTTAAGGAGGGTAACCAGTTCATTTTCCTAGTCCACTATAGTTATGGAATCACCAAAGATCTTAAGAGAAGATATCTCCTTGAACTTAGCAAAAATTGAAGCCCCACAAGGCCAATAACTCAATTCGGGTATTGGTCTTTACACCACAACCCATCCATAATAAAAATTGCTTCCTCTTCGATATTTTGATCACCATACAACCTCCACATTTTCCCAAAGAAGCAACACCATTAAAGAAACCAAGGACACCATCAACTGGAAAAATAGGATTTACACTAATTTTGTGTTTCTTTATGCTCTGAACCTTGTGATAATCCCTCTATAAACCAAGATATTAATATTCATCATCTGAACCTGCTGCTCCACCTCTTCAAAGATCCAATGGTTTCTATCTTTCCCGATTTGCCAACAAACAAAAGAAGGGAGCTCCTTATGCTGGGGTAACTGTTGCAACCACTGTTTCATATTGTCCTCAAATTTGGCAATTTCAAGGCATCAATGATATGTAATTATGTTAGTACTTCACACCAAATAGAACAAGAAAAATAATAGTCCACAAAGAGGTGATTAACAAACTACAGACTCCTTTTGCAGAGAGAAAATATATTTGATCCAACAAAGCCTCTTTTGACCAGGTTATCCCATAGTCAAAATCGTGTTCTCCAAGCATAACCAAATGACACATTTTATTTTCAGAGGTATATATTCTATTGCCACAACTTTTTATACCACCACTTCTCTGTAGAGTCAATAGAAATAACTGATATTTTCTCATATGCACTTTTTGCATTTATCTACCCATCATCTTTGTTGCTTTTCTAGACCAATCTGTCAACATTTTCAAAGAGTCTAATTCCCAGATGTTTTAATCTTGAAATGTATTGGTTCCATTAAGCTCCCTATCCACTTGATAGCCCTAGATCACCTGTAGAAAACCAATGTGACGATGCACCAACCATCAGATTCTCAACATAAATTAACCTATAGCATCCCGAACTTGCAACCTAAGCAATAAGTGATTAAAATTCACCAACAAAAAAAATCCACCTCAAATGAATCATTTTACCATCTCCAATCTTCCAAGCAAATCATGAACCCATCCAAGGGTAAGCCTTGAGAAAACCTCCAAAAAAATTGGAAGCTTGGACCACATATGTATGCTCATTTTAAAGATGGTGTTCATTCTCAAATAAAAAAGTGAATAAAGTGAAAATTTCAAATAAACCACTGAGTAAAGTTAAAGTTTATTTTTCTTTCATTGTCAAATTTAATTTGATATTAAATTTTTGCTTTTATTATTTGGGATGACCGAATAAAGTTAAAGTTTCAAATAAATAATTTTGGTAAAGTTTTTTTTGGTTTTTTTTTTATAAAATTTTGCTTTTATTTGTGAATAATAAATAATTTTATTTAGCCCCAAGAGTTAGCTCAATTAGTAAGATGTGCGAACACTCTCTCGGTACAGGAGAAGTCACAAATTCGAGCCTTGAATCCTTCGAAGAAGTATTGGTGGGTTTCCCATACACCATTTTCGCAAAAAAAAAAAAAAAAAAAACAAAACAAAAAATCAACTTTATTTATGATTTACAAATAAAAGATTTATTCATTTTTTTTTCTTTTTCATTTAAAAACATCGAATAAAGCTTTCATTTGCAAATAATAAATAACTGAATGACGTTAAAAGGTTTTAACTTCTCCACTCATGAAGAACCAAGTAAATATTTTACTTTTCATTCTCAAGTAAGTTTTAATTTGTTATTAAGAACTTTATGATGATAAAGTCTTGGTTCTTGTTTTTCAAAAAATGATATTAGAACTTAATGATATTGTAATCACGTCATTGATTTTTTTTTTTAATTTTTAATTATGGATTGTGGTTGTTTTTATAATAATAATAATAATTAATATTATTATTATGGTGTGGATTAGCTTGAAATTTAAGTGCTTTGAGATGCTATCACATGAGTCATATGTTATTTTGATTATATGTGTTAATCAACTAATATAATTTATGGTTAATTTTTTTAATTAAATTAGTGTGTATATTTGTAATAATTGTTTATAATAAATGTTATAATTTAATTAAATAATTCAATTGAAATGAAGATAGTAAATTAGGTAATTTGATGTATTGTTAAGGCACTCTTTGTGATATCCACTCAAACCTCCCTTTGTGTCGTGCTTGGAGCAACATTGGTAAACCTAGGGGTATAGTGGTAGTGGACCAGAATTGACTCCATGTCACGTGAGTACGAGCATGGCCCCAGTTGTCCATTCTCCTAGTTACAAAAAAAATAGTAAATTTACCTATAGAAATTAGTTGATTTAGTAGTCCAGCTTTGTCTTTAGCAATCCACCAGTAGAGTCTTCAATGGTGTGTGTTACCTAAACTAGGATTAATCCTTGATTATAGGTGTTAATTAAATAATATAACTTCTATTTAATTTTATTAATCAAATTAGAAATTATGAATGTAAATTTTTCTAGAGTTTCATTTAATCTAACATTTTTTTGTATACTTGTACTAATTGTTCATAATAAATGTTACAATTTCTAGGGAGGCAGATGCGGGACGGGTGATTTTCTACCATGGCAGAAATATAGTTATAACTTTTGCATGGGGATTGGGAATAGGCTCAAACAACCAAGCAGAAAGATATGCTTTGTTTCCTGGTCTAAAATTGGCTCTAGATGTAAAAGCTCATCCTCTAATTATCGTTGGAGATTTTTTGATCATTTTGTCTTAGGTAAGAAATGGTCAACCCATCACAGATCCTTTATCTTGTCGTCTTCATCAATGCATTTTGAGTATTCTTCCAAGGTTCCACTCCATCAAACTTTATCATGTGAAGAGGTCATCGAACCATTTGACTGACACTTATGAAAATCAAGCCTCCCTTATTTATCAAGGGGGATCAAATATTGATGGGGGGCCTATTAAGATGTTTTATGTCCCTTAATTGCTTGTTATTGAAGTTTAATTATCCCATCATGAGAAGGGATCCGAGGAACCTCCACGTTTTCTCTCCTTTGGACATTGGAGCTGGTGAGCTCCCCTCTTCGTATGCAGGTGTTGTGTCTAATAAATGTGGTAGTTGTAGCTTGGTAAAGGCTTGACCCCTCGAGTTTGGGATTCATTCCTCCTCGTCGTTTGCTGGCCCTGTAGCTGTTTCTGGATTTCCTGTCAAGAGTTTGGTCGCGGATATTGCTGGTATAGAGCTTTGGGATTGCTCATTTGGAATTGTGGTAGCGATGGTGACTCTTTTTTCCTTCTCATTTGTACGAGGAGTAAGGCCTCTTGCATCGATTTATCAGGTAATTCGTCTTAATTCCTCTTTGGCTTTGCTCTGGGAGGTTTGAGATACTGGGCTAGGTGGGCTCATTGAAAATTATGCTTCTGGTTTAAACTGTGAATGAGAAATATTCTATATCTATGAGAAGGAAGTTTGTGAAATTTTTTGTGCTGGCTCTTTTTCTATTGTTGCGGATTTTGTAAATTTTTGGTTGCATCCCTTTAGGTCCTTTGTAGTCTTTGGGTTTATAAATATTCTTCCAATGGATATTGAAAAGAGAGTCGAGCAACTCGCAGACTAGGTGAACACTATGACTGCCAATGTAAATGACTTTAAATCCCATTTGAAATGGATGAGGGATCGAGTTCAAGGAATTTTTCAAGCTGTAAAGCATATGGTCACTAACTCTCCGGCCGTGGATAACCGTTTGGATCAAATAGAACAAATGTACCAAGAGATAAATGGTAACATGGAAGATCGACTCAACAAATTACAGGATGATGTAAAACAATGTGCATACAAGGTGACTGGTATGGCAGTTTTAGTTTCCAAGCATGATGAACAGATTGGGGGTTCACATTCCAAAATTGAAGAGAACAATATTGCTCCATTTGGGGATGATATCTCTGTACAAGAACCAGTATTAGAGGGTTCTGATAAGGGCAGAGTAAACTTAGGGAATAATATCAATGAAGTTAATACAATTGTTAATATAGTATCTTCAGACCATGATGAGGACAATGAGGTAGAATCAGATAAGGACTTCGAAGAGAAATCTGGTTCTAATTCAGAACCTGGATTTGCTAGACAAATTGAAATAGACACCTATGATATTAAGGTTGATGATGAGGAACATAACACATTTTATGTAGCTAATAGCCTAGAAAGCAAAGAAGATGAAGAAAATTATCAGGTTCAGAGGTCTACTAGTGATACTAGTAACTAGTCTATTTTAGTTATGCTCCATTTTTGTATCTTATTACTAGGACAGTTCGTTAAGATCTTCAGTCATTCAGGATGCCTAGTATTTTTGAAATCTTATAGCTTATATCATATTACTGTATATGTCAGTTGTCACGTCCCCGACCACCTCGGTGCCCTTTGAGGCAAGGGGAGACAACCTTAGAAACCATTGCTAATTTTTTTTCTTCAAACTGCCATAACTTCTGCAAAAAACCATCCTTAGTCCGCAATCCGCAATCCACAAGCCACAATCCGTAATTTGGAATGATGAAACCACAATTTCTCAGTTTTCTAGAAACATCCCTCTGACTTCCGCTAATATGCAATCCACCTTGCAGGATTCGAAAGTTGGAACTACAAATTCCAACTTCGACAAAACATGTCTCCGACTTCCGCAATGGGGCACTCGGAAGTCCGAACACCAAACTCCTCCACTCCGAAAAAATTCATCTCTGACTTCCACAAACCAAAATGTGGGATTCATAAGTCAGAACTCCAATTCTCTGTTCTGAAGAAATCTCCTCTCCGACTTTCGCAATCCACAATGCAGAACTCAGAAGTCAGAACATGACCAATTTGCACAATCCGAGAATACAAATTTTCGGCTTCCGCAATCCGCAATCCGCTTTGCAGGACTCGGAAGTCAGAACTCCAAATCGCAACTATGGAGAAAAACACCCTTTCGACTTCCGCAATCGGCAATCCACAATGCGCATTCGGAAAGTTGGGAGCTCAACTGCACAACTTATTAGGGCCATAACTTCTTCATCGCAAGTCCATTTTGGGCAAATCCGGTACCATTGGAAAGCTCTCGGAGAGATCTATGCAAGGAGCCTTGTTAATGCCACTTTTAATCCCTATAAGGAGCTATTACACTACTATGTCATGGACCTTCCCTTCCTCTGACCCATAGAGGGACCATGAACACAACAGGAGCGGTTCCTAATTCATCTCCTCAGCCCAAGTTATGAAATACAACCATTTAAAGGTGTGTTCCATGCATTATGAACATACTCAATGGAACTAAATATGATTTAATGCATCTACAACATGCAAAACGAACAACATAATTAACACAATCAAATGGTGAAATAATCAGACATGGACCAGGCTCATGTTCAGGTCTATACACAGACTCACTACTTCTTAACTCTACATGCTCATTTCTTCCAAATGGAATTGATGTAATAGATAATCATAACATATGAAATTAACATCATTTAGAACCACATAATGGACATAATTTAAATCAAAGAGAACACTTATCTTTAAGATGAAGTTGTCCAAGCAACTGGCTATGTGGGAGAAACGTTACACCAACCATAGGTCTCTGTCCAGCCTATATTATTTCAACTGAGATACCACCCCTAAGATAGGTTATGTATCCACTAAGGAGGAACTAAACAAGCTCGCTCGTAGCCATGGTTTCACACAACATTCATGCTAATAAAACACACAGTTGGGTTTATCAAGCATGTCAAGAGATAACAGAGGAGGATGCTAAGCCAGTGAGATCAACCACAGAGCTACCGGAATCTCAAACTAACTCAAACAACCTTGGAACCCACAATTCCTACCACACCCAACACAAGGAAGGTCCTCTTCTCTGCTACACAGTCCCTCAGGCACCCCTTTCCCTCCAGTGCTCTTCAGGGTGGGCATAGAAAGGTCCAAGCTACTGATTCTTTGAGACTTTAGCCTTCATTGTATTTATTAAGAAGTTCCATCCTCTGTTATATCTTCTTCTCTGTTACTCATGCTTGGATCTTCTCGACTTCTATTGCCAAAACGACTCTGTCCTGCCTCCAGATTCTCGACTATCACATCTGGTTTCTTTCTCCTGCCATTTATGGCATCTTGCACCCACAAATTCGCTTTTTCCTCAGCTTCCCCCTGTTGAGGGATCCCTTGTTCGATTTCATTTTTCCTTGCCATACCCCGTTTCTATGTCCTTTCGCATTCCTTTGTCAATGTGGTTTTTTCTAGAATCGCGACCTTTCCTCTTTCCCCATTGCTGGGCTATGTAACACATGAAAACTGATCCTTGTTGTTCCACGATCCCACAACCCCCTCACCTCTCCCTAGTGGATACACATGGCCCACTCTTATTGGTTGCTTCCATAGCCATTTTTTTTTGGTATTTTATTTCATTATTAAAAATTTACATCATTTTTAGAATTTCCATGGCTTAATGGCACATGGATAACATAATATCAAATACTTTCATTTTTAAATAAAATTCGAGCATCCACTAGCAGGGCCTTGGCCTTGAGCTCTGCGATAGGAAAACATACATCACATGTATACATTATTTATATTAAAATCTGAAATATCCTAAGGGTCAAAATGGGGGTATTACAATCCCCTCCTTCTTAGAACAACACCATCCTCGGTGTTCTCAAAACTGAAAAAAATGGAAATGCCTCTCTCATGGAATCCTCTAGCTCCCATGTAGCCTCATCGAGACTAAGGTGATTCCATTGCACCTTTACCTGTCCGATGGCTCGGTTCCGGAGCAATGTGACCTTCCTATTGAGGATGCACATAGGCTCCACTTGGAACTCTCCCTCGGGTTGTACCTGTATCCCATTCCAATCAATCACGTGATTATGATCATGTACATACTTCTTAAGCAAAGAAACATGGAAAACATTATGAGCTCTCATGTTAGCAGGAAATGCAATTCTATATGAAACTGGTCCTATCCTATCAAGGACTTCAAATGGCCCACAATATCTTGGATCCAGCTTGGCACAAATCCCCAACTTTAGGGAACTTTTCCTTGGTTTCACTCTTAAATAAACATGATCCCCAATCTTAAATTCCTTATGCACCCTTTTCAAATCTACATAACTCTTTTTCCTATCCCGAGCTGCCTTTAAATTATGTCTGATCTTCACAATTTCTTGTTCCATTTCCTTGATCATCTCTAGCCCAAGAGCCACCCTGTTTACCGGACTATCCCAATTCACTGGAATCCTGCATCATTTTCCATACAATGCATCAAATGGACTCATTCCCAATGATGCTTGTTTTCCATTATTGTATGCAAATTCTACCAAGTGTAGGTAATCATCCCACTTGGATGGTTTATCCATCACATACATTCTCAGCATGTCTTCAAGAACCTGATTCACCCTCTGAGTTTGGCCATCTATTTGAGGATGATATGCTGTACTAAAATTCAACTGAGTTCCTAACTCCTAAAATGATCCCTTCCAAAAATTGGATGTGAACTTTGCATCTCGATCTGAAATTATTACATTGGGAAATCCATGCAATCTGAATATCTCCTTCATGAAAATGTTTGCTATGTCACTTGTATTATGAGTGGACTTGAATGGAACAAAGTGAGCTATCTTTGATAGCTTGTCCACCACTACCATAATTGAATCATGCTTCCTCACTGTCATTGGAAAACCTATTATAAAATCCATAGAAATTACTTCCCACTTCCATTCCGGAATGGGCAAAGGTTGCAATAATCCTGCTGGATGTTGATGTTCTGCCTTGACTTGTTAGCACTTTTGACATCTAGAAATGTATTTTGTTATCTCCTTCTTAATCCCATGCCAAAAGTATTGCTTTCTAGATGTTGTTATTGTATTTTGATATCCTGGATGTCCAGAGTATGGCATTTGATGTATTTCATCCATCACTAGCCTCTTTAAATCTGTACAATTTTGAATATACAGTCTAGTACCTTGATAAAGGAGAATATCATCTTCACCAAGCTGATATCCTGCACACTTTTCATCAATAGTCCCCCGCTGCAATTTTTCTTTGATTTGAAGGTAAGTTTCATCACTGGTTTGGGCCTCAAGAACTCTTGTCTTCAAATATGATTTGCACATACTTAATGCTGCAGCATGAAATTTTCTGCTCAGAGCATCTGCAATCTTATTCTCTTTCCCATTTACATGTTTAATTTCAAAATGAAACCCACAAAGAAATTCCATCCACCTAGTTTTCCTAGCATTCAGGTTTGGTTGGTCAAATAAATACTTCAAGATCATGTGATCTGTCCTGAGTTCGAATCTTCTTCCCAACATATAATGTCTCCACCTCTTGAGAGCATGTACTATGGCTGTTAGTTCTAAATCATGTGCAGCAGAATTCTTTTCATGCTCTTTTAATTTCTTTGACTCATAAAAAATCACAAATCCTTCTTGCATGAGCACTCCACCTAGCCCTTCAATGCAAGCATCTGTGCACACTACAAAATCCTTCTTTGGATCAACAATCTTCAAAACATGAGTGTTGGTAAGCAATTCCTTCCTCTGAGATGACATGACCAAAATACTGTACCTTCCTTTGATAGAAATCACACTTTCTCATCTTTGCATACAGTTGGTTTTCTCTAAGAACTTGCAACACCATTCTTAGATGTTCATCATGCTCTTCTTCATTCTTTGAATAAACAAGAATGTCATCCAAAAACACTATCACAAACTTATCCAAGTACTTGTTGAAGACACTATTCATGAGACACATGAATGTAGCAGGTGCATTGGTAATACCAAATGACACCACTGTGAATTCATAATGGCCATATCTTGTCCGGAAAGCTGTCTTGTGAATGTCTTCTTATTTTATCCTCACTTGATGATATCCAGACCTAAAGTCAATCTTTGAAAACACTTTAGCTTCCTTCATTTATTCAAACAAATAATCAATTCTTGGCAATGGGTACTTATTCTTGATTGTCACTTTATTTAGCTACCTATAATTAATACACAACCTTAAAGTCCCATCATTTTTCTTGACAAACAACACCGGTGCTCCCCAAGGAGATACAATTGTCCTGCCATACTTCTTGTCCATTAATTCTTGTAGCTACATCTTTAACTCTATCAATTCTGGTGTGCTCATTGTATAAGGATATTTAGAAATTGGTGTTTCCCCTAGAACTAGATTGATGGTAAAATCAATGTCTCTTTTTGGTGGCAGTCCCGACACTTCATCCGGAAACACATCTTTGAACTCTTACAAGAACTAGAAGTCTTCCATCCTTGGTCCTTTGTCCGCTGATGAATCTGATATATGAACTGCATATAGTTGGAAACCCTTCTTATAAAAAAATTTCAATTGTAAGGCTAAAATCTGTCTTACTGAGACTTTCTTGGGAATTCCTCTTACCAATATTGGTATTCCCTCTTCATCGATGCATTCAAGTACCTTTTCATAGCAATCTATCTTGGCTCTATTCCTTTCCAACCAATCCATACCAATTAGAGCATCATAAGATCCTAATGGTAGGACATTCAAATTTACTTTTATGAGGAATCCATTCAACTCCATGGGGCACTCCATCACTACTTAACTCACTTTTCTCTTGGTCCCTGTGGCTAACTGAACTAGCCAAGATTTGTTGTGCTTCATTTTTCTAAGAGAACAACCTTCAACTACTTTTGGAGAAACATAACTATGAGTAGATCTTGGATCAATCAAAACAAAAATAGATTTCTTGGCAATCTTACACTAGTGGATTTGAACCCAACATCCGACGACCTCCGACGAAAAGGACTTTGTCGTCGGATTTCACCTTCAAATTTATGAAATTCGATGAGTTTTTTAAAAATGACACAAGGTTACGTCGGATATCCGACGACATTCTGATGAATATTGACCATTACCAAAGGATATCCGGCTTAATATTTCCCTAGTATGGCGACACATACAACCGACGGCCACAAAGTCGATTATCTGACGGTCAACATTTAATTTAAAGTCAGATATATTAGACATGGACATCAGATCACCGACGACCATTCATTACAAAAATTCCTACCATCCGACGTTCGTAGTTGTCAGTGGTATGGCATAAACGTCAGGTACTTTAGCCTGTTGAAATCGGATAACTGATGACATCAGAATGCAAAAATGTCTGCCATCTGACGTTCTTAGCCATTGATGGTATGGCATGAACGTCGGATATTGGCCAAGTATGGAGAATATCCAACATCTATGCTATTCGTCGGAAATATGACGATATTGAATATTATAAAACCTATAAATTCCGAAACATTCCGACATGTTTGCTATAAAAGTGCGAGACGGATTGCGGATTGTTTTCAGCGAACTATTTTGCATTATTTATCTTGTTTTTGTGATTAAAGCAAGCAAAGTGTGGAGCTTGATTTTCTAAGATCGATAATATTCATTCAAGCTCCTTACGAGAAAATGTCAACTAGCAATATTCCTGAGATGGAGGAACAAAATCGACAAATGCTTGCTAGATTGTGGGAAGGAGTTGAAAGAAATGGGTGATGGGAAATGTTATTTTCCATGTAGTCAATGCAAGGGTTTAAGAGGAGAATAATTTTGATCACAATAGCCATAAAACATTGTAGCGAACATGGACACGCTGAGAGGGGACATAAATATCATCCATTTGTAAGTTTTGCATTATATATGTTTTTATTTTGATTGCTTTTGTAAATGTATGTATTATTTTAATATTTCTTATATTAACTTTTATCTATTGATGGTTTCGATAGATTTAGACTAGAATGGACAATAAATATTATTTTAATATTTAATATTTATTATATTATATTATTTTTTTATTGTGTGCATGTTGAATCTAGTGTATAGTAGAATAACTCATTTATTTGTTCGTTAGTGAGAGTAACCCATTCATCAGGGAAAGCACTTAGCTCTTTAGATTTGTGTCACTTTCCATGATAATAGAAATAACGACTATAATGGCATGTTGTTTCTCTTCTATTTTCTCTATAGAAACCATAACATCGTTTATCTTATTTTATTTTACAGTATGAGAAATTTTGAGTTATATTTGAGTAGCTTTGCTCAGTAATTGGGTCAATTTTTATGTTTCTTGGAAAGTTTGGATGCACCTATTTGACCAACAGATCAATTTTTTACTTCTTTTATTCCAAAATTATTGCTTGTATTACATTTTGTGTTTGAAATTTTTACATTTTGCGTTTGAATTTCTTATATTAACTTTTATCTATTGATGGTTTCATGTAATTATAAATTAAAGACATCCTACTGCATTTCGTCCGGAGGAAGTGCTTCCAGAACAAGTACCGGAGGAACATGGAGCTATGAATATTAATGGAGAACAAATTAATGATCATATTGAAGAATATGATCATACTAATAACATAGTTGAAGATGATGTTACAAATTCTTTGATCCATGATTCATTTAATGTTAGAATGGATGAGGATGATGATGATCATTTTGATGATATTCATGATATACCTCTTCTTGAGAAGGCATACGAACCACTTTATGAGGGCTCCAAGACAAATCTTCTCTCTGCTATATTGTTGATAATGAAATTGAAGGTTATGAATGGTCTTTAAAACATATCAGTCACACGGATGTTAAGGTATGTAATACATTCCATCACATAATATATATGATTGTCTAATAATTTTATTGTTAATTCATAAGTCAATTTAATACGGAATATGAAATGTGTTTCATTAATATTATTTCTATATTATATTAACTAGTATATTTTTATTTTAATTTGTTGTAGCATGATAGGTGAATATTTGTTACCACCGTCAAATATTTTACCTCACACATATCAAGATCTATCTGCCATCATGAAAGAAATTGGAATGCAATATGAAGCAATTCATGCATGCCCCGATGACCATGTTCTATATTATAATTAGAATGAATTTGCAACAGAATGTTCTGAATGTCATATCAGTAGATATCTAACAGATCAAGTAACAAAAAAGGTGCCTCGCAAAGTTCTACCTTATATTCCCATTATTACACGTTTGCAATGACTGTTCAGGTGCAAAAACATAGCGAAGTTTATGAATTACCATGCACGGAACAGAAGTCAAGACGACATTATTCGGATGCCTACAGATGGGTCTACATTTAGGGATATGGAGGGAAAATGGCCTCACTTTAAAGAAGAACATCGTAATCTTAGGATTTCTTTGGAAGTAGATGGTGTCAATCCATTTATAGAGATGAGATCCGTTTACTCCGTGTGGCCTATTTTTGTTATCAACAATAATATTCCTCCATGGTTGACAATAAAGAGGGAGCACATAACGTTGTCGATGATTGTTCCAGGTATATTCTGTCTACATTTTTTTTAATGTAGTGGTATCTCATTTATCGTATTTTGTCACATAATGTCATATATATATTTAATATTTTTCTATTGTGCAATACGGTTTATATATCTAAATGGTACGTCTCATAATTATATTTTTTATATGTTCAAATCAATCGAGTAAGTACCAAGTCAAAGATATGAATGTATATATCGAACCTCTTATTGACGAGCTACTTAAGTTATGGAATGGCATCACTATGTATGACGTATCTAGACCAATATGACAAAGGCAATTTCAATTCCATGCAATGCTTGTATGGACAATATATGATGCCCCAGGGTTAACCCATTTTTCTGGTATGTAATTATAAGTTCCACTTTATTTGCATTTAATTTTATGAACTAGCTAGTTAATATACTACGTACACATGTTTTTCTAAATAATCAAGTCATTTTGTATAGAATTATAACTGATCACATAGATATTCCATCTCTTTATGTATGTCTTCAGACAAAGGAGAAATTTGCATGTCCAGCTTGTGGTCCTAAGATCAAATCTCGTCGTTCAAAAAGCTTAGGAAAGGAGGTGTTTGATGAGTATAGGCACTTCCTCTCTAAGAATCACAGGTATCGAACTACCGAAAAACATATGTTCAATGGCAAGCAAGAGACTGCATTAAAACCGTAGAGAATGACACCTCACCTATGGAAGTTGCAATATAATAGAAATCGTCAAGTTACGTATGAATAATTGTATTTGAAATGTTATATTGTATTTTTTTATTGTGTGTTATTTACTATAATTGACATTGATTTATGTAATTTCATTATTGTTGTTCATGTGATCATGAAGGCATTAATGGGCTTCCACGAGGAATGAAAAGTTATCCTAGACAATTTAGTAGGTTGCCCTACTATGAGCACCTACAAATTGCTCATCTATTTGATACAATGCATATCGGAAAGAATGTGACTGAAACATTATGGAAAATATTGGATGGAAAGAGTGACAAAGAAAAAATTATCAAAATTTGCAAAGACATTCAAGATAGCAACCATGCAATGAAAGGCGTCATTCAATTTCATAGCAACGGAGAGAAAATTAATATAAACTCACTTCCATGGATGTTAATGGACCAGCAAAGTAATGTTGTAAAAGAAGTCATTCGAAAAATTAAATTTCCCACCGGATTTTGTGCGAACATGAAGAATATCATAACAAAGAAAGGTGATTTTGCGGGGGTGAAAACGCACGATTGGCATGTCTTCATGAAGGTAATTATTATGGTATTCATTTAATTATTATTATTTTCCTATTCCAGTGAATATGGTTGGTATTTTTGTTCGTCTACTCTTTGTTGATAAAATGAAACGATTTGTATATTATTGTTACAGTATGTTCTACCTCTCTCTATCCCGGACAACTTCGACAACAATGTCAAGCAAATAATATATAGTCTCAGGAAATACATGAGGTAAGTGGTGATTTTTTCCATGCGCTTACTAGTGTTTGTTTAATTCAACATAGAACTTATATTTGATTTTCGTTCTCTAATTCATGTTATGTAATATAATGTTTTTTTCCTTTAATCTCTTGATTGGGTTGTCATGTCACTTGTAGATGGTTGTCATCTAAAGAATTCCATAAAGAAGACATAAAGTATTGGAGGAGAGAAATTCCTCGTCTCATGTGTGAAATGCAGAAGCATCTACCTTCGACATTCTTCAATGCACAGGAACACTACCTCATACACCAAGTTGAGGAGATTTAACTGTGTGGACCTGCGCACTCAAGGTCCATGTGGATGGTTGAGAGGCACTTGAAATTTATGAATGGTTTGGTCAGACAACGAGCATATGCTGAGGGTTCTATGATGGAGGGATATATGTTATACCAAAACATGTATATTAGTGAATATCTTCCTATATTAGCATCAAAGCTCAATTTACATCGCATTTGTGATCCAGACTCCAATAAAGATTTTGAAGGGGAGTACCCGAAGGGGAAAGGTAGATCGAGGAAGGTGAAAGGTAATATAACATATTTTACTGTTGATTTTTATGTATATATATCATACATATTCTATTTTTATATTCAATATTTTTCATCAATTTAGAGTGTAATAATATACTTTCATGTTAAGTGACTATACATTTGTATTGAATTTTAATTTTATTGTCATCAAACAGCTGGTCGAGAGTGGGATGCAATTCATTTATACATCGCAAACAATCTTGACTGGATGAAGGTATGGATCGAACGATGTGAACAATCTGGTCATGGAATATCATTGGAATGTGTGGCTTCATTGGTTAAAGTTGCACATCGCAATGGAGATACAAATCTAACACAAAGGGAAATCGATTTAGCAAGAGGTTTAAAAGATAAGCACGTAAGCATATTAATCAACAACACTATTTATTTTTCTGTAAAAAATATTGTCGTTGTACACGCTGATTTTTTTCCCTATTATATGGCATTATAAACATGCACTAGTTAATCATAAATATTGGATCATTATGTAATCTTTTCCTGTATGGCTTGTTGTAGGCAAAACACCATAAGGCTATGTGGTGCAATGGTTGTAGATACCGCATCAAAAAGTTGGATGACACGAAGAAAACATCGGATTGTGGGAATTTGCAGTCTTTGAGGTGACCAATGTCTCTTCTAGAAGTGACAGACATCCATAACTCTCTGAAAATCGATACTATGGGTATCTGGAAGACATTCTTCAGTGTGACTTTAACTCGTTCAAGGTATTTATGTTCATTGTCAAATGGTACAGGTGTCGATTGAATCCATGTGATCCCGATAAAACAATTATTGAACATGATAATGGATTTACCATGGTAAATACAAGGTTGTTTGAGCCAGGAATAGAGCCCTGTGTTCTTCCAACCCAATGTGAATAGGTATTTTAATTTGAGGTTCCAGGTAGAGCGGGTTGGTCATTTGTTATGAGACACGATCCAAGGGGAAGGCTGGTAAATCATAACGTAGATGAAGGTAATGAAGAATTTCTCGAAGAAGAAGACGTCATTGAAGATGATCATGATCAACTTGAGTTAGATGATCATGTTCTAGAAGAAGATGTCAAAGAATTTATTGAATCAGATGATGTATTAGACAATGTCCATGAAGATGATATCAACGATGACATGATGATCGTAACTGACATCGACGACGACGATGATATGGCCAATCCGTACAATGTTGAATCTGGATCATCGGTTGATACAGATGATGACTCAGATGGAGAAGACGATGAAGTCCATTGAAGTGTAATAATATATACTCCATATATTTTGAATATTTAATATTGCGATAGAAATATTGAATTTTTTTGCCGGTACGTATAATAAATTAACTGTTTCTTAGTGTTTTTTCCATTTTCCTGTATGCTATAATTAGAAACATTGCTTGTTATATAGTATGATAGAAAACACATTTAATTTTTTTGTACATAGATATTTTTGTTGGGTTATGGGGAATTGAGAGTGATGTGAGGGGGGGGGAGGGGCCATAAGAGCTTCTACCTTCACGTGGTTGGCCATGTTTAGTAGAGAATATTAAATGATTCTCGAAATAGAGAGAAGCTTATAAGTACTAAGGAAATGCACCTCCTGTTTGTGCTAGAAATAGTACCTAGACTACGAAGGTATGAAGGTACAAGCTAGGACAATCGTATGCTTATGAACCTACAATGTGTAGGTATAGGACCCAATCGTGGGAAACTTAATAGGTATATGAACCTACACTGTATTGGGTGCATATCCCTAGACATAGGAAACTCTGTTTGTGCTAGAAATTGTCCCTAGACTACAGAGGGAGCAAGCTAGTACAATCTCAATACAATGAACAAAAAATAGGTTTTGTTTTTGAAATTTATTTGTTTGAGAGTTTTATTTTCAAGAAAGTAATCAAATATCAAACTACTACAAGAACTGAATCATGCAATAATCATCAAAGAAATGAGATATTAAAGCTTAAAAGAAGAAACATAAACCATCACATTTGCGAGCACATTAACTGGTTCAGTCCACAACACATGAGCATTCACATGATAAAAAAATTTAAACAAGGAATGAAATCATAGGTTGAGTGGTCAAAATGACCATAAATAGAATCAATAGATAAAATAGAGTGGCTTATATTCATGTATAAATCAGTCTCTGTCTTTAAAAACTTACATAAGAGTCATTTGTATCAGTCTGAAATGTTTCCAATCCTCTTAGTTGTATATTGTTTCTTGAAAACCAAAATCGAACCCCTCTCCCCTAAACTTTCTTGCTTTTATCCTTTACAAAATATAACAGTTTCAAAACTGTCTTTGGTCTATCTTCGAAGTAGTTACATTTAAGAAATTACATCCTAACTTTCGAATCTTTAAAAAAATCTATTAACAACTAGGTATACAATAACAAAAATGAAATACTTGACAGCTGGAGATTAGGTGGCTGATAATTGCTTGGAAGCCTCATCCAACATAGCTATGCCTTCTAAAGCATGGGACTTCTTTTTATCTCGAACTTGCTGAGTCTTCATTCCTCAAACTTTGTCAAGCAATACCCTGTTTTGTTTGCTTAGCTCTTCAATTTGCTTTGCCATTTATTCATCCTATACTTCTACCTATCCTTTCCTTCTTAAAGCTTCTTTAGCTACTATAATTAGTTCTGGTAATGATCATTTATGTCTTCTAAATCCTCCCTTAGCCTTTTATTAGTAGTTCTAAGTTTCTCATTAGACTCATTTAGGAATCTTTCTTGGGATCTATACTGTTGTATTGATTTCTTTAAGTTATCAATTTCTATGTACATCTGAACATCTTGATATATACTTGAATACTCTTCTCCTCCACATGGAATATTCAAATTTTTAAAAATCAACTCTTCTTCATGTTTAGTTCTGGCTGCTGCACCTGAGAGAGGAAATGCTGAAGTAGATGCTTGTCCAACACTTGGGATAATTTCTTGCTTTATAACCATCTCCTGTTCTGAAACCCTTTCACATTCTTTAACTATTTCAACTATCATTTCACGCTCCTTCTCTGTATTTGTCTGAATCTCCTATGAATTTAACACTCCTTTACTATTCCCATCCTCCTCACCTGAAAAATCTTCAATGATAGTGACCTTCTCTTCCTTTAGTTTAGGATCTAGAATCCTTCTCATATTCAATCTGAGTTTATTAGTTTCTCTTGTTTTGGGTCGCCATTTAGTCTCTCTAAGCTTTGTCAAAGATTTAACATCAACATAAAAATATGGAGTACGGAGCACCTTCTCTTTAATACTTACAACAGGAAGAGTTAGGGATGAGCTCCCTTCCTAAAAAACGCAACTGTGCATTCCTTCTTTCGAGCTAACAACTTCTTCTTTGTCCATAAGAGTAATATCTTTATCTGAATTATCCTCTGAGATATGTTCATGTTGTTCCTCAAGCATGTTTTCTGGCTCTATATCATTGGGGTCTTTAAACTTTTCTTGCACATCAACATTTTGCAAATCATTCTATATTACATCCTCCCCTGCATTTCTTTTAAACTTCTTCATAAAGCATGACTGCTTATCAGTCATATGCTTCTTTCCTTGCTCGTCTTGCATAACTACAAATCCTGACCAAAACAGGAAATGATCCCAATTTCGACCTTCCTTCTGCAATACTATGCAAATTATCAACTTAATTAAACCATGATGGAATTATGACTGCTTTGAGTTTACAGTGTGACTTTTTACCTTATTGGACATCTTCTGGAGACTTTTTAATAGGAAGAAGGGTAAATTCATGTTAGATTGTTGAGTTAGATGCAACAAAATCCTAATGTGGTACTTGAAAATAGAGGCAAATCGACCTTCACATCTAATGTAACTTTGTATGATCCCAATCACCTCTCTCCACTCTAGCTTGAAATTCCTTAGTTGCACACCTTTACTCGAGTCAAGAGATCCAGCTTCGGGTATGAAAAACATGCCAGGGTCGAAATCAAAAGAAGCCTTTTTAAACCATAGTTCTCCCTCTAATGGCACACCAATTGCTTCAGAAATTAGGGCTTCTATCAATTCGAATTTTAGGGTATCAAAACTCACACTATTGTCGATAATGTGCTAAGAAAAAGCATGAGTTACCTTGACATTAAAACCTAAAATCCTTTCAAAAAACTCAAACCATCCTGCGGTCTTGAAAAATGCAGCACACTCAGGAAATTCTGCTACTTAGATAGTATTTGTTGGTTCAAACCGACTCAGCTGACCACTCCTCCCCATATTATCAGTATAACTTTGCAAACTTACTAATTTACTCACTTGTAACTGAATTAAAGGAGAAGAAACTTCAATAAAAACCTCAACAGTAAGTGTCTTGGCAATAAATTCGAAATCCCCAAATATGAAATTGTGGCACTTAAAATCCCCAAACTCCTTGATGATAATTACAACAGGTTCATGCATGTGTCATAATAAGGTGAACAGGTGTCTGGAAGCTCCGTATCATCATCAAATGCAACGACCACGTCCTGCAATCAATGTACCATGAACCCTCATGATTTCAGATTCTTGCAGCGCGCTAGAGTATATGATTTGGACTTTGCGCTGCAGGAATGTCTCAATATGCAAATTTGGCATTACAAAAAACACCTTTGTAATTTTTTTAAAATGAAATACTTGTCATTACAATAGAAAAATATAATGATGTAACATTTTCACATCGATTGCAGCAAATCTGAACCCCTTGCCGCAAAATCAACGTCTGGATCAACACTCTAGGATGCACACATCACGACAAGCCCCTAATGAAGAACCAAGAACTGGAGGAGAAAGTCCAGATCAAGATGGTCCTATTATAGGATTATTGGCAAAACATAAGAGAAGAAAAACTAAAAAGTGACATGGAAAAACATCGTCTAATCATTTTTTATAATAATATATTGTCCATTATTTTTGGCCTAATGAATGAATGAATGGTTTAATGTTTCGGTGTAGAAAATTGTTACCTTTATTGAATGTTAGCTTTTATTGAATGAATGTGTTGACTGAATGAATGAATGGTTTATTGAATGTTATCTTTTATTGAATGAATGTGTTGACTGAATGAAACAATGGTTTAATGAATGTTAGCCTTTATTGAATGAACGGTAGATGAAAGTTCATGATGAAGTATGCATGAATTTGCACGTAATTGTTTTTTCAGGTACATGCATTGGGTACGTGGAATTGAGAGTGATGTGAGGGGGGGGAGGGGCCATAAGAGCTTCTACCTTCACGTGGTTGGCCCTGTTCAGTAGAGAATATTAAATTATTCTTGAAACAGAGAGGAGCTCAATGAATGGCTATGATGTTGGATTTCTACAACCCATTCGCGTGTCATCTAAATTTTCACAATTTCTTGGAGCTTGTTGTGATGTTTGGTTGCTCTTCATAACCAATTTCGATTTTCCACAACTTCAAAGACTGAGTAAATGATGCACTGGAATCAATATCCTTAACCTTCTCTTTAATTTCCTTGGAATCAATATCCTTAACCTAACATTAAACACTTCCAAAATGGTATATTTACCATTTAAGCCTGGCTTCTGAAGCATGATATTTGCAACTAATCTAGCATACACCAACAACAATTAGAAACGTGTTTCTTGTTGTTAATGTTCATCATTTTTTAGGGTTGCAACTTTCCCATAATGGCTCCTCTTACGTTAGGGAATTAAAGAAAACAGGAAATTAAAGAAAACATATAATTTGCATCGAAAAAATAATAGGGTACAAACTGAACTGAGGAGATTCAAACCTACGACCTATGTCTAGTCCCAAGGCTACCACCTTCAAGCTTGAAGTGCAGCTAGCAATGGGAGACCACCTGTTGATGTATATGTAAATGCGGAATGTATTTCATCTATGTATATTGTACTCCTATAGAGATGTGTTATTCATCTATAAGGAAGTGTCGTCATTTGTATTGACAAGTGTCGCAAGTGTTGTAACTTGCCGATGGGTTATTAGATCACCATGTGTGGGGTCGGCCCTGATTAAGTTAACCATGGGTTATTGTACTAAGCTAGACAAGTCGGCCCCATAATTTTATTGGGCAGTCATGACAAGTATAAATAGAGATCTCCCAATCTCTATTTTGATCATCTCATTATCTCACTCTACATCACTCGGAAAGTGGCGCACATGTGAGGAGGAGGATCAGTTGCTAGTAGGAGTCTATCTCTATGTACTTGGGTTGTACTAAGGTTGTATCATTGCTCTATCTATCTCTGAGGAAGTTGTGGGGTTTTTCACCTTAGGGTTTTCCCCACGGAAACTTTGTGTGTCCATTGTCTCTTATGTTTGCATCTTGTGATTATTGATATGCTTGCTATGATTTATATGCATTGATATACTGTACATGTTATTCTCTTAGTAAAGATCCTAGATTATATTGAATTAATGCTCAAAAATTAACATGGTATCAGAGCTTCCCTAAGAAGAAGACATTGTGCAGTGGTGGAAACCAGGGTTTCTTGTTTATTGGGTTTCTCTCCACAGATTTTGGAAAAGCAATATGATAGATTGACTCTCCTCAGTAAGGTGAATCTTTCTGTCCAATCAGAATTCAGTTTTGAGCACTTTCAGTTTTGGCCCTAAAAATTAGGGTTTCCACAAAAATAGGAATTTCTGAAATCTGAAGATAGAGCTAGAAGCTCCTTAAAAAAATCAAAGTTTAGAGCTTTGGATCGAGATTTTTGTCTAGGTAAATATTCGATAAACTCAAACCCTAATTCAGGGTCCTCCTTAGTAAATCTGGGAAGACTAAAAGGCACTTCTGAAGGCTGAAACTTTGCAGAAATCAAATTCTGAGTATACTAGGCTGATCAGCTCATCAAGGCGCATCTTTCTATGCTTTCAGAAAGTTGAAATTCACATTTTGATTTTTTAGGGTTTCTCTAACAAACCCTAATGTAGGACCAGATCCAGTTTTCAGCAAATAAAGTGGTAAGACCTAAATCTTTTCTATTTCCATTTGAAGTACTCTTTAAGATGTCTCACCACACCAAGCTTGAGGAAAAGCTTGAAGGGGCTGATAACTTTCGAGCATGGAAGTATAGGATTGGGTTAATCCTGGAAGAGAATGAGTTGGACTCATACATAAAAGAAGATATCCCTATCCCAGAGGATGAAGAGGCTAAGGCATTGCATAAGAAGAACTTGGTCAAGGCAAAGAGAATCATTGTTGATTCTATCAAAGACCATCTCATCCCACATGTGTCATCTCTGAAGACAGCCAAGGAGATGTTTGACTCCATGACAAAGCTATTTGAAGGGAAGAACATAAATCGGAAGATGACTCTGCAGAATCAATTGAAAGGGGTCAAGCTGTTGAATGGAGAGACCTTTCAATCTTACTTCTCCAAGGTCTCTCAAATCAAGGAAAAACTTGAAGCTGTGGATGAAGTAGTGGATAATGGTGAAGTTGTTATGACCACTCTGAATGGTCTACCTAGGTCATGGGATTCCTTCATTCAAGGAATCTGTGCAAGAAAGAAGCTAATATCTTTCAGTAGACTATGGTAGGAATTCTCTCAAGAAGAAGCAAGGATTGTGGCACGAGAAGAAAAGATGGGGAATGAAGAGCAAGCTCTCACAGCTCACACCAATAAAGGGAAGTCCAAGAGAGAGCCATCTCACTTCAAGAAATCCTCCCACCACCATAAAGAAAGGAGAATATGCTTCACCTATAATGAAAAAGGCCATATTGCTATAAATTGTCCCAAGAACAAGAAGGACAACAACAACTTCAACAAGAAGAAGAAGGGCAGCAAAAGAAGGTACCATGGTCATGCTGCCGAAGATGATGAACCTCCAAAGAAGAAGGCTAGGGAAAAAAGTGATGTTGATGACTCATCAAGTGAAGATGAATATGTTCTGATCTCTGCTCTCACAGGTACTATCTCTCATGGTTGTAATGATTAGCTTATTGACAATGGGGCTTCCAAACACATAATTGGGTTTAAAGAATCTTTTGTAAATCTATCTGAACATGAGTCTCCCCATAAGGTGAAACTCGGGGATGACTATCAATACCCCATCAAAGGAAGTGGTGAAGCTTCCTACAACCTGGACTTGGGAAGTCTTTGAAAATGAAAGATGTATTATTTCTACCTGGGCTCAAGAAGAACTTACTCTCCATATCTGCATTGGATGCAAAAGGCACGAGGGTTGCATTTGTAGATGGCCAAGTCCTAATGTGGCCGAAAGGTAAAACTATAGATGATGCAGTGGTGATTGGAGACAAGAGGGAGGATTGTATAAATTGAAGGGACAACTTGAACATGCTATGGTACATGAATCCATGGAGCCAAGTGAACTTTGGAACAGAAGGATTGCTCATGTGCACTATAGAGCACTACCAATTGCAAGCAAAGATGTAGAGGGTCTTCCTGAAATCAAGACCAAACATGAAGGTGTTTGCAAAGGATGTGAAAAAGGAAAGAACATAAAGAAGGCATTTGCAAGCAGTGAAAGCAAGGCAAAAGGAATCTTGGAAATCATCCACTCTGATGTATGTGGTCCAATGTCATCCAGTTCTTTGAGTGGGTATGTTTACTCTGTCTCTTTCATTGATGACTTCTCCAGGAAGACAGTCTTGGGTTTACTTCTTAAAAGGCAAGGATGAAGTATTTGATAAATTCAAGGAATTCAAAACCTTGATGGAAAATCAAACCGATAAGAAGATCAAGACATTCAGATCCGACAATGGCGGAGAATTCACTTTAGGAGATTTCAAGAAGTTATGCAGTGATTCAGGGATTAAGAGAGAGTTGACTGCTCCCTACAATCCACAACAGAATGTAGTTGCAGAAAGGAAGAATAAAACAATCATGGAGGCAAAACGGGCAATGCTGCATGACTAGGATCTACCTATGCATCTATGGGAAGCAGCAGCTAGGACAACTGTATATGTGTAGAACAGAACACCCCACAAGATATTAGACAACAAGACACCAGAAGAGGTCTTCTCTGGTAAGAAACCTGAAGTCAGCCATCTCAGAATATTTGGTTGTCCAATATACACTCATGTCCCAAAAGAAAAGAGGACTAAGCTAGATCCTTCGGGAAATAAGGGTATCTTTGTGGGTTACAGTGAAAGCTCGAAGGCTTACAGAATATACTTTCCAGGGTTCAAGAAGATTGATGTCAGTAGGGATGTAACATTTGATGAAAACTCAGCATTCATCAAACCAAGGAAGAAACTTGTTAAAGATCATGAAGAACCAAAGGAAACCAGATTTCAAGACACTACAATGACTAAAACAATTCTAGATGTTGATCGTGAAATTGAAGATCCGCAAGAACTTGTAGATCCACCTTGTGAGAAGGACTCTCACAAGAGGAAACTTGCATGGTCTAGAGAGCTCATTCAAGATGCAGAAAGATATGGAATTCCAGAAGAAGAACACAGAGAAAAGAAGAGAACTAGATCACATACCAACTATGTTGCTTTACTCTGTGATATCATGAACAAAGTACCTTCCAGTTATGAAGAAGCAGTGGAAAAGAAAGAATGGAAGGATGCCATGGTCGAGGAATACCAATCAATAATGAAAAATGATGTTTGGGATGTAGTCCCAAGACTTGAAGGGAAGTCTGTTGTGACTTTCAAATGGATATACAAGATCAAGCATGCTGCAGATGGCAGCATAGAGAAATACAAAGCGAGATTTGTAGCTCGTGGCATCTCACAGAAAGAAGGAATTGACTATGAAGAAAATTTTGCTCCTGTAGCTAGATACACTTCCATCAGATCAGTACTTGCTCTGGCTGCAGTGATGAAATGGAAGATACACCAGATGGATGTCAAGACTGCTTTCTTGAATGGTGTAGTCGAGGAGGAAGTGTATGTGGAGCAGCCACTTGGTTTTGAGATACATGACAGAAAGTCATATGTGTGCAGGTTGAAGAAAGCCTTGTATGGCTTAAAGCAAGCTCCTAGGACTTGGTATGGTAGGATGGACAGCTTTCTATCCATTTTGGGCTTTACCAAGAGTAAAGCAAACTCTAACCTTTACTACAAGGTTGAGGAAAGAAATCCTGTGATACTACTCTTGTACGTGGATGACCTGTTTGTAATAGGTGAAGATAGTTTGATTGCTGATACCAAGAGGAAGCTTGCTGCTGAGTTTGAGATGAAGGACTTGGGGATGATGCACTATTTTCTAGGCATGGAGTGTGGTAGAGTGCAGATGGTATCTTCCTTGGACAAGGGAAGTATGCAGTGGATATCCTGAAGAGGTTCAGGATGATGGACTGCAAGGCCATGGCCACACCTATGGCATCGAACCTGAATCTTCTGTGTGATGCTTCACCTGACGAACACAAGGCCAGATATTTGCTTTGCGGTGAACACATTGAGCCAGTTCCTGACGGATCCCAGAGGTGTTCACCTGGTTGTTGTAAAGCATATTCTGAGGTACCTGAAGGGTATGGTTGACTATGGGCTCAAGTATGATGCGAATCAAAAGTTTAACCCGCAGGGTTATGTTGATTCAGATTGGGCAGGCAGTGCTGCAGATAGGAAGAGCACTTCTGGGTGCTGCTTCAGTATGGGATCAGGTGTGATCTCTTGGTTTAGCATGAAGCAGTCCTGCGTAGCACTGAGTACAACCGAGGCAGAGTATGTTGTAGCATGTTCGGCTAGTTGTGAGGCAGTATGGCTGAGGAAGCTACTGTATGAGTTATTTGATCTACCGTTGGAGGCTACTGGTATCTTCTGTGATAACCAAAGTTGTGTGAAGTTGTCTGATAACCCGGTGTTCCACGACAGGTTGAAACACATTGAGATTGAATATCACTATATCAGGGATATGGTGCAGAGAGGAGCAGTGAAGCTCCTGTATGTTGCGACGGATGAGCAGGTTGCAGATGTGCTGACGAAACCACTAGCCAGAGTGAAGTTCGAGTACTTCAGAGAGAGGCTTGGTGTTCTTCAGATTGACGACACTTCGAGAAAGAAGTGATGGAGACATTTGCTGGAGCCATTCCAAGCATGGTGAGAGGAGGATCCTTCCCATGGCTGTGGATATAAGCGTTGGATGATGAGCATCGGGACGATGCTCCAGTTACTGCTCTGTATATGCATCATGTTGGATGCTTGGATATGATCAGTTGGATCATTTATATGTATATGTATGTACGCATAATGTTGGATGCTGGATATGATCAGTTGGATCATTTATATGTATATTTATGTACACATCATGTTGGATGCTGAATATGATCAGTTGGATCATTTATATGTATATGTATGTACACATCATGTTGGATGCTGGATATGATCAGTTGGATCATTTATATGTATATGTATGTACGCATCATGTTGGATGCTGGATATGATCAGTTGGATCATGTGTATGTATCTGTAGATGTATCAGGTGGATACATTGTATGATCAGGTAGATCATGTATGTTGATATGTATCAGGTATGATCAAGTGGATCATGTATTTGTATATGTATTAGGTGGATACATTGTATGATCAGGTAGATCATATATGATGATATGTATCAGACAGATACTGTTTATGCATCAGGTGGATGCATTGTATGATCAGGATGATCATGGATGACGAGCTTCATGATGTTGCTCCAGATGACATGCAGCAGGATGATGCAGTGTTGATGATCAGGATGATCATGTGTACATCAGGATGATGTATGGTGAGTATCAGGCTTATACTCTATGGTCGTGGACAGGTTGTGCAGATGAGCATGTAAGTAGACTTGGGAGATCTGGATAGGATGAAAAAGGCCTCAGATGCTCTTTCAAGGCATTGCTCTGGGAGGACATGTAAGTAGACCTGGGAGATCTGGATAGGATGAAAAAGGCCTCAGATGCTCTTTCGAGGAATTGTCCTATGGCATGTAAGTAGACCTGGGAGATATGGAAAGGATGAAAAAGGCCTCAGATGCTCTTTCAAGTCATTGCCATGACCACATGTAATCAGACCTGGAGATCTGGACAGGATGAAAAAGGCCTCAGATGCTTTTTAGGGTTCTTGCTTGGTAAGACACCCTTTTAAGGTTTTGCGGTGGACCACATGTAATGTGCTCCTGGGAGATCCGACAGGTAGAGCTGTGTGCTCGTAATAGCCTGGGATGCTACAACCAGGTTTTGTGGTGAGATAACATGTAATGTGTTCTTGGGAGATCCGACAGGTAGAGCTGTGTGCTCGTAACAGCCTGGGATGCTACCGCCAGGTTTTGTGATGGGTCACATGTAATGTGCTCCTGGGAGATCCAACAGGTAGAGCCGTTTGCTCGTAACATCCTGGGATGCTTCAGCCAGGTTTTGTGACGCACGTAATAAATCCTAAGGATTCCACAGTATGGCCAGTGATGATGAAGACCTGCAGGTGGTGGGCCTACATCCAGTATGAAAAAGGACTGGCTCTGTAGAACTTCCTATGATGAGTAGATTCAGAGATTGATTGAGATAGCAATAGTAGTGACGATGACGATGATTCAAGGACGATGATTCTGATGATGATCCAAAGAAGAAGACTTGTGCTAGCAGATCTTTGTCGAGAAATACCTTCCTAGTTAAGAGGGAGTGTTGATGTATATGTAACTGCGGAATGTATTTCATCTATATATATTGTACTCCTATAGAGATGTGTTATTCCTTTATAAGTAAGTGTCGTCATTTGTATTGACAAGTGTCGCAAGTGTCGTAAGTTGCCGATGGTTTATTAGACCACCATGTGTGGGGTCGGCCCTGATTAAGTTAACCATGGGTTATTGTACTAAGCTAGACAAGTCGGCCCCATAAGTTTATTGGGCAGTCATGACAAGTATAAATAGAGATCTCCCGATCTCTATTTTGGTCATCTCATTATCTCACTCTACATCACTCAGAAAGTGGCGCACATGTGAGGAGGAGGATCAGCTGCCAGGAGGAGTCTATCTCTGTGTACTTGGGTTGTACTTTGGTTGTATCATTTCTCTATCTATCTCTGAGGAAGTTGTGGGGTTTTTCACCTTAGGGTTTTCCCCACGGAAACTCTGTGTGTCTATTGTCTCTTATGTTTTCATCTTGTGATGATTGATATGCTTGCTATGATTGATATGCATTGATATACTGTATATGTTATTCTCTCAATCAAGATCCTAGAGTATCTTGAATTAATGCTAAAAAATTAACACCACCTTCAAGCAACTTGGTTCATTCTGCATGCACTTCATAGTGGGATACGGCGGGCTACCACCTTCAAGCTTGATTCATTATGCATGCATTTCACTATGCGACCGTTTCAAATTCTCACTGTGTTTTCCCTCAATTAGTTTCTCAATTCAGCATGACCCATGCCTACCGTTCGAGGAGTGTTGCCAACGGTCTTAAGTTTCAGCCTGGCAACAGTGACGATTCATGGTATTATGTTTCCCTTCGGCTGCAATATGACAAACTCAAAGTTCACTACGAAGGTTTTTCTGACAAATGTGATGGTTTGGGTTCTAATAGACACATGGTTCGGAGGTCACTTTGAGGAATTGCTCTGGGGTAACGGAATCCAAACCGTCACATTTTTCAGACAAACCTTCACAGTGAACTATACGTTTTCCATATTGTAGCTAAAGGGAAACATAATACCATGAATCGTCACCGTTTCCAAGCTGAAACTCAAGACCGCTGGCAACACTCCTTGGATGGCGGGCGTGGGTCATATTGGATTGAGAAACTAATTGAGGGAAAACATAGTGAGAATCTGAGACGGTTGCATAGTGAAATGCATGCAAAATGACTAAATAGTACTGGGTGTCGAGAGAAATGGTTGTGGGACATCGTATGAGAGGAAATGGCGACAGGAATTGATTGATAAGGTCATGCTTGAAGGTGGTAGCCTTGGGACTAGACATAGGTCGCAGGTTCGAATCTCCTCAGTTCAGTTCGTAACCTGTTATTTTTTTGATGCAAATTATAGGTTTTCTTTATTTTCCTTTGTCAACTTTACATATCCCTTTATATGTTTTCTTTATTTTCCTTTGTTAACTTTATGTATCCCCTTGTGATAATGGGGATTGTAAATATCGAGTCACTCGAGAATGAACATAAAGAGGATTTCCACAGTAATCTATTCCATCCAAACCTATCAAGTGTACTTTTAGGTCAGTAATATTCTTGTAACAAAGCGATGAAAGATCTTAGAAGCAAATGTAACAAATCTTTGAAAGAAGTTCGCGTCACATAGTGGTTTGTGTTTGCAGGAATCCTTCAATTTACAGGGTGAAAATGGCCAAAGAGCTGCCACAGTTCGGAGACGACAATATTGCTGCCACAGTTTGGATGGAATATATTACCATGGAAATCCTCTTTATGTTCATTCTAGAGTTTTGAGAAAACCAGAGATATATGAAATGATGCTTTATGACAGTTCGTCTTCACAGCCGCCTCTTGAAATCAAGGTAAAAAATGGTTACGGCGGGAGAAGTTCATATGATAGGGGGATTTGTTGAAGCAAATGAAGTAAAATTTCATTTGCTTCAACTACTCCGCCTATTGACTGGGCTTGGTATTGTGTCTTGTAAATTATCCTTGTACCTTGCCATCTTCATCAAAATTTTGCTGTTGGTTTTTTCATGCTAAAATGCTCCCCCTTATGCTACTTCAAACTTCAACAAGGTTATGTCTAGTAAATTCATAAAAGGTAAGCATGCATCATCATTCCATACTCCCCCTATCAATCATATCATTTCTCAGTCATACTTCTTGTCAAATCAAGCTGACAGGATATCCTCTTCAACAATATCTAGTACATTGCTTCACTGAAGCTTCCTTTTTCCAAGAGTAACAAACCCGAGCTTGTCCACTTTATCCTTACCGAAAACTGATTTGACCTTCTCCAATTCTGTTATAGCATGTTGAGCACTTAGAGATGTGTAATATTCAATTTGACCATGTCTTCCTTACATCGATAACTTCTAGCAATCCCGAATTTGTCCATTATCTCCTTCAACATTCTTCATTCTTTGAACAATTTTAAGGCTTCCATGTATATGCTTACTGATCCACACTTTTCACATTAGACTTGAGAGGAATGCTACTATTTTTTCCATAAGGCATAGCTTACTACCATGGATGCTACCAATCACTCAATACCAATTGATGAATATAATTTGTGCCATATTTCTTGAGCTCATACTTGTCAATTATATCTAGTAAATTCATAAAAGAAAATCCTCCAATCATTAAGTTGCTTTTATTTCATTTGATTCAACTACTCCCCCTATCATGTGAACTTCCTCAAGGGCATCACCTTCACATAGGATGAAGTGACTGAATTAGAGGTAACCGCATCCAGACTCGTATAGATGTCAAATGATGAGGATGAAGAGTCAACTTCGAATCACCCACAAGGTCTACCTCCTGCCCAGACTTTTATGAGACCTTCGTGCAAACAACAATCTCTAATTAATTGTCCAAACAATCTCTAATTAATAAGACCCACCCTACAAATTTGATCACAACATAATACTATTTTTTTTAAATTCCATAATGACGTCGGGTTCCGACTTCCATTTCTAAGCCATCTGACATTCTTTCCATACCATCGATGGCAAAGAACGTAGAATGGTTTCCATTTTTACATTCTGCTGCTATCGGTTATCCGACTTCAACGGGGCTAAGGTATCCAACGTTCTTGCCATACCACCAACGACTAAGAACGTCGGATGGATTCCATTTTTACATTCTGCTGTCGTCGGCTATCCAACTTCAACAGCTATGGTATCCAACGTTCCTGCCATACCACTGACGACTAGGAATGTCAGATGGTAGACATTTTGACATTCTGATGTCGTCGGATATCCGACTTCAAGGGCTATGGTATACGACGTTCCTGCCATACCACTGACGGCTAAGAACGTCGGATGGAAGAAATTTTTACATTCTGCTGTCGTCGGATGTCCGACCTCAACGTCTATGGTATCCGACGTTCCTGCCATACCACCAACGGCTAAGAACGTCGAATGGCTTCCATTTTTACATTCTGCTGTCGTCGGGTATCTGACTTCCACTGCTATGGTATCCAACATATCTTCCATTCCACCGATGACTAAGAACGTCGGATGTCTTCCATTTTTACATTCTGCTGTCGTCAGGTATCTGAATTCAATGGCTATGGTATCCGACATTCCTTCCATACCACCAATGGCTAAGTACGTCGGATGGCTTCCATTTTTATATTCTGCCATTGTCAGATATCTGACTTCCACCGCTATGATATCCGACGTACCTACCACACCACCGACGGCTAAGAACATTGGATGGAAAACATTTTTACATTCTGTAGCCGTCGGATATCTAAATGCCACGGCTATGGTATCCGATGTTCCTTCCATACCACTGACAGCTAAGAACGTCGGATGGCAGACATTTTTACATTCTGAGGTCATCGGATATCCAACTGCAACGGATATGGTATCTGGCGTCCCTTCCATACCACCTACAGATGAGAACGTCGGATGGAAAACATTTTTGCATTGAACGATCGTCGGTGATCCGTTTGTGATGTGTGTCGGATATTCGACGGGAAGTCTTACCGTCGAATTTCAACTGAAATTAGACCGACGTTTAAAATAGATGGAGATTTTCGGATGGCCGACAGCAAGATGTAGAAAATCTGACATATATGCCGTCGGATTTTGGGTCCAAAAAGCTTAGTGTTACCTTCAAATTCCACCACTGCGGATTGATGGTCTGCTTGATGATCATCCAACGCTACATAGATTTGAGGTGCTGCCCTTTCCATGTCCTCCACTGCATCTGCCACTTTTAAGTTGTGCAAGCTCCGGGGTTTCTCTCTCCAATGTCGACAATCCTTACAGGGTTTCTCTCTCCGATGTGGACAATCCTTAAGCATGTGGTTTTGTCCACATCCCCAACACTGAAGTGGCCCTTTTGATGCTTTTTTTGTTGCTACTGCTGGCTTTTTCTCACTTTGTACTTGCTGGACCGATGGAAAATTTCTTGGCTGATCTTGGAATAAATACACTTTTCCTTTGATCAAATGTCCCATTTGGATTTCCTTTCCCTGGTGGGTGAACCTCTGATTTTCCTTTTCACTGCTCATAACAATGCATTTCCATCCTAATGGCTTCCTCAAGACTCGATGGATTAACAAACTCAATCCTTTCTATGAAATTTTGAGGTAGAATTCCAAGGAAACATTGGATTTTCATCCTTTCATCCTTTATGTAATCTACATACCTCAACAACTCCAAAAACTTGTGGACATGTTCTTCCATGGATTTCTGTCCCAACCTGAGTTCATTGAATTCTTTCCTCTTGTTGTCATAATACCTAGCTGATAGGTATTTTTCCTTGAAATACCTTTTAAATAGCTCCCAGCTGATCCTCTTTTCATTGATCTCTTTCACTTGCATGAGGTGATCCCACCAAATTGAAGCTCTGCCATTTAGATTATAAATGGTAATTCTGGCCTTTCCATTCCCTGAATAATCATGAATCCTGAAATATTTATTCATTCCAAGAAGCCATGCCTTTTCCTCTTGGCCAGTCTTACCTTCTCCATCAAATGTGGGAGGCCTTGCCTTCCTGAATTCTCCTTGTGGAATTCCCTTGAACTTATTCTTTCCTCCAAATTTGCTAGAAGTATGCCTTGGACTTCTTTGGGAAACTCTCTAGTCACATGACCTGCTGGAAGAAGATCTTGAGGAGGGTTTTCTATTCCTTTTGCTCACAGAACTCTTTCTTGGGATTGGATTCCTGTTCCTAGAACGACTCTCTACATCTCTCCCTTCTTTACCTACATTGCTTGGGTTGGACCCAAGGTTTATCCTCTGCTGCATATCAGTGAGGCTCTTCAAAATAGCAACATTAAGCTGGTTTTGTTCTTGCTGAGCCTTCATCAACATTTCATTAAAGCTTATCATGGTTTCAATCAAATTCTGAGGATTTATTTGCTCCCTTATCCCATTGGATTCGGTCTCAACATGTTCTACTTGCACATTTTCTCCTAGCGCATCTTCAGCATGCTCATAAGGATCCTGGGCATCATTCATGGTCACCATTTTCTTTTCCCTGTATGTTGCCTCTACTACAACTATTCAAGTTTTATCAGCTGCAACCATTGTGCATTATAAAGATATTTATTAGACATCATAGGAATGCATATAAAACATAAAACATCCAAATTTAACAGAAGTAACTCATGGAATAATTTACAGAGCTATGATGCTTTCTTTGCTTTGCCCCATCCTTGTAATTCTGGAAATTACCCATATGGACAACAAATTTTTTTTTTTTGTCAAAACAGTGCCACTGGCGCTTTTCTGTCCGTAGGCTCATTTATACTTCGGCCCAAGAATCCCCAGTTCTGGAACCTTTCTCTAATACCAATTTGTCACGTCCTCGGCCACCTTAGTTCCCTTTAGAGCCAAGGGAAGACAACCTTAGAAACCACTGCTAATTTTTTTCTTCAAACTGCCATAACTTCTGCAAAACGCCATCCTTAGTCCGCAATCCACAATCCGCAAGTTGCAATGTGGAATTCGAAACGACAAAACCACAATTTCTCAATTTCTTAGAAACATCCCTCCATTTTTCGCAAATCCCAATCCGCCTTGCGGGATTCGAAAGTCATAACCACAAATTCCAACTTCGACGAAACACACCTCCGACTTCCGCAATCTACAATCCGCAATGCGGAACTCGGAAGTCGAAACGCCAAACTCCGCCACTCCAGAAAACTTCACCTCCAACTTTCGTAATCCGCAATCCGGGATTAGGAAGTCGAAACTCTAATTCTCTGTTCCGAAGAAAGATCATCTCTGAATTTCGCAATCGGTAATGCGAAACTCCATGGGTTTCACCCACATGTTGTTGGACACTATACATTGTTGACCTCAATATCATCAGTGACAGCCTGTGCTTTTGATATGATAAACTCTTCCTTCAAATTATAATCACCTGGACATTCAATTTTCAAAGAATCTTCCATTACTTTTTCATTTTGTGCCTTGGGACCAGGGTAATTTTTGGGGGCAAAATTTCGCCAATTGGCTTTTTTTGGGTTTTTTTTCAAAAAATAAATTCGCTATTTGTTCATTTTTAATCTCTAATATCGCCTATATTTACATAAAATATGTTTTTTTATCATAATATTCACCAAAATTTACAAGTTTCAATAGTAAATTGTATGTTTCATATTTGATATTCGCCTACCTATCGATATTTATGTTTTTTTCAATCCAAAATAATTGCGTATAACACTATACTTAAGTATATTATTAGAATCCTTAAAAATTACCTTGCTTGGGACTCATTGACATGACATATTTTCCAAGAAGAAGGATCTCATATATTCCAAGAAAACAAAGCTTTGAAAGCCTCTGTAGAAATGATGCATGAACACAATTCAAAGATGGTATAAGGTTGTCTATGTAGATATCAAATACTATCATTAAAATTGTAACAAAATCAATAATAAAATTTATGCTTGAAGATGTTCATCTTATGACAAGCTTGGGTTGCTAGGGATTTGTTGATGCTCTCACATGCATTGCTTCAGTGCTAATCACTTAAAAATGACCAGATTTTTTTTAACTATCTCATCAAAACCAAGTCCATTAAGTGCCACTGTACATCTACAAAATAAATAAACATAAAATTTGTTCAAGGTCTCAAATCAATGACCATACTACAGAACATCATTGATGAGCCCATAACAAAATGAGATTACCTTGTTTCCATGTCATCTGCTTTGTTGACACTGGATTCACAAAGGTTTTTTATTTCATTTCCATTTCCCATGAATGAAAGTGATTATGTTGGAATTAATCATGGACTTTGGCCCAACCCATGAAATGTAGGGTGCACCCACATGTTGTTGGACACTATACTCGTGACTCACTTGCTGGTTGTCAAGAGACACCCTCGCGGGTACCTCTAAATCATGAGAAAAAATATTTAAAAGATGATTAGAGATTAGTTATGGTAGTTATCTAACTACCACGACCTCCCTAACCAATTTCCTTTTGAGTCTATCTTCTCAACCTTGTTGTAAATACAAGGAGAGGGACTTGATAAAAAGAGGAGAACCAATTTTGATAAAGAAATCCTGGAGAAAATTCTATTGAAGGAAGACGAGCATGAACCCAGGGTTAGGTTTCAACGGTGCCAGTTGTAGAGAAGGTTTAGTTGATTTCCTTTAATGCTAATAATACATAAACTTTCCTTCCCATAAAGATTTGTCCACTGTATGAATTTATGTCTTTGAATCTTTCATATCTCTTAATATATGAGTTTCTTATTAAGCATTCATTTATATTTGGTCAAAAGCTTTGAGAAGGGTATATGTTTTATTGTAGGTAATCCATATGGAGTAGTGTAGTAGGAGACTAAAGTTTGAAAGCTTGGATCAAATGTCGGTTATTTAGGTATTCATTTTGACGTTATATCCTAGTTCTTTTCCATTGAAAAAGTATTGCATGTTGCACTTGTTTGTTGTCTTATCTCTGTAACTCAATTACATGTACGTTGATGATCTCTTAAATTCCCTATCGTAGGTAGTTTTACCACACAATAGAGGAGAAGTTGAAATTTTCCACACTGTTATATTTTCCGGTGTGGATGTGTGTTGGGACAAGTTTTGTTGTTGGTTGTTTATGTCTTCTCCATAGGTCATTTGATGGGTTTGGAGTTATTGAGGATATGTCCTTTTAGATTTGATTATGTAGGTTGTCAATCTGTTTAATGAGATATGCTTGTCAGAACATAAATTCCTATAGTAGGGACAAGATGGTTTGGTAGGTGGATATGTTAGTTATCAACAGTTGTTTTGAAAGACACTTTTAAGTGACAAATGTGTGTCCAGTCAACAAATGGGCAATTTTGCTCCAAGTTTGAATTCTGCACTTTTATTTAATTAACAGATAATTATTATTTAATGGTGTCTATGCATTCTTGTTTTGGGTGGTCTATGGGATGGGTAGTATGACCACTTCTAATTCCCGTTCAACTATGCCTGACCCTCCCCTACCATGGTTCATATTTTTTAGTTTTGGGTGGTCTACAGGATAGGTAGTATGACCACTTATGGTTCCCATTCAACTATGTCTAACTCACCCCTACCATGGCTCATCTTTTCTGAATTTTGAAAGTAACTGGCTATCAATGTAATCTGGTAGTATAAAGGAAATTAATTATGACTAGATAGAGTCCAATGAAATCTTATTGTTTAGTTAAACGTGAATCAATATGGTTATAGTTGGTAACATGGTTTTATATTAAGTATCTTTTTAAATGAAATGAATTTGAATACTAGCACCCTTGTCTGTATTTGAACCTATGAACTCCTAGGAGGAAACACATGTTAACCATTAGGACCACTTAGGATGTACTCTTAATATTTATAGGAAAAGTTCTCTCAATGTTGAAGGACTCGAGGATTAGAGATTTGCATGTTGAGTTATTTACATGTTTGTGTGCGGTTACGCTTGGTAATATGGTATAGCCATTAAAGGATGTATATCATGATGATACTACATATGGACAAAGGGAAAATGAGGGCTATATATCAAAGATGGAACAATGGACAGTTTTGGCATAACAACTATCAAAGGCAAGAGTTATGGGTCGAAGGATGCAATTTTGATATTACGTGTTATTTTAAATCTTCCAAGAAAGTGTAGACATATTGGATACCAATATTCAAAGAATAATATTGTTACTATTTATGTACTTTTCTTATGCCCATGAAGCATAGTAAACCGAGTGTTGGCCCCATTTTTGCATTGTATGGGGTGTGGGAAGTGATGGAATTTGATGGATAATTTGGCCTTCGAATAGGACTTCAATTTTCCAATTCGGTAATATGTTCGTTAAAATGTATAATACTTTTGATTAAAACTTACAAAACTGTCATATGTGTAGGGTAGATTTGTTTTCAATTTCAAGGTAAGCCTTGTCCTGCTCTTGACTAGATTGTCTCGCGATAGCAATGCACTAACGATAGACAATGTGAGCAAATGCATTGAGTCTCTTTATTTATTCTACAAAACCAGTTTTGTATTTCAGTTCAATTTTTTAATGGTAAGTTTTGTTTTGCTTTTAAAGTCACATGCTCATGAAAGTAAATCACCTAATCATGAAAGTATATATATATATATATATATATATATATATATATATATATAATTGTAAGTGAAAGTGTTTTTTTAATTTACATTAATTCTTCTAAATAGTAATAATAATTATTAAATATTATAAATATATACAATATTTATTATTATTTTAAAATGTTACAAATAAATACGATATTTGACGGCAGGTTGGAGACAACAATATATATATATATATATATATATATATATATATATATATATATATATCTTAAAAAGTTAGAATTCACCATAAACAATTGTAGTTGCTTGTAAGCACAATAGTCTATACTATATAGTATTATGCACATCTCTTGCACTTGCTAGTTCTGAAAAAGATCATGCAAATAAGGGTTGAGTGGCATTCCATTATTGGCACTTGAACATGAGCAAAATGCAATTTAGCTTTAAGAAATTTAAGTTTAACTATTTTCAATCAGCATTAAGGTCCATGAAGGGTTTATGAGAAGAATGTTTCTCTCTATAACAACTTTTCTTCCTTATATTTCTTGTTTATGATGATTGGGTTAAAAAACATTCCCTTGTCAACAAGTTCTGTAGATTTTTACAGCTGTGTTGAAAACCACTAGAAAACACTTTGGGATATACATGCTTGCATTCTGTAAAAATGTTAGATTCATATTTTAGATTAAGAAAGATATTTAATGGGAATTTGTTCAATTGTTTAGTACCCAATCTAAGTCTTTATTATCCAATCATTTTCACAGTGCTTGAGGTTGGGATGGAAGAAGAGTTGGACTTGAATAACTAATGGACACCTTTGTACAATATGTAAAAGCTAAGATGACCCAAAAAATAAGAATAACAAGAGCAATACCCAGAAGGATTAGACCTTTGATTTGTTGCATTTCTTAGTTTGTTGACATGGAGGCTTTGTTGCTTGTAATGATGTTGGTAAAAAGAAATTAGTTAAATCATTAGAACCCAAATAAAAATCCATCATACAAAACCCATATTTTGAGCTGCAACTTGTATATATTCAAATTTAGATTTAGAATAATACGAAAAATATGGATATGATAAATGATCATATTGTCCAATCATAAATCTCCATTGTCAAAATTGAAGATACTTCTCTAGAATATCTTCAAAATATGCCTAGGACCTTTCTGAAATCTACTTGTAATGTCTCCAAAATCTACTTGAAAGTCCTCAAAATATGTTGGGGACATTTTGGGTACGACCAACAAGTCCCCAAGACCCCAATGAAGTCCCTGACATATTGGGGAAGTTTCCTAGGGGTCCCCTAAATGTGGGGAGGACGGGTATGAGGCTTTTTTGGGGGGTATGGGTCCCCATGTAACATAGTTTTAAAGTGATATGATTTATTTATATTTAACTTAAATTGTTATTAAAAAATCAAATTTTAATTTAATTATTTTTAAATTTTACAAGTAAATACAATATTTGTAACTCACCTTTTTGGATGGCTGCCTACAGGGGGACACAAATATAATGTAGAATTGAGGCCATCATCATTCTACAACTTGCATGGTTTTGATTTATTTTATGTCATCCATTCTCCTTGTACAATATAATGCTTTCTTAATGGAAATGAAAGAACCAATCAACCAATTGTAATTTAAAAAAAAAAATATTTTCCTTTCGATTTTGATAGGAATAACATGTAAATTAGTCAATTTAATAACATGCAACCAATTATATAAAAAAAAATAAACCACTTGAACACAATTATTATTATGTTATGTTTTAATATAAATTTAATAAATGACTTAATAACATAATAGTGTTGCCCGTAGGGGTGTAGCTCGACCGGTAATTGAAGTGAAATGAGATGATATGTTTTGAAAGAGGTCACGAGTTCAAATCACCCCTACTTACCCGTGCCCCATTCTTGTGGGTTGTGTGAATGCACCTAGGGGTATAGTGGTAGAGGACAAGAATCGACCCCATGTAACACGAGTATGTGCACCGCCTCAATTGTCGATTCCCCTAGTATTAAAAAATAACATAATTATGTTTTAACATCAACTTAACCACAATTATCATTATGTTTTGTTTTAATATCAACTTAATAAATGGATTAATAACATACTTATGTTTTAATATCAACTTAAAAATCAATGACTTGACTACAACATCATCATCATTATTATGTCCTCAACATAGGACATATAGTGATTAAGCATTACTATTAGTATCCTCTGTACAAACGATATTTTTCAAAAATCTAAAGTTTAACATAGCAACTAATTTTTTATATCAAAGTTTATTTAAAATAAATTATTTATTTTCTATTTTATTGGTTCATCCTATTGACATCCACCATCAAGCTTTGGATCCCCGGACATGGCGACAACTAGACCTAAGCATCTTTGCAAGTTTGTATGGCCGGTCAAAGGGATCACCTCCGTAACGATGCTAGCACGCTCCATCTATCGTCAATGGTTTGGGCACACACTTAGGTGGAGTAGCATTTGGGTGATCTAAGCTACTTTGGTTTGGGAAAAAAACCAACCTATCTAAAGAAGAAGGTGAATATCTCTCTATCTCCCATTTCATTGGGAAAATTCGACGTACAATATTCAAAATATAGTTCGGTCGATTTTATATATTAATTTTCAGATTTTCTTTTTAAATAACAACATTTTTTATCGATGTGTCGCACGAAATTGGAGACAACAACAAAACAATGCTATTATGTTTTAACTCTATTTATAATTCAACGTTGTTAATTAAAGATGGATGGTTAAATTTAGTAATATGATATATAGACTTGGACCATATAATCATTGCAACTCTTAATAGAATGTGTAAAGACATCTAAGTGGTGCAAAATTGTTTCTTAGGCTATCCGGTCGTGTGCTTATAAAATCTTTGTCAACGATCAATGATATCATGTACGCCACCCATGAAAAAGTATCGCCTTAAAAAATTCATTATGCAATAGCAGAAATGGAATAAATTTCCAAACTATCAAAACAACTTCTTCTTGACTTTGAGAAAAAACATCACAATAAAACATTCAGAAATCTACATTGTGATTTAAAAAATACAATAAAACATTCAATGATCCATCTTCATGAGAACAAATTTAAGGTCTAAAATGGACCTCCTAAGAAAAATATTAAAAAATGACATGTTACACTAAACATATGCCACATCATACTATGTTAGAGATGTTATCTAATAAAGATTAATCTATATTGTATCATTAATAATAATTGAAAAAATATGTTAAGTTAATATAAAGTTAAGAGATAAAGGATGAAAATAACAATAAAAGACTTAAATTCTTGTGCAAATATAATTATAATTAATTATAATAATATTTAAAAAATAATTATAATAAACGTGATGTTATTATAATATTTTTTTAATAAACCCATATAACAAATAACTAACACATAACAAATATACCTTATATTAGTTATGTATTAATAAACATCATATTAGTTATGTGTTAGTTATTATATTATTATAATAAACTTCATGTTACATGTTAATTAATATATTATATAATATAAGTTGTTATTTGTTTTATATATAAATAATTAGTTATTATGTCAAAGGCGTTCTTTAAGGGGATGGTTTTACTCATATTTTCGTCGTTTGTCACTGACGTATAAAGTGCTACCTCCTGTTTGGAGTTTGATTGGTGAATCGTGAAGTCGACCTCTTCCTCATGTGACTTTAGTCGAAATGAGCTCCAACGCATGCCAATGCCTCGTCAATATCTGATCGCTCAAACAGAGAACACGCCTGTCCTGTTTAGCATGCCCGCTCCAACGCACGCCAATGCCTCGTCAATATTTGATCGTTCAAACTGAGAACGCGCCTTGCCCGTTTAGCATGACCGCACCTGTTCTTCCCTTGCTGTGTCTGTATTGCTTGTAGTCTTCCTTGTCTCGTCATCAATTGCTTCTCCTATGGATATCGATTGCTTCTCCTATGGAAACTGATGACTCTAAAAACAAAAACAAACAACCAAACAACTGTAAGCTCAGTGTCTCCTCACCTTACAAACCTTGTACATTGTTCAGAAGATAATTTAAAAAAAAAATTGTTAAAAAAAGAACCTGTTGAGCGGGATATTGCGATCTTCATCCCTTGGACGAGGGTTCCAAGGCCTCTGCTGGCCATGGTGAGAAGCATTATAACCGGATTCGAACCCAGAAAAGGCCAAGCTGTCGTTCTGATAGTCCGAAACATTTTTCGCTCATGCTCCGAGTAAGGCAAGTAATAAAGTCTCCAGGGAAATGGATGGCTGGAACTTATGCACGAAGATGGCCAGCCCTTAGTAATAGGTTATAGGTTATATAGTTCGTATAGAGCCTTTAGTTCATTTCATAGACTTTTACCACAGATGATGTTCTCCTTTTGTCATAAATCTAATGCTTTCCTCTGCCACAATCACAATCTATCTCTCTGTTAGTATCTCTCTCTACTCTGTCACAATCACAAGTTATTTTGGTTTTACACTGCTTATCGATCAGTAACCTAGCTCGATCTATTTAAATATTACCAAATTGGTCCGGAATTGCTTATCGCTGGAAGTAACCATATTAGACCACATTGTCAAATTAAGATGTACTACTTTTTTGGTGAAATGTTGTAACATCCCTCAATTTCAGCTCCTATTATTATTATTTTGTAAATGTAATTGTAAAATATGTAATGGCCCCAGTGAGGAGCTCAAGGCCAAGGCCCCACCAGTGGACCATGAAACTATTATTATGTTCGTAAGTATTATTTTAAACTTAGGAGACTTCGGGGTGACGCATCTAAAAGACTACAAACTAAAATCACAAAAAATGGTGATAAGTAAAATAGGCACTTAAATCTAACAAATAGGCGGTAGGTATCACCTAAGGGTCACGAACACCTAATCGAAGGTTAAGAAATGTTTTTACGGTTGACATTTGAGCTTTAAAATATTGTCGTCATAAATTAAGAAGAGTGGTCACTCGTCACAACTTTATTGTCCGAAAATAACTAAGAAATGTCACATTTTAATATCCTACCTCGGAAATTGACACTAAGAGTTTAGGAGGAGAAAATCCAAAATGTTACTTGTAACTTATGATTTAAACTTGTTTATTAAACATCATCCATGGGATGATTATGGAGTTAAGTGTGAATTATTTATACTAATACTAGTGATAAAAACATACTCTTAACAAGTAAGCAGAGTATTATTATGTAGACAAATACATTATCAAGGTATTGTCCAAAAGAATCATCTTCTGCAATGAAGACAACATAAGATCATAGTTATCTTATTCTTGATCTTATATATTTATAGCTTATAATATATATTTTGGAATGATAATGACCCACGAAGGTCTAGGGTTATATATATTTACAAAACTCATTTTGGTTTTAGTTTGTTTGAGTTTATATCTCTCAACCAAATCGTAAAGATTTAAACTCGGAATGTAAATGTTTATTTTTCAGCTTATTGATAGAAAGATTTTTATCTTGAGGGATAGAAAACCTTAAGAAGGCTGGAGTTTGACGAATGCAACAATTGTTGTAGATGTAAACCTTGTCTCGTCTTTTGAATAATAAAAGAATTGACCCTCCTTTGTGGATGTAGCCCAAGTTGGGGTGAACCATGGTAAAACATTGTCCATGGTTTGTGTTCCTTATGTTTATTTTAATGCAAGTAGTTCATGGCAACATGAACGCCCACACCCACATCAACACCCTGCTGACATTTTTCATGGTCATCCAACACGTAAGCGACCCACTCGGCTAATCCAACAATATAGTCTTCTTCGTCAGCTTCACTAAGCCTAGCCGGGGGAGACTCTACCGGAGAATCGACCTGAAAACCGACAGACCCCAAATCCCATTCATAGGGAAGAGCTCAATTAATATTTTGGGATGTTTTGTGAAACACACAAATCCAACCATAAAGATACACAAGTATTCCTCGATTTGGAAGCATTTGGTCGAACATTATTTCAAAAATATTTTTAACTAACAATATTAACAACTAAAAACAGAGTAATGCTATCTGCAATGACAAAGCCATGAGTATTGGACCTAGTAAGTGATCTTCCAGCAGTCTGTCCAAATTTCTGCCCAATCTGTTCTCTAGTTTTGTCACGGTCTCTGTAATTTTTGGACTGCATGTCTCAATAGAGTGATTATATCTTCCATTGTATACATAGCTATAGTTCTTCAAGCAGCTATAACTCTTCTAGAGTTAGTTGCTCCTCTTTCCAGCTTGTAACTTCCCAAACTAAACCAGCAACGTTGTACTTCATGTGTTATTTCTGCTGCTACATTTGGTATTGCGGAGTGTCTTAACGTTGTAACAAAAAGATGGTATTGCACGGTGTATTAACTTTGTAACGAAAACAATTATCATGCAAATTGGTATAAGCTGGCATCTGTCTTTAACATGTTCTTCATTTTAATTGACGGGTGGCTTGACAATACAGTTTGGCAAATCATGTCTAAAAAGAAGTGCAGTGGCCATGGTATCATGTGAAATTAATGATTTTATTGTATCCTTTAAACGCAATCAAAACTAGAATATGGATATGTATATGTTTAATTAAGATGTATGAATAGCACTTATGATATTATTCCGCTGAGTTTTATTTCTCCAATAAAATATGTTTCCCTCCTCTTGTCATCGTTGCATGTGGGTGTGCTGGATGTGATTATATGCCAAGTTCAATATTTTTTTAAATGGATATGTATATGTTTAGTTAAGATGTATGAATAGCACTTATGATATTATTCCGCTGAGTTTTATTTCTCCAATAAAATATGTTCCCCCCCTCTTGTCATCGTTGCATGTGGGTGTGTTGGATGTGATTATATGCCAAGTTCAATATTTTTTTAAGGGTTTTGGCCTGTATGTATATGTTTTTACTTGCCCTCCGCGTACATTTTCCTTTTGTATTCAGGATGGCACCTATTCCAAACTTTCTATTGACCTGCTAGAGGTGATAATTCTACCAGCGAGGTCTCTCCCAGCCTCAACGCGTGTTAACATTGCTCTCGAGCTCAGTGAGAGGGATGCCTCCTGGGTGGAAATAATCTTAGTTTTATTACAACCAATGTCTGAAAATGCATGGCCATTAGATTGTACAATTCATGAATGCCTTCATCTTCACATAAATTTATATTACATTCAAGAAAAGTATGGCAATAGCTTGCTTCACAATATTGAATATCATACTGTATATATTTTTCCAGATGGAGACGTTGGAATTAAACTGACAAATGTTGATGGATGTCTTGTATGCTGAAACCTACACTCAAGTATAACAAAGAATCACCTGCGCTTCGATTTTTCTTTTGCTCCTTGACGTTCCTGACATTGGTACCAAATCACCCCTGTCTTTAATAAATGTGTATGGACTCTTCTTTTGCTGGTTGGTGTTGGTAATCATGGCAGTTGTAATTAAGGTAAAATCCATAAAAAGAAGCAATGTCAGGTAGTGGAAAGTATGGTAAAATGATGAAAACAATAGTTTTATGTTTATGAATTTGCCACTTCACTTTCCTTTGATATTTAAATTTCATATTCATTATTGAACCGAAAGTGTGTGTAGGTTTAATATACAGCTTAGCTATGGCTCTATTTGAACTTATTAGCAGCAATTTTTTTTAATAACAACAAAAAATTCAGTGGGCGAATGAGAATTTGAAGAGGCATGAACATCTCAAGGTGGGTGAAGAATAAAACCAAATAAACGGAAGAGTTTATAATATTATAGATATGAGGCTTAGCATGTATGCAAGCAGGTTTAAATAGTAGGATATATTTCATCATTTGGAATAAAGTAAAATTGGTTGTTTAACTTTTCAAATTGGAATTGTGACTTACTTTAGTCTGGATTATCAGATTTTATTTTTTTTAAATGTAGAGAGTAGGTATATATATTTTAATTTTAGAATTTTATGTAATTTAGATATTTAATTTATAAAAAAAATGAAACATAATTAAAAATAAACCTTAATGTAAAATAAATATTTAAATAAGGTTTATTACCATTGAGTTAGTTAATATAATGGGGTTGATCTCTTTGTTTGATGAGATAATTATGATTTAGTTAATATAATGGGGTTCTCTTTGTTTGATGAGATAATTATGTTCTATAATTGTTTTATTAACTAATTTGTTAAATATAGATTTTTTTCTTTATTTTTAGGTGTTTTTATGTTTAAAGTTAATTTAAATTGTCTAATTATAAGATGATCTTATGGGTCCATTCATTTCAAACTATAATTTTATATGTTCCTATACTTATTGAAGGTTACTTGGATGAGAATTATGACCTTTTGTGGTTAGTCTTTGATCAACACTCAAATTAGCCTTTACAATTGCCTTCCTTCACTCGGCCTAGCCTTTCCAAGTGCCTTTCTTCCTCCTCTGCCATGCCAAAGTTGCCAAATTCAATTGTTGTTCATGGAATCATCTCTCTTAACATGGTTAACTCGGGATGTGTCGATATATTAAGTCAATTGTTGCTCATGCAATCACCTCTCTTAACATAGCTAATGAAGGGGATTTGTGTGTTGATATATCATTTTGAACTGAATGAAATAGAGATCTACGAGAGATTTTGGTTTTCAAAATTGTGTTAATGTGTATATACTTTTATAGAATGAGATGAAGAAGGGCATCTTTGGGCCTAATTATTATGTGTAATCACTCTCATAACTCAGAGCTCGATAAATTTAATAAATAATTAATACTCTTTTTTATGCTCATTAAAATTTTATATCTACATATATATAATTTATTTATTTTAATAATACTTTGTTTACAAGTTTGATACTCTCTATCACTTAGTATAAAATATTAGATTGAGGACGTGATATTTTATTTTTACAATCATAAAAAATTAACTAATATATTGAAATTGAAAGTTTTTAAATATTTGATCATTCTAATTGTAATGTATTTTTTATTGGTATAAATAGGTTGGGTTCCTTTATTAGTATCCTCCACTTCATCCTTTTGAGCAAGGTTTCAAAAAAATCATCCTACTCCTTATTCATCATTAGGTTTCTCAATATTAATGTATGCCCCTCTTATCGAGGATTTTAAAAACTCAACATACTCAACCATTAGTTATCTCAATATTAATGTATACCCGTCCTACCTTAGTTGGTGAGACATGATATATTACTAAAGTTCAATATATAATATCTTCCTTCTACAAAATATGTTTACTATTTGTTTTTGGTTTAGACCTTTATTTTTGGCAAGAAATTGCTACTTACACATATTCAAAGTAAGTTGCTTGCTACAAAATAGTATGTTGTATATTTTTCATAGACCTTTATTTTTGGCAAGTCATTATTTCATACATATTTAAAATAAGTTTTTTGACAACAAATTGTATATTGATATATTTTTTATAATTTAAAAATTGTAGCCTTGGAAAACTAGAGCCTCCTCTAGTCTAGGACTCATAGATTCTTGTCAACAGAGGAGCATTCAAACTTTGACACAACAATCCACCTCTTTGCAACGAACATTCTTGCATACAATCATAACAAATACATTCTCCAAGCATTGGCTATGCCTATTGAACAATTTATCGCATATTTCGATAGTGGTTAAGATGCATAGCAAGATGATGACCATCAACTAGAAAAAGAAATATTGTTATGTGTGGGGCACATAGTAATGCTATCTTACAATTTATAGGTCCAATAAGGACCAGTAAATGGTGCACTTGGAGTGGTCATGCAAATTGTATACACACCTAGATCTATCCCCCCTGAGTTGTTAGCCTATGTTGTCGTGGAATTTGATAATTACGTTGGCCCTCCATGGGACCAATCTCAACCAAAGCACATACCAATTCCACCCAGAAATCAAAGTAACAAGAAACAAATCCCCTCCAAGATGGCTTGGGCATTTACTATCCATAAATCACAATGATTGACATTAACAAGGTCAACCATTGACATTGGTAACACTGAACATCAAGGCTTGACCTTCACGGCAATGTCACGCACTACAACATTAAAAGGAATGCAAATTGCACCATCATTCTCCTTCGACCGCTATGAAAAGATGAAAGACGCTTCATATGTCACACTTCGAAAAAGGAAGAGACATGGCTTCATTATCTGTCCCTTTCACACTTAAAATTGCAACCCTCAATCCTTGAAATACCCCTACCAAATGAAAATACCAATGTTGATTGCCAATATAATTATAGTCAAACTTGATAATTAGCTAGCCCTTTATTGTTTTAATCACATATGTATACTTTCTCGTATTACAAATTAATGTACATTTCATTTTACTTGCCATCGATTACATTGGTTTCTATTTATTGCTTATTAGTACTTGCACTAGAGTTTTCCTTTAAATTTCATCGACTACTATGCCCACCATAGATTCACTAGAATTGCTTTCAACACATAAACTTATATTATCTACGTACACACAAATTTTTCTCATTTTTTTAACATATCAAAGTTGTATTCAGCGTTTCATTTCCCCTCTTTGGTGGTATGCTAGTTATATATTATTTAAAACAAATATACCTAGCACTCATATAAGGAAAAAATGTGATTTATTATGTAATAAACATTTATTACATGTTAGTTATTAGTCCTTGCCGTAGGAAGAGACTATATGTTCCATGTTTTTCTATTAGTTAGTATTAGTATTTTAGTCTTTCTAAAGTTAGATTAAAGTTAAGTTATTATTTGTATTTATAAATTCTTTTTTGAAAAATTGTGTCCAGTTTTTATTGGATAAAAGGTATTGAATTGACCATTTTTATCATTGCCAAGTATTTAAAAAATTAAGAAAAAAAACAAACAAAATTACATTTACCTTAACCTTACCTATAGAACCTGTGAATCTGACACCATTACTAATCAACCTGCCAACCATTACTGTTGCTTGACGTGCAATAAATCCTCTAACTCGTCTCATCTCAAACCCTTGGAATTCTCTCCTTTGCGAATTTTGTTGTCTATTATTTTGTTGTGTGTAAGAACACAGGGAAAAATGAGAAGGAACCTATGGGACGGTGTACAAGGCCAAGGATAAGAACACAAGGCAAAATGATGCTAGAGTTTGACGAAGAGGTATTCCTCCCATCACTCTCCGTGAGCTTTCCCTTCTATAGATGTTTTTTAAGGATATCCACATTGTTAGGTATTAGAGGTGTAGCAGATGATTCACATTCTCTCTGTATTTTATGTATTTTATAAGGCATTTGTATATAAATATGTGAACCATAAACCCAAAACTCTATATGTGGATGGATATGTATCTTTCTTCTGAAATCCCATTGTCTTTGTGCAGGTTGTTGGATCTGGAACTCACTAAGAACAAGGACAGGAAGCCCCTTTTGAAACCCCTTATACTTTCTGTCACAGAGGTAGTGAACTACAATGTTTGCGAGGGATTTGAAGGATAATTACTGGTAGGATTGGAACCGAACACCCTTCACATATCTTCGCCCCTGCAATCTGAGCAACTGTGTGGCCTAAGGTATCCACTCCATCGTTAGGTTTTTTCTCATTGTTTGTGGGTGTTTATGTCATTGTCGTTTCTAGAAATGGTGGTTTTGGTGTTCGTCCATTGCTGGCCATTCTTGTTACTAAATCATAGAAGTCCCTTCATTGGGTTTATTATGCTAAAACCCTGGTGAATATTTCCTAATATTTGCGTTAAAGTGACCCCTCGCAGGATTCAAAGAGGAGGACGCGAATGAAACCATCGGGAGAATATGTGCATATAACTGTCCATGGAAAGGGTGGGAGAGTAATGTAACCTTGTTACAAATAACAAGTACATCGATAGTTATTGCAGAAGCCACGCAAAAATGCCTCCCAAGATTATCAAGGTAAGTTTCTCTGTAGTTTTTGGATCTCCAACTAAAATTGATATTTAAATTTACTCTGTTGTATAATTAGGCCTATAAGCGTCTTTAAATGAGTAAGATTTAATGTTAAGAGGAATGCAGTGGTCTCTGTTTAAGTCGTTTGGTTTAAGTTTTGTAGAATATGTTTCTTCGGGTGGTTGAATTTCAATGTTGCTTTGATGTTCTACTAATTTTAGCTTTTCTTTCTTGTGATTTTGGGATTTTTGGGGTAGCAAAGTATTATCTAGACAGGAAAATTGAGAATTCACAGAAAATTTGTAAATATATAAATTATTTGATGTAAAATAATCTCTTGAGTCATTGACTCCCTTGTTTCCAGCACCATAGCCATTCGATTCTGCAGGGATTGAATTCGTGACATACAGTTTTTTCTTTCCAGTTTCATTTATTTTCTTCCATTTGCTTTTAATGTTTGACACACATTCTGGGTTTTGATCTAAGGGACTCAATATATTGTGCATTGAGTGCATTAGAAATGTGATGAGGAATTTGCTGCTACGATTTTAGGGTTTGATTTTGATGAAGAATAAAGAGTGGAATACAGAGATTGTTTTAAAGAATTTATACTTCCATCATAAAAGCTTCTGTGCAACTAAAACCTTATATTTTTTGCTCAAATCCTGTCGCTAATTTTGCAGAAAAAAATTTCAAATTTACATTACAATGTACAGATTAAAGAAAAAAATTCAAGATTTCAACTATGTAACTGTAGCATGTGAACTTGCTTCCTCACATTTTCCGCGCATCATCGTGTAATCTATTGCGTGCCTTCGTACTTCTCGAGCTATTTCTATTAATTCTCTTGATTTTCTAGAGATTTGGAAATTGGTAGTTCATTTTCTTGTTTATTTTAGGCTAAATTTTTTGAAATATGTAGGTAAAATTTGCGCGGAGATTTAACATGGATTTCTTTTTCCTATTTTTCTATTTAGTTAAATTTTAAATTAATAATTCTCTCTAATTTAATTAAATATTTAGCATCAAGATATATTTCTATAATCATTTTGGTTACATGATGATGGTGCAATTCTACACCATTTCATTCCTTTTGATGTCAATCTCACGTTTATTTCTACTCACATATTTCCATGCTTTTTGTATTGAACTTGCCCAAATTATCCTTTGGGTTTTCACATTCTTGTACTCTAAGCATGATTATTATTATTATTTGAACCTATGATTTCACTTGTCCATATTTTCATGCTTTTTTATTGAACTTGCCCAAAAGATCCTTTGTGTTTTCACATTCTTATACTTTAAGCATAATTATTAATATTATTTGTTCTTATGAATTCACTTGTCTCAAATTCATATAAATGCTAACTTTTAGTATTAACATTGGAGATATACTACTTCAAACTTGGCAACCTCAATGTCCTTCTCAGACATGGGTTTAGATGGGTTTTTCCTCCAGTAGGGAAGATCAAACCAGGGCCAGTCATGTATACAGCTAAAATCAAACAAATTAACTTGTTTAAGGACAATTCTACTGATTGATATATAACTCTTTGCCTGCTCACTGCATGGATTCTGCAAAGGCTATTTAGCACCCGTTGTGATATGTTTGAACAAAGTGAAACAAGATATTTTTAACAACATAAGTTTCAACAATTACAAACAAATTATCTTAGGTTGCGAAGTTCTTTATGGCACACATATTTCTATAGAACTCAGAGAAAATCTTTAACAAAATTGCTGAACAAAATTTCTGTGTAAGATCACGAAAATCTATTTCAAACTTTGCATGAAGTAGCGTTAAATGGAACTGAATTTTTCACATTCTTAAAATAACTCATGACATGCTTTAAGAAAATTGCAGATACTCAATTTAATTAATCTTTTGAGAAATGTTGACTCCCTTCCACTCAAGTATATAGAATATTGCAAGGTACTTTAAGAGAAACCCAAAAGGAAAAAAAACTAAATTACATAAACATACTAACAGGAATACAATAACTAATTTCAAATAAGAGTAAATTACATCTTGGGAAACCTTTAAAGTAGCTCATTATACAATTTAAGAACCTAAATAATCAAACTGGTAAACTAAATTACAGAAAAAAACTAACAGGAATGCAATAACTAATTTCAAATAAGAGTAAATTACATCTTGGAAATCCTTTAAAGTAGGTAATTAGATCATTTAAGAACTTAAAAAATTAAACTAGCATATCTAAGGGCACTTTAATTTGACTAATATTTGTACACAAATTACATTTCTACAATATGGCAAGTGGTTTCATTTTTGAAGCTGCAATTGCACTTGATGGCAGGATTCATAATCGATAATGGGCATACTGTCGATGGCTCATCCAGTGCATGGATCTCTTGTAAGGTTCCATGTATTAGAAGATTGTCTATTGATATTCCACTTCTGAGCAAGTGACTAATACTCTAAGCAAGTGACTAATACAATACTTGTCGCCGGGAAAAGGAAATGAGTTCGACAACAAAATTTGATAAAACAGAAGACATGAGAATGCCTGCATCCTGCGCTATGATATTAAATATTCGGAATTATATTCCGTGGTTACCTTCATTTGGTTCCGCGACTGATTCTGTTTGAGCTCGTTGAAGCAAATTGAAACACCCAATACTGAGTAAAATGCACAGAATCCAAATTCGGGATGAGATTTGAAGCCTAAACATGATGATAGTCGAGTTTGGTGCTTGTGCTTGCAGCTCTGGATCATATATGAGACAACAGGACTAGTCGATTGGGGATTTTGTGCCCACGAATATGTTATTATATCTGTGACATGGAATTTATAGGATTAGCAGAGAGATCAAAAATAAAAAAGATTGATAAAAAATAAAAAGATTGTTATGATATAAATACAAGGAGCAGAAGAAAAGCATTTTGGTTGTGGAATATGATTGTTAAATTGCTTTTAAATTGGTTGAAAGCTCTTATGTTCAAGAACTAGTTATTTCAAGTTTTCAAGCTTTGTTTATATAATTGGATGTTACACACAAAGCCGAAGGTGGAAAGAAATTATAAGATTAATAGCGAGTAAAAAATATGTTATAATATAAAGTATTAGAAATAGAAGATTATTGTTTTTGTTTCTTCCAGTGCTCATATTGTAAATCTAACTCACAAATGTTGTAAAACTAACTCATAATTGTTGAAGCTTGAAGGTAGAGCATAGATAGTTGAATTCCAACTACGTTTATTTTAGTCGATCAAAAGTGATTTGATGTAAAAAGCTCTGTGTTTTTATTTATTTGGTTATTGGGTTGTTATACTATCAACATTAACCTATGGGTGCGCGCACGAAGTTGGTTCCACTTTTTAGTGCCACCGTAGAAATAAAAAACGCACATCCGAAACTGAAATCCATAACGCATATGCGTTATTGTGGCTAGGTTCAGACAAACCCAAGCCCAAAACCGAGGCTAAGCTTAGTTAGCCTATATCGCATATGCGATATATTGAACTTGCATTTTTTAAGATTTACAAATCACAAGTGTGATATATCGCACTTGCGTTATATCGTAAGTGCGATTTCGAACACCAAAACTTTGTTACAACATCTACAAATTGTTTCATTGCGTTTCTTAAGACACCTAACCCAACATAGAAAAGAAAACAGGGTTCCTATAGGGATAAAGCAGGTTCCCTAGACACCTAAGCCAAGATAGAAAAGAAAAAAATGGTTTAAATACTTTCTCCTAGATCCAGTTTATACACAAGCCAATCCAAGCAAGCATATGCATGAGAAGGGATAGATGTCCCACCTCAACCCTAAAGGTTGTCCTCGATGCTCCTTGTTGATCCAACTCCTAGCTTGAGGATCCAAGTTGATGAGCCTACAAGCAAAAGGAAAATACAAGCAACTTCCAAGAACATGTGTATCAAACAAAATATATTCACTAAGAATATAGTATCTTCTTTAGATTCCTATTGAGGCATCTCTATTAGACCTTTATATTGCAAATGGGCCCAACAACCTTATATTAAAAAATTATTTAACCAACATGTGGATCATCTTAAATTTTATTTTCTTTCACGATGATCAAAATACAGTCTAAGAATCATGATCTGTAATGGTATATGTACTCCCAATTCCTCTCATTCCTCTAGAAGGATTGAATCCCTCCATATCTCTTCCATATTTCAAAGTTGTAGTCGAACTAGGGTTTGATTCATATGGTCTTCTTATTTCACCATCATTTGTGTTTTTGTTTTTGTTCTCAGTTTGTTTATATGATTAGAGTTTCATTTATTGTACTAATTTTTTTGGCTCTATGCAAATAATTTTACTTGCAAAGGCATAGTTAGAGAGATTCAATTAATTTATGAGAGAGGGGACCATGTACAAACTTTGTTTGTTCTATAGATGTGAATACTAGAGATGATTTGAAACATTAATTTTCTTGTCTTATATCCATTCTTATTTGAGATGTTATGCTTCTATATAAGGCACCTTGGGTCTCTTCTACAACTAATGTCACATGTACAATTTGTGCACTAAATTGATTTCTTGTTTCGATATCTTCTCCTCTAATTTTTTTTCTTCCTTTGATGTCTTCTATCATACCCTTCTCCATATAACTCCCTCCTTGCTTATCCAACCACACCATGTCACCCATCCATGCACCCACTATTTCAACTAAAGTTATTAAAATGGAGGCTAATATCTCTTATTATAGATCATAAGAATAAGCAACCCACTTCCTCTCTTCTACCATTACCTTTTCTCCCTTCAAACCTATTTGCCCCTATCCTACAAAGATATAAAATTAGACATTTGAAAAAAACTATTCTCTATCTTTATCTCATTACTCAGGTGATCTCTTTATGAAAATATATTTGATGACTACAAATATGGTAATTCAATTACAAATAAACTCCAAGGAGATAAAATAACACATTTTGGTAATGATGTTTTGTAATCAATACTTATAATGAACATTACTAATTTATAATACATATCCTAAGGTATTTTGAGTTCTTTTCTTCGATGAAACTTTATTTTGATTAATTATGTATTCTACACAAGCATGTGATAATTAACATGAAGGAGAAGAGCATTCCTAGAATTACTCTATATCTAGTAAAATTTTATATGAGGATGTTGATTGTTGGGTAAACCATTGGAAGATAAAAGGGGCTCCATAAATTTATATAATATAAATACCATTAATAACAAAGGATAAATTGTGACACAAAATCCCAATGGGTTAGCTCAAGTGGTTGAGTGTTGTAATCGCAAGCAGAAGAAATCCTCGAGTGGCTATGCAGGGCCTCACATGACGTCCAAGGTCAAATGGTGCAAACATGATTATCGCTCCCCTAAGGCATGACATGGAGTGAAAATGTTGTAATTATCACTACCTAGTAGGCTTGCAAGGAGTGACAAAGTTGTAATTGTCCCTCCCTAGTCAAGGAGCAAGGGGTGAAAATCCTTATACATTGGCAAAAATGAAGGTCCAAATGATGGGATTTTGACCTACTAATTAAGGATTTGTAGAATTCAATGTGCCCTTGTCTCCCTCGTCCTTGGTCCAAGGAAATCCCCAATCATTTATTCATTCATATATAAAGGATTAATAGTCCAAGGAAATCCCCAATCATTTATTCATTCATATATAAAGGATTAATAAAGTTAAAAAACGCAAGTGCGATATATCTTACTTTCGATATATCGCAAGTGCGATTTGTAATGCAAAATATATATATATATATAAAACAGAGGCCCGCGGCCTCATTTTCCCAATCTACACAGTGAAGGCCGGCGATATCGGGAAGGCGAAAAAATGCACAGTCGATTTGCGTTTGAGAGAAGGAGGAGGAAAGCCAATTCACAATTCGGATAAAATGGAAGGTAGGTGGCAAGATTTACTAGTTTGTTAATTCCTTTTGAAATTTTCATTATTGTGTTTGTTAATTTACTAGTTTTTTTTTTTTTTTTAAACCAATTTAATAAAATTTGTTACATGTATTAAAAAACAAACAATGAAATCTGTTAATTAAATTTTGAAATTGTTGTTTTATTCTTAACAGAGAACACAAACCCAAACACAAACCCAAACCCAAACCAAAATCCAAATACAAACCCAAACCCAAACCAAAATCTAGACACAAACCCACACACCGAGGAGGAACACGACCGTAATTCAGAGATTCTGGCTCATTTGGGTTCATTGAGGCGCCTTAGCTCACTCTTTAGAGGGGGGACCACTTAAGACAATCATTAGCCGAGGCATTAGACTCCATAACAAATACAATTTCTAGTGCCCAGGGAGCACTGTACAACATTATCTCATACAGAGATTCCTAGAGGAAATACTATTCCATTGGGTTGAGCTACAAAGATGTCAAAAAACTAAAGATAACCAAAGAACAAATGTTTTCATTATTCCAGGACCCTAGCACCGGATTGGTTCCACCCACCAGTCGACCACACATTTCCATAGACTGGTGCGTGGAACCAAATATTAAATCCAATTGGATGGATCGATGGTAAATGGTATTTGATGAAGACCCTCACAGGAATAGAGACATCCCATTTTATTTCCTTAGGAAGCTGTATGCAAAATTTATCCTGGGGAAACATGTGAACTATTTTGACATTCTAGAGTTCCAGGGTGTAGGTCATGGGATGCCCCAAGATAGGGAAGGGGCTAGGACCGATCCTAACCATGTGCGACGCCCTCCACACATACCAAACCCCCCTCGGGTATATCCTCCAACGGGTCCCGTTCTTGATGCGACGCAGGAGGCCTTATTCGATTTGGCTGATACATTGCTTCGACATGGGACTGCCGTCGAAGGAAATGTAGGCCAAGGGGTTCGCACTTCCGAGGCTGGCCCATCTAGGCTTGGACCATCTCACAGTCAGGATCCACCTTTTAGGTCCCCAGACCAAACCAAAGCTACACATCGCACTGGTGACGCAGAGTCTTTAGAGCATCGGGTTATTCCACACCCTTGCACATCGTGTTGAAGCATATGCTATGGTTATTCCACACCCTTGCACATTGTATCTTTATGTTTTGTTATGTAGCATGGTTAACAGGCTATGTTTCACCGTATATTTAGCCCAACGTCATTTAGTCCACCCATCGGTGACTGTCTCCCCCCCCCCCAGGTACGTGTACATGTCTCGCTTTCTTTGAAAAAGTCATTTTCCGTCCATGTAGTATATATATACAATCTTGTTCTCTTTGTATTTGCTGACATTGTTTATATATGTTACTTTATTCAGGCATCTAGTGATGCAGTGGTGCTTGAAGAGCACCAAATCGACGTTGTTGGTGACCCACCTCTCCCCCCCCCGCAGGTACGTGTATGTCTCTCTTTCTTTGAAAAGGTCATTGTACGTCCATACATAGTATATATACAGTCTCATTTTCTTTGTATTTGCTGACATTGGTCCATATGTTACTTTATGTAGGCATCTAGTGATGCAGTGGTGCTTGAAGAGCACCAAATCGACGTTGTTGGTGACCCACCTCTCCCCCCCCGCAGGTACATGTGTACATGTCTCTCTTTCTTTGAAAAGGTCATTGTACGTCCATACATATTATATACAGTCTCATTTTCCTTGTATTTGCTGACATTAGTCCATATGTTACTTTATGTGTAGGCATCTAGTGATGCAATGGTGCCTAAAGAGCACCCAACCGAGGTTGTTGGTGACCCACCTCTGCCCCCCCCCCCCCCAAGTATGTGTATGTCTCGCTTTCTTTGAAAGAGTCATTGTCCGTCCATGTAGTATATATGTCATGTTTTCTTTGTATTTGTTGACATTGACATGTATTTTACTTTATGCAGGCATCTACTGAGCTAGTGGTGCCTGAAGAGCACCCAACTGAGGTTGTTGGTGACCCACCTATGCCCCCCCTAGGTACGTGTATGTCTCGCTTTCTTTGAAAGAGTCATTGTCCGTCCATGTAGTATATATATGTCTTGTTTTCTTTGTATTTGCTGACATTGACATGTATGTTACTTTATGCAGGAATCTACTGAGCTAGTGGTGCCTTAAGAGCACCCAACCGAGGTTGTTGGTGACCCACCTCTGCCCCCCCCAGGTACGTGTATGTCTCACTTTCTTTGAAAGAGTCATTGTCCGTCCATGTAGTATATATATGTCTTGTTTTCTTTGTATTTGCTGACATTGACATGTATGTTACTTTATGCAGGCATCTACTGAGCTAGTGGTGCCTGAAGAGCACCCAATTGGGACCACTGATGACCCTGCACGCCCCCCCACCCAAGTACATGTAGTTTCAGTGTCGAGGACTTACACACGCATGGTAAGTAAAAATGTTATATTTGCTTGGAATTTGAACAAATGTACATAGAGTTGTATTTATTTTTATAGCTTGGTAAACTAACTTACAAATTTTGGTTTGTGTGCAGTCTCTGATATTGAGAATGCGTCCTCCTGCGGATCGTTGGGGAACGCCATCGAGCAGCCGCAAAAGAAAGATAGACTTCTCATTAGCCACTAACATTGGCAGTGAAAAGGGGGATAAATAGAATTCATGTATAGGGGTACATATAGAATCCATGTATAGGGGGAATACATACATGTACCGTTTTGTTTGTATGTACACATAGATGTACAGTATGATCCACAATTATGTATTATGGCCAGGGCATGCCATTTTTGAAAACATTATACATGTACATATAATATAAAGCAATGTTCATATTTACCTATATGGTTGACTTGATATGGGATGGAGATGTGGATTATATGCCTTGCAGATATATGCTTGAATATGTTTCTAGGTTTATGGCTTTGTGTTTGTTTGATGTTGTTGTTTCCTTAAATGTTTAAAATTTTGAAAAAAACTCGTCCCAAGAAAGCCTTGAAAATTAAAAGAGATAAATTATGAAATGGTTAGTTACAAGGAAATAGTGTAACCAATAAATTATTAAAATAAACTCATGAGGGTATATTTCAGTTGCAAATGGACAAGTTTCCATCCAAGTACATGGCTTCTTATGGAATATTATGTGTTGATTTTTAAGCAAAATTCTTCCTGTGAGGGTCGTTTGCTTCCCAACTTAATCAAGACTCTTGTAAATAGTAATAACTAATTCCATTCACCGCTTAGCTTTCATTTAATGAAGAAGAAACTTGGAGAGGGATCAAGCACCTTGGGGGAAGAGTTGACATTGCAAATAATGAATGTAATGTGTTCGGTATAGAAAGGAAGGCTCTAGATGCCTTAGTGTATGGAGAAATCCTCTTTGTAAAACTATGTAATTTCATTTTTGATAATTCTTCAACGTTGTGCTATGATTACTATATACCTAGGCTATGCACATACATGAAACAAAAAGGCCATATACCTAGGCTATGCACATACATGGAACAAAATGAATAGGGTTGAACATGGATCACAAGTGGAATTTCACATGCATGCATGACTTAGAAGTAGAAACACATGTACATGAATTATATGCACATACATGAAACAAAATGCCATATACCTAGGCTATGCACATACATGAAACAAAAAGGCCATATACCTAGGCTATGCACATACATGAAACAAAATGAATAGGGTTGAACATGGATCACAAGTGGAATTTCACATGCATGCATGACTTAGAAGTAGAAACACATGTACATGAATTATATGCACATACATGAAACAAAATGCCATATACCTAGGCTATGCACATACATGAAACAAAAAGGCCATATACCTAGGCTATGCACATACATGAAACAAAATGAGGTATTGAAAGAAGTTAGAAGAGAACTATCATAATTGTTGATAATTGTTAGTTTTAAGGTTTATTGGTCATATGTAAAAATTGGCATAAATATTCATAAACTTGACATACAAGAGAACTTTTGGCATATGAAGATGATGATGATAAACTTGACTCCAGAGCATGTTATTTTATGATTTCTATTTGGTGGTGTCTAAAGACACCAGTTGTTCTTGGCACCTCCAATGTGCCATAAATAGTGTTTGTATCCTAGGCACACGAAAGGCTAAACATTAGTACTCTCATAAGAAAATAAAGAAAATGTGCAAACATTATTTATAGATAACTCACCTGAGGTTGTAGGATCGTGTTTATAACTTGTCCAGTATCCTTTGAATAGTAAATTATGTCTGTGAATGGTATCCGACAATCACAAATTAGTACATTGGGAATAAACTGAAGGCTAGATAATTGAAATTGTGCTTCAACACACACTTTAAGGATTAAATTTAACGCACTTGACAATCTAGCCACACTGGACAATCTAGTAACACTTGAAAATGCACTCACTCGAGTAGGCCATCTGGATTAACTCTGCTGCCGATGGTGTCCATCAATCTCTCATGATCTAAATGAGGTAGCAAGTATCGTACATGTGACCTATTTTTGTTTGAAATTGTGCACAGTTTGATGTTTATACCAACTACCAAGTTGGTGAAGTGGTATACAATAGCTCCTAGTTTATAATCATGATATACATACCCACCCTTCCTTTTTTGTTGTGCTTCTAATATCAAGTACTCCCCTTTTATAACCATCAAGCCAGCTGGTAATTCAATATTTTCATCATCTGTAACAGGTTCGAGAATGGTTTGTTTCCCCTCTAAGCAACGTGCCAACCAATAGTCAGAACCACATTCATTTTTTTTTGGGGCAACCACTGCATATATCTGACCTGTGACAGGATATCGAAAAAGGTTAAAAATACATAAATATTAAAAAAGGTCTTGCATGTAACATAAATAAAATTTCTTTCAATGTAAAGGATTGTAGTGATTTAGGTACTTCTAATTTACTTTTTTGTACCTGCTTGTATGAGATCCAATATGTGATCATAGTCTGTAGAAATATATGTCTGATCATCTTCCAAACAATCTATTTCATTAGCCCCTTGAAATCGGTCCCATGTGTCACTCGATCCCATGTATCAACTGTATCTGTATACTCACAATCATCCCATTGATCTATGCTATAGGAACTGCAAAAGAAATCCTTCAATCTTGTCCAAATTTTTAGGGCCGAGTTGTCTGAGCTTCTAATTGAATGAAAAACTCAAGTTCCATGCACTGTGCTCACCCGATGTGTTTGGGATCAGTCCACATTTGTCACCTCCCAGAATATTGTCCGCACTAGGTGTTTCATTGTTGCTTGTTCTCCCATCACAGATGCACACCATTTGACTATAGATGAAGCGTCTCGAAGGCGAGCACCTGTAAAATTCATCTCTTCCCTTTGAAGGGTAGTTTTTATGCATGCACCATCACCATCGTGCTCTCCTTTTCCATGACTTGTTTCAAAGTAGTTCCATGTATGTGGCACCTTTTATTTTATGTGCAACAAACACAACCATTGAAATACACATGCATTCTTGAATTGTCCAGCACAACCATCTGACCAAATCAAATGACGATAAAATGGTATATCCATAGCTATCACATGATCATAGAACAACTCAAAGCAATGTTGCACGTAATGGATGTCATGGGTCCGGTTGTCACTGATGTAAAAGTGACTCTCTTTCAATATCACACGTTTCTCTTCATTTCTATCTATCCCATGTCGATAAGTGATATGGACCATTATACTCACCTACTCTGAGTGATAGTATTGACTTTGTTTTTCATTTTGTGGTTGTAGGGTGTAATTTTCTGCAAATTCAACCACTGATAGTATTGTTCCGAGAGGGAAGGTGTCCCAGCATATTCTAAATTGCTCATCTTGCCACCATGCCATATCGACATGCTGAATGTATTGTTGGATCTTTTCACGGAACTCTGGAATAAAATCACATACTTGCACCTGGTGGAAAAAAATAAGCAATGTTATAAAACAATATATAAACAATGTACACTCAGTTAAATGAACATTTTTCGTCTAGATTGTCACATGTGAAGTCACCAATTTAACCTTCTTGCTTTCTTTCCCATCACGTAGTTAATATGTCTCATACTGAAAGTTCTGCTTCTCGAAAATTGCATTCCCGAATGCTTGATCTTCACTCTCATGGATGCAATCGGACCAAAATGATAGCCCACCACAATTGTTGCAAGAACCCTCTACACATTGTTTTAAGTAATGTGTCTGCCCATCTTGCCTCGGACACATTATGCTATGGATGAAATCTCTAGATGACATTGGTGGTACTGTACTTGAGCATTCCTACACATGGTTAGGATGCAAAAAACGACATATATGTGCAAATGTATGATAATATAGATCAAACTCTATGTCGTATCTACAACAACAAGTGTTCCGGATTCTATTGATTCTAACATACCAAGGCTTGCATTTTTCAAAAGATCTTTGCCCCAGCCTTAGCTCTACTTGGGCAACTTTAAACATATCGAACAGTTGAGTTTATGTCATGTCAAGATAATTTTTAACATGCCCTTCATTGTTCAAAGAACCCCTAGCGTTTTAAGACATCCTTTGTGTTAGAAGAAGGCCTAGTGTTATCGTGCCAAAAAGTGTGCACTAGTCCCTTCACTGCTTCGACCAACTTCATGTCTTTGCGGGGCAACCTACCGCTAAATGCCCATAATGTTTCCATTTGTCCCTCTACATCAAGGTTGTCTCTTCTTATTGAATATTCTATCTTTTCTTGTATAGTAAAACTGGCCCATGGCTCGCACCCAAGATTAATTATTAAACAAATATCTCATATGCGATATAACGCATCTCCGTTTTTTAATGCATATGCAATATGAACTCTATGCTTTTTACGCTTTTTACTAATGACCAGTTTGTTATAAATGTGATCACTAAATCGCAAATCGCATATGCGATATATCGCATATGCGTTATATCGCATATGCGATTTAGTGCATATCAACTATTGAAACCTCATTTAACCATGAACCATAAAAACATCATTTAATCCCTAGAAGATTGGATTTATCCTTGGACCATGGTAGTGTCTTCAGAACTATGTTTTGTCTGGAAATATTCGTAATGGTTCCTATATGACCATGGTCAATGCCTCGAGAACAATCTTCAATGCATAAAATAGTATAATGGCACATATATCCCATATTAAGGCTAAATATCCCCTTTAAAGGGCATGTGTAGTGGTTTAAGACTTGTTTCTGTTACACTTTTGTCCCATTACCATGGTTAAGACCTTGAGACCCATCCTTAGTGCATAAAACCTCATAATGACACCCATATCCCACTAAAGGCCAAATATTCCATCTATAGTGCATGTGTGTTGATTTAGAGACTCATTGGACCATCTTTTCTTCCATGACTATGGTCAATGTACAGAGACCCATCCCTACCATCCAAAACCCTATAATGTCACCCTTATCCCCTTATAATACAATTTAGACTCCCAAGATTCCATCCAAATGATCTATGGGGTGGCTCATGCCCCAACATTACATTGATTAAGCTAAAATAGGTGTGGGGGGAGTCAAAGGAGGGAGAGGAAGTTGCAGAGGGAATCATGGGAGGGAGGGATGGGTAGGGGATAGATATGGGGGGGATGAAGGGAGGAGAAATATAAGGGGAAGGGAGGGATGGGTCTCTGGACATTGATATGAGGGGGGACTGAAGGGAGGAGAAATATAAAGGGAATGGATTGGTGGGAGGGGAATAAATATAAGTGGGAGGGAGGGAGGGATGGGGGGGGGGAGAGATATAGGGGGGATGGAAGAGGGTGATATATAAAAGGGAGGGATGATTGGGTGCAAGAAAGATATAGAATAATGGATGGAGGAAAGATATAGCATAATGGATGGAGGGACAAATGGGGGGTTCGTTAAAGAGTGAGAGGGAGGAGAGGGATGGATGGAGTGGTGGTATAGATAGAGGTATAGAGTGAGTGAATGAGAGAGACAAATGGGGGGTGGTTAAAGAGATAGAGGTATAGAGTGAGTGAATGAGAGAGACAAATGGGGGGTGGTTAGAGAGAGAGAGAGAGAGAGAGAGAGAATGATGGATGGAGGGATGGTTAGAGGGTGAGAGAGTGGGGGATAATAACAATGAGAGAGTAGGTATTTAGGGAAATTAAATGGTCAAGGATGGTTACACCGAGGGATAGAGATGAGGGATTGTGTGTGTGTGTGTGTGTGTGAGAGAGAGAGAGAGAGGGAGGGAGAGATCATGGATATTAAGGAAAGGAGAGAAAGATGGAGAGATGAAGGAGGGATGAAGGCTTGAAGGTGGAGAGAGGAGGTAGGGGGAGAAAGTGAGGGATGGAGTGAGTGATAGGATGGAACACATGGAGGGAGGGAGTGAGGGAGGGAGGGGGGAAGAGAGAAAGAGTTTTGGTGGGAGGGAGGGGCAACAAAGGAATTATTTTAGAGGGTGTGTGGATGTGTGTGAGAGAGAAGGGGGTGGAGAAAGAGAGAAGGAATTATGAGGGGAGAGAGAAGGGGGTGGAGAGAGGAGGTAAGGGGATAAAATGAGGTATGGAGTGAGTGAGAGGATCAATCATCAAGATTTCTACTTAAATGATTTGTTGCAAAATTTCTAGTTAAATGATTTGTTGTTTTTGAATCAATAGTGTAATGTGATTAAACTATTAAATATCATATAGAAACAAATCACGTTAAAATGTCATGTGTACACCCACATTACATCCCAAATTCAAATTATTTGTTACAATACCAACCTTCCTAACATTTTAACTCATCAAAACTATGGTGATTTATGAATGTTTCTCTTAAAATTTTCGAGCACAAAAATAAAATTCTAAAGAAAACCAAGTGACTCCTTACCTTTTTAAAGGTTTGATAGACCAAAATTGGTCTCAATGGACGTTAATAACAACCATAATCATCATCAACTCAAGTAGAGCATTATTAAGTTACATAATAAATTTGTCATTGAATAAAAACCCTACTTGAAGTCATTTAACTACACTAATATCAAAGAAAGTTTGATCAACAAAATAAGTGCAAAGATATGTTGGTTCTCATCAATAACATCAATCAATAGATGCATAGTGAACTATAGGTCGAAGCCACAAACTTCAACTATCTTAGTGTAGTAAGGTGAAGTTATATACTAGGAGACTACACAATAGTGAAGATGGAATTCTCGAGATATATTTGAATTTAATTTTCTTCGGTGCATATTAACTCTCATACCTAGGATAGGAATTACAAGGAAAATTATTAAAACAGCAAGGATTAAATCCCTAACCCTTGAAAATGGATTGAAAACCAAATTATACTCACCACGATATCCCAATTACTTCATCACTAACAATCCACAATCCACCATTTGGATTCTTAGATGTCCACTTCACTTTGTTGTGAGTTTATACTTTATACCATACTCCCTAATATATCAAATATAACTTAGTTGAAAATAGAGATGTATTGTTTCCGAACCCATTTGTCATGTTAAACAATGTTATATTAACCATGATGGGATGCTATCTTACCTTTCAAAAGAAAAATATTTATGCCACTCTTTTATCTAATAATCTTTATTCTCTTTTTACTCTTTTTTACTAAACAAAAATGCATATCCGTTATATCGTATATGCGATATGAATCGCATATGCGTTATAACGCATATGCGATATGAACAAGTCTAAACCGCATATGCGCTAATTTAAAATTTAAAAACTCGACGGGAACAAGGCTTGGGATGATGTTCGGAAATAGCTTCGGACTACCGAACCTATTGGCTAGAACAAAAAAACCATGGCCATTGCCTGTATTTTAGAACTCTATCAATATGCTCAGTTTCAATGGCATGTTTTGCTATGAAAAACTCAATATTTTTTTATGAAAATATAGAATATTGTAGAGTACGATCTGACGATTCTGAATATGTAATTTTTTCATAAAAATGTATGTTTTATTTATTTATTATTAATTTTCTAAATGACACATGTCAGTTTTTGAAAATACATACATCGATTCGTTTTTATATAACTTTTGATTGCCTTCACCATTTCCCATGAAAACTATATGGTGCACTAGAGGAGACTGAGCTCTACAATCTCATATATAGAAATCAATGATTTCATTAAATTTTGCCCCTAAAGTGTTGCACCCGCACATAACGTTTTAATTTCAAGGTTTTCTGACTTCAATAATTAATAATAATAAAAAATGATTCATGAAATTTTTTGAAAAAATAGTGTTGCACTAGGCCCATATGTCCTTTATATGTCTGCAACATTTTATCCAAAATTGACATCATTTACCTCAATAAGTGTTGCACCCGCACAAACATATATGTTATGATGTGCTGAAAATTTGAAAACCCAATTTAACGGAAACTAATTTTATAATCATTTACACAATTTTTTTATAGATAAATGTTATATATTATGAAATCTGATTCAATTACCTATCTTTTGTCTTTTTACTTCATCTTCAAATCCGTTACGGAAGTACCCCTAATTGTCACCTAAAGTCAGAGGTTCCAGGTTTTTTCAGTATTATGTGGCATCTAAAGTGTCTTTAAAGGAGTCCATGATTGTGCATCAGCCCCTATCTGAAGCCTAGATTTATTAAGCACCGAGAGGAGTCTATTGAGGTGTCATTTTTTTCATGTGTAAAAAAATTAAGATTTAAAAAATTCAAAAAATAGTTATGATTATTCGGTTAGCATAATATATATTTAATTTCATTAAAATATATGTAAAAATTTCTACCCAACATTTATTTTATTTTATTATTATTAAAATATGTCGGGTTACATCACATCACAACATTTCTCCATACTGGATTGTAAGCACCTTGCTACTCTAGGTGCAATTATAGTAATATATTTGCAACAGTTATTGCAACTCATAACTAATGACATTGGATTTCAGTGTGTGTTTTTAATGACTTTCCTTACAATCTTTACCATACCAAATGGCAAAAACTTTATGCATGCTACTCTATTAAATAGCACAGATATGGTATGTCATGATTGGTATTTTCCCCTTTCCTGCAAATTTAAAGATTTACAAATTTGTGCCCTGAGTTACAAAATTTTAATAAACCAAAATTTGGTTTACTTTCCCCATTTAGCATTTTTAATTGAAATACATTGATTGTTGACATTTACACTCTACTGGGCATTGCATATCATAGGTCATTTCATGCTATGTGCTAGTTGCAGTTTTTCTTTTGCTTTTCGGTTGGTTTTGAATTCATCTACAATCACGGCTAGAGTTTGGAAAGGTGTGATTGAAGAATCTTTCTAATTATATATTCAGACAATGAACTATTGACTAAAACCTTTATCTTTGTTGGCAGCATTTATTTTGATTATAGCCCTTCATCTCTACCATCAATATTCAACAATAGACCTACATAACCAAAATGTGGAACCCTCGCAAGAAAGCATCCAAATACCATAGACACAAGAAAAACAAGTTTCTAAATTAGAGGTGGGACTTAAATTTTTTTATTATAAGAAAGTGATTATATTATTCCCATTAGTTTTTCTTCAGTCATAATTGAAAAGGTACTAACTTTATAGGAGTTGCTCTTGCAGTTAATGAGGATATCACAGTTAGTCTTTTTAACCAACTTTATATTTGGGTTTTTTAGTATGCCCTTGTACAGATTGTTCCCAAGGAGGGATATTTGTCTTTTTCAACAAACTTGTCTGCACTACATCTTGTCCTTCAAGGGAAGGAATTCTTTGCAACATAGAGATAAAAGGAAATTGTTAGCTTCAATTTTTAATTGCAAGTTCATTCCGTTCTAGTTAGAAAGGGAAACTAATCCAGAGCTGAAAATGTTGCTGTCATTATTGCAAATCAATTCAGATGAATTCAACTATTAATATTTTGGACTATTAGTTGAATTGGCTTGATATCAACTTGATATTAGTCACAAATATCTAGTGCATCCATTGTAGAAAACAATAACTTTTCAACTATATTAACAATTTCTTTATCATGCAATGGGTATGTTTATATTACAAAATGTTATAGTTACAAGGCCTTTAATTTTTGTTGGTTATTTAAAGTAACCAAAATATTTGAACATTTTTTATTACAAGGTCGGCAAGAAAGCAGTGACAACATGTATAAGAAACAAATGGTTCATCAAACTTCAAAAACCACAGTGGTTACACAAGACAAATACATCCCAATAAAGCATAATAGAAGACATTCAAAAACCACAGTTGTTACACAAGAAAAATACATCCCAATACAGCATAATAGAAGACACTAATGACGACGAACCTATTAGACCATGTAAAGGAGTTCATTAAATTACCATCATCTACCGTAGTAATAAGCAATACATAATTCTCCATAAGTATTTGTTTATATTTAATATAGATTTATTTATTTATGTTAAACAACTTTTTGAAATGGGGATTGGGATTTTTTCATTAAGTTGTGAATTATATATAAAAAAAAAAAAGATATTTAAAATATATAAAAATGAGATTTCATGAAAGATATGAATGATAAAATAAAACTATTAAAAATAAGTAAGCGTTTTTATACAATAAACTAGGAAATTGCTTGGAAACATTTTCTTAAGTTTTTTCAAGGTGTTTGTACTAGTTCCTCTATGTGAAATGATTACTTAAGTAAGAAAAAAGCTTTGATAACATAGGAAATAATCCATTTCTTTAAAAAGAAACAATTCTAAGGAGTGTGTTTTTATACAATAAACTATTAGTGTATTTATACAATATACTAGGAAACTTATTGGAAACATTTTCTTAAGTTTTTCCAAGGTGTTTGTACGAGTTCCTCCATGTGAAATGATTCCTTAAATAAAACTCAAGCTTTGGTAACATAGGAAATCACCCATTTCTTTAAAAAGAAGCAATTCTAAAGAGTTCCAGGGACAAAAATAACGTCACATTTTGGACATCATAATGCATACATGTATTAAAGTACAATGTTGATAGAAGCATCAAATGTATTCAAGCACATAAATTGATTGGAAACATTTTCTTAAGCTTTTTCAAGGTGAGTGTACTAGTTCGCTTATGAGAAATGCTTCCTAAGATAAAACACAAGCTTTGGTAACATAGGAAATAATCCATTTCTATAAAAAGAAGGAATTCTAAAGAGTTCTAGGAACAAAAATAATGTTGCATTTTGGACATTATATTGCATACATGTATTGAAGTAGCACATGTCCTAATAAGTTTGGACACCAAATTGCAATAACTGGGAATTTACACACTTAGAAGAGTAAGCTTGAGCAGTCTATAGCAGAGAATGGTAAACATGCACTTATTTAATGACATGTCAATGTATAACCAACTATTAACCTATACTAAAGTCAAGTTAATGTTGTCATAGATATTGTTTCTATGTATTTTATTCAATGGCTATATCATAGATATATATAAAAAATCCATATTTTATAGTCTTGATCAATGGTTTCTATTATTAATGAAGAATTAAAATTTAAGTTACAATTATATAAGTTGAATTAGTGTACTCCATTTATTTTGGATACTTTAGCTAATGATTAATAATCTTTGAATGCATATTTAATTCTTTTAAAATGTTATTTTAATGAAATACCAACTTTTAAATTTTAATTTGACAAATAATATTTTAAATTTAAAAAATAGTGTTTTAGTAATTTAATATTAAATATGTGTAGAAAAATAATCTTTAAAACTTTATATTTAAACATATGTATGCTTTTATTGTTGATTATTTATTCATTAATTACTAAATAAATGTATAGTTTTATTTTATTATATTTTTGAATTTTGAATTTTGTTGACTTTTTTTTAAATTTTTAGCATTTATTTAGTTTCTAAATTATTATGTTTTAAATTTCATATTATTAAAAGTAGGGACTAAGCTGCACGAAGCTTTTGTTATATTATATAATATGAGTTAGTTATTTTTTCTTTATATGAATAATTTATTTTTATATATTAATTTAATAAATATATAGTTAATGATATAATTGTTTTTTATATTTCTAGATAATTTCATTATGATTGATTTAATTTTTTGAAATTTTATTAGTTTTTAATTCTTATTCATTTATGAAATTCTTTCTTATGAAATTCATTTTAAACCTAAATTTGTTTTGTATTTTTTTTCAACCGAAAAAAAAAACGTACTATTGCTATTCATCGAATCAAATAGTACAAAGATATTCACCTTCCTTAAAAAGAAAGGTACATTCTGCATAAACAGGAAAGTATTCCCATAGTCCTCCTTCATTTTACATCGATAACCATACAAATACATATCATCTAGAATCATAACCTTACAAAATGGTACCTGCAAAAATCTGCAAAAAGACTTGTCAAAATTCCACTAGAAGAAGTAAAATTCTCCACATTCCAGGATGCTGGAATCCATCCACTCCTCCCATGATAATATACCTTCAATACCTGTTAGTGTTTTCTTAGATAATTCATCTGCTTTTCCATTGTGTTCCCGGAAGATATGTGAAAAGGTAATCTTTTCCTGCCTGTCTATCTCCAATCTGACACGTCTGCACCAATGTGTAAGAGCCAAAACATTTATTTCATATTCATTTGTAGCCCATTTAATTGTTACCCTTGAATCACCAAATACCATGATATTTACCAGTCCAAATATATTGGCACATCTCAGCACACACCAAAGGGCTAAAAGTTCTGCTTTCATGTTACTGCCACGACCACAGTTGAGGCAAAGAGTAAAATAATGTTCCTCATTTAGATATATAACACCTCCAGCCGCACACATACCATCCTGTGCAGCTCCATCAAAGAACAGTATGGGTCTATTTACAATGAAAGAGAAATGTTCAACCCTTCTGTCCACTGCTGGTAAATATTTTCCAGAATATAGCTGCGTCATATTGATAACAATAATCCCACATGCCAAAACATCTGGTACTTTATCCTGAAATGTACATAAATTCCGATAATACCAGAGATCCCAAGATAAGAAAATAGGAACCTGTATAGTTTCTATGGATTCACGGAACAAGCACAACAATTCTTCCCCAAAATTTGACCTCCCCCAAACCTTTGTGATAGAGAGTTTTGTACAGCAGTATTCCCAGACTTTTAAACCGAAGGAACAATGGACAAACAGATGATCAATGGATTCCGAGTCATCCTTACATAAAATACACCAGCTTGGTCCCATCCAACCACGCCTAGAAAGATTATCCCAAGTCTTTAACGTACCCTGTAGAGCGTGCCACAGAAAAACTTTGTGTTTCAAAGCAATATTCCACTTCCATATCTTCCTATACCACCAGTGTTGTGGATAGATAAATTTTCCCTGCATTATCCTGTCATAAGCAGTTTTGGCCAAAAAGAAAAGAATGTGTAATTTCTTATGAATCATAAATAAAATAATATTGATGAGCTGAAAAAAGAAATACCATGAGACACATTTAATTTGGAATATACTATTATGTTGACTATTTATTTAAAATAACTTAATTTAAAAATAAAAATAAAATTCATAAATAAATAGATGGGTAAATCTAATGAAATAATTTCATAAAATATTGAACATTTTATATATATGAATATTCTTTGAAAAAAAAAATCCATATATTTTGTATAACCATGGCATAAAATATCTAGACAATGTTAGATTAATATCATTATAGATTAAAAAATATATCAATTTAACTAGTGTATAGCTAAATCTAAATAATTACTTAGACTCTTAATGCAAGTAAGATTTTTACATCCAAAGCGATTAGGTTATTATCATGTTCAAGTTATTATCATGGTAGAACATGAGTGGGAACCATGGTTAACAATATAAGGTGGCCAAGCCTAATACACATAGTAGAAATAACGAGAAAGAAAAAACAATTAAAGATAACATGATAGCATTGATATGACATAGCTTGAAAATCTTATGATAAAGAAGGAAGTTAAAGGAGTTTAAATGGTTTATCTATGATGAGTTTATATTTCCCATCCAACAAGAAAAAAAAATAAAAAATTCAGGTTTAGTGAAGGAAACAAGGAATCAATTTAAGTGCACCATTGTCTGGAATAATAAAGTAAAGATTGAAGAGTTTAGAGATAGAATCCAAAAGTAAGGGACATGGGCCATGTGATACAATGAAATCAAAAGTAATAACATGGAATTGTAGGGGACACCATTGGAGGAGGCATCACGATTTGGGGCCACTCGTAGAAAGACATGGCATCATAATACTAGTTGAAACAATTATAGATGTGAGTAATAGAATTAGAGAAATTTGATGATACAAAATATGGACTGTAACTTGAAACCAGATATCAAGTAATCATAAAGGGCATGGTGGGACCCTCCAAAATTTTTAAGGCTCACCGATTATATTTTACTATTTTTTATACATAAGCTTTGGATGTGATTGATGTTGTTGAATGATTTCAAGTTCTTTGTTTGGCTTGGTGTACATAAGGTACACATGAATGTTAAGGGTGCATTATTGAATGGTTAACTGATGGTATTTAATTTGATCATAATGTCTTTTCCTAAATGATTCTCATTCAATGTGTTGATAATGAATGGGCTCTCTAATTATCCAAATTTGTGTGGATAGTTCATTATGACATTATCTACTCCTTGGATATTACTACTGAGTTAAACTCTCTCAGAGCTATGTAATATATCTATCTTCATTATTTCTTTTCTTTTGTCAATTATTTGATGAAATATCTATCTTCATTATTTCTTTTCTTTTGTCCATTATTTTATTTCATCAGGTTCACAATCTAGACTTCTATGTACTAACTATCTCTTCTTCCCAAGTCCTCTTGTATTTATGTGCATAGGTGACTATCTTTTTTTCCCAAGTCCTCTTGTATTTATGTGCATAGGTGACTATCTTTTTTTCCCAAGTCCTCTTGTATTTATGTGCATAACTGCCACATCCTAATCTTTGAAGGTAAACACATTCATATTATAAGTTGTGTGTTTAATAATACAAATAGCTTTTGCATCTACCTTATGCATAATGAAAAACTTTGGATATTGTATTACATGTATTCATTTTATTGTAGATCTCCATAAATAGTGTTGGCATGAAACTATCTTCAAAATTTGGAGCAATACTTATTATATAGTAAGACTTTTTAAATTGTATATGGTAATTAGATTAATGAAGGAAAAGACTATATTTATAGTTTGATGTGTGAATGTTAAACTTTGAGATATTTGGTTAGTATACATGATAGAGAAAACATTTGCATAAAAGTGAACTTTCCATATATATATTTTTTTAAAGTTAATATTTTCAAAATATTTTTAAAAATTTCAAACATAAATATTTATAGAATGATCTACCACCTCGTATCGTGCAAAGATCTATATTAAGGAGACGTCCTTCCTTTGGTGGGAAGGAAAAATCTAAACCATTAGGGACCCAAACTAACACGTTGTTTGGATTTGGATTTTTCCTTGGAAAAATCTAAACCATGATCCAAATTAACTCTTTTCTATTCTCCAAAATATTGGTGTATTGTGATGCATATTATTAGGGCACTTGGTTGATATTGTCTCGCAACTCCTTTTTTCTCCAAAATATTGGTGTATTGTGATACATATTATTAGGGCATTTGGTTGGTATTGTCTTATAAAATTCTTAGATTAACTTCTTTTTTTCTCCAAAATATTGGTGTATTGTAATGCATATTATTAGGACACTTGGTTGGTATTGTCTCACAAAAGAGGCTATGAAACAAACTTTCACTAAACGTAAGATTTTAAAACTATAAACGACGAGAACATTGACTCACAACAGCTTAATTATGTTTTATTACGAGGCAAGCAAGCAATATTAAGCACCAGCATAATTATGTTTTTTTATAAGGCAGGCAGTTGGCAAATACCGGGACGTGGTTGAGTGATTTGATGTTCACATCACATAGCGGCTACTGGAGGGATTTAGCCTAAAGCAAAGGGTTGATCAACAAGTGGAAAAGTGGGATTTTCTTTCAAGAATATCGACACTAGGGATAGACGTCACTACGTAAACGGAATCAGTAGTGAAGATAGGAGTGGAAAAACTAATTACTATAATTGGTTTATAAAATTAGCTATAATTTTGTCCATTATGTAACTGCAAATATTAGGTGTCTAGTCAATTATTTGCATATTATTAAATGTTGCTTGGCTCCACTGTCTCTCTTTACATCCAACTATCCAACTGTATATATTTACATCCCATTGTATATATTGGAACCCAAGTGTATATATTGGAATCCAAGTGGCATTTAACATATTTTCGCAAGTATTTATTGATCTCACATGAGTCATGATGGTATGACATTTCTTAAAATATATGTAATTTTTAATGAAAAGTGGTAAAGTTTATCATAATTTAATTGTTAAATAGTGATGAAAATAGCTTTTGGGTTTAACTTATTGTAATGTTCAAGTAGTTAGGTAAAATGGAGTATGGGGAGATGTTGTAACTTTACATAACATAACATTAAGGTTCATTAAATAAAAGATTAAAATCAACATAGATCCATTTTAAACATGGATCTATAAAGATCTAAGTTCCTGAGGTGTAATTTTTTTCTAAAAGTGTAAATTTAAGATTAAAAAATCCAGGTTTGAAATGGATCTAAGTTGGTTTTCTTAAATCCAAATAGAACAATTTTTTTGCCAATAAAAACCATTGTTATACTGTATTCCAAGAGAAAATACATCTACATTTTATATGTACAAAAAACCATTGTTATACTTTATTCCAAGAGAAAATACATCGACATTATATATATAGATATATATAGCTTTGCAAAAAGGTACAAATGTCTTCAAGTAGCACATGTCCCCAGACTAGCCCACCTAGTAGGAAACCGAGCTAGCTTTGAGAACCTATCAAAGAGTCTTAGAAGAGAAACAATAACATAATCATATAAGTCATTGACAAAAATAGTAAAGGACAAGCTAATAAACTAGAGTCTAAGAACCCTAAGGGCTAGCAAAACAACTTCCATACTAGAACCATGGGCAAAGGTACTAAAACGCTAAAAGCTAGACATCATCTAAAATTTGTTACCACATGCACCTTTTCTTTTTCCTTAGAAGGTGATTCCATTGGTCGGTGTTCTAGAACTTTGTGCTTGAAGAATCGACCCATCATCAGTTGCGTAAGTGTGTTTGTGTGGCTCACTAATTCCTTGATTACAAACCCAATCCTGTTTATGATGGAGTTGATGCGGAGGATCGAGGTTTTGTTCCATTATGCCAAAGCAAACCCATGCCTACTCGTCTTCGAGGCATTCTTTGGATAGTTTTTGGTGCTATAAATTTTTTTCCATAGGTCAAAGTATTTTATAATTGACTTTAATATTCCTATTAAGCTTACCAAAGAAATACTATTTAACTGATTCATAGATTGATCACTTGCTTTACATAGCCACTTTTCTACATTTCATCTTCTATTTTTTGTGAGGTCATGTCAATGTATGCACACATATGTAGTCTCCTGGATGTTGTGCTCTCTTCCATCAAGCTAGAATTTGCAAACACAAAGGTATCAATCAGTTATCTAAGACTATTGCAATCACAAAACTCATATTTTATTACCAACTAATTTAAGGTCGCATCAATGTAGTCTCTTTGATGTTGTGCTCTTTTCCATCAAAATAGACTTGGAAAACACAAAGGTAGCAATCAGTTATCTAAGACTCTATTGCAATCACAAAACTCATGTTTTATTACCAACTAATTTAGAAACTAGTAGCAATCAATGGTTCACTCTTGACTGTGGAAATATTGTTCATTTACGTGATTTACTATGACAAGTGAAAGGAATGTTATAAGAATTACAATGAATACCGCCATTGTTTTTCTTCCATTAGGCCAACAATATACTTCAAGTAAATTTCTTCTTCCTCTGTCTGTAAGAGGAATGATTCTTATCAACTAGTTCTCTAGTATAAAAGAAAGGAACTAAAAAAAATTCCCATCCTAGTTCCCATTTGGTTACGTAGTTAATACTATATTGCCATCTTTGGAGGAAGCTAAATTATCAAATTTTCTTTCCTCCCTCACACTAGTGCATCCGTTGCGCCAAAACTTATTATGGTTTTCTTTGCATAGAGAAATAATAGCTATACATATTGTGCCTAGAGAAAGCACGGAGGTGACTATTGTAAGGCTGAGAGAAGGTCCCATGCTTCTAGTACATAGGATGATATTTGTTTGGGGCTTGTGCAATGACAGAAGCCATGGACTTGTGTCCATAAGTAGAGAGAGAGTAGGAAACCAAGAAGGCTGACATCAAAATGCTTGAAGGGTCTAAATTTCATTTTATTTGGTCCATGAATCCCTTGGGGTTTAGGGCTCTTTCAGTGATAGTTTGTCTGCTTATGCATGTGAGATGCAACGTATATGGGACCAAGGAGGTGGGGACGCACATTGCGCTTTCCCAAGGGGGATTTCCAGAGATGTTGACGGAGATGGATTTGTTGATTCCAGAGCTGATAATCTATTACTCAATACATCATCTGTGTTATTGGTTCATAGTTAAAACTATGATTGGATTCTTTTTGACAACTATGAAAGATATGTTAACGTTAGTACAAGGGATAATGAATTTTTTTCAAAAAGAAAAAAATTAGTTATCTTGTTATTCATCCAAAAAGGAAAATCAAAGCTAACCACACCTTATATAACTTTGCATATGTATTGTCTAATGCAGTTTTTCATATTATACATACCAAAACATCTTATACAAAGAGAACACAAATCCAATCTAACCTACAGACTTATCAATTGTACTCTTCAAAAAGTACTTTATTTTCAAAAATTACATAGCTATAACAAGTTCACAAAGCCATTGGAAACCATATTGTTTTCCAATTATTCTTCATAATTTAGTGTTCCATCCATCAAGCCCACTGCTAAAGTCTGTCAACTATCATATTGAGCTCCCTAAATACATGAGTGAAAGCTATGAAGTTAAAATGCTTCTTTAATACCATAATTATGTTGCACCACTGATCCAACTTCATAACATGTAGCCTGGATTTTTCAAAAACCCAATCCACGAACTCCCTCAAATCACCTGCCACATGTAAGTGTTCGATACCAATACACCTTGCAAACTAGATAAGTGCCCACAATGCAAAAAGTTCAACTTGTGTGTTGGTACCCCTACCACAACCCATCCAAAGATGGAAAAAATGGTTGCTATTTACTTTCAACAAAATCCCAGCACCATAAATACCAGAAAAAGTAGCACCATCAAAATAAGCTATAGATATATCATCTGTAAACCTCGATACATGAATTTCTAATTTTCATGTGCTTGTCTTCCCTGTAATAATAAAAAAAGAGTCCAACAATTATGAAATTGACAGAGTATATTGAAGGGGTCACTTATTAATTGTTTATTACTAGTAAATATTATATAATGTTAAATTCATTCAAAATTATAGCATTTTCATGTGTCTTGGTGTTTTTGGTCGTAAGGGAATTGAATCTTCTCCTGCATGTATTTCAATTTGACTGTGGCAACATAAAAATATTAAAATTTGTTGTTTCTCCTATGCAACTCATGCTATAGTTAAAATTGGGTACACTATGACAACACATAGATATGACCTGTTAAGGAAACTAATGGTAATTTCCATAACTAGTTTATGGAGTTCCATGGATCCACTCACAAGATAGGGAAGCCTGTCCAATAGATGTTATTGACTGGGCATTGACATGATATGGTAAGCAAGTGTCGAAATCCTTATGTGGATGATTTAAAACATAACGGGAATTCTTTGGAGAGTTTTTGGTGCTATAAATTTTTTTTCCAATGTTCAAGGAATTTTATAATTGACTCCAATATTCTTACTAATCTTACCAAAGAAATACTATTTAATTTATTCATAGATTAATAACTTTCTTTACATAGCCACTTTTCTACATTTCATGTTCTATTTTTTGTGTGTCAATGTGCACAATATATAGTCTCCTAGATGTTGTGCTCTCTTCCATCAAGATAGATTTTGCAAAAAACAAATGTAGCAATTAGTTATATAAGACTGTTGTAATCACAAAACTCATGTTTTATTACCAAACACAAATGTAGCGATTAGTTATCTAAGACTCTGTTGCAATAACAAAACTCATGTTTTATTACCAAGTAATTTAGAAATTAGTAGCAACCAATGGTTCACTATATTTGATTATGGAAATATTGTTCATTGTTAATTTATGTTGATTTACTACGACAAGAGAAAGGAATGCTATAAGAATTACACTGAATACCACCATTTTTTTTCTTCTGTACTTATTCTCTGGTAAGCCAACAATACACTTCAAATAAATTTCTTCTTCCTCTGTCTGTAAGAGGAATGACTCTTCTCAACTAGAAAGGAACTAAAAAAAGTTCCCATCCTAGTTCCTATTTGGTTCATTATTTAATAATATATTTCCATCTTTGGAGGAATCTAAATCATCAACTTCGCTTGCCTCCCTCATACCGGTGCATTCCCTCTGCCAAAATTTATTATGGATTTCCCTGCATAGAGAACTAATAGCTATACATATTGTGGCTAGAGAAAGCGCAGAGGTGATTGTTGTAAGGTTGAGAGAAGGTCCCATGCTTCTGGTACATAGGATGAGATTTTTGGGGGGCAATGCTTGTGCAATGGAAGAAGCCATTGACTTGTGTCCATAAGTAGAAAGAGAGAGAAACCAAGAAGGACTAACATCAAAATTTTGGAAGGGTCTAAATTTCATTTTATCTGGGCCATGAAGCCCTTGGGATTGAGGGATCTTTCAGTGATAGTTTGTCTGCTTATGCACATGATATGCAATGCCTAACGTTGAGCACAATTGTTGAAGCGTTGAACTACTCCATAGAAATAGAATTGAAATTAAGTGTAACTGAAAAGCACCTTATGAACACAATGTACAGGCATTTCCCCTTATTGTCATCATACCAAACCTGCAAGTTGAAGAAGTTTCGGGAAAAAAGGGAACTTGGGCGTTTCTTTGGGAATGGCAACATCAATTTCAATTTTTTATCCCTCAAACAAATCCTTCGACATGTCCTTCATCACATCTATGTGATATTTATGAAGCATGATACACATATTTTTCAACGATTGCAGATTGTCCCACTTGATCTGTCACAATCCTGGATCGCCAGCTAACAGAAACAAGTAATTTGATCAGGCAATTTCAATTTCTTGGTTTTAATGGGACTCGAGGAAACTTATCAGGTGAGCATATGTTACTGAAGCTTGAGTATTTAAGGTGTGGCTTAATTAGTGCGTAGGTGGAGACATGGTTACATGTTCTGGGTAAAGGGTGGTGTGAGGGGTCCAATGGGCCAGTGTTGCCCCACAACTTGCAAGCAACCCAACAACACAAAGATTGTTTTTCATTCTTATATGCTAATCAATCCTAAAAGGAAGAAGACAAATAAGCCAAGAATTAGAGCTGAATCCAAGTTTTTTTAAACTAAATGCTGACTTCAAATCTGTTGTGAGAATTATATCTCAAACATTTCAAAGAATTATATCTCACATTGAAACACATATTCATGGCAGTAGAAGGTTTTGAATGCAATGACCTGCTTAGCTTCTAGTTTGGGTGGCCATGATTTTACATGTGATATGCACCTTGCATGGAATGAACTATATGTCACTTGTTTATTTCAATAAGCACTGACAATTGTTGTGTCTGCAATCCTTGTAACTTTTCATTAAATAGTTAATTATTATTATTATAACTGATTTTCCATTAGTTACAATTGTCTTCACAAAGGAAGCATGCTTTCATAGTCCCTAGGACCTATTATGGTGTTTGCGCTCTATCTCTTAGGCTTCGTACATGGAGAAAAGAGGGTCATGTTGAGCCCAGAATTGGCCCCTTCTAATCATCCTTAATCATCTTTCCTGCCCCTGTCCTACACCACTTATCATGTCAATCAAACATGTTGTCCTTACTTTATTCCCTCAAGTTGCCAAGGTATGACTGATCATTGCTTTATCTTATTAATGCTCATGAGTGTTATAATTAAAGCTGTTTATCTCTCAATTGTGCTAACATGTGATGATTTATGAAGGTAGTTGAGATAAGTGGGCTGCAGGAAGGTGGGGCTGAACAAGTCTTGAAAGGTGTTCGCTGCTTACAAAGGGATTCTCGGGGCTCGAATCATCAATTAAGGCACATGGTTCCAATATAACATCCTAGGTGGAGCTGTGACAGGGCAGCTGTAACAGAATGCGCTATCTTGAGTATGTTGTTGCTCGAGTCTAGTTGTGATCTGGAAGGATCGCCACTCTTGGGTCAATCGACCACTTTCTCATATTTTTTATGTCTCTATTATGCCACGTATTGTAACAGCTAGTTATTCAGGGCGCCTGAAGATCAGAGATCTTCATGGCTGCCCAATTATAGGATTGGATGTTATGATTTGTATGTATAAATATGGGGAGCTGCCTCGACCCAGGGGTTGAACAGCAGACAATTAATTCATTGTATTAGCAGCCAAGGAAAACTGTGTAATCATTCTTCTGTTAATATAAGGGGTTACTTCTGAGTTAAAGGAATTCATGTTGTTCAGCTAGCGTCTCTGTGTGAAGGCTGGGCCCGTCTTCCACAGAGATTGCTGAGTTAAAATAGGAATTCGAATTTGTTGTTGTGTGATGTTTTATTTATGATATTTTCCTTGTATGCAGCAGTAGTAAGTGTGACGTGGATTTTCAGTATAGTTAAGATTATATTTTCCTGAAGATTGGTAAATGGTGCAGAGTAACAGTCGACTAAGTAGGGCTTTCTTTATGCGTTTCAATTGGCAGTTGTACACAGTCTTGTTCATCTTACAGTTAAGTTGTGATCCCATGAGCCCCTTTACAATCTATCTTTCTTGTATGATTGTTGATTTTCATTCCTGCAAATTCAATTTCTTAGAATAGCTGAACTTAATCCCTTGCAATTGAATTTCTAGATTAATATTCAGTTTCTGTTATGGTTTTTAAGAATGATCAGATTGAAGAAGTGAGTTACTTGTTCGAGGATGTGAATAGGATTTCTTTGTATTTGCAATTGTCTTTGAAGCTTATTTGATTTCTTGTTGATGCATGATAGAATAGTAATTAGACAGCAATTGGGATTACATAGCTCCTTGGGATGAACATAGTTGTTAGAGTATAACAGTAGGCAATTATAATGAATTGATGTTTAAGCATATACTGTGCATTTATCCTTTGAAATAAAAGACTTTCTCGGGTTGACAATAAATCTCGCATGCTCTGTGTGTTGGTGATAATTTATCTGCATATAGGGTGCTCAACATTTTGGCGCCGTTGCCGGGGAAGGATAAAAATTAAACATTGATCATTAGTTGCATCTAGTAATTGTTTCTAGTCAGTCTTTCTTTTTGCTGAAATGATTTGATTCGCATGAATACAAGGAGGGTAAAACGCGATCACCTCCCAACTCCCAAAACCCCACAAATTACTAACAGCGCAGGTGGTTCGCGTCGTGGTCGAGGACAAAAATTGGGCAGAAAAACATCCATCGATGATCTTGTTGACAGAAGTGATTCATCCACCAGGGCTCGTCATCAAGAAACTCCTATCAGACGAAACCCTGCCAATTTTGGAATGCCAACATCCACGGTGGAGAATACAGGAGCAGCCGTGACTCCCTTATATACCCCTGCTAAGGAAGGTACAACTGACGCAGCTGTTACAACTAAGGAGTACACAGCTGCTACAATTGAAGAATACGCAGATGTTACAACTGAGGAAAAGAACGCAGGAACGAACAAAGAAGAGGATACAGAAGAAAAGATGAATAACAGACATGAGACTGAAGAGGAAGAGGCAGTGGTAGAATACCATCATGAAAATTACTCTCTGCCAGAAGGAACTACGGCTACATTACAATTTCCAATTCAGCAGCCAGATGGGACAGCTCTTATGAAGAACATCTCACCATCGGTGTTTCCTCGCTTCCATGGCAGGGCGGCAGAAGATCCAGACGAATTCCTTTTTGAATTTGATATCCTCTGTCGCAGCTATGATTATGTCACAGATTCTCAAAGGCTGAATCTTTTTCCCGCCACCCTGAAGGACAATGCATTACAATGGTTCATGAGCCTTGGGGGAGGAACTGTTGCTAATTGGAATAAGATGAAGCAAGTATTCCTGGAGAAATATCAAGAATATTGCAACACCAGGGACAAAAGAGAGGAATTATTTAAGATGGTGCAGAAGGAGGATGAAAGTCTGGAGGATTTTGTAGAAAGGCTGCTGTACAATGTGCAAAGAGCCAGGCAGACGAACATGGGGCTGGATGTGCTCAAGATAATCTTGCTTCAAGGGATCAGGGATGATTGTTTAGACATGTTAAATCTGTTAGGAAAGGGAGATATCTCCAAAGAACCTTTTGAGACGATTGTGGAATTATGTAAGAGATACTCGAGAGGATCTTCCAGGAATAATAAGCGAGATAAATGGGATAAGATGGAACGTGATGTCTTCGACATAACTCAGAAGTCATCCAATGGAGGAGCTACACGTGCAGAGATAGGCAATCTCTTTGAAAATTTTAAAACAGAAATGATGAGCTCCATCTCTTCGGAGATTGATGTCCTGAAGGCTAAACAAAAATAGGTAGTGGAGGATCTCACACTAGGTGTGTTCTGTCCCCGATGTAGAAAGAATCACCCGCTGAAAGAATGCCCTCTTGACAAAATACAAGTATGTCAGCTGTGTGAGCTGAACCATGACATGAAGGAATGTCCCACACTTCCCCAAGTGAAGGCTGTCCTGCAGGCATCAACTCCAGAAGTGGAATCATCCTATTTCATTGCACAGAAGAAACCTTGGCAGCCTCGAAATCAAGGTATGCCTCTAGACTCGTTTCCATTTTTGAATAATATGAGCAATTGGAATAATAATATGCAAAATGTGAATACACAATTCCCTTCAAATTATGCTAAGTGGAATCCTTCCCAACCTGCAATGCAAAATTTTAATTCATGGGGTCCTTGGGCACAGCCACCACATCAACCTACGTCGTGGTCTCCTGGGTGGAGGAACTTCCCTCTTGGAAACCAGTTCCCTCAAACACCCCCACCTCAACAATCACCATATTCTCCTCCATACCCTCAATTTCCTCAATATCCTCAATACCCACCTCAGCAGTCGCAGCTGCAGCTGCAGAATAATCTTGTTCCTAATATACCAATACGGCCTCAGCTGCCTGCCCAACCTAATCATAACCCGAATAATAAAACAGTCCATCAATTGGAAACTGTCAATATGTCGGCCTACTCTCTCTCCCCTGTACCTTGTAATGATATTCGTCTACGATCTGGGAAGATAATAGAACCTATAATTACAGAAGATATTCCACCTTCTGTGCATGAAAAAGGAGAGAGTTCACAGCATCCATCCAATCCGGTTCCTATCACTGAAGGTGCTGAGCATCCCTTAGATGGGACAGCTGAAACATTAAATAAGAAATCAGATAATACGCAGCCTACCCAGCTGGTAAGGCAACCACCATACCCTGAGAGACTAATGCTACCAAAAATAGGGGGGCAACCTCAGTTCAACCTCCTAGGAGAGTTGAAGAATCTTTACATTAAAATCCCCCTTCTGCAAGCCCCTCAAGACGTGCCTATTTATGCTAAAACTGTTCGGGACCTGTGCACTAAGAAACCAGGGAGGAAACCTAGAGACCCTCCCACTGTTCACGTCATAGGGAATTTATCTGCTTTAATAACAGGAAAAACCCCTGTGACCAAGTACGACGACCCTGGAAATCCTACTGTCACTGTACATATAGGACAAACACAGATACCCAATGTGCTAGTCGACTTAGGAGCAACGATCAATGTCATAACAATTGAGACTGTAAAGAAGCTTGGACTCACTAATTTGAGGCCGACCCCTAGCATTTTAGAATTGGCAGACAGATCCACCATTAGACCCGAAGGGATTCTGGACGACCTTGTCATCTCAGTAGATTCATGGGAATACCCTGCTGACTTTTTGATATTGCAACCAAAATCACAGTTGGGAGGACATCCATTGATCCTGGGGAGGCCTTGGTTGGCCACAGCGGATGCTTGCATTAGCTGTCGATCTGGGTCCATGACTATATCTGATGGTACAGAGATTAAAAACCTTACCCTGTATCCTCCAGCTCGGCCAAGTTTAGAGGCTGAAACTTCTCTTTGGATAGAGCAAGAGGAGGAGGAGGATGTTCAGCCACTATTAACAATAGGGAAGGCCTTAACTTTTAAAAATGAAACAGAAGACGATGCCATCAGTAATTTCATTAGCGAACCTGCTTCAGTGGATAAAGAAGTTTATCAAATCCTGAACATTACCCTTGGTAAGGAAGAACAAGAAAATCTTACGGAAGAAGTACTAGTTGGTGACGCAAACATAATCCCAGTTCTGAAAAATTTGAGAAGTATTCCTATTGAGGTAGAGCCTGGAAGGACTTTGAACATCAACCCTGGTCTCTCCTTGGAGGAACAGAAGCGCCTAATCAGTCTCTTGAAAGAACATAAGGGGGCATTCGCCTGGGAGTATACAGACATGAGGGGTATCCCTTCTAATCTGTGCACTCACCATATTTACATTAAAAATGACTCCCGGCCTGTGTGTCAACCCCAACGACGCATGAACCCCAATCTGAGGGATATAGTGAAGGAGGAAATCCAGAAACTTTTGGAAGCAGGATTTATCTACCCTATTTCAGATAGTGAGTGGGTTTCCCCACTTGTAATTGTGCCCAAGAAAAATGGTAAATGGAGAGTCTGTGTTGATTATAGGGAGCTGAACAAAGCTACGCAAAAGGATCATTTCCCTCTGCCCTTTATTGACCAAGTACTTGATACCTTATCAGGGAAGAAGTTCTTCTCCTTCTTGGATGGGTTCAGCGGGTACAACCAAATTCGGATTGCTCCTGAGGACCAGGATAAGACCACCTTCACTTTCCCCTGGGGAACATTTGCCTACAGGGTGCTTCCCTTTGGTTTATGTAATGCACCAGCAACGTTCCAAAGAGCTGTAATTGGCATATTCTCTGAATTAGTTAATGATAGCATGGAAGTCTTTATGGACGATTTTACTCCCTATGGCAAGGACTTTGAGGAAGCACTGGAAAATTTAAAGAAGGTTTTAATTCACTGCGAACAGTCTCGCCTCTCATTAAGCACTGAAAAATGCCATATGATGATGAGTGAGGGGGTGGTATTAGGACATTTCATCTCTACCAATGGCATTCAGGTGGATCCTTCAAAAATTAAGGTGATAAAAAATATACCTACTCCTTCAACGCAGAAAGAAGTGCGAAGTTTTCTGGGACATGCTGGATATTACAGGAGGTTTATAGAAAACTTCTCCAAACTTGCTTCCCCTTTGTTTTCATTGTTAATGAAGGACGCACAGTTTGTGTGGAGTGAAGCATGCTAGACAGCGTTTGATAAGCTTAAAGAGAAGCTGTCCACAACCCCTATCCTAAGGGGACCTAATTGGACCATACCTTTCCACATTTCTTCAGATGCTTCTGATACCGCCATTGGAGCAGTACTAGGACAGTAGGATGGTCAAGTACCTTATGCTATCTATTATGTTAGTAAAAACTTAGCCCCTGCTGAACTTAATTATACTGTTACCAAAAAAGAATTCCTTGCTATTGTTTATTCTATTAATAAATTTCGGCATTACATTACTGGGTATCCTACATTTGTGCACACTGACCACTCTGCCATTAAGTATTTGATGAACAAACCTGTCACCAATGCCAAAGTAACCAGGTGTCTCTTGTTATTGCAGGAATTTGATATTACCATTATAGATAAACCTGGAAAAGAAAATGTTGTTGCTGATTTTTTATCACGTTTTATTAATAGTGATGACAGTTCACTTGTTGAGGATTCTTTTCCAGATGAGCATCTATTCGCACTCTCAGCTCATTCCCCCTGGTATGCAGACGTTACTAATTATTTGGTTGTAGGAAAGCTCCCGCCATATATGTCTAAACGAGAAAAGAGAAAAATTATTCAGCAAAGTGCCAGGTATTGTTGGCTCAATGGTCATCTCTTCTACACAGGACCCGATCTTGAGATTAGGAGATGTGTAAGGGAAGATGAGATCTTTCATATACTGAAGGCCTGTCATGATGAACCTTGTGGAGGACACTTTGCAGACAAAAGAACAGGGCATAAAGCGCTGCGGATGGGCTACTATTGGCCGACTCTGTTCAGGGACGCTAAAAGATATGTTCAGTCCTGTGACAGCTACCAAAGGATGGGCCAACCTAATAAAACAGATCAGATGCCTTTATAGCCCCAAGTGGTACTTGAACCATTTGATAGATGGGCACTGGATTTTGTTGGCCCTATCATCCCTCCTTCCAGACAAAAGGTTTACATTCTGGTTTGTACAGATTACATGACCAAGTGGGTAGAGGTTGTAGCTTTGGCTAAGGCTAATGACCAGGCGGTGACTGATTTTCTGTACAGTGAAATCTTTACCCGCTTTGGGGTACCAAAGGAAGTAGTCACTGATGGGGGACCGCAATTCATCTCACACCAATTTGAATCCTTGCTCCGGAAGTATCATGTGCAGCATAGGATAGCTTCACCTTACCACCCCCAGGCCAATGGTCAGGTGGAAATTACTAATAAAGTTATTGAAGCAATCCTTACTAAAACAGTTAAAAGCCATCGAAAGGATTGGGCTGACAGGCTTCCAGAAGCACTGTGGGCATATCGCACAACTTGGCGCAACACCACAGGATTTTCTCCCTATGATCTGGTGTATGGAAAGAGTGCCATGTTTCCAATTGAATTTGAGATCAAGACCCTGAAAACAGCCACCGAAATGAATCTGGATGTAACAGAAGCCCAGAAGAGAAGATTGAATCAATTAAACGAATTAGATGAGAAACGGTTAGCAGCAGTACATCAGACTGTGTTGCTTCAGCAACAGAGATCCAACTGGCATGACCGATTTATTAAAAAGAAATTTTTCTGTGAGGGAGACTGGGCACTATTATACGACTCCAGATTCAAGAAGGATTTTAAAGGTAAATTATGAACAAGATGGCTGGGTCCATATTTGGTCGACAAGGTATTTGACAACGGCACTGTTCGCCTGGTGACCATTGATGAAAACCGTATACCATTACTTGTTAATGGCCACAGACTGCGACTGTATCGTAAGCCCATCTCGAAGGATGCATTCATTTCGTAAATTACCGCCGATCCAGATTATCAGCTGGCACCAGAGCAGGAATTTCTCTCTGCCTTTGCCAATCCTTAAACTGAAAATTGTATTTGCTGTACATAAATAATTTCCTGCTATAGCATATAATTGTTGTTTTTTTTTCTCTTTGCATTTGATCTCTTAGTTTGCTGTTATTTTTCAAAAAATTTCAGGGAAGCGCCAAGAGAATGACCAGATTGGACCCGTCAAGCGAAATTCTCCATGTGCCATCCTGCGCTGTATTTCCCTTTTGGCTTAAAAAAAAAAAAAAAAAGAAGAAGAAAAATTTATGGCAGCTGCGACATATTTTCCGGCAGCTACAACATCTTTTCCGGTAGCTGCAACATCTTTTCTGGCAGCTGCAATATCTTTTCCGGCAACCGCGATGTCGTTTCCCATCAACTGTAAAATCATTTTCCCCACGGCCGCAAATCCTTTTTCCCGGCAGCTGCAACATCTTTTTGCGGCAGCTGCAACACCATGTCCCAGCAGCTGCCACCCTCATTTTCCAGCGACTGCCACATCATTTCCTAGCGGCCGTAATATCTTTTTCCCGGCTGCCGTGAATCTTTTTTGGCAGCTGCAACATCTTTTTCGGCAGCTGCAACACCATGTCCCAGCGGCTGCCACCTCATTTCCCAGCGGCTGCCAGCTCATTTCCCAGCAGCCGAAATATCCTTTTTCCCGACTGCCATGAATCTTTTCTGGCAGCTGCAACATCTTTTTCGATAGCTGCAACACCATGTCCCCACCGCTGCAACCTCATTTCCCAACGGTTGCCACCTCATTTCCCAGCAGCCGTAAACCCTTTTTCCTGGCAGCTGCAACATCATGTCACACCGGCTGCAACATCATGTCACAGCGGCTGCAACATAATTTCCCAGCGGCTGCGTTATCATTTTCCGTCAACCAGTAAAATCTTTTTCCTGACAGCTGTGAACTTTTTCCAACAGACGTGAACTATTTTCCGACAGTCGCAACCATTTTCCCGTAGCTGCAACAACTTTTCTGACAGGTTGCAACATATTTCCCACCATCGTAAAACTTTTCCCGCCAGCTGTAATTTTTCCCACCGCTGTAAAACTTTTCCGTGACAGTCGTAATTTTTTCTGATGCCGTAAATTCTTTTCCCCGCTGCCGTGAATTCTTTTTCGATGGCTACAACTTCTTTCCCGGCGGCTGCAACATATTTCCTGGAGACTACAACATCTTTTTCATCGGCCATGCTATCATTTTTGGCAACTTGTAGTGGTAACTCCTGTGTTAACAGAAGAATTGTTCCAAACCTGCTAAATCATGGTGCTGATTCACCTCAGTCGTGCTAGTGAACTCATCATTCCAACCCCGAGGACGCGATGGTTTGTGTTTCACCGGCGGAAGAAATTATTTCCTTATCCGAGTCATCATGATCACACTTCTGACTGTGCACGAGTTCAGCTCTGCAACGTCACCAACTGCATGCTCCACCATTCTCCGCAGGATTCCGATGCACAGTCTTATGAGGTATGACTTTCATTTATCACGTGATTAAGTATTGATATCATTTAAATGATATTAGTCGTACCTTCACTCGTACCACCATTATACCTGATTAAACCTTTCCCTCGTACGACGTAAACACTAATAACTGCCACCTTCCCCAATTCGGCATGGAAATTTCAAACGTTTTTCTATGCTCAACTTTCCAAATTTGCCCATTCTTTCAACGTCTCCACTTAGTGATTCGTGCATCCTCTGTGCTACAACTTCCATTATGGGATCCTGTAATATGTGGAGTAGCAACTTCAGCTTGCAGCCAGGATCATGGGGATTCCAGTTCGTCATGAACCTTTCAATACATGGGAACTCAGGAGAAATATTCAAGTTCTTGCCATCTTTCAAGCTGCCAGCTGGCTTGAATTTTTTGAGCGACTAGACGGATTCGATCGGGATGCAGCCCTGCAATTTGCTTTGAATCTTACCAAAACTCACTCCACGGTGTGGGGGCTGCGCATAGAAGTCTCCGAGACCATTATATCTGAGGTTACAGCCATCCCAATGGTGGGAAAACCATGGTTTAACCGACGAGTCCCTGCAACAACTGCACGAGAAGAATTTTTACTCGCAGGGGAGCAAGTTGAAGCATCCAGAAGAGGGATCGCACTGAACTCACTGCCACGGCCATGGGACCAGGTTGCTGTCTTTCTCAAGAAGTACATTACTTGTGAAGGTAGATATCAAACTGTTTATAACTCTGAACTTCCTTTGCTTTCTCATCTCCGCCATGGCATTTTATTGAACATTCCATATTATTTACTGCACGACTTGCGTCATATGGCGGCATTTGTTTAGTCTGATAAGCACCCACTTTCCTCTCTCACCCACCATGGCCTTATCAAATTAATCATTGAAAGAACCCTTGCCCAACATCATATAACTTGGGAACAATTCATAACCCGACCTCAGCAACCCGTTCCCTTGCGGGTCGTCCCATTACAGCAAATACAGGTTCCACCACAACAGGAGGACCGGAGTTCCTCCATTGAAGTTGGGGGGGGGGATGAAATGGAAGAAGAACAGCAACCAGGGGCACAAGCAGGACCATCCGGGGTGGATGAAACTATATCAGAAGAAGAGCAACAGGGGGCACAGCTAGAGCCATTTGGGGGGGATGAACCTCCATTAGAAGAAGAACAATTGAGGGATGAAACTCCATCACAGGAAGAGCCATTGGGGGAAGGTATAGATTAAAATATGGTAGAAAATGTAGACAATAGGGCAGTTCCGACAGCAAAAGGTGAAATTGGAGCAGCAGTAAATGCTACGACAATGGAACTTGAAGATGACAGTGCCAGGGCAATGGTAGAGAATATTGAGTTGGTAACAATTGAGTCCTCACCTGAGTGGGAAGGAGGAGCTGTAATTGAAGAAGAACAGCATGAGAGGCAAGAAAACATTCCTTCAACCTCAACTTTGATTCCCTATGTACCAGCTCCACAGAAGAAAACACCACAAAAGAAAAGAAAAAGATCCACCAATGAATTTAACTTAATATCACCAATCAGAAAGAAAAGAACTCGATCAGCTACAGCAGCAGAGGCAGCCAGGAAAAGATGGGCAACCCTAGAGGCACAGGTTGAGCCCCCAATCCTTGTACCAAGACCAATGGATGCTCCACAAAGGCCAGTGGAGGAAGAACCCGGAATTGAAGGACTTCTAGCTGAGAACACAATGTTAAAAGAGGACCTCCAAGTACTTAGAAGGGAGTTGGAAATCTGGAAGGAAACCTGCAGAAAATAGGGTGAAAGAAAAATGTATACATTGATAGAGGCTGCAGACCAACTGGAGGGATCAGATTCTGCTGGAGCTGGGCAGGAGGATGAACGAATACTTTGTCCCACCTGTGGAGAAATCTTCAAGGAAGCAGGCCATAAAATTATACTTAGCACTTATTCAGCACAACAGCCCGTGGCCACAATCGAGGAAGTAGCAGAAAAGAAAGATGCGGCCACACAAGAACCAGCATCTTTGAATATCCTTGTTGAAGCTGCCATTTCCCATGACACAGAGATGAGAGAATAGATAGGAGAAGAACATGGGATGGAGGACACTCTGGAGCTTAACAAGGAATATACTGTAACTCCAGAATGTTCCCATGATACAAAGATTATAGAGCAGATGGGAGAAGAACTGGAGGCCAATGAAGAATTCTATACTGCAACCCCAGAATGCTCCCATGCTACAGAAATCTTAGGAGAAGAGCCACAAAGGAAGGACATTGATAAATTGGAACAGGATGCTGTAACACAAGAACCAACAACCCTGAGTGTACCTGTCCAACCGGCCAAGCAGATGGAAGAGGACACTCTGGAATTTAATGATGAACTCTGGGTTGTAACCCCAGAGGGTTCCCATGACACCAAGCTCATAGAAGAAGAGTTGAAACAACAGGAGGCTGAAGAGGCAAGCCAGGATGTTGCTACACAAGAACCAACATCCTTGGAAGTTGCAGCAGGAACTCCTGAATTTCATTTAAAAGATAACCCTGGAGTGGATATCATTCCTGATACACAGTGGAGTGAATATGAACAGGTACAAACACCATGCTCAGGTGACACCGAAATCTTGGAGGAGGAGCTGCACAATGAGAAAGAGATCCAATCTCAGCAGTAGAAGGACAAGGAAGACACTGTTACACAAGAACAAGTGTCTCTAAAAGCAATGAGGGTAGCTGCTGAAGAGAGTTTAAAGGATGTTGCTGCTACATAAGAACCAGCAACTCTCTTATTAAATTTAGATGTGCTAGAAGACACTGCCCCACAAGAACCAGTGCTTCTACCTCCTAGAAATGTCATTGATTTAGATTCAAATTAAAGATTTCCTTTCGAGCCCCCAGGCACAGCATAATGAGACTGCAGGAAGATTCCCACTACACCAATTGCATTTCCAGACACCAGCAAGTAGCAGTGGAAGGGGAACAGTGATGAGGAAGATGTTGAGTTACTCACAGAGGCTTTTTAAAAGACAGATAAGGTGCCTGAGTTTCCTACAATTCTTCCTCTCTCCATGGATAGAGCTCAGTACAGGACCCAGATTCTGAATGATGCAGGTTGTTGCATGAGGACATGCAACAGGGTAGTTGGGGGGAGATGTTGAGCCCAGAATTGGCCCCTTCTAATCATCCTTAATCATCTTTCCTGCCCCTGTCCTACACCACTTATCATGTCAATCAGACCTGTTGTCCTTACTTTATTCCCTCAAGTTGCCAAGGTATGACTGATCATTGCTTTATCTTATTAATGCTTATGAGTGTGATAATTAAAGCTGTTTATCTCTCAATTGTGCTAACATGTGATGATTTATGAAGGTAGTTGAGATAAGTGGGCTACAGAAAGGTGGGGCTGAACAAGTCTTGAAAGGTGTTCGCTGCTTACAAAGGGATTCTCGGGGCTCGAATCATCAATTAAGGCACATGGTTCCAATATAACATCCTAGGTGGAGCTGTGACAGGGCAGCTGTAATAGAATGCGCTATCTTGAGTATGTTGTTGCTCGAGTCTAGTTGTGATCTGGAAGGATCGCCACTCTTGGGTCAATCGACCACTTTCTCATATTTTTTATGTCTCTATTCTGCCACGTATTGTAACAGCTAGTTATTCAGGGCGCCTGAAGATCAGAGATCTTCATGGCTGCCCAATTATAGGATTGGATGTTATGATTTGTATGTATAAATATGGGGAGCTGCCTCGACCCAGGGGTTGAACAGCAGACAATTAATTCATTGTATTAGCAGCCAAGGAAAACTGTGTAATCATTCTTCTGTTAATATAAGGGGTTACTTCTGAGTTAAAGGAATTCGTGTTGTTCAGCCAGCGTCTCTCTGTGAAGGCTGGGCCCGTCTTCCACAGAGATTGCTGAGTTAAAATAGGAATTCGAATTTGTTGTTGTGTGATGTTTTATTTATGATATTTTCCTTGTACGCAGCAGTAGTAAGTGTGACGTGGATTTTCAGTATAGTTAAGATTATATTTTCCTGAAGATTGGTAAATGGTGCAGAGTAACAGTCGACTGAGTAGGGATTTCTTTATGCGTTTCAATTGGCAGTTGTACACAGCCTTGTTCATCTTACAGTTAAGTTGTGATCCCATGAGCCCCTTTACAATCTATCTTTCTTGTATGATTGTTGATTTTCATTCCTGCAAATTCAATTTCTTAGAACAGCTGAACTTAATCCCTTGCAATTGAATTTCTAGATTAATATTCAATTTCTGTTATGGTTTTTAAGAATGATCAGATTGAAGAAGTGAGTTACTTGTTCGAGGATGTGAATATGATTTCTTTGTATCTGCAATTCTCTTTGAAGCTTATTTGATTTCTTGTTGATGCATGATAGAATAGTAATTAGACAGCAATTGGGATTACACAGCTCCTTGGGATGAACATAGTTGTTAGAGTATAACAGTAGGCAATTATAATGAATTGATGTTTAAGCATATACTGTGCATTTATCCTTTGAAATAAAAGACTTTCTCAGGTTGACAATAAATCTCGCATGCTCTATGTGTTGGTGATAATTTATCTGCATATAGGGTGCTCGACAGGTCACTGCTGTGCTCAAATTTTGATGATGTAATGAACAATGAACAATTGAATCACAGTACAATGGAACGATCAAATTATAGTATAACCAGTCTTGATTTTGACAGTTGTTAGACATTCTCTGTAAGCTCTATCAAGGACCTCGACCATGCTATGGATACACCTTGTTTTGGATGAGAGCACTCATGATAACACTTGAATGCAATTGAAGCCTGCTCTGAGCGTGTTTTTCAGCATCATGTGCGCAAGCTATTTGAGTGTATCGACATGCTCTATACCATTCATAAAGTTGAAGTGACATGAGAATCATTGGAGTATAAATGTGTCTGCAGGATTTCCAACACTTTTTTTCAACAGAAAAAAAAAATGTATTATTGTTATTCAGCTGAATCAAATAGTACAAAGATAGTTCAAGAACACCCAACTGGTCATGTTCTTCAAAGATGCATCTAGCTTTACAACTGTATCAAATACAAAAAGTGGGACATACTTCCAAAATATCAAAAATGGAATCAAACCATTCTAAAAATGAGTTTGTGTCTAATATTCAAAAAAAGAAGCATTCACCCTTATCTAACAGACAAGAGTCTAGCCATTCTTCCCATAGTAAAAAGCCTTCGGGTCCCTCAAAAGCCAGCTTTGATAGATTGTCTGCAAAATTATTGTGTTCTCTGAAGAGATGTTCAAAGGAAATATGTTCATGTTGAGAAATCTCCTGTCGAATACACCAATGTCTGAGATCAGTAATATTCAGATTGTATTCATTTGCAGCCCATTTTATGGTTATCCTCGAGTCACCAAAACCACACAGATTGACTAAACCAAAAATGTTAGCCACTTTTAACACAACCCAAAGAGCCAGTAACTCCACCTTCATATTTGTCCCTCTGCCACCATTTAGATGCAAGGAAAAATAATGACCTTCATTTATATAAATAACACCTCCTGTTGCACAAAAACCATTTTGTGAAGCCCCATCAAAAAACAAAATCGACTGGATGAAAGTGAAAGAAAAATTGGAAATTCTCTCCACTTTCCACGGTACCTCCTCCTCTTGAAAAGTCTTAAGCATTCTCATAACAGTCACCACACAGGTAGACGCCATTGACACTTTATCCTGAAAAATAGCAGCATTGCGCGTGTGCCAAAGCGTCCAAGAGACAAAAATGAGCAGGAACAAAGGTTTTTTTGAATTTCTAATCCAACTAAGAATGAAAGAGCCAAGATCCACGTCACCCAATTCCAGATTGGTATTAAGTTCTTTGCAACACATATTCCAAACTTCTTGCATAAAAATACACTCTATGAAAATATGGTTGATAGATTCAGAATTTTGTTTGCATAAACAACACCAATTCGAACCAATCTAACCACGCCTTAGTAAAATGTCCCAAAGTCTTCAAACTACCATTTAGAACATGCCACAGAAAGCATTTGATTTTTCATAGGTAATGACCACTTCCAAACTTTCCGATACCACCAATGCTGAGGAAAATACAATTATCTTGTATCAATCGGTCATAGGCAGACTTGTACAATCTATGGGTTGATTTTTTTATTTTATCTTTTAGCATGTTTAAGTTTTTTTTGGGCACTTAGCAAATAATATAGACAAAGACATTACCATGGCTCATATTTTCTGAATTTTGAAAGTGACTAGTTATCAATATAATCTTGTAGTAGAATGGAAAGTAATTATGACCAAAAAGAGTCCAACAAAATCCTATTGTTTAGTTAAACAGTGAATCAATATGTTTATAGTTCGTGTCATGGTTTTATATTAAATATCTTCATAAGTTCACCGCAACCATTTTTAATTCTTATTGTTTTAAGAGACTGAATAATGATTATACAGATATAAGATCTGACTCTACTGAATTTAGAATCCATTATATCATGAAATGCTTACTAGGACGATATACGAAGAAATTAAATGAAATGAATTTGAATACTAATGTATTCTTAATTGCAAACTTTATCGTTACCTAGTTATATGCCCATGAAAAATCTTAATTGAAATAGTATGGGTTGATTAGTTAAAGAACGCATATCTATATAAATGTAATCAATTACAAACAATCATGCTCTACACCTGATCAATAATAATAATAATAATAATATATTTAAGGTTACAACCAAGTCATATATCAATTTGGTGTATAAGACCCATTTTTTGTGGGACAAGGGATCCCCTTCTACTAAAGGATGTAACTGCTTGCTAAAGTATACAAAGGTGTACATACCCTACCCCTTTCAAAGTTGAACCTATGATCTCCTAGGAGGAAACACATATTCTTAATCATTAGGCCCACTCAAGATGTACTCTTAATATTTATAGGAAAAGTTATCCTAATGTTAAAGAACTTGAGGATTAGAGATCTTGCATGTTGAGTTGGTTACATGTTTATGTGCACTTGCGCTTGGTAATATGGTATAGTCAGTAAAGGATGTATATTCTGATGATACTTCATATGGAGCAAAGGAAAAACGGAGGTTATATATCAAAGATGGAACAATGCACATGTTTGTTAGACCAACTATCAAAGGAAAGAGTTATGGTTGGAAGGATGCAATTTTGATATTAGGTGTTATTTTCAATCCTTCCAAGTAAACCAAGTGTTGGCCATTTTTGCATTGTATGGGGTGTGGGAAGTGATGGAATTTGATGGATAATTTGGCCTTCAAATACAACTTCAATTTTCCAATTCCGTAATATGTTCGTTAAAATGTATAATACTTTCGATTAAATTTACAAAACCGTGAGATGTGCAGGGTAGATTTGTTTTCAATTAATCTAGGATAAACCTTCTCTTATTCTTAACTAGATTGTTTTGAGAGAGCAATGCACTAGTGCAAACAATGTCAGCAAATGCATTGGGTCTCTTTATTTATTTCTACAAAACTAGTGTTGTATTTCAGTTCAATTTTTTAGTGGTAAGTTTTGTTTTACTTTTAGATTCATCGGCCCATGAAAGTAAATTACCTCATCAAAAATTTGGATCTGTATATAAGAGTCTATTTTAATATTAAGTAACTAGCACAATCACTTAACTTATGGTTGGTGAACACCGATAAGCCTCAAGTTAAGTGCATGGACAAGTTAACTATTTATTGTTCTCCATGCGTAGTTGTAATTACCTATTGACTATGCCTCAACTACTTGTTATCACTCTAGTATAGCTCAACTAATTTTTATCACTCTATTATGCCTCAAATACTAGTTATCACCACCTTTTGTTTGCCACTACTCATTATCCATGCATCCACTAAGTTATCCATGAATCACCTACTTGTTATCCATGCATCAGCTATAAGTTATATGTGGATAGTACACTTGCATCATCCTCTTGCAATCTAAGAAAAACATACTTGCTACTCCACCTCAAATTCTAAAATATAAACATTTATCGATGTAAATATATATATTTTTATATTAGATATATATATATAGATAGATAGATAGATAGATAAACTTATATATAATTGTAAGTGAAACTGTATTTTTAATTGACATTAGTTCTTCTAAATTATTATTATTTTTAAATATTATAAATAAATACGATATCTATTATTATTTTAAAACATTACACATAAATACAATATTTTTAAGTGATATGATTGATTTATATCATTTAAATTATTATTAAGAAATAAAATTTTAATTTAATTTACTTATATTATTTTTAAATGTTACAAATAGATACAGTATTTGTAATTGACATGTAAGTAAATACAATATTTGCAATTTACAAGGATGGCTCCCTACAAGGGAGGCATAGAGATAATGTAAAGTACAATTGGTATTATTTTTTGGCGAGCAATAAGCACCATGCGACAAATTCATTAATGTTGTTGGGAACAACTCCGACAAAGACAAGAAGTCTGTGTGCAATATATGAGACTGGTGCACCCAATTCATTCTCAGTTTTTGCATTATTTTCTCAAATTAATGATCCTCTACCATTTGAAGAAGCTGTCAAAGATAAAGTTTGGTAACAAACCATGGATGAAGAAATATAATGCATTGAGAAAAATCAAACATGGGAATTAGTCAATGTTCCTAAGAAAAAGGATGTGATAAGCATCAAATGGATTTATAAGACCAAGCAAGATGCTGATGGAAATGTGCAGAAGCACAAGGAAAGATTGGTAGAAAGAGGGTTCACACAACAGCCTGGCATAGACTTCAATGAAACTTTTGCACCCGTGGCACGAATGGACACTATCATAACAGTTTTGGCTATCTCATCACATAAAATATGTCTTGTTTACCAAATGGATGTTAAGTCTATGTTTTTAAATGGTTATTTGGATGAGGAAGTATAGTTGAAGCAGCCACAAGGCTACAGAATCCCAGGATATGGACACAAAGTATACTAGATGAAAAAGGCACTCTATGGTTTGAAGCAAGCTCCTAGAGCTTGGTACAGTCGCATTGACTCTTTTCTCATTCAGAACGGATTTCATAGAAGTGAATGTGAACCAATGCTATACACAAAAATCAACAAGCAAGGTAATAAGTTAATTGTCTGCCTATATGTAGATGATTTGATATTTATTAGTGATTTTGGCATAGAGGATTTTAGATCAGTCATGGAAAGTGAATTTGAAATGACTAATTTGGGGCTTATGAAGTATTTTATGGGCATTGAAGTCCAACAGAATGAAAATGGTATACTTATATCTCAGTCGAAGTATGCAAATGAAGTTTTGAACAGATTTAAGATGTTAAACTGCAAGGAAGCCCCAACACAGTGACAACAGGTTTGAAATTGAGCAAGGATGATGATGGATCCAATGTAGATCCCACGCTGTTCAAAAGGCTTGTTGGAAGCCTTATATATCTTCCGCGACAAGACCAGACATCATGTATGGATTCAATTTAATCTCAAGACTTATGGAGTCACCAAAAGAATCTCATTGGCAAGCAGGTAAAATAATTCCGAGGTATGTAAGTGGAACAAAAGATTTTGGTATATTGTATTTAACCTCATAAAATTTTAAACTTATTGGATACACTGACAATGACAATGGAGGTAGCATAGATTACAGAAAAAGCACGTCTGGGAATACATTTCATTTAGGAACAAGTGTTGTATCATGGGCTTCAAAGAAACAACCCATTGTAACTATTTCTTCAGCAGAAGCAGAGTATGTCGTAGCTACAAGCATTGCATGTCAAGTTGTTTGGATGCAGAGGATGTTAAGTGATCTATCACAGAACCAACAAGAACCCACAACCATTTATTGCGACAACAATTCAGTTATTGCACTGTCAAAGAATCATGTGTTCCACAAGAGAACCAAGCACATCAACACAAGGTATCATTTTATCCAAGAATTGATAAATAACAAAGAAATATGTTTATAATTTTGCAGGTCTGAAGATCAGGTAGCAGACATATTTACAAAACCATTGGCAAGGGACACATTTCAATATCTATAGAGTTGTTTAGGAGTGACAAGTTCTACACAATGAACTTTGTCGTGCACATAACATGTTTCAGCTCTGAAACATTTTGTAAAATTTTATTTTGTAATCCCCATCTGCTCATAATTAAGGGGGAGTGTTGGAAAAATGAATTACGAGATGATGTATTTCAAATCCCATCCTGACTCGGTCAGAGTCCATAGAAGCGCAGAGATGTCAGACAAACTATCAGCAGGCTTCATGCAAACTTCCTTGTATTTATTCAGCCGTGTTTGTATTTTGCAAGTCAAAATTCTTAGGTAGAAATTAATTACAGTCTTTAATGTAACTAAGTAGCTTCTAGGTGAAGCAAAATCAAGTCTGTGTATATGTAGGATAAGAAAGTTGAAAAACAGAGTAAGAGAGAAAGGAGAAGGAGAAAAGGTCCGTGATGTGTTTGTGAGCTCAAGCTCATAGTCATGAAATGTATTAAGATCCCAAGCTCTGTAAAAGGTGAAAGATCGAAGTAAATTCCATCTCTGTGTAATGCGGCGAAGTTGCCCTGTTTTAACGTAGTAATATATAAGTCTATAGTTTTATGTACATTCATTCTCAAGAATGTTGAATATTGCATGCCACACATCTTCTCCAGATTTACTTGTGTGAATGTTGTTTACATTTACAGTTTGTAAAAGAAATCAAGATTTCCCAAATGACTTCACGGTGGTAAAAGTTATGTTTTAACACAGAATACATTCGACGTAAGTTTCATTTAATGTTTTGCTTATTTGATATAATGGGCTTGTTTTAAGACTATTGTGTCGAAATTCATCTTAAGTTACTAAGCCATGAAAAGTGATTTTTATGTCTTAGCAAGAAATATTTTAATATAAAGCTTGTTTAAGAGTGGGCTCGTCGAAGTTAAATCCCGACGAAGTAAAAATTTCCGCGAAGTTAATAGGTCTGCAAAGTAAAGTGTTCCGCGAAGTCAAGAGTCGACGAAGTTAAGAGGTTTGCGAAGTAAAGTGTTTCGCGAAGTCAAGAGTCCACAAAATTAAGAGGTCCACGAAGTAAAAATTTCCGTGAATATTAAGAGGTCCGCGAAGTAAAAAGTTCCGCAAAGTTAAGAGGCCCGCGAAGTAAAAAATTCAGAGAATTAAATGCCCGTCGAAGTGAAGTTTACCTCCTACGAAGTGAAGTTGACTGCATGGTTAATTTTATATTTGTATGCACAGCGTTTCCCTTGAATTTTATATGTACATTATATATATATATATATATATATATATTACATTGCTTTGCAAAAAGGTACAAATGTCTTCAAGTGGCACATGTTGCCAAACTAGCCCACCCAGTAGGAAACTAGGCTAGCTTTGAGAACCCATCAAAGAGTCTTAGAAGAGAAACAATAACATAATCTTAAAAGTCATTGACAAAAAAAGTAAAGGAAAAGCTAATAAACTAGAGTCTAAGATCCCTAAGGGCCAGCGAAACATCTTCCATACTAGAACCACAAGCAAAGGTACTAAAATGCTTAAAGCTAGACATGATCTGAAATTTGTTACCACATGCACCTTTTCCTTAGAAGGTGATTCCATTGGTCGGTGTTCTAGAGCTTTGTGCTTGAAGAATTGAACCATTGTCAGTTGCGTAAGTGTGTTTGTGTGGCTCACTAATTCCTTGATTATAAACGCAATCATGTTCAGGATGGAGTTGATGCGTAGGATCAAGGTTTTGTTCCATTATGCCAAGGAAACCCCATGCCTACTCATCTTCGAGGCATTCTTTGGAGAGTTTTTTGTGCTATAAATTTGTTTCCATAGGTCAAAGTATTTTATAATTGACTTTAATATTCCTACTAAGCTTACCAAAGAAATAGTATTTAACTGATTCATAGATTGATCACTTTCTTTACATAGCCACTTTTCTACATTTCATGTTCTATTTTTTGGCAAGGTCATGTCAATGAATGCACAAATATGTAGTCTCCTGAATGTTGTGATAAACTTTGAAAACACAAAGGTATCAATCAGTTATCTAAGAGTATTGCAATAAAAAAACTCATGTTTTATTACCAACTAATTTAAGGTCACATCAATGTAGTCTCCTGGATGTTGTGCTCTTTTCCATCAAAATAGTCTTGGAAAACACAAAGGTAGCAATCAATTATCTAAGACTCTATTGAAATCACAAAACTCATGTTTTTTTACCAAGTAATTTAGAAACTAGTAGCAATCAATGGTTCACTCTTGACTGTGGAAATATTGTTCATTTATGTGATTTACTATGACAAGAGAAAGGAATACTATAAGAATTACAATGAATACCACCATTTGTTTTCTTATGTACTTATTCTCCAGTAGGCCAACAATACACTTCAAGTAAATTTCTTCTTCCTCGGTCTGTAAGAGGAATGATTCTTCTCAACTAGTTCTCTAGTATAAATGAAAGTAACTAAAAAAAATTCCCATCCTAGTTCCCATTTGGTTCAGTAGTTAATACTATATTGCCATCTTTGGAGGAAGCTAAATTATCAACTTTTCTTTCCTCCCTCACACCACTGCATTTGTTGCGCCAAAAATTATTATGGTTTATTTTCCTAGAGAACTAATAGATATACATATTGTGGCTACAGAAAGCACGGAGGTGACTGTTGTAAGGCTAAGAGAAGGGCACATGCTTCTAGTACATAGGGTGAGATTCATTTGGGGAAAAGCTTGTGCAATGACAGAAGCCATGGACTTGTGTCCATAAGTAGAGAGAGAGTAGGAAACCAAGAAGGCTGACATCAAAATGTTGGAAGGGACTAAATTTCATTTTATTTGGGCCATGACGCTGTTGGGGTTGAGGGATCTTTCAGTGATAGTTTGTCTGCTTATGCACGTAAGATGTAGCGTCTATGGGACCAAGGAAGTGGGGACGCACATTGCGCTTTCCCAAAGGGGATTTCCGGAGATGTTGACGGGGATGGATTTGTTGATTCCAGAGCTGATAATCTATTACTCAATACATCATTTGTGTTATTGGTTCATAGTTAAAACTATGATTGGATTTGTTTGAAAACTATGAAAGATACGGTAACATTAATATAAGGGATCATGAATTTTTTTCAAAAAGAAAAAAATAGTTATCTTGCTATTCATCCAAAAAGGAAAATCAAAGCTAACCACACTTTATTCAACTTTGCATATGTAGTGTCTAATGCAGTCTTTCCTATCATACATACCAAAACATCTTATACAGAGAGAACACAAATCCAATATAACCTACATACTCATCAAATGTACTCTTCAAAACGTACTTCATTTTCAAAAATTACAAGCTCACAAAGCCATTGGAAACCATATTGTTTTCATAATTTAGAGTTCCATCCATCAATCCCACTGCTAAAGTCCATAAGCTATCATATTGAGCTTCCTAAATACATGAGTGAAAGTGATGAAGTTAAAATGCTTCTTTAATACCATAATTATTTTGCACCACTGATCCAACTTCATAACATGTAGCATGGATTTTCAAAAACCCAATCCATGATCACCCTCAAATCACCTACCACATGTAAGTGTTCGATACCAATACACCTTGCAAACTAGATAAGTGCCCACAATGCAAGAAGTTCAACTTGTGTGTTGGTACCCTGACACATCCCATCCAAAGATGGAAAAGATGTTTGCTATTTACTTTCAACAGAATCCCAGCACCACAAACACCAGAAAAAAGTAGCACCATCAAAATAAGTTGTAGATATATCATCTGCAAACCTAGATACATTTAAATTTCTAATTTTCATGTGCTTGTCTTCCCTGTAATAATAAAAAATGAGCCCAACAATTCTGGAATTGACAATGTATATTGAAGGGATCATTTATTAATTGTTTATTACTAGTAAATATTATATAATGTTAAAGTCTTTGGAGATTTTTTGGTGCTATAATTTTTTTTCGAGTGGTCAAGAAATTTTATAATTGACTCTAATATTCCTACTAAGCTTACCAAATAAATACTATTTAATTGATTCATAGATTGATCACTTGCTTTACGTAGCCACTTTTCTACATTTCATGTTCTATTTTCGTGTCAATGTATGCACAATATGTAGTATCCTAGATGAGTTTTGTGCTCTCTTCCATCAAGATAGACTTTGCAAACACACGGGTAGAAATTAGTTATCTAAGACTGTTGCTATCACAAAACTCATGTTTTATTACCAACTAATTTAAGGTCGTGTCAATGTATGCACAAAAATGTAGTCTCCTAGTTGTTGTGCTATATCTTCCATCAAAATAGACTTGGAAAACACAAAGGTAGCGATTAGTTATCTAATAATTTGTTGCAATCACAAAAATCATGTTTTATTACCAAGTAATTTAGAAATTAGTAGCAATCAATGGTTCAGTATTGACTGTGGAAATACTGTTCATTTATGTTGATTTACTATGACAAAAGAAAGGAATGCTATAATGATTACAATGAATACCACCATTTTTTTCTTCTGTACTTATTCTCTGGTAGGCAAACAATACACTTCAACTAAATTTATTCTTCCTCTGTTTGTAAGAGGAATAATTCTTCTCAACTAGTTCTCTAGTATAAAGGAAAGTAACTAAAAAAAGTTCCCATCCTAGTTCCTATTTGGTTTAGTATTTAATAATTTATTTCCACCTTTGGAGGAAGCTAAATCATCAACTTCGCTTGCCTCCCTCATACCAGTGCATTCCCTCTGCCAAAATTTATTATAGATTTCCCTGCATAGAGAACTAATAGCTATACATATTGTGGCTAGAGAAAGTGCAGAGGTGATTGTTGTAAGGTTGAGAGAAGGTCCCGTGCTTCTAGTACATAGGATGAGACTTGTTTAGGTAAATGCTTGTACAATGGTAGAAGCCATTGACTTGTGTCCATAACTAGAGAGAGCAAGAAACCAAGAAGGACTAACATCAAAATGTTGGAAGGGTCTAAATTTCATTTTATTTGGGCCATGAAGCCCTTGGGGTTGAGGGCTCTTTCAGTGATAGTTTGTCTACTTATGCACGTGATATGCAGTGCCTATGGGATCAAGGAGGCAAGGACATACATCGTGCTTTCCCAAAGGTGATTGCTGGAGATAATGACGAGGATGGTCGGATATGGTGACAGAGTATTCTAATGTCGAGCAAAATTGTTGAAGCGTTGAACTACTCCATAAAAATAGAATTGAAATTAAGTGTATCTAAAAAGCACCTTATGAACACAATGAACACAATGTACAGGCATTTCCCCTTATTGTCATCATACCAAAACTGCAAGTTGAAGAAGTTTCGGGAAAAAAAGGGAACTTGGGCGTTTTTATGGGAATGGCAACATCATTTTTTTCTCCCTCAAACAAATCCTTCAACATGTCCTTCGTCACATCTATGTGATATTTCTAAAGCTCGATACACATCTTGTTCAACGATTGCAGATTGTCCCATGTGATATGTTACCAGGCTTCAAATTTGAAGCCTTCAGAGCCCTTCAAAGGCCATTTTACACGTCATAGAAGGCCACTTCAAATTTTACCATGCAAAAAAAATTCAATTTCATGGTAAGCCCTTCAATAGTTAAATTAATCACTACTGTTTAAAATTGCAACAGAAGGGTAGCTTCAAATTTCACCCATCCACAATTTTTAGTGGGAAATTCAGAATGTGGCTACTAACTAGGTGACTTGGGAGTGGGACTCCGTTACTCTCCAATATCCACATGTTCGATCATCCATAGATCATGGACCATTGGGCCTCTAATAATATCATTGACCAACTTACGTGGACGGTCTTATAGTGAGCATCCCATGGCTTGAACGCTTCTAAGTTCTCGTGTTTGCAGTGAGCGCTTACATGTTTAACACATTTAATGGAAGCAACAAATTTATTAAACCTAGTTGGTGGATCATACGTGTTGTTGGTAGTGGGCTTACAAAGTTACCAAGTTACCAATTATTACATACTAATTCGTGAATTCTGACGCAGTGAGTTAATTGAGTATTCAATGTATAATATATTATGTTAATGTGCCCCGAATTTGGCATTTCAGACAAAATCCACAATCCAGAAACTTCTTGTAATGTTGCAGGTTGCTGCTCCTGCCTGTGGCCCCTACCCATAGCCCTACGTTTGATTTGTCATATCAAGTTAATCCTACCGTCTACGGCTCCCATCCTCACACCCTGTGTTTTCTTTGTTGTATCAAGTCAATGCTCGAATTCCATGCTTCCATGGCTCCGACCATCAATATATAATATTACAGGAATACAAACAAGGTTTTTCTTATAGCCCTACTCCACTATGGTCGAGATACTTCCAAGTTCCACCTACCCTAACTCCTCCAGTCCTCCAGGAGAGTTTGCGGAGCGAAGCTGCCAATTCCAGCCTGCCATAAACATATATAAAGAAATTTGTTTTCTTTGAGGAGCTCAACTTCAAGGCTGACTAGATTGCCGACATCCTATGAATTTACAGGTATGTACATCATTTTATCCATTCATGATCCCATCAATTATTTAAAAAATTTGTTATTTGATTAAAATTCTGTAACTTCAAAGTTCAAACACAATATTATTATTTGACTGAAATTTTGTTACTTCAAATGGGCCTTGAAGGCTTCAAATTTAAAGCCTGGACTCAAGAGTGGGTTTGTCACAAATATCCTCAAAGGCTGTTTAGAATGACATTTATCAATTCCCAACTGTAGCAACAACAACAATTGATTCTTTCTTCATATGTCCCGTGTATACACATATGATTCCACATACTCCTTGCCTTACCCTATTTTAGATTGTCGCTCGATCGAAGCTCTTGAGAATTTAAATGCCCTTTAACCTTTCTGAAATGGAGGAGATAAGGAAGACCATTGTTTTCACTCTGAAACCGATTTCTTCCCCGTTTAGCTTCCACTGGTCACTGCTGCATCCCTACGGGAAACAGGTGTGCGCAGTGCACCCCCCATATTTACCAAAAATCTTGGGGATTTGGGGAAGTTCCCACTCTTTTAACCTCCATGCATCTAGTTAATGAGATAAATCAAGAATCCAGACTTTGTATCTAATACGGTATTACATGAGCTATTTTCCCCAATTGCTTAGTCGTTGAATCGACACCTTCCTTTAGTAAATGGTTTAATATTCTTGGTATTTATTAATATGAAGACCATCGATGCTACTACACTTACAATCCGCGTTCGACTGTACGAACTGAGACAAAAAAAAAATTGTAATCTTGATTTTTAGAATGACAGTGCTACTTTACCTTTTGATTTTGTTACCCTTATCGGCTGGTCTGGAATAAAACAAGAACTTAAACCATATAACAAGAAATTCAACCATCTATGCATCTCCTCTCTACTTGGTCTACCTACATTTTACTTATGCTTCATAAGTTACAACCCATCCTCTACTCCATCATAGCATAGATTTAGTATGTATAATGAGATCTAGGGGGGGGGCCTATAGAGAAGAAGCATCCAGGGTCCTTAATCAACTATTGGGAACAAAAGTTTCCTGGAGTTGGATAGTTCTCTTTTCTCAAACCATAACATAGCATGTAACATGTAATGAGTGCTTAAACTTATTCTATCCCAAGTACGTGTGGCATTCATAGTGTTGAATGAAAAATTAAAACATATATTGTTGTCATTGGCATTCAATTCTGCCGTAGGGTACACAATTAGAGTGACAAAGAAACTTGCTATTAGTTTTCAATCCAATCCAACTTCTTTGTTGAACTGTTCTCTCTAATATACTTGCGTGAAGGAGGATTATAAATGGAAACGAAGTTGTTTGATAGAGGTGCATGAAATTGAATTATGGTCCTCAATTCAACAAAGTAAAAAAAAGTTACCATTCAGATTCTTTCCCTTCACCTTTTTTACGGCCTTTTTGCATACATCTATATTGTTCACTAATTTAGTAACAGATAGAGACCAAACTCAACGTCCAATGTTTTTGGCTTATAAAACAATTTTTTTCTTTCTTTCTTACATTATCATTTTTTCCATTGTTAAGTAGGCTAGAATTTATATTAGTTTGAAGAACGTACTGATTCACAAAGATTGAACTTTTCCAAGAATAAGCATCATGTTGCTTTTAGAAGAGTTGAATAACCCAATTCTTCATTGAGTTTGTAGTGTTTGAAGCAGCCTAGGAACCCATTTTAAGAGGTATTAAATATTATTATACTGGTTAAAAGTTGGATTGGAATTGGGCTAGCAAGCTAACTGTAGCTAATGCAAAAAAAAAGATCTATGGATTTAGTTATGGCAATTCACATTGAACATTGGAAAGTGGATTTTCTATGTGTCTCCTAAGTTATATTTCACTAATAAATTCCTCATGTTCAAGCAGATCATGAAAGAGTAAAATAGTATTAATTTTGGATGTAAGGATGAAAGTTGGATTGGAATGGGGTTAGCAAGTTAACTGTATTATTATACTCGTTAAAAGTTTAAGAGGCAAGATCAATTTGGAAAACTGCTAAGATGGAAAAGGTGGCATAGTGGCCTAGGGAGCCACCCGCTAGATCAGGTGAAGTATGGTTGTGTTATATGACATATATAACGTTCAGTGCTGCTATATCCACTGCAAAATAAAGCCTCTCAACTTTACTACGTAAGTAAACATTGAAATTTTGATGTACTAGTACATTTTCAAATGAAAAGAATGACTTATTTTTACATGGCAGCATTGAAGGGTTCAATATCTCATAGCCCTTCAAAGTGAAATGGGACCCCACCCTTCAAATTTGATCCCTGTATGTTACCATTCATAAAGTTGAAGTGACATGAGAATCATTGGATTATAAACGTGTCTTCAAGATCTCCAACCATTCATAAAGTTGAAGTGACATGAGAATCATTGGATTATAAACGTGTCTGCAAGATCTCCAACACTAGTACAATCTATGGGCACTTAGCAAATAATATATGCAAAGACGTTACCATGGCTCATGTTTTCTGAATTTTGAAAGTGACTAGTTATCAATATACTCTTGTAGTAGAATGGAAAGTAATTATGACCAAATAGAGTCCAACAAAATCCTATTGTTTAGTTAAATAGTGTATCAATATGTTTATAGTTGGTGTCATGGTTTTATATTAAATATCTTCATAATTCTAACGCAACCATTTTTAATTGTTATCGTTGTCACAGACTCGGTAATGATTATACAAATATAAGATCTGACTCTACTGAATTTAGAATCCATTATATCATGAAATTCTTACTAGGATGATATGTACGAATAAATATAATGAAATGAATTTGAATACTAATGTATTCTTAATTGCAAACTTTATCGTTACCTAGTTATATGCCCATGAAAAATCTTATTTGAAATAATATGGGTTGATTAGTTAAAAAAATCATATATATATATATATATATATATAAATCATGTACAGATAATGATGTTCGAGTTCGATGCCCGATTAATATGTAATGGTTATAATAATAATAATAATAGTTTTCTATTTTTAAAGTCACAACCAAGTCATATATCAATTTGGTATATGGGACCCCTTGTTTGTGGGACAAGGGACCCCCCTCTACGCAAGGATGTAACTGCTTGCTAAAGTCTACAAAGGTGTACATACCCTACCCTTTTTGGAGTTGAACCTATGACCTCATAGGAGGAAACACATATTCTTAACCATTAGGCCCACTCAAGATGTACTCTTAATATTTATAGGAAAAGTTATCCTAATGTTAAAGGACTCGAGGATTAGAGATTGCATGTTCAGTTGCTTACATGTTTATGTGCACTTGTGCTTGGTAATATGGTATAGTCATTAAAGGATGTAGATTCTGATGATACTGCATATGGAACAAAGGAAGAACAAGGGTTATATATCAAAGATGGAACAATGAACATGTTTGGCAGACCAGCTATCAAAGGAAAGAGTTATGGTTGGAAGAATGCAATTTTGATATTAGGTGTTATTTTCAATCCTTCCAACAAAGTGTAGACATATTGGATACCAATATTCAAAGAATAATATCATTATTGTTTATGTACTTTTCTTATTCCCATGAAGTATAGTAAACCAAGTGCTGGTTGTTTTTGCATTGTATGGGGTGTGGGAAGTGATGGAATTTGATGGATAATTTGGCCTTCAAATAGGACTTCAATTTTCCAATTTGGTAATATGTTGGTTAAAATGTATAATACTTTCGATTAAATGTACAAAACCATGAGATGTGCAGGGTATATTTGTTTTCAATTCTAGGGTAAACCTTGTCTTATTTTTAACTATATTGTTTTGAGAGAGAAATGCACCAATGGCAAATGCATTAGGTCTCTTTATTTATTTTTACAAAACTAGTGTTGTATTTCAGTTCAATTTTTTAATGGTAAGTTTCATTTTTCTTTTAGATTCATCAGCCCATGAAAGTAAATCACCTCATCAGAAATTTGGATATGTATATAAGAGTCTATCTTAATATTAAGTAACTAGCACAACCACTTAACTTGTGGTTGGTGAACACCGATAGGCCTCAATTTAAGTGCATGGACAAGTTAAATATTACTTGTTCTCCATGCGTAGTTGTAATTACCCGTTGACTATGCCTCAACTACTTGTCATCACTCTATTATGCCTCAACTACCTGTTATCACCGCCTTCTGTATGCCACTACTCATTATCAATGCATCCGCTAAGTTATCCATGCATCATCTACAAGTTATATGTGGACAATACACTTGCATCATCCTCTTGCAATCTAAGAAAAACACACTTGCTACTCCACCCCAAATTCTAAAATATAAACATTTATATGTAAATATATAAGTTTTTATATTAGATATATATTTATAGATAAACTTATATATAATTGTAAGTGAAACTGTGTTTTTAATTGACATTAATTCTTCTAAATTATTATTATTTTTAAATATTATAAAAAAATACAATATCTATTATATTTTACATTGTTACACATAAATACAATATTTTTAAGTGATATCATTGATTTATATCATTTAAATTATTATTAAGAAATAAAATTTTAATTTAATTTAATTATATTATTTTTAAATGTTACAAATAGATACCGTATTTGTAACTGACATGTAAGTAAATACAATATTTGTAACTTACATTTTTGGATGGCTCCCTACAAGGGATGCAAGGGAGGCATAGAGATAATGTAAAGTACAATTGGTATCATTTTTGGGCGAGCAATAAGCACCCTGCTAAATACTCATTAATGTTGTTGGGAGGCTTATGGAATAGCCTTAACACTCCCTTACCCTCCATCACATCATATTTCACAGTAAGAAACTCTTAGCGATTCGTCGGTTTAGTTTCCCATGCCCACCATCATGCAGATCCATGAATTTATGCTCCCATGCCCATCCAATGTGCATTTTCTCAACATAGGTATTTTAAATTTTAGGGTCATTAAACATAGACTCCTTGTTTGCATCAAACAATTTTACAATCCCCTTATTTTTTATGTCATATGACCTAAGCTAGTGTTTCAATGTCAATATTTCAAGTGTCTAGGTCGTCTTTAGTTTACCATGAGACATCCTTGAGTTGTTGTACACTATATTTTATAGGTGATTGAACCACCTAGCTTTTATAGGAAGTCTACAATATTTACAGGAAACAATTTTGCAATTATTTTCTCCTTTTCTATGTTAAATGAAATTAGTTTGTTGGTGTCAATATTTCAAGTGTTTAGGTTCTCTCTAGTTTACCATTGCTAAAATATGTTGTTCTTAAATATGTTGTTCTTATGTAAAGGTGTCTTTAAAAGGAATATTCTTGAATAATTTTGTACACTAGATTTATAGGTAATTGAACCACCTAATTTTTATAGAAAGTCTATAATATTTATATTCATGATCCTTTTGTTACAAAAGCCTGATGTTATAGTATATAAAATACGTTGAATATAAAAAAAAAACACTTACAATCAATGATAGAATTGGACGGGAAAAATGACCGTCATGAGGCATTTTGGCCATCAAAAACGGTTAAAAAATTTTCGTTATCCGTCTTTTGTGAAGGGTAAATTTATCATTTAAACCTATTTTTGAAGGGTAATAAAATTTCTAAAACGTCATTATATTTACTATTTTTGAAGAATAGAAAAATTTATAAAACATCATTATTTAATAGTATTATATTACTAATATTATTAATATCTTTGATCTTATATAAAACTATATTTTCCAAAATAGAATTTCCAACCATACTTTCACTTAATAAATAGAAAAATATATTAAATTAGTATTATTTCTATTCCTTTCCATTACAAGTTGCATTTATTTTTTCATAGAAAAAGAAAAACTTGATTTAACTCAATGGTGTTTCTAATTTCCATTACTTTTTTTATTTTTCTATTATTACAATGAGCATCTACATACTACAAATTTAAGTGCTCAATGATCATTGATTACATTAACATTCTACTGCTACAGCCTACAAGTGTACATCAACTAAATGACTTGGATTCTGGAAGTTGAAAGTTCCTGGAAGCGGCAGCCTAAATTCTTGGAGACAGAACTTTGAAAAGCATTATCACAGACTACAGCTAATTCCTACACGATATTTTGGCATTTTATTTAGTGATAGGTTTAGATTCAAAGATTGGTTTGAAATCTACAATTTTGAACAAATGTTATAAATTTTTTTATAATTTTAAATCGCTATATCATATATGTAGCCTAAATTATTTATCTTGACATGATATTTAGTGGTTTATCTCATGATTTGAGTAATGTATATAGATTTAGATGTTGAAATTGAAATGAAAATCTCATATATTTCTATTATGGTTCAATTTCAATGAGAAATGGAGAATTTAAATGAAAGAAAATACTAAATAAGGTGTTAAGAGACATACAATCTTGAATATACAAAGAAAAACTAGAATACAAAGCTATATTTTGCAGAGTCCTATATTCATCATTATATATAAAAATCTGTTATAATAATCTAATTTAGAGAGACTTGCAAATTTGCAAGTTTGTGACCTAAAGAGCTTTGCTAGGTAGCGAGAACTCGTGCTAAAAAGGCCATTGAGAAGGTTTTCAATATTTTTTATATTCACGTATTCAACCCAACTCTTTCTTATGAATTTAACTTGAATAGAGCAGAGCTGGGTGACCTATGGGATGGCAAAAAGAAATGGTTATGCGAGGTACGAAATGGCACTAAAATAAACCATCTTGATTCACTCTTCTCGGAACGAAGCTCATCTGACCGACCCTTATTGAATGAAAATGAACTTATTGGCAGATGCTTCCTCCTTTCCTTCACCTCTCAAATGTCCCATAAACTGTCCGGCTTCATGGTCGAGTGACCAATGGTGGAGGAATGGATTTTGTGATAGCATCTTCGTATGTGTTTGTTGTTTCTGAGGAAAAATCATAGTGTAAAAGCATGAAATATATATTCGAGAATGGTGTTTAGCCACTAAAGAAATAATTATGAAGATTGTTCTCCACACTTGCTCAGTCACAAGCAACAGGACCATTTCCAGGCATTCTGAGAGAAATAGACTTTTAGGATATGATTAGTTTTTCTAACAGTTTCAATCCATAGAATCATATTCTAATATTGGTCATAGATTTCTCTATGTGAGTAGAGGGACATCTTTGAGTAACCTTAAGCCAGCATTCATCTCCTGGATTTGTGTTTGATTTGAAAGGAATTGGATGGTTTCAACTTCAATTCTGAGCAGTGATTTCCTAGTTCTAAATCGGAGTATAGCTTCTGCTAGACAGAGGGAGCACAACGCAATTTATAACCAAGAGTGTGAAAGGATTCAAAAGTATGGAGGTTATTTTGAAGCAAAATGAACCTCTCCAGCATCACCTTGAACTATATTCGCAGCATATGGCTACGCTATCCTTGAATTACAATAGATATAGTGATGATCAGTCCCTTTTTTTAACAGATGAAAAAATACTGTACAAGAATCTAGATAAAAAGGGATGGGAATACAACAACGGTTTTTAGTTTTTTCATTTCTTCAAAGAATCAAAGAACATTTTTTTCCATTTCTTCTTTCCTCTAAAACATAAAACTAAAAACATCAAAGAATTCATCTGTCGGTGTGAAGATGTAGCAACTGTTTTGATTCTTTGAGAAATTTCAAAAGACAGTATACACAAAATGAAAAGATCCATAACTCTTGATGAGATTAGAAGATTGTAAGTAGTACTTCCCTTTTTTTCAAAGATCGTAGTTTCCAAATATGGTAAAAAAATTATTATTAAGTGCCTCGGATGACAAGCATTATTGGAGACTTGCAACTATCTAACAACCTGGGTTTTAATTACATGTGTATCAATTTACAGATATAGGCATCTCTTGTAACAATCTGATTAATTTTAAGGTCAGAAGATAGGTTTTCTTTTTATATTAATAATGAACATGAAGAGCTCAATGTGTATTCATAGTTTTTTTGTTTAAGTTATATTTTTATATAATATTAATTTAGTACACAAATGATATAAAAAATGAATAGAAATCAAGTTAATAGACCATGATAGATATTAATATTGATCATTTTAATTTAATGTGAAAATTTCAAGAAAATAAATATTGTTTAAAAAAAAAATTAATTAATTATTGAAAGGTAAATTTTTTGGCAAGACTTCATTGTTGAAAGGTAAAAATTTAAACAAAACGTTTCAAAACGGGTGATATATATAAGACTTTTTTTACTTTTTTCTAAATCAATATTTTCAAAATAATTAAATAAAAATTTCAAACATAAATATTTATAGTGCTCTACAACCTAGTATCATATAGATATATGTAACAAAATCTTGTCTACGCATATATATACATTTTTTTTTCCAAAGAAAAAAGTCATGTATTGATCATATAGAGTAAAATACATTCCACGGGTGCTCGGTGAGCACGATAGCCAAAAATAGAAACTGCTTTATTTGTACACACTCATCCAAAAACTAATTTCTTAATTTGACATATTTTCTCAGTATTTTCAAAAAACTTTCACATTCTATAAAAACTTTACACACAAAGTCTATAAAAGCTGATCCAAAAAAGATATAATTAAGAGAAGCTAAATGAAACCAGCTGATTTCACAAGTATTCTGGCCATAAAATGTTTTATTAGTAACCCAAACTACTACATTGTTTATTAAATGGATTTTTCTTTGAACTGTGGTTATTTTAGCACTGTTCTCATTCTTGGATTAATTTTTTTTTTCTTTTCTCCAGCATATTAATGCACTGTGATGTTTCTTTTTTTCTTTTCTCAAGAATATTAATGCACTGTGATGCATGTGATGCATACCATTACAGTACTTGGTATGCCTCACAATAAAACAAAAATGTACTTGGTATGTCTCACAATAAAACAACAATGACTCATTTTACCTGGATCCAATAAAAAGCAATGCAAAAACTATAAAACAAACTTTCATTTAACATAACATATTAATCATATTAATCCATAAGCGAGAAAGTTACGACATTAAACTGGAACTATAATTATGTTTTATTACAAGGCAGGCAAGCAGCGAATTTATTGCTTACAAGCAGAGTAGTAATGAAAGCCCAACGAAGCTAAACCGAAAAGCATATCCATTTACAGAGCCCGCATACATAGCCTATATTTAGGGACGGCGAGGGCAGAAGTTGACGGTGTAAGAGGCTGTGGAAGGAGGACATATGCTGCCGCTTCTGAAGGGGAAAGCACGAGGACAGGCCTTCTGAAATGCCTTGTTGAAGGCCGGAGAACTCGGCAAATACCCGTCGTAATGGCCGTTGCACGCAGTAACCACGTCACTCCCTTTTTTCTTCATTTGCAATTCTTTCGGACAAACCGCATTCGCGTCGGCTGTGCACGCCATGGTCTCGCAGGGGCGACGGCTGCTGACATTGTTAGCGGCATAGCTTGGAACCACCGACATGGGAAGATTATAACCCTTCTCCAACGTAACGGAATACATGTCCGGCTTCGCTATTCCTCCCAGGAGTTCGAACTCTGCTTTTGTGAATGCTACATTATCTTGACTCTCGACTAATTTGCACTGCAGATTTCCTCCACAGTCACCGGAATCGCAGGCTCCCAGCCCTTGGGAATTGAACACGCAACCAGTCCTTCCCCAAATGGATCCCGACCAGGATGGATCCGCCTTCCATGAATATGACTGCCCGGCTCTCACTTTGCTCATCCGAGGGGGAGGAAGATCGGTTGACCCCACAATCGCAGGCCACACGGGAAATGCGCAATTGTTCAGCACCCTTATTGTCTTGTAAGCCATAGGCGATTCTGTTGTTCGCTCAGATCGCAGAAAGTATTAATTAACAAAAAGACAATAACATAAATGTCCAGGATTCGCAGTAAGACAAGATCATTAGGAACAAATAATTGCGAGAATGAGAATTTTACCTGCAGCGCAGAGACAGAGGAAAGACGCAAATGTAACCAGAAACATAGCTGTCCATGCCATTGCCATCGTCGTTAACTGGTGGGTGCTTTGACATCCGGCCATTTTTTGGATTAGCAGTATCTGTAATAGCAGCAGTCTCGTAACGTTTCCTGAGAGCCGGCAACAAAATCTTATAACTTAACAGATTACTCTGAATTTCTCTTCATTTCATGTCTTGGCAGTCGAAATGTCACGCGAGAATTTTAGTAAGATCGAGGGAACAGTAGTTGCTTGCTCGCGAATTCTCAAATAACTGAACTTGGAAATGTATAGAACGAAATGGAGATGGGATTTCAATGGAGTGTGGATACCCAATTCCAGTAGTGTCTGGTTATAAGGCGTGGCTGGCTGGAGAAATGGAATAGTGGAATGACATGTGAGCATAGACGTGTGTCCACTGCCAATGTTGGTAATGGCCAATTCATGTCCATCCTTTTCCAGGTAAGGCGATCAACTTTCAAGCACCGGAGTGTTCCGCACTCTTTGATTCAGACGGAATTTTAGGGTTAGCAGGGCACTGCCTCTTAAAAGTAAACCCCACGGAATTTTGTTCTATCCCTCACGGCCATTCGGATTTACGGCGAATATAACACGTGGAAGTTAACAAGTACGGGGATATGGTTGAGTGATTTGATTTTCACGTTACATATCGGCTACCTAGTGGACAGATTTAAAGGGCTGATCAGTGATCAGCCAAGTGGAAAACTGGCCTTTTCTTTCAAGAACGTCGACACTTGCGATTACAGTTTCGTCCACCATGTGAGTCGCACAATATTGGGTGTAGCTGCATATTTTCATATTATTTGGGGTCCACAAGTTGGAACCCAACTGTATCTATTGGATCTAGTGGCATTTAATGCTTTTTCGCTGGTGTTTATGGTATGACATTTCTCAAAATTTATGTAATTTTTAGTGAGAGCTGGGAAAGTTTATCATAATTTAATTGTTAATTAGTAGTGAGAATAGCTTTCGGGTTTAATTTATTGTACTGAAAGTAACCAAATAAAGTAGAGTATGGAGAAATGTTGTAACTTTACATAACATAACATTATGATTCATAAAATAAAAAACTAAAATCAACATAGATCCATTTTAAAAGTGGATTTATAAAGATCTAGGTGTAATATTTTTTTGAAGTATAAATTTAGGATTATAAAATCCAAGTTTAAGATCGATTTAAGTTGGTTTTTTTAAATCCAAGTAGAACATGTTTTTAGCCAATAAAAAATCATTATTATACTTTATTCCAAGACACATTTTATTTGTACTAAAATTATATATAACTTTGCAAAAAGGTACAAATGTATTCAAGTAGCACTTGTCCCCAAACTAGCCCACCTAGTAGGAAACCATGCTAGCCGTAAGAACCCATCAAACAATCTTAGAAGAGAAACAATAACATAATCTTAAAAGTCATTGACATAAAAACTAAAGGACAACCTAATAAACTAGATTCTAAGACATCATCTGAAATTTGTTACCACATGCACCTTTTCCTTACAAGGTGATTCCATTGGTCAGTGTTCTAGAGCTTTGTGCTTGAAGAATCAACCCGTCATCAGTTGTGTAAGCATGTTTATGTGGCTCACTATGATTACGAACCCAATCATGTTTAGGCTGGATTTGATGCGGAGGATCGAAGTTTTGTTCCATTATGCCAAAGCAACCCCACACCTACTCATCTTCGAGGTGTTCCCTTGGGTGTCCATCAAAGCTCTACCAAGCATCATTTTGGTTTTCCAGTGCAAAATCATCATTTTTCCATGCTTGGTTTCCAGAGATTGGGACGAACCAACATCAATGATCTCAGTTATCCAATCGAGTTATTCCTCAACAACATCGAGAACCTCTTACTCAACATCAATTTTTGATTCAACCCAGCCAAGGTAGTATCGAACTTTTTCATTCACCTCCTAAAAGAATTCTTGTTTGGCTTCAACCACTTCCCGTTCAATTCTGGGCATATGGGATCCCCTTCGATCCTTTCCCTTGCCTCTACCCGTTCTTGACCTTGCCATGTTGCACTAGTATATTCTGAGGATCCCACCACTATCCTAAATATTCAAACATCCACCACCTTTTTAAACACTAGCGAGAGAGTAGCGCACTCCAAGAAGTGGTCACGGAGAATGGGGAAAATCCCCTCCAAAATCTTAAAAAAACAAATTGGGAGGAACATGTTCACAACATCATTTCTCGTCACACTCACCATGCTATCATAGTTGAATAGCTTCGCCATGATTTGTACAACAAATGACATCCCAATTGTGTGATGATTAAACCAAGTTTTCACCATCTTCCTCTACAGACGTCTACTCTTCAGGCACATGCTCTGACATTCCAACCCTTTCCCAGATCACCCACATGTATTGCTCAACCTTAAGGCATGAAAGAACCGCTTCATTTAACTATGAAACAAGAAGAGTGGCTAAGGAGGTGTCAGGTGTCCCAACGCCTCATACAACCATGTCGCCATGGTTGTACACCCACATCCAAGTAATATTATATAAAATATTCAGCAAAATTAATATAAATCTATATATTTATGTCAAATTATAAAAGTTTAAAGGATTAGTTTAATCAATGGTTATGAATGTTGTGGTGGTATTTGCTTAGTGGTATGTTGTTAAGTGTCTAATGAAAATCTACATATTTAAGGTGTTATCTATATATATATAAACACGCTTATGAATGTGGAGAAACACCTAGTAATTGGAGAAAAAATGATAACAAATTATAATAATATAATTGATACGTTTTCAATATAATTATGAATATGGATTCGTGTCTTGATATGTATTTTGAAGTTTGGAAGTTATTTGTAAAACTATAAATTATGATATTGACTTAAGATATTTTTTTTCCCAAGAAAACTACCGACCCAAGTTTTTCCTTTCACTCACCATATGGGATGTCTACATGACTAAAGTTCCATATTGTGGATTTAATTTGTTTTTCTTTAGATAATATATATTTCTTCAAATCTGTTTATATTAAATTATTTGTGTGATTACAATATGAACTTTGTATATGTCTACCTAAGTTTTTCCTTTAACTCACCATATGGGGTGTTAGTGTGATATTCCGAGTTTAGAATCCTTTGTAAATAAGACTTTTCTTTAATATTTAAAGTGTTTTTGAGTTGATGTTAAGTCATGTGACTTTGGAGCATCAAGTATATTTATTATTTGAATGTTTGCATTTGATGTTGAGTTATGTGACTTTGGAGCATCAAGTATAATTATTATTTGAATGTTTGCATTTGATGTTGAGTTATGTGACTTTGGAGCATCAAGTATAATTATTATTTGAATGTTTGCATTTGATGTTGAGTCATGTGACTCTAAAGAATCAAGTATATTTATTATTTGAATGTTTGCATTTGATGTTGAGTCATGTGACTTTGGAGCACCAAATGTGAAAAGACTAAAAGTGTTTTTGAATTAATGTTGAGTTGAGGAAACTATGGAGCATCAAAATATATTAATAAAAGCAATATCTCACTTTATATTCCAAACTTCTTGAGTGACAACTACTTAAAAGAGGGACCAAGCACACTAGGAAAGGTATGACTTATTAATTAATACATAAAAGTAAATAATGATGTAAAAGAACAAAGTGAGGAAAAATATTCATTAATGAATATTAAATAAAAATAAATAAGAGAAATAAAAACACTAACTACTTCTTAAAAATAAAAGAACTATAAAAAGAGAGAAAGAAGGGGAAAAGGGGGGCACTTTTTCCTAGAAAAGGAGGGAGACCTAAATGTTGAACAAAATCCCATCCTTTAAAAGAAAAGTTCTTTGCAGAGAGTGAACATTATAGGAGTAATGGTTCTTAGATCACTGGAGGGTTCAGTTGTAAATCTTTGAGTGCTCATTAAACCATGAAACAAAAATGGTTAGTCATGGAAGTGGACCATGTGGAAAGGGATTAAAATTATAAGGTTTACACCCTTGTGACTACTATGCAGTAGTTTAAAAGATAGAAAACAAATCCCTAGTTATCCTATCATAGTGTGTTTGGACTGGCTCAGGAGTAACCTATGGAATGAACAACATAATGTTTATGGTCTATGGCTGGGAGGAAAGTGGAAGTCACTCAATTGGTTTGGAATTCAAAGTTTGATAAATTTCTCTATCTCTAACATCCTATGTTTTAGTTCTAGTTATTTATTCAACTATTATGAGTTTGGAATAAGTGAAACTATTCATGTTATCTTTATTATTCTCCTAGAAAAATTAAATAGGGTTACTGTAAAACTCTTAGTTATAGAATTAGTTTTATTGGACATTTTAATATATGTATTGATTTTTTTTTAAAGAATTTAGATGAATATTTTCTATAAAGATCATTAGTAATCCTGCTCTAAATGAGGCAAGGATTTGTTGAGGTAGTTAATCCTCTTGTAATATAATCTTGTCTATTTATTATGAAAAGTAATTTAATTAAAAAATGTAAATTTATAAACTGGTTAAAAAAAAAAATTGTTTAGCTATGTTGTGTTATAGAATGAATCTGCATATTCTCAATTGGGCTTCGAAACCCTATCCAAATAGAGTTATTATGTATTACACTAAAATTATAAATGTCAAGCAGTAGCATTGTTAACCATAATAATATAATACATGTATTATAAACAAAGTATTCTTTCCTATGGCCTTAGGGTTTAGATTATCACAAAAAACCATTGTGTATTTTTTAATATAATTAGAGTTGAGATCGAAACCGTGTGTTTATCCATAAATACAATCCTATAAAACAAAATAATTACACATACTTAGAATACTTAAAGATTACACAGAGTTGACTAAAGCCCGAAGGGCCTAAAACCATCAGTGTTAATAGTCTCAGGGTGAGCCTATAGAATGTGATGGTTTGAACAATATACACAATAATACTAAAATACTTTGTGATTATTATTTCTCTGACCCGAGGTTGATTCCACCATAGTATTAAGACTCTACATTAATTTTTAAAACAAACAATAAAATTCCAAAATGAATTTATATAGAGAATCAAAAGGGTCAAGTTGATGCTCTAAGAAGAATTCAATACAATTAATGTATATTAATAACTCCAAAGGGAATGTCAAACGAACTTAACCATGCAATTATTATTTGTTGAATGACTATAGAGTCCACTTATGAATGATGTTTACAAAATTTGAAACAAAAGATTAAGGGTCGATCTCTTTAAGGGCATACCCACTTTCAATCCTCAGACAAGATAATAACCAATAAACAGAGTAATCTTGTATGCAAACAGTGGCTACCAAAACAAGCCTTGGAACAAAGAAGTTTACATTAAACCTATGTACAAAATTAAATATATACATGTATATTGAAGAAATGGAAAATTAAATAGTCACGACATTACTGTATTAACAATATGCTATTAATATCCTTACAAATAGAGAAATGGGCTATATGTTTCAGACATCGAGCCATGTATAGGCTAATTTAAATAGAAGTCTAATATATTTCCTCCAACCACAATAAAGGCACGAGGTAGTCTCATCTTATGCAACAAATTCCCCAAAATAGTATGAAAAGAGAAGAAATAGATTAGAAAGAGTACTCCACGACTTGATTGAAGAAAATAGTTGAATAACAAGTCTCTTCAAGGGGGAAACCTCCTTACACAATGTACTAAGTACACAAGACAAGACAAGACAAGATACTCCAAATGAAAGGTCTCCTTCCTATATATAGGAGACTAAGTGGTACAATCCCAACTAACTGACCCAAGCCAACATAACTAATATAACCATACTAATGACAATTACCACTAATGGACCAAAGCCGGCATCAAAACTAATGTAAAGAACCACAATATAGGGGGGAATGTGCCCATATTTAGGTCTTAACATGCCCCTCCCCTTCAGACAAGTTTTTTCCTCAATGCTTGATTAGTTGCGGATGCTTTTGTATGAAGGACTCATATTCCCACGTTGAATCTTCAACTGGTTAGTTCTTCCACTTTATGAGGTACTCGGTAATAGCCCGATTTCATAGCTGCTTAGTCATTGTTTCAGTGATTTGTTCAGGTTCCAATATGACTTTTCCTTCTTCATCAAGCTCCAGAAATATTGTTTGAATTTGGATATTGTATCCTATTACCTTCTTTAAGCAAGAAACATGGAAAACTGGATGTACTCTTGAAGATGAAGGGAGCTCCAATTTGTAGGCCATACTACCATTCTTCTGCAACACTTTATAAGGACCATAATACTTGGGTGCTAATTTATTGTCCTTCTTTAATAGCTTGAGAGACATATGCTTGTAAGGTTGTAGCTTGAGAAATACCCAATTCCCTTATTTAAAACTCCTTTCACTGCGATGTTGATCAACTTGTTGTTTCATCTTGTTTTTTGACATAGTCAGGTTGTCCTTAAGTATCTGGAGAACTTCTTGTCGGTGCTCTATGTGATCTTCCACGGCTTGAACTTTAGATTTTCCTTTTAAGGGAGATGTGATAAATGGAGGCTGATACCCATAAAGTGCCATAAATCGAGACATTTTTTATGATGTATATGGAAGGAAGTATTGTACCACCATTCTTCCAAAGACAACCATTTCACCCATTGTGTTTGTTTATCAGATGCAAAGCAACAAAGATATCCTTCCAAACACTTGTTCACGATCTCAGTTTTCCCATCAGATTGAGGGTGATAAGATGAACTGTGAGGCAATTGAGTACCCAAACAGGAAAATAGTTCAATCCAAAATTTTCCAGTGAAAATTGGATCTCTATCACTTACAATAATCTTCGGATTTCCATGTAACTTCTGAACAGTTTCCACAAAGGATGCAACTATTGTTCTTGCATTAAAAGGGTGAGCGAGTGCACAAAAGTGTGCATATTCGTGATTCTATCAACAGCCACCATAATAACATTCTTTCCTTCTGACTTGGGTAGACCTGTGATAAAATCCATGGATACTTCCTCCCAGCGCTGACAAGGTATGTCTAATGGTTGTAGAAGTCCTGGGGTCTTAATTGTTTCACCCTTATTCTGTTTTCAAACCAAACATTCAACCACGAACCGTTGAACATCAGATTTAAGACCTTCCCAGAAAAAATTCATTTTTGACCCTATGGAAAATTTTCAGGAATCCTGAGTGCCCATCTATAGGAGAGGCGTGTAGTTCAGAAAGGACCTTCTGCTTGAGTTGGGATTTTTTACATAAATATAAGCGATCCTTATACCATAGTGAATCATTTTTCCACACAAAATTATCTGATGCCTAGGATAATTTTGTATATTTTGAATGAGTGTCCACACAGATAGGTCATTTTTCCATTCTTCCCTTGCTGCTACTATCCAATATGGCTGTAGAATGGAAATGGAACAAAGTAATGCCCCAACATCTTCATATTTTCTGGAGAGTGCATATACCACCACATTATGTTTCCCTTTTCTATAGATGATTTCAAAGTCATATCCCAACACCTTGGTTACCCACTTTTATTGCTCTTCTGAAGATAGTCTTTGTTCCAAGAAGTATTTAAGACTATCATGATTTGTTTTTACCTTGAAGTGCCTACCTATTAGATAACGACGCCATTTATTAAAAGCATGTAGTATTGCCAACATTTCCTTCTCATAAATGGGCTTTTGTAAGTTCTTTCCCTTGATTGGATGACGTGTGAAAGAAAGTGGGTGTCCTTCTTGCATTAGAACTAAGCGCCAATGGCATTTCCTGAAGCATCACATTCCACAATAAAGGTTTTGTGAAGTATGGTGTGGCCAATACAAGAGTTGTGCACATTGCCTGTTTAAGTTGTTCAAAAGCTTGAGTTTCCTCTAGAGTCCAAGAAAATGCATATTTCTTCAATAATGTTGTTAGAGGTGTTGTTATTCTTCAATAATTTTGAACAAAATTGTTGTAGTACCCTGTCAGACCTAAGACTCCTCGAAGATTCTTCGGGTTTTTGGGAATTGGCCTGTCTATCATGGATTTAATTTTGTTAGGGTCTACCTTGACACCTTCATGAGATACAATATGACCCAAATACTCTACCTCCTTCACCCCAAAGAAACATTTAGAAGGTTTTGCATATAGTTGTTGCTCCTGTAGTAGTTGTAGTACCATGTCAACATGTTGAACATGTTATTCCCAATACTTGTTATATATTATTATATCATCAAAGAATACTAGCACAAATTTTCTAATAAAAGGCTTCAAAATGGAATTAATCAAACCTTGAAATGTGGAAGGTGCATTAGTGAGACCAAATGGCATGACTAGAAATTCATAATGACTTTCATGAGTTCTGAATGTTGTTTTTGGGATGTCTTCATCTTTAATTCTAATTTGATGATACCCAGAACGAAGATCCAACTTTGTGAATACAATTGCTCCATGTAATTCATCTAGCAATTCATCAATAACAGGAATGGGAAACTTATCTTTAATGGTGATCTTGTTGAGATCTCTATAATATGGACACATACGCCATGATCCATCCGGATTGTGTACCATTACCACTGGTGCAGAGTAAGAACTTTGGCTAAGCCTAATTATGCCAGCCTCTAGCATTTCTTCAACCATACGCTCAATTTCACTCTTCTGTCCATATGGGTATCTGTAAGGTCTAATGTTAGGAGGAACACTTCCTGGGATTAAGTGAATAGCATGATCGAAATATCGGACAGGTGGAAGACATTTTGGAATATCTTCAAATACCTTGGAATTCTTATTAATGACCCTTTGGAGATCTGGGGAAATAAGAGGCTTAGATGTTTGAACATCTAATGAGCATAATTGTGCAATTACACCTTGATGTCCCTTTTTCATCAATTTTGTCATAACATTAGAGCTTATCACCTTGCTTGGTTTCCTTGTGATACCCTGTAATTCATATTCCTTTCCTTCCCATAAAAATTTCATGAAAAGATTCTGAAAATTAAAAGCCACCGTTCCCAAATATTGTAACCATTGAACTCCTAATACAACATCAGCAGCACCCATTGGAATAGAAATCATTGGACTATTCAGTACATATTCTCCCATAGTAAGATTTATATTATGGTATTTCCCTGAGTAATTGATAGTTCCTCCATTTGCAATCATTACTTGAAATTCTGGTGCTGGATATACAAATCAATTGAGAGATTTTGCTAATTTATAGTGAATGAAATTATGAGTACTACCAAAATCAATCAAGATTGTTACCTTTTTTATTTTTGATAAATTCTTCGATCTTGAGAGTTTGAGAAGTGCTAATTCTAGCCAATGCATGACATGATATGGTGGGAGTAATCTCTTCTGAAGTAGTATCTTCTATTTCTTCATCTAGAGATGGTTCTTTTTCTTTTGGTTCTTCCTCTTCACATTCTATGTAAAATAATTTATTCCCACCACACTTATGCCCCTTACTATACTTTCTATCACAATTAAAACATATGCCTTTTTCTCTTCTTTCCTCTATTTTCTGAGGTGTCAACCTTGGAGGTGGGTTAGAAGAAGTAACAATATTCTTTTAGTATGTGTTGGAGGTCCTCTTTCTAGTATCCATCGTCATATTTTTACTTTCAACTTTCCTTGCCATAATGAATTCCTTCTCCAAGGATGGTGGCTCAAAGAGACGCACCTCATGTTGAATGTTATACTTCAAGGTTCCAATGAAGAGATCCAACAAATTATCTTCTAAAATGTTCTTCACTCTAAGACTTAGCTTCTGAAACTGTTTGATGTGCTCTACAACTAGACCTTTTTTCTTGAGATTTATTAACTGGCTAAAGAAGGTATTGCTATTAATATCCCCATAATGTGTAGTGAATTCTTCGGTGAATATAGACCAAGATATAATAGAGTCCTCTGTACGGTCACAAATCCATTGGTACCATACAAATTGATCATGCTCTAAATATAATGATGCAATAGTTACCTTTTGCAAAGTTGAAACCTAGTGTAGATCAAAGAATTGCTCCATTTTGAATATCCATGTTATTGGATCATTGCCTTCAAACTTTCTCATGTCTATCTTGGGAATTTGGCTACCCCTTGGTGACCATCCCTGATGACTTCCATTACCAAAATCATTTCCTCTTGAAATATTCTTATTCATGGAAGGTTTCTCAACATGAGAATTTTATTTATCCTCCTGAGTATCCTGGAACACATCATTACCTGTAGGAAGAGTATCCCTTGAATTTTGTATGAGATTAACAATATTTGTCATATTCCCCATCAACGTCTCCTCTAGATTGATTAAATCAACTTTTCTCACTGAACCTTTCATATTTTTCTCCATTTTATTCAACTTCTCCTTTAAATTATCCAAATCAACTTTTTTCACAGACCCTTTAATCATATCTTCCAACTGGGACACTCTAAAAGAGAGGTCTTCCCTTTCATCATTCGTCGAGGATGGATCCTCTAGGGGTTTGGATGGAGTGTGGGTATTTACACTTCCTTTTGGTGGAATTTTGAACAATATAAATAGATATCACACCTTAGGTGTCACCACAATTAGATCCTTCTACTCAAAGTTAATTAAAATTAAAAATGGCGTACCTTTTCAAAACCTGATTGGAAGACAATTTTAAGGCCGACTTGAAACTGATTTAAATTTTAAATTTAAGCTCCTCTAAATATGAAACTTTGTACTATTGTATTCTGGTGTTTCCTCTTCCTAATGCCACGGGTACTATCTAATTTGGATTTACCAATAATACTTTATTGCAAATCTCCCAACACCTCTTATTTTGGGTATTTCTAGAATATCAAACTTGTACTGTATGCCACATATCCAATTTTGTGTATCTAATGTTTAAAACCCTACCAAGGATAATTTGGTCCATCTTCTTTCAGATTCAATAGGTCTCACTCAATTTGGATATTTCATGTCCCATATATGACCTTTTTTCTCAGAACACATGTTTTAGACTAGTTTTTGGACTAGTCAGAATCCCTATATTCTAAAGCAAATATCTCTGAACCTATAATGTTTCAGGATCTGAAACTTGGACCACAGTTATTTCGGCCTTTTTCCTAGATGGGTTTTAAGTCTATATCTTTGAACCCTATTAGGAACAAATTTATAGAGAAAATTCCAAGATGACTTGTTTTGAAGAAACTAGTCCCGAGGAAAGGGCTCTGAAACCAAATGTTATGCAAATAATTCCGAAAAATAGTATGAAAAGAGAAGAAATAGATCAGAAAGAGTACTCCAGGACTTGATTGAAAACAATAGCTGAATAACAAGCCTCTTTGAGGGGGAAACCTCATTACACAATGTACTAGCTACACAAGACAAGACAATACAAGATACTCCAAATGAAAGGTCTCCTTCCTATATATAGGAGACTAATGGGTACAATCCCAACTAACTAACCCAAGTCAACATGACTAACATAACCATACTAATGCCAATTACCACTAATGGACCAAAGACGATATCAAAACTAATGTAATGAACCACAATATAGGGGAATGTCCCCATGTTTGGGTCTTAACATGCCCCTCCCCTTCAAACAAGTATTGTCCTCAACGCTTGATTAGTTGCACATGCTTCTGTATGAAGGACTCATATTCCCACATTGAATCTTCAACTGGTAAGTTCTTACACTTTACGAGGTACTCAGTAATATCATGATTTCGTAGTTGTTCAGTCCTTGTTTCAGTGATTTGTTCATGTTTCAATATGACTTTTCCTTCTTCATCAAGCTCCGACAATATTGTTTGAATTGGGATCTTGTCTCCTATTACCTTCTTTAAGAAAGAAACATGGAAAACTGGATGTACTCTTGAAGATGAAGGGAGCTCCAATTTGTAGTCCATACTACCAATCTTATGCAACACTTCATAAGGACCATAATACTTGGGTGCTAAATTATTGTCCTTCTTTAATATCTTGAGAGACATATGGTTGTAAGGTTGTAGCCTGATAAATACCCAATCCCCTTCTTTAAAAATCCTTTCACTGCGATGTTGATCAGCTTGTTGTTTCATCCTGTTTTTTACATAGTCAGGTTTTCCTTAAGTATCTGGAGAACTTCTTGTTGGTGCTCTATGTGATCTTCCACGGCTTGAACTTTAGATTTTCCTTTTAAGGAAGATGTGATAGATGGAGGCTGGTACCGATAAAGTGCCATAAATGGAGACATTTTTATGATGTATGGAATGAAGTATTGTACCACCATTCTGCCAAAGACAACCATTTCACCCACTGTGTTTGTTTATCAGATGCAAAGCAACAAAGATATCCTTCCAAACACTTGTTCATGATCTCAGTTTTCCCATCAGATTGAGGGTGATAAGATGAACTGTGAGCCAATTGAGTACCCAAAAAGGATGTTAGCACAGTATAATTTATGCCCGAAGGCTTATCCCAAGCTTCCTTTTCCACGAGAGTCATCCATGTCCTCCCAGATCCAGAACCTCAGAAAGCGATTTGGTTTCCATCATTATGATTGGGATGGCAGAGAATGGCAAGAAAACATTGTTGCATAAGTTTGTTACGCACACGAAGATGTCTGAAATCAGAGGGATTGGTGGAGGAAAGGGCACAATGGTGTTAACATCCAAACAAAATTAACCATCAGATCTGGAAGAGAAAACGATCTATGGTCACCAAAACATTTCATTGTGTCAAAGTGCACTGGCAGGATAACCTTCCAAATCTGCGAAACTAGGGTATGCTCCACAAGTTTCAATGGCTAATATCTGAGGTTAAAGAGATCTACGACCATCACACATTTCGCTGATTAAACTTGCACAATGAAAGTAATCTCCAAAATCAACGAAATTGCTTAGACCCCACTTATTTCAACGGTAGAGATCTGCAGATGGTGGAGATCAACAGCACGCATGGATTTCGTAGTGTTAAAGTATTGGTGGTTTAATTTTTCAAAGAATTTGCGAAATCTTACACAACCAGCAGCTTAAAAGGCATTTTTTCCGTGAGAATGATTGTTTTAGCCAGCAACTTCAAATGCCCATTTCCTCCAAACCAAGATGAATTTTGAGAAACCGAGGGAGGTTTTTCTTCATAACATGCTTATCTACAATATCCTCTCTCAATGTTTACACAGGTATCACATTTTGGGAGAATCGAAGGGATCTTCACGGGGAAATTTTCCAGAATTCCAATTTATTGTCTGAGTCATCAACTTCAAAAGCATATTCCGAGGAGTTGGAAAGGAATCTGGAATAAACACAGCGGAATGATACATTATCCACACACAATTGCATCATGCATTCAACATATAATCATAACAGTCATCAAATTAAACATTGCAGAACACAGAATGAATATAATTTAAACCATGGATAATACTTATCTTCAAAATGAATTGTCTAAGCAACTGGCTATGTGAGAGAAACGTTCCACCCAACCATAGGTCTCTGTCCAACCTATATTCTTTCAACTGAAATACCACCCCCGAGCTGGGATGTGTATCCACTAAGGAGGAACTAAATAGGCTCACTCACATACATGGTCTCACACAAACAGTCATGTTAATCCAACACACAGTTGAGTTTATCAAGCATGCAAGAGACAAGGAGGAGGATGTTAAGTCAGTGATCTCAACCACAAATCTATAGGCATCTCAACTAAACTCAAACAGTCATGGCACCCACAATACCTACCACACTCAACACAAGGAAGGTCCCCTTCTCTGCTGCATAGTCCCTCGGGTGTCCCTTCCCTCCAGTGCTCTTCAGGGTGGCATAGAAAGGTCCAAGCTGCTAAATCCTTGAGATTCTAGCCTTCATTGGGTTTATCAAGCAATCCCAACCTCTGTTCTATCCTCTGTTCTGTCATTCACGCTTGGATTCTCACAATTTGGTGACCAAATGACTCAATCCCGTAATTGGATTTTTGAGGTATCAAAACTGAATTTTCCTATGGATTTCTAGGCATCTAACACTCTCAAATTTGCCCCAAGGTCCATGTCTATGGATCCCCCATCGGATTTTACTGTCCACACGAAATTATGGGCGTTTATGGCACTTCAAAACGTGGGTTAATGCAAAGTTGTGATTTCTGGTTTTTGGTCTGTCTAATGGATGAAAATTGAAGCTTAGATGTTCCACCATGGAATGGGAATGAGGAAGAACGAATTCTCATGAGGTAGAGTGACTTATGGATCAAGGAAACAGATCCCATACCTGCCATACGAATTTCTGGGCTTCCCATGCTCCATTGAAGCCATGGATTGATTTCTTCAACAACTTTCTTACACATAATTAAATGTCAGCAAAGAAAGTCAAATGGGTTCACAAGATGACATTTGGAAACATATGGTTCAACCCCACAACCCCCTCACCACTCCCTAGTGGAATACACATGGCCCCCTCTGATTAGTTTCTCCCATAGCCAGTTTTGGTATTTTATTGCAATATTAAATATTCACGTCAATTTACAATATTTCATGGCTTAATAGCACATGGATACCATAAATTACATCAAGTACTTTCCTTTCTAAATAAAATATGAGCATACACTAGCAGGGCCTTGGACTTGAGCTCCACGCTAGGGAAACATACATCGCATGTATTCAATATTTACATTAAAAGCCAATATATCATAAGGGTCAAAATGGGGGTATTACATAAATGACTGTGACAGAGCATGCGCTACCTCATTGATACTGCTGAATAACCAAAGGATATCTGGACCAATTTGGATATAGATTTTGGAAATCATGATGAGGAATATTATAGACATATGGAGACTGAACCTAGCAACTCCTCACATGATCTGCAATCTGTTGTCTCGGCCTCAAACATCTCTTCTGAAGTTGTGCAAGTTGAAGAAGAAAATATGGCAGAAATTTCAACTCAAGATCAAAATGGTGAAAGTCTCCTTGAAGTGAATCCTTCTCTTATTGCTCTAGAAGTCCATGAGAACTCTGATTTCTCATCTTCACATATAGTTGATCCAAGAGAATCCATTCAAGATGCCTTTGTTGAATAAGAACTCTCCTTCCATCTTTCATCATTGTTCTCCAATAATTCTTCAAATGCTGATTTTGAGGATGATAAGCTAGTTGTTGAAGATCCTTTGCATACTTCACTAGATGATGGTGCAAAATTTGATGATATTTTGGATTATTTGAAGTTTGCATCAAGATGTGATATATCTGCAAATGCACTCACCAATTCTTATCCAAATATTTCTACCTATTCCTCTATGGCGACTAGCGCATTTCCTCATAATTCTACTGAAGAAGGAGACATTGCCATTGTATTGGCATGCATTGAACTCTAGTTCCTCTCACTTGGACCTGATCATACCTGTTTTGGATCTAATTTTAGTTCAAATTTCAAGTCCAAAGATCATTTGGAACTATTGTTCATCATTCTTGGAGCTGCCATAATAGTTTTGGGTTCAAAGTTTCAAGAAATTTCAGTTTTGCTTGATGCTGATTTCACCACTCTTGGTTCAAAGTTTTTGGCTCGAGCATCTCAAGACTCATTTTGACCTGATTTCAGTGTGAAGTTCAAGTCTAATGAGATCCACTTCTTCTCTTGCATTATTGTATTGGAGTTGTTCTACATGGCTACATTTTCCATCATGCAGTTGTTCATGTTCCTGATCTAGTTGAGCAACATCTACTTCTTCCAAAGAAGAAGGTTCCTCCAGACATATGATCAAGTTCACACCTACTTGATTTTTGGAGCAGTTTATTTTGGTGTATACCATTTCCAATTTAGAGGGGAGGTTTATTTCCCATGTGGTTTTCCTCCTTACCTTGGTTACATGGACTAATAAAATTGATGTTGTAAAAGGTGACTTAAGCCTTAGTTTCCAAGGCCTTAATTTTGATTTGACTACCAAAGTCTAGCTTATGAGGGGGTGTTAGAACATTATTACACATTAGTACCTTATTCATACATTAATTTGTTGATTAATTGGTCCAAAATAGGTTAATAATTACAATCCCAGCTTGTTAGAAGTTAGTTGGGGCTAATTATGACCATTCCATCACTTCTGGGCCAAAATATGGTCAAATATAGCTGTTTGGCGCCCTATTTGTGGCCACCTCTAGCATTTATTTCCACTACTTCAGAAAATGCGCTTGTATCCCCTATTTTATGGATTTGTCTTTGACTTACGGCGCCCATGCATTGTATGTGGACATTTTGGCCCTTTCTTGGTTGTTTTGGCCTACCCTTGCCTACCTAACTTCCACCCAATCCTATCCACCACATGTGTGAGCCTCATTTATGTCATCACATGCTCACCCAATGTTCACATGGACAATTTGTACTAGTTTGGGGTGATTTGGGAGCCTATTGGTCAACCTAGGGGGGATTTAGGTCCAATGTAAGCTAGCCGCTTGTAGATTCCTCCGAAGGAAAACAAATTCTTCCAAATGCTATATAAATGTATTCACAACTCATTTCTGAGTTGGATAGTTGGACAGTTAATAAAATTTCTATTTGATCATTTGTATCTCTGGTTTTTTATCATTTATATTACTAGTTTTTTATCATTTGTGACTGGTTTTTTATCATTTGTTTTCCAAAATTCTTTTTGCACTTATGTCTTGCATAGTAAGCATAAATTCTTGATTCTGAGGTAATATTTAGCTACTAGATCCTACTGTGATTAAGATTTCACAATATTCATTAGCCAAATCTTGTTCATCATTATCAAAGCCATCATTTGTTACAATTGGTTACCTATTGATCCACATGATTCAGAAGGGCCCCGTGGGCTTGTGTTTAGTGATACTCACACCCATCGACTTCAACTATTTTTCCAAGAGTGCATAAAGAAGAATTCATGTACCTTGGTCATCGTTCTTGATTAATGATTCATCATTAATAATGGTTGGCCCTAGATTAGTAGAGAGTTGTCATTTCTCTCGTATTCAGTAGGATCCCCTATTGTTGACACCAACTCATCACCACATCAAGGGATACTGTACAATATAGTGGTTACAATGTCCTAGTTCTAGCCAAATACCATTGGGCTTGTATGGCTATACAAGCATTCAAGAAAAAATCCCCATTTATGAGATTCCATTTATGATGTAAAGCCCTTATTTTCATCCCTTGACTATGGTTAAGGCCTCCAGTCCCATCCCTACTACACAAAATATCTTGATTGCATCTATATCCCACGTGCATGCCCAAGATCCACTTTAAATGTTATATTTTATTATTATAGGCCTTGATCATGCCCATTAGCTCAAGAATCTTAATTTAGGGCCTAATTCCATAAATCCCCCCCCAACCATGGTATGAGACCCACCCTTAGTGAGCAAAACCTCATATTTGCACCTATATCCCACTCTAGGGACAATTATCTCCTATATAGGGCATGATTTATGTTTTGTGGCCACTGGCCTTATTCATGGTCCTTAGTCCCAAAAAGATTCATCTAGGGTAAAAGGGCCGTATTTTCCTCCTCGCCTATTGGCAAGGCCTTGAGAGATACGGCTACTATCAAAGGCATTATACCAGCAACTATACTCCACTTAGAGGTGAGTATCCCCTTTACAGGACCCATGTGGTAGTTTAAAACCTTGTTTGCAACCCATAAATATTATAAGATTCATTTAGAGCCTAATTCCTATGTTTTCCTCCCCTTACAATGTTCAAGTCCTTGAAACCCATCCCTTATGTAAAAAAACCTCTTAAGAGCACCCATATTACCATTGGAGACCAAATATTATCCCGATTAGAGGGACTAGGTGGAGTTTTATTGTGCCAAGAGGCACTTTTCTACAAGCCAAAGTGGATGAGTTGTGTCACATCTACCACATGTCATCTCTAAAAACTAAATATATAAAAAAATTATAAAACCAAGCACATGTCAACTCCAAATTTAAATTGGCTAGATTGTAAAATACATTTATATAAATATACATCCAATTTCAATTTCCATTCATGCATCCTCACACATTAAATAAATCTTTTGATAAATAGTTACAAGAAAGTAAATATTTGTGTATTAGTTATTATTTTCTTGATTTAACTTACAAGAGAGACATATATTCAAAACATAATCATTATGGATTAAGAATAACTGTTTTGCTTCATAATCAATGAATACATGCAATTTTTTCCTGTTTGCAGGATTCTAAATTGGAATAGTTGGCAAGTGGATGATTGTGATGGAAAATATATATGATTATGTATTGTTAAGTTAATAATATAACAATAACTGTGATAATTGCAAATTTATGACTAATTGGGTAAATTGCAAGTATTTTAATTCATAACTAATTAATTATTGCAAATTTAGCCTATTTGTCTATTTTTTCTTTCACTCCATTATCTCACACGTATTATAACTGAACATGATTATTACTTTATTACAATTCACCATTTTGATGATGTAAATATTTTTTAAATTTTTTGGATGAGATGGTTTCAATGTGGTAATTTTAGTTTTTCCACTGCGATTGGAACCATCACAGACCCATCTTAACTCTTGCTCTATAAAGTACACAAAAGGATCAAATACCTTGAGTTGCAAACATTTCCTTTGAGGACTCTAAAAGGGGTTTTCACCTCAACGGATTTGTTACTTCTCAGTGCTTGATAGAGCCAGAGTTAAGATGGATCTATGCTGGTGGTATCAATCATGGCCCAAATATTCATTTTCTATTATTTTGAAAATAAGCAATTGTTTATGTAGAAATTGTTAAAATCCACCAAATGGATAAGCAAGGACAAATGAAGATAGGTGTGAATGCACTTTCATTAAGATTATGTACATATAAATACAATATGAATTGACCCTTGGTTTCATATTCCCAAGAGTTCTCTTGAGCTCCTCATGACCCTTCATATTCATATGTGACTCTTCATATGAATAATGACCATAACCCTAAGAGATTGGTTTTCCAGTATACCCCCACACCCGTTTATCAAAAGGGGTGTTTGTGAGTCTAATAATTTTCTGTAAGAGATCTGAAATATGGAAGTGAGCAGCTGCTGATGGTTGAACATTTTACTGAATTTCTCTCTTAGTTGGTGGTTTTGGGATGACCACAAACCAATAGATAAATGGCGGTTTAGGATGACTGCAAATAATGGTTTAGCATGACCACAAACCAGGTGGTGGTTTTAGGATGACCACAAACCAAATTTAGAAGGTGGTTTAGGATGACCACAAACTAATGGTACATGGTGGTTTAGGATGACCACAAACCTAGTAGGATAACCAAAAACCAAATTTAGATGGTGGTCTAGGATGACCACAAACCAATGGTAGATGGTGGTTTGTGATGACCACAAACCTGGTTAGTAGATGCTAATGTCTTTTACTAAATGGGTGATTTTGGGATGACCATAAACCAATGGTATATGGATATATCTTTGTCTTCTAACTACAAATATTACTCTAGCTCTAGCTTTGGCTCTAGCTCGAGGCTCTGGTTGTGGGATTTGGTTCTTGTTGTTGATCTAATTCACTTGTTTTATATATTATTGATAGGGATTATAAACTTGAATCTTGACTATCAATCCATGAAAATCCCCATGTCAAGTACACGGTGAGAAGAAAGAATACTTTCTACTGTAACTTGTGTCAAAACTCAAGATTGGATTCTTTGATATGAATGATATATCTTCTTGGTTGTTGACAACCATCACCAAGAATTGATCCACCCATAGTGACTCTTAATTCTTGCAAGTTTCTTCAATTCTGAACACTTATATGAAGAATGAATATGCTTTCCACAATACTGAAAATGATGGAGATCAAAACACTGATCCTCCATGTGGCCAATTCAATGACAATGTTGGGACTTATGTTGAACTAGAACATGTGAAGTTGAATTTTGTTAAAGGAATCCAAAACTTTGAAACTAGACTAGTCTCGAATAATTGAGAATATGAAAAGTCACTTCTTTATCATATCGTATACATGTTCTATGTTTGTTGTTCCCGATTTCTTTCTAAGGTCTAATTATGGGCTTAGAAAGATAACACTTAACATGTTCATGATAGGCTTGGTCTTATACATATAATGTTGTTTCATTGAGTTGTTCATCTACTAACATCTGATAGGAATCATTGTCAAACTTAGAAAAAGGGTTGTTCTAGACAATAACTAGTTCATAACATTGATTCCTTCATTGTATTTCATCATACTAGAGTTGTGATTGATATTGGAGGTGGTCCAATTTGGATTGTGAATCTTGCAAATATGTTAGCACATATTGGAGAGGTTCTTTATTGATTATGACTATATTGACAACAACAGTGAGTATTAGTGTTTTATAGCTCTAATCATTCTTCCATTTGAGCCATTTTAAATACTGAATGATGCCTCTAAGGGCTTCTTGCAACTCCAATCTTTAACAATAAGACTCAACAATTTGAAAATATAACTTTAAAAATGAATGGTGTCGGTTTCTACCAAAAATGCACCCAATTCAATTCAATTTAGTTTGATTTGACACTCACAAAAAACTATTACAAATACCAAAATACAAGAAAATTTACAAAATCAATGTTTGAAAGGTGCAATAGTGTAGCAACCCATGATACTAGGATGACTTGAAAGAAGGTTGAACACATATCGGGACTATGAAAGAAGAGTTTAAAATCATGATGAATCTTTGTTGAGAATGACTCAACACAATAATCTCTCTAATTAAGAAATATAAGAACGATGCATTGAATCTCCTATTGGTGCACTAGAGAGAACTTGGATTGTGAGAATAATATATATATATATATATATATATATATATATATCACACTAGTTGACTTGGAATACGACAACAAAACTATATATATATATATATCGACACACACAAAAAATAAAATTGATCTTATTCACAATGCCTTGAAATATATTTATTATTTATGATAGCGGTTACCCTAAAGGAGTTATTCTTTAAGCGACATTGCTGCAAACCACTTCCACTTGGAGGTCACGGTCACATGATATTACGGCCCACATACAATCCATCTCCTATTTTAGGCCAGAAGATGGAAAACAAAATGTTAGATGCTAGGTGTGGTGGTTTTCGATCTTCTATTGATCGAGGGAAGCAATGATCCACAATTGTAACCTCACAGGATACCCTACAACACGAATTCATCCATCATAGAGAGGTATATGCATAAGTAAAGGGTAAACACAATTCATCCATCATAGAGAGGTATATGCATAAGTAAAGGGTAAACACAGAGGATGCATGTAGAAGTATAATTGTTGGAATAGCCCCCAACGTAGATAACATGGGTATGCATAAGGTGCCAAGTCGATACCACATCATGGTTCAACTACAAAGAGATGCCACATAGAGATATAAAATTAATTAGGTTTAGAGTTCAAGCATGGTTCACAACAATTTCATCCGAGCAATGAACAATTCAATACTGGTGTAGATGACCTTAAGAATCCACACATATATTGCCAAAATATGTTTTCATCTTTAGGGTTCCTCATGCATTACATGAATATTGGTCTAAATTGAAAGTAAAACAACGAAAACTAGTGTCCATGAAATCCCTAAATGTTCTTTGTGTGATGGTTAGGCATAATTTGGGGGTGAATTGAGATTTTGAAATGATACAATACGCACAGGTAAAATAAGTTGGTATTTGTCGAGGTAAAACATAGTTTGCACAAGAGGTAGTATGCAAACTGAGTGTGAGAAAATAAAATAGATAGCACACCAATGAATGCTTAGAATACGTAGCGCACTAGGAGCATACTGAGAGCAGACAATACACAACACATACAATACGCAACTCAGATACCACTATTGAAACACTCAATAAAGACAAGCATGAATGCCCCTTTTACATTAAGGATATACACATATAAATACATTGATGTTGTGACCCCTGGTTTCATATTCCAAGAGGTCTTTTGGACTCTCAATGACTCTTCCTATTCACCTATGACTCTTCAAGTGAATATTAAAGATAATACAATACAATTTACCATAACCACAAGGATTAAGTTTCCAACTTAAACATAAGATAATCAAACACAAATTATATGCAAAGCTCTTCAATTTGTTCCTAACAAAGTAAATAAATCTAGAAATGGATGTTAGGATATAAAGTTATGTTAAAATTACTAAAATAAATCTTAAATAAAAAATAGCATTAATGTGTTATTTTTGCATGCCCATTTTTAAAGAATGTATTCATTCTAAACACATGCGTGCTATTTAAAATTCATTTTTGTTTTTGGTAGCAGAGTTTCCACTCACTTGTGTATTTGCTGACATTATTGCTTTAGATTTATGTTCAGTATGATGATCCTAATGGTTCAGACTTCAGAACCAACATAGGCTACACAAATCCATCACTGATGAAGTCAATTGAGTGTAGATTGGGTGGTTGGGAGGAATGTTGTTATCCTCTCCACCCAAGTTCAAATCTCACTTTGTGACACTTGCTCCTTGGGAGCCAACTTTGACTATGTATTGTTTGAATGGATGTAATTCTCGCCATACCTTGATTCTTCAATGATAAAGAAATCCACCACTAATGAAATTACATACACATATAGATCTAACTATGTAGATTCCAAAATATATATATATATATATATATATATATATATATATATATATATATAATGCTTACTATTTTTAATTTATGTTTGTCTTGATATATAATAAAATATTAAAATAAATATATATATCGTTCCCACTATAACTTTTTATTACCTTATTCATTTAAAAATAAATAATTTATAGTCTACATTGAGTCTACAATCTTTAAAAAAGTGTTTGGTTATGTTAAGAGCCTCAAGCCTTGCACTAGCATGACCTAGTATTTTAGGGCTATAATGACTTTCATAACACTAAAATTTTATATATGTAACACTAAATTTTTTGAAAAAAATAGTTGTGCATAAGGATGTTTTTAAGGAAATCCAATCATTTAGGTACTCAACACCTACACTAGCATGAACATATGCATTATATTTTGCAAGAAAAATAACATGCCACACTTAGAAAAAACTTTTACATGGTTATACAAAAAATCCATAAATAAAAATTATATATTTTGGAAGTTAATGTGATTTTCTACATTTTATCTTCTTACATTATATTCAAATTTATTGTGAATGTATCATCATGTTGCATTTAGTGAGGGGCCTTTAGAAAAAGCATGACATCCTTGCTTCCCTCCCCGATGACACTCATCAACTTTAGGTGAGAGGGTTGAGGTAGTCTTTTCATATGTATGTTTGGGGATCCTCTTCTTTGAACCATGTTTTAGCTTGATTCTAGCAATTTCAAGACATTCACTGAAAGATATTACTCGTTCCCTTATTGCTCACACCTACACTATTATATTTAGCATATCACCATTCATTGATGGGTCTTTCATGTGGTGACAATGATACACATGCTTAGGCTAATGGGAAACTCATAGAGTGGTCTTCTTCAAAATCCATACCTTGGTCTCAAATCCTATATGGAATAGGTAGAGCATTAGTACATGCGAGAACCTGTTCAGTTTGACTTTCATATTGAAAACCACCCTCACATAGCTTTTAAGTGGATACCCCTTATCTCTCTAAGGGAGAGATAAACAAAGGTATTTATACTAAGATTTAAAAATCCTACCTTTGGTCAACCTTCAGTGTGAGCCCAAAGAATCACCTCCAAAACTTCAAAGAGATAAACAAAGATATTTATACTAAGATTTAAAAAGCCTATCTTTGGTCAACATGGTGTGAGCCCAAAGAATCACTTTCTCCAAAACTTCAGAGAGATAAACAAAGGTATTTATACTAAGAATTAAAAGGCGTGCCTTTAGTCAACATGGTGTGAGCCCAAAGAATCACTTCACTTTCTCCAAAACTTTAGAGAGATAAACAAAGGTATTTATACTAAGATTTTAAAAGCCTACCTTTGGTCAACATGGTGTGAGCCCAAAGAATCACTTTCTCCAAAAATTTCAATAGTACTTAGAGTAATGTTTCTTCATCCTAAAGGTCCTTCTCACCCAACTTACACTTTGCTCCAACTAATGTTGCATTGAAAGATATCACCATATTCTTTTGTCTATTTTGAGATTCACTTGGTTCTCTCCAAACACTCATGACTTAGGAGGACCATAGATGCTTAGCCATCTTTCTCATAGAGATTTTCAACCTCCCTTTCATGTCCATCATACATTTCTTTGGGCATTGAATTTTAGAAGTGCTTCTCCATAATAACATGTCATGACCCATATCATTGCTGTAGTGCTTCCTAGTTAACCAATTGGAAAGGTTGGTTGTTTAGTAGTGGTGGTTGCAAATGAAGGCTTGCTTTCGTATGTTAACAAAGATATTTACATTTGTAGCCACATGATTGTGAATTAAAAAAATCCTCCATTGCACTGTAAATTCATACTCATGGCTAGTGCCGCACACTTTATTTACAAACATTACTACGTAATGCAACCTCGGATTTTGAGATTATATACACAACGAGCGAGAGCAAATGCCCATACAGAGACGGCTCAGAATCGAAGTATTGAACCAGAGAAGCCCAACAGACCTACAATTTCAGGGCGAAGGACGGCGAGGGCAGAAGATGACAGTGTAAGAGGCCGTGGAAGGAGGGCATATACTGCCGCTTGTGAAGGGGAATGCACGAGGACAGGCCTTCTTAAATGCCCTGCTGAAGGCCGGAGAACTCGGCAAATACCCATCGTAATGACCGTTGCACGCAGTTATCACACTCCCTTTCTTCCTCTCTTGCAGGTCTTTCGGACACACCGCATTCGCGTTAGCTGTGCACGCCATGGATTCGCAGGGGCGGCGCCTACTGATACTATTGGCGGCATAGCTTGGAACCACCGCCATTGGAAGATTGTAACCATTCTCCAATGTAACAGCATACGTGTCTGGCTTCGCTACTCCTCCCAGAAGTTCGAAGCCCGCTTTTGTGATTGCCATGATATCTTGACTCTCGTCTTTGCACTGCAGATTTCCTCCACAATCACCTGAATCGCAGCCTCCGATCCCTTGGGAATTGAAGACGCAACCAGTCCTTCCCCAGATGGATCCCGACCAGAATGGATTTACCTTCCATGAATATGACTCCCCTGCTCTCACTCTTCTCATCTGAGGAGGCAGATCGGTTGACCAGCCTACAACTGCAGGCCACACAGGAAATGCGCAATTGTTCACCACCCTTATTGTCTTGTAACCCACAGGCGACTCTGTTGTTCCCTCATATTGCATCAATTCACAAAAAAAATTGATTAACAAAAGGACAATAACAAACTCTCCAGCATTTGGAATAACACAATCATGCAGAACAAATCATGATATGAGAATGACTTACCTGCAGCGCAGAGACAGAGAAAAGACGTAAATGTAACAAGAAACATAGCTGTCCATGCCATTGCCTTCGTCGTTAACTGGTGGGTGCTTCGACTTCCAACCATTTTTTGGGATTAGTAGTAGCTGTAACGTTTCCTAAGTGCGGCAACAAAATTTAACTTCGCATATTACTCTGAATTTGGCTTCAGTTCATTTCTTGGCAGTCAAGAATTTCATAAGAGAAGACAAAGATGTACAGAACGCTTACTGGATCTGATTTATGCTTGCTTGCAACTTCACAAATAACTGAAATTCGAAATCTCTGGAAGAAAATGAAACGCTAAAGAATGGGTAGGGCTGTGGCAGTTATAAGGCGTGGCTGGAGAAATGCATGGCAGGTCATGTGGGCATAATGGCCATCCTTTTCCGCGATGGCGGGTCAGGCGATCAAGCAGCGGAGTGGTCGACAGAAGCCACCTCCTTTCAACACATACAGAGGCGAGATTCAGGGGATTGTACTGCAATGAAAGCGGCGGTGAGAATTGTTCAAAAATTCTACCCGTATTTTTTTATGGTTATGGCATTTTGCTCGTCATTCAATCATTCAATCCTCATTCTCAATTGATTTCCATGGAATTAGGGTTGGTGGGTCAGGAAGTAGCTGCCTTTGAAAAGCAAACCCTACGGATTGTTGTTTTTTTTTCTACGGATTGTTGTTGTGTCAATGCCGTCCGGGCTTACGGCAAATGAAAGTTTAAAATAGATCAGCGGCGGGAAATATTTAGCCGAAATCAAAGGACTTATCAGCAAGTGGAAAAGTCGCCCTTTGTCGAAAGAATTCCAGGACGACTGAGCTTAAATTGCGCTGACAATTTGGTCCACTATGAAGTGTCGGCGCCCCACTTGAACAAAGGAATCTCTATAAGAGTTTCTGTGTTAGCTTTTTGAAATATTTCAAAGAGCTAACCCAAATTAATCAAAAAATTCTAGATGAGCCGGAGCGTTTAAAAGTCTACATTATATTCTAGATAAACAGTGAAATTATGTCAAGTATATGGTGGCCCGTTGGTGGGGTAAGATGGATTTCATTTTATCCATCTCGACTCAATTTCGATCCATGATATGTGAGGAAGTTTGTTGAAACGGTAAAATTCTACATTGTTAACATCAATATAATATTTTACAAAATAATAAATATATAATAATTTTAGTTATCTAAATTTTTCATTGCCTTTCAGTTAACCAGGGAAGATGTATGACTTCATTTTCTTTGACTAGCATGAATAGCAAGAAAATGTTTTTTAATGTGTTAAAAAAAATCTAATTTTTTTTTTTTGACAAGAACATTTGGGAATTATATTAGTGCCGGTATTTTAGCAACCGAAAGCTATTACAAAGATTTTAAAGAGACAATACACCTCTGTAGTAGTTCAGCGAGCTTACAGAGTTCGCGCAAAACATGGCAGGGCTCAACTACTCCCATATGCCAGACATTATTTAGCTATTACAAAAGAGAGAGGCGTATTGAGCAGCAGGAACAGTTATTATTTTTCCAGCTTGTCTTTCAGATTGGAGACTTGAGCTTCCAATGCAGCGATTCTGTGCCCAAAATTGCCATGGGTGTTCGCCACGTCTTTAAAGCCAGTGCGCGTCTCGTCTTTGAAGTCTTCCATATGTTCAGATAGATCAGCCCTTAGTTGCATGATGTCTTTGTTCAGTAAATCCCATGTTTGCTCTCCTGCTTTGGAGAGCGCCTCTAATTTCGCCTTCTGATCTTCATATTTTGCCCTCAACCGCCCAAGTGCATCTTCCAGGGCACTAATACGCTCGTCTGCAGTGAGTCCGGAACTGGAGGAACTCGCCATTTCGTGCAGGGGCGCTCTATGAACCACAATCTTAGCAGACGCAGGAGAATGGTGCCTCAGCGAACTTGAAACCAAAGTCTTTACCACAGAGCTCGCGTTGCAGCATGGAATGAGAACGATACAGGGGAGGGTCTCCTTTAAGAGCAAGCAGGGAGACTTCCGAGGGCGCAAGGACCTATTTCTTAGCTGGAGTGCAGGGAATCTCTGCAAACTCATGGGAAACGTGTTTTGGGAAAGCCCAGGAGCGTCCTGCGTGAAGATACAGGATCTCCTGCAGCTAGGGGATGTCACATCGCTGACACAAACCATTGATTTTTAGATTTCCTTGTGCTAGCTCGACCCCTTTATTGGCTTCCATGTCTGCTTGTCTATTGAGCTCACGAAGCACATGGAAAAATCTTATTTTTTGGAATTGTTTGCTAACCTGGAGTATTCTTTGATAAATATGGCGGAGTTGGATATTCGGAGGAGCTTTTTTAGTGATGAGGGCCTTGATTAGGATCCTGGAGTCTCCCAAGACTGTTAAATGGCGAATTCCATGTTCACGCGCAATTTTTAGACCTTGCCAAAGGCTGCAGAATTCAGCAGTGTTATTAGTTTCATTTCCAAGTCCCCAGGAATAATTGATGCCAGGAATCCCTCTTGCTGATCTGATTATACCTCCGGCACCGGCTGGTCCTGGATTTCCCTTAGATGCTCCATCGAAGAACAGGCAAGTTTCATTGAGAGAGATTTCCCAACTTCTGAAGTCTGCATCCTCCATCCTGATTTCCCAAATCTCTGTATGAGGGACTCCACCGGAGGGGCGGAGGGGAGGATTGGACGTTAGCAAACATAACCAATTGACCTCCTCTTGCTGAAGATGAGATATGCAATTTAATGAGTGGCAATCCAAGGCTTCTCCTAGGATGGCTCTAGCTTTTACAGCAGTTTTCCAGGGAGGAGCTTCTTTACTTCGGAAGATTCTATTGTTTCTTTCAATCCACAGTTTTCAGCATATTGCTTTTGGGATCCAACCCCAAGCAGCTTGAAGCAGGTTCTTGTTATTCAACTTGAAAGGAGACAGAGACTTCCAAGCGGAGAAGAGATGCTGAACAGTATGGGGCAGGTTTAGGGCCTTGTTAAGGCTCAAGGCGTGGATCCAAGCATCTTTAGCATAGGGACATTCCAACATTATGTGGTCCATAGTTTCATCATTACTTTTGCAGAGGGGACAGCGGGTTGGGCCTTCCATTCCTTTTCTTCTGAGGGTATCACCAGTGAGAATACTCTTATGGGCTAATGACCAACAGAAGATATCGATTTTAGGGATGAAAGGTTTGGACCAAATAAATTTCCAAACAGCAGGATTTGGGGCAGCATAGGGGATGGACTGGAGTTCATTGTAGCCTTCCGCCGTAGTGTACACTCCTGAGATTCCCCAACCCCTTTTATCTCTGGAATCCATTTTGGACGGGGACTTGCCTTGGAGGAGGGCCAAAAGAGCATCTGCTTCATTGTTGAGAGCTGGGGGAACATGGCCTAATTCCCAACCAATCCAGTTATCGTTCTCCCAGACAGAGAGGTCCATTAGTGTGGTGGATCCTTTTCCAATCAGCCATGTTTTTATGTTGCTGATATCCGAATTAGTTCCAATTGGGGGGCTCCCCAGAATGGAGTCTTCCCATATATTGATTGAGCTGCCATTTCCAGGGATCCAGTACAGCTTATTATTGAAATGGGGCAGAGCTTTTATGCATAACTTGTAGATTGGCGAACCTTTACTAGGAGGAGGTTGCTTGTCCAGGCATCTCTTCCTTGGGCCAGGGAAGTACTTTCTGCGAAGGGCTTCTTTGCTCCAACTAGTTTTACCTGAGATCAGTTGCTAGAGTAATTTAGCTCCCAAAGCTAGATTTTGAGTTGTTAAACTTCTTACCTGAAGGCCACCTTCATTCCGGGGCTTTTTTATCTTTTCCCAACTGACTAGGTGTATTTTGTTCCCATTCCCTTTCCCTCCTTCCCAAATGAATTTCCTTAGCAACCCTTCGATCTTCTTGACTACAGAGCAGGGAGCGAGCAGAATGGAAGACTGGTAGATGGGCATGCTATTGAGGACAGATTTGATGAGAGTAGTTTTACCTGCGAGATTGAGCCAGCTGGCCCCCCATTTCTGGATTTTTCGCTTGATCTTGTCCACAATAGGACACCAGTCTGCTGAAGTGATTTTGTTTTTACAAATGGGAATTCCGAGATAAATGAAGTTATTCCAGTCTTTGGTGGATTCCATTCCCAACGTCCTGCTGATGTCCCTTAGTTCCCTTGCAGCACAGTTCCAGCTGAAGATTTTGCTTTTGTGGAGGTTTATTTTGCTCCCCGAGACTTTTTTGTATACCTCCAGTTCTCTTTTGAATTGCTCCGATGAGTGGACAGACGCTCCTCCCAGCAGAAGGGTGTCATCAGCAAATTGGGCATGATTGATGTCCCTGACATTGTTCACAATTCTGAGTCCAGGAAGCACATGAATGTCTTGACTGAAGTTAAGTTGATAGCTGAGGATAGATGCCTGGATAGCATAAAGTAGGGGAGAAAGCGGGCAGCCCTGCCTTAATCCTCTTGAGGCTTTGAAGAAACGAGTTGGCCTTCCATTTACTAGAGGGGCAATCCAAGGGTCCCCCACACATCCTTTGATCCAGTTAATGAAGTTGGTGGAGAAACCAAATTTAGCCATAACAGCAAACAGGAAGTCATGTCTAACTCGGTCAAAGGCGTTAGCTAAGTCGAGTTTGATGACCATGCCTTTCTCCTTGCGCTGGATGCTTGAGTGGATAGCTTCTTGAACAAGAATGATGTTATCCAATATTTTCCTGCCTTTGATGAAATCTCCTTGATTCTCCGGGATGATCCGAGGGAGCAGTTTTTTCAGTCTGGTGGCAATGATCTTTGTAATTAGTTTGTAGCCTGTGTTACAGAGGGATATGGGCCTGAATCTGTTGAAGGAATTGGCTCCTTTTTCTTTAGGGATCAAGGCCAGGAAGGAGGAGTTCGTGCTGCCTCCTAGCTTGTTGGTTTTCTGGGAGTGCCTAATCATTTTGAGGAGATCATACTTGATGATAGTCCAACAGCAGGTGAAAAATCTAGTTGTAAAGCCATCCGGTCCCGGCGCACTATCAGGTTTCATAGCAGCTAGAGCTTTCTTAACTTCATCCATGGTGATAGGGGCTGAAAGGGTGTTGTTTTCTCCCTCACTGATGGTTTGGGGGATGAGATCAAAGGGGTGGGAGTTGGTATCGAGAGGCTCTTCAATGGGAGCAGTGAAGAGATTAGCAAAAGTTTCAACAGCTGCCTTCTTTATCTTGTCTGCATCATGGATTACTTCTCCCTCAAACCGAATTTCATTGACTGCTTTGTAGTTCTTTCTGGCTTCAGCTTGTTTGTGAAAGAATCTGGTATTTTTGTCTCCGCTAAGAAGCCAGAGGTTACGGGATTTTTGACGGTGGTATTCTTCTTCAACCCTACACACAGTGAAGAAGTTTTTTTGCAATGATTCTTCCTTGGAGAAATTCCAGTCAGACGCAGGGGAGGAGCCAGTTAAAGCTTGATGCGTTTCTAGCTCAGCTTGGGCTAATTCTCTGTTGGAGGCAGGAGAGGGAAGATTTTTGGCCCAGGCTTTAAGGGCAGATTTGAGTCTTTTAAGTTTGGACTCCCAGACAAAGGAGGGCGAGCCTGAGAGGTGGGAGTTCCACGAGTCAGCTACAGTTTGAAGAAAGTCATCATGTTGAATCCAGAGTGGACTGAACCGAAAGGGGATAGGACCAAGATTTTGATCAGTGGCTAGCTCAAGCAGAATCGGTCTATGGTCAGAGGTGTAGTGAGGTAGGATTTTGGAGGTAGCAATAAGACTCAAATCGAGAAAGGATGAATGGACAAGGAAGCGGTCTAGCCTTGCTGCAACATGGCTAGGCCCAATTCTTTTGTTTGTCCAAGTAAAGTTGCCATTGGTGGGTTTGATGTCGAGCAGATCCCAGCCAGAAATGATGTCTTCTACCCATTCTCTTGAGGGGTCTCTAACCGGGTTTCCTCCTTTCTTTTCATTAGCTGCCAGAGTCACATTCAGATCTCCTGCTATAATAATGTTATCTCTATTCTGTAATTGAAGAAAGGTTTCAAGAGTGTTCCAGCATTCTTTTTTTTCCGCATGCAGAACAGGGACATAGAGATTAAAGAGACTTACCTTGTGTCCTGATTGCTTGTGAACCAGTTTTGTGAAAACCCAGTGAACAGTGCGTTCTTCAGCTTCAATATCATAAAGGAAAGGATCCCAGAAGGTAGCAATTCCTCCTGAGGCACCTCTTGAATTGTTGCCAATCCCAGCGCTTTTTTTCCAAAATCTTTTCCTGATTTGGAGGGCATTAATCTCCTCCATTTTTGTTTCCTGGATAAGCAGAATCTCAGGTCTATGTATTCGGATTAGATCTCTCATTGCATCTTCTTTCAGGGTGGATCCAAGCCCTCTGCAATTCCAGGAAATATATTTCATTGACGGTTATGGGGGGAGGTTTTGGCCTCTTTAGAGGCCTGAATTGTACCTTTTTTTGAGCGGGTGTTCATGATGCCTTTTAGAGTTTTTTGAGACCCTTCGAGGACTTCCAGATAAGTAGCTTCTTCTCTTTGTTTCTTCTTGGTTTTCCTTCCTCTTGGGGTTTTGATCGGGAAGGAGTAGAGACCGCTGGATGTCTCTCCTTCGGTATCTTCTTCAGGATCTGAATCTTGCAGCAGGGTTTCTTCATTGACTTCCTTGAGCGATATTTGATTATCAGCTTCTGCTCAAGGATTGGGTAGTTCACCAGGTTCTAGCAGATCTGCGTTTAGGGCGTCATTATCTTCCCTGTTAGTGTGCTTGGCCGGCAGAGGCACATCCTTAGCTGTAGACTGCATCTTCTCGGAGAGGTTAGCCGCTTGACATTCTTTAGGGCTTGAGATTATGATTGGATCTTCTTTTGTGGATTCGCTGGAGGGTTTGTTTGAGCTTGAGGGCTGATTTTGCATGTCCATGACGGTTTTTTCAGATTTCTTTGGTACTGCTTTGCCTTTCTTGACTTTTTGCCATCCTGTCTCATCTTCTGAGACCTGATTTTTCGGACAGTTTCTTTGAAAATGACCATGTTCATGACATTGTCGACATTTGAATGGGATCTGTTCGTAGTCGAGCTTTTGGTAGTATGTCCAATCCCCTATTTTGAGTTTAATAGCTTCGGGAAGGCCTGCCTCGAGATCGACCTCAACACATATTCTGGCACATGAGTATTGGCCCTTGTTATCAGCTTTGTCGATGTATTTCCCTAAGGTGTTTCCAATTTTTTCAAGAGTAGGAGTGTTCCAGCAGTGGATAGGGAGGTTGGGGAGCCTCACCCAGACTGGAACTTCTGTCGGCACATCCGTTTCTGCGTTGAAGTCAGGCGTCCATCTATTGAGGTACAATCCTTGAGGACCCATGAAGTATGGGCCGTTTTTGAATATCAGATCTCTGTCTTCTTGAGCTATAAACTCAAAAATGAAGAAGCCACGACCTACAGGGTAACAGGTGACACTGTGCTTTAGTTGGGGTCGCCAGTTCCTTTGAATCCAGTCGTCGGTGGTCTTGGTTGATGGCCAGAGTCCCATAAACTGTCCAACCAGGCCCCTATCAGCAAGAGCCAAAGCAACCTTGATAGGAACTTCACCTGGCAAATCGATTTCAGGGATGGATTCGAGCTTCTTGATGAATTTTGGAACGGCAGGAACTTTAGGTTTCGAGCCAGAGGGTCGTAGGAGCAGGTTGAAGGCGTCAGAAGCGGAGGGAGGGGGAAGCCCTCCCCCAGATGCCGCCATAGCGACCGAGGGAACCGAGCAGTGGCTGCGAGCAAGCTAGGGCATAGCAGACGCCGTCGCGATCAGGAATTTTCAAAAAAAAAAAAAAATCTAAATTTTATTAAATATAAAATTTATGTATTAAATATAATATATATGATGATGATGGTTAACATCTACTAAGACCAACTTGGTTTATAGACTTTAAGATTAAAGAAATGAATTATTTGGATTGGATTGCTGTAAAATTTTATTCCTGTGCTCAAAAAGCTTACAAAGAAGTGTTCCTAGGTCACCATAGTTTTGACATCATAAAAAGTTAGGGAGGTTTGAGTTGTAGCAAAGATTATAAAACTTCGATTTAATGTGAGTGTATAGAGAGCACTCTAAGAGAAAGTGACACAACATTTTCATCAACTAAGATATATATATATATATATATATATATATATATATATATAATTTTAATAATGTCCATTGGATGTAGCTTAGGTGGTTGGGAGGAATGATTGTTACCCTCCCCACCTAAGCTCAATTCTTGTAAGTGACATGATGCTCTTGTTGAGCCCCTATCTAATGAATGTAATTCTGGTCATACCTTGATTCTTCGGAATAGCAAGTGTGAGCTTATTGAGATGGAGGAGGTGTTGGATAAGATATATGAGTCAAATTTCTCTAGTTGTTTTACTATTGAGGAAAAACAATTGTTATCTGAAAATAATAATAATAATAATAAATAAATAAAAATAAAATAAAAATTCTTAAGCAGGATGAAATGGCTTGGCAATTGAAAAGTCGAGCAATATGGATTGTTCGTGGTGACAGTAATACCAAATTATTCTGTAGATATGCTAACTATCATAAGAATTTAAATTCTATTTGGGATTTGTAGGATGTTAATGGGAATTGGATAAACTCTCAAGAATATTTGGAAAAGGCTGCAGTTGAGCATTCTCTCAACATTTTAAGGATCCTAGTGGCTTATTCATTGCTTCTCAACTCAAAGTGATTAGAAAATATCCAACCCTTTTCTCTAAAGAGGAGGGTTTAAACATTGGGGAAGTTGTTTCTTTGGATGAGCTAGAAGGGGTTTTAAAACACTTTTCCAAGGATAAAATTCCGAGGCCTGATGGATGGCTGGTGGAATTCTTCATTTCTTTTTTTGATATATTGGGGCATGAGCTGTTGGGAGTGGTGGAGCAATCAAGAGCTGAAGGATACATGTCAGGTGCTCTCAACTCTACATTTATATTGATCACTTATTCCCAAAAGTGATAGACTTAAAAGCTTCTCAGATTTTATGTTGGAACCTGCAGTCTTGATGGTTCATCACACCTATGGATCTTCTGGAGACAATCAATCTATGGACGATAGGTGACTAGCGGAGTAGTTGACTGGAGTCGTCGGAACAACTAAACAGTCGATTGGACAGACGACTGAATGGTCGGCTCGACCATGGTCGGCATAACTACAACAGTCGACTAAACTTTGGGACGTTGTGGATTCTACGGAAATAGTTTGGACCAAAGACCTGTGACTTGTGGACCAGATCTTCCTCACTTTCAGGGAGTTGGTTAGATATGGAAACTATAAATAGACAACCCTATGGGTTGTCTAATATATCGCTTTAAGATGTTTTTCATCATTCTCATTATGCATTGTGATGTTATGATCATAATGTGATGTGCTTAAGTGCTTCAACAGTGTCTTTAGACACCACCTTTCTTCTTGGAATATTGTTCTCTTATTTTTCTTTTTATATGTTTTATAGTTTATGCTGAGAGGTTTCCCCAACATTTTAGACCCATTTCCCTTTGTAATCTTGTATATGAGATTATCACTAAAATTTTCTCATATAAACTTAGGCCCAAAATTGGTTGAGGTGAAGACAAAGGAACAATTTGGATTTTTAGCTAATAGACAAATACTTCATGTTGTTGGGGTCACTCAGGAATGCCTCCATTCCATCGAATCAAAGAAGTTGGATGCCTTGATCCTAAAATTGGACTTAGTCAAAGCTTATGATAAGGTAAATTGGATTTTTTTAAGGCTTTTGCCGCTACAGATTGGTCTCCCATCGACAACAACCAATTGGATTATGGCTTGTGTATCTTCTACCTGTTTTGTTGTTCTTGTTAATGGTACTCCTACCAAATTTTTCATGATATTTAGGGGGATTAGGAAAGGATTCCCTCTCTCCTCACTCCTGTTGGTGTTAGTCATTAAAGGACTTAGTAGATTGATTGTTGCTGCTGAAAATGAAGGAAAATTGAAGGGTATCAAAATTTCTTCAACTCTATACATTACACATAAATTACTCTTTGTAAATGATGTGGTTTTATTTGGAAGGGGTACTATGGAGGAATGGACTACTTATGCATAGATTATATATCTATTCTATGAGGCATCTGGTATGGAGGGGAGTACTAATAAATCAGTTTTTTTTAGGAATGATATTAATGATAATATTTTAGGACATATCACCTCTATTTCCCCCTACAAAGAGGATGGTATTGATGTTGGTATTAAATATATTGGATACTACCTAAAACCTAACAGTTACAGGGTCAAATATTGGATGTAGCGTGTAAAGAAAGTTGAAAAAAAGAATTGGGAATTGGACATAAAGGTTGTTATCTATGGGAGGCGGACTTACATTAGTAAGATATGTGTTGGTAGGAAAGCATGTGTAATGGTTTTCATTGGCCAAGGTGTCTCAATCTATTATGAATTTGATTAGACATAAGATGTTTAAATTTCTATGGTTTGGTTCTATGTTGGGAAAGAAAATTCATTTTGTTAGCTAGGATAGATTATCTAGGCCAAATTCTATGGGTGGCTAGGATACCAAGAATATTTATTGGTTTAGTCTTGCCTTGAGTATGAAAAATATGTGGGGAGGATTATTTGGCATAGGGTTATGGTGTGACATAATTAGATCCAAATATCTAAAAGGGAAATCTGTATCCAATTGGATTAGAAATCTTGAGAAATATGTTCAAGGTGTCTCAAATTTTTGGATTGGATTTCTAAGGAATTTCTCTTGGATTAGCAGAGGACTATCCCGGAAGATTGGTAATGGCACTCAAGTCATTATTGGGGTGGATCCATATATTGGTGGTGAGGATAATTATGTTTTATCTTTCGCTCTCTTAGCGTATCTTGTTGAGTTTGGTTTTAGTACTATAAATCATATTAAAAGACCCAGTTGGTTGGGGAATTCTAACTCTTACTGGTTACTTGTTAAAGATATGGGTATGGGTGGTCAATGGGCTTGGGATTGGACAAACTATATTATGGCACTAAAAAGGGAAGAGATTAGATTGAAGGAGGAATATGATGCTTTGGTTTGTTCATGTAATAACACTCATGGATAGGTAAATGCAAAATCTACATATGATGTTATTTCTCAATCTCAGTTTTCAGGTGTGGTGAAGGGGTGGTTCTATATACTTTGGAAGTGGAAAATTCCACTAAAAATTAAATGTTTCTTTTGGCTATGTATTGAGAACTGTATTTTGACTAGGGACAACCTTGTGAGAAAAGGATGGAATGGACCAAATATGTGTATTCTCTATAAAAATGCTTGTGAATCTGTCAATCATATTTTTGTTCATTGCTCTTTCAGTGCTAATATTTGGTAGGTTTTTCCCGGCGAGCTACAGATCACACAAGTATGGGGTACATCCTCTATTGAGGAAATTTTTGAGTTGTGGGTAAGAAATAATCATTCTCATAAGCTTATGCCCGTTTTTATTTTTTGGGATGTTTGGAATCCATGAACTATGTTATATTTGAAGGAAAAATTCCAAATGAAAGTGATAACTCCAAATAGCATATATGTTTTATCATCAAATATGATAGAATTTAGTAAATGCCAAAGTCCCCATAGGAAATAGATAGGGAAAGACATATGGAGTTTATTATCCCTGAACCAAAGTGCAAGACAAGATTCCAAAGTACTACAGACCAATCTCTAGGTATCCTGTAACGGAGAGAAATCTAATCCCACAGCTGAAGTGAGTAGGAACATTGAGCAAAAAGGTGACTCATCGTTTCATCTGCCTTGAAGCACAACAAGAAGCTCATAAGTCCAATACCACCCAGAAGTCTGTATATCTCCCTCGTAATTATCTTGTTATGAAGGGCCATCCACAAGAATAACTTGATCTTGACATGGACTTTCCAATTCCAGATATGTCAGTACCACCAGCGGGATTGGCAATATTGAATAGTGTCTACAATCACCTCGTATTCCAATCTAGTAGTAACCATCTCGTTATTATTTCCAAAAGACCAATACAGTTGATCCAAATCCTCATTTAGTCTGATACCAACATGTTTAAGTCCATATATATCATTTTTCCACTCAATCTCTTCAACACTGGTCAAGTTTAAGTCAATTGCATTTAGACAATATGAGTTAGAAAAACTCCCCACATTCTTACTCCTCACGTGATTAAGGAAGAAAACACCTTTCTGATGTATAGCGTGAAGAGTAGTAATTGATAGAAAACCTGAATGTTGAGCTCCTAGAATCGAATCCACACCCACCTTGATCTGATAGCCATTACCAGCAAGCTATGTCAACCATATATTCAGAAGAGGGAAAACCTCCACTAATCCAGACCATATTGTCAAGCAATGTCTCACCTTCTTGTTTTCCAATCTAATCCAGTTTATCACTGATCATTGTTGTAAGTATTTATCCCTAATTATTAGTCCCCATAATCCCCTATCTATAAGTCCTCGCTAAAGGCTCTTCAAGTGTAAATCCTTATATACCCAACATATGTTCCATATCCCCCAACCACCCCTGCCCTTTGGGGTTGAAATTATATCCCACGCTACCAAATGAATCCATCGTTTCTCATGGGATCCCTTCGAAATGAAATTGAAGAACATCGTCCAGATATTGCACACAATGGATGATGGAACTCTTGCTAAAGAAAACCAATAAATTGGCAAGTTGGATAGTACAGAGTTCAATAAATTCAAATGACCACCCAATGAAAGCTTCCGGAGTGTCCAAGAGGAGATCTTTTTCTCAATCCTTTTGATCAGCCACAGCCAATCTGATACCAAATAAGCATTTGGTTTCAGAAAGAAACCCAAATAATTCAAACTATTATTGATATCACTGATTTCCAATAGGAATATATCACGAAACTGGTTAAGATTCTTCTCCCCAATAAGTTGAGAAAATAAACTAGATTTGGGGTAACTTATCACCATCCCCGAAGCTTGGAGAAATGTATCCAAAATAGATTTGTAGTGAAGCCACTCTTGAATTTTCCCAATACCAAATATGAGAACATCATACACAAATAAAACATGGGTAATGAAATGGTTCGGGGATACCTTTTTACCACTGATCTTACCTTTTGCCTTTGCTTGGAGGATAAGTTGACTGAGTCCTTCGATGATCAAAAGAAAAAGTAGAGGAGATAAAGGACACCCCTGACAAAGTCCCCTTGAACCCTTGAAAAATGAAGTAGGGATTCCATTGAGGAGGATTGCAAAGTTTGTGGTCGAGACGCATCCCATGATCCACTATGTGACACTATAGTCCAGCCCTGCATTTAATACTATCAGTCTTAGGAAAGACCAATCCACTAAATAATATGCCTTGACTAAATCTAGTTTTAGTACTGAGGATTCCAATCTCTTAATCTTTGCATTTTGTAGAGTCTCCTGAGCGACTTCAATTGCATAAAAAATCAACCTCTGATGTAAACCCAAATTGTTCCTTATAAATTCCAAAAGACAGGCCCACCTTGATCCTGTTAGCTATGGTCTTAGAAATGATCTTATAAATTAAATTGCATAGTGATATCGGCCAATAGTCTTGAAATGAGGAGGGATTTGATTTCTTCATGATTAATGCTAAGAAAGTTGCATTTACCCCTCATGTAACCTTACATGTACGATGGGAATCATTTACCAGTTGTACAAGCTCTGGTCCAATCACATCAAAGAATTGAATGAAGAATTCATAGGTCCAACTGTTCGGACCTAGGATTTCGTCTTTTCCATTCTTTTCAATATACCTTCAATCTCCAATAAATTTACAGGTCGACCAATAATATTACAATCTTCCTCAAAGAAAATCCTTGGCATCACTTGTAGGACCTTTAACTGTGCCTCCAAGTTATTTGAATGTGAGCACTTGAATAGCTTTGAAAAATAATATGATGTCACAGTTGCAATCCCAGCAGGATCTGAACCCAAAACCTTGGAGATGTTTCTATTTCCCAAATATCCTTATGGTTTCTTCTCTCATTTGCAAATGAGTGAAAGAAATTGGTATTTTGATCCCCATTCGAAAGCCACAGTTCCTGACTCTTAAGCCACCACATCTCTTCCTCTGTTATTAGAAGAGCCTTTTTCTTCTCCTCAAGATACCAAATATGATCCGAGATAGGATAAGATACAGTGTCTTCGAAAGGGTTAGAATAAAGGGACTTAAGATCATCCTTAATGCCTCTCAAATCTGAATGTAATAGCTACTTTTTATCCTTGATCCATGGCGCAACTAGGGATTTCAAAGATTGCAAAAAATAGGGAATCATGTACATAGAGGAATGCAAGACATTTTCATTAAAGGATTGCCAATGTTGTCTAACCAGCTGATCAAAAAATTCCTCTCGTGACCATAATGGACAGTACTTAAAAGGATACTTAGTGAGTACAATACCCTTCCCAGCCCTCAATACAATTGGCATATGGTATGAAATATTTGTAGTCTCAATACAATAACTACATCTGTCAATTTCCAAAAGTAAATCTTCGTGTATCAAAAACCTATCAAGTTTTTTCGCCACTGTGTCCTCTCCTTTATGGCCATTTCACCAAGTGGGAAAGAATGGTTTTGGCTCTATATCAATAAGCCCATGAGAATCTACTAGGCCTCGAAACCAATCAATACTAGAAGAAACACTAGCACTTTTTCCCCAAGACTCTCGAGCAGCCAATGTAAAATTTAGATCACCAACAATAATTAATGAGCTAATATCCAATAGTCCTTGTTCATAGAGGTCTAACCAGTAATTGATTTTTTTCACAATCGACATGTTAGTTATAGATATGTAGGGGAGAGTCCAACTCCCTAATTTTACCAACCAGAAGCATACCACCCCTAATACTGAAAGGGTTGAATTTATAAAGGGTGGGATCCCACGCAGAAATAAGCCCACCATATATGCTATTAGCACCAACAATGCAACATTCCTAGGTAGGGAAAAATCTCCACAAAAAGGCTCTTGTTCGCTGAAAATCCACCAAAGTTTCTTGAAAAAGTAAAATATCTGGTCTAATAGTATCTAACAATCTATGGAGGGCATTGTATTTAGGGGCAACCCCTACCCCATGAATGTTAAGGGATAATAGCATCATTGGGAAATAACCAGGGATGATGACAATGCTCTAAGAGGCTGAAAAGTAGAGGAAACCAAATATTGTGAATCACCAATTAAATCTAGTGGGGTGGAGGGTCCTACATCGAAGAGTCTCCCCTCAAAGTTGCCACCATTTGAAGACCGGGCTAGGTATTTTCTTCTCCTGCCACCATTTTTCTTCCTATTAGTCATATTAGGATTGTAACAATATATATGTTTAGGTATATCTGAATCTGTAGTGAAAATTGGTATAAGATGCTCTAATAAGCCCATGGGTACATCCTAAGCAAAAGAACCCCCTAAAACTAGACACGGGCCTGTAGGTTCTAACAAAGATGTGGATCCTAAATACTAGAGTAAAGCATGTTCATCCCTCAATAATTGTAGATCCGAGTCTAGTACCAAACCCTTTGAAGTCGAGGGTTGGGATACAGTATTAATATCCATTAATACCACTTTTTCGCACACTAAAGGGGTATCTACTAGGCTAATACGAGCCTCCACCGAACCATCCCCCGGATCCTGTAATGACTCTTTATCCCTAAGGGATTCCTGCTCCCAATCATTTTAAAGCTCCAAATCCTTAATAGAAAGGGACGAGTATAAATCAGGGAAGTGTGCTTTTATCTTACCGGTGAGTGTGGATGAACTCTCGACCACCTACATGATATTCCTCATCGATCCAAGCCTCACCATCGCCATAGGACTATCCTGATAGTTGTCCACAAAGTGAAGAATAGTATTATGTTTCCTAGTCGATCGGCTGTAGGAATTACGTAGGTGACCAGCCTCCCCACATTAGAAGCACCTAAAAGGGGTGCACCAATAGTCAAGTGGTTGGATGATAATCCTATCACCCCATCTTGAAGTAATGGACTACGGTAGGTATAAATCCACATGAACCTCTACAATTACCCAAGCCATACGCTTGTCCTCATGGAATAAGGACTTGCCATCGAAGAAAACAAATTTTCCAATCGGTTAGATAGATTTATGAAGACCTCTCGAGACCCAAGCTCAAGAGGGAAACCCTTTAGCAGAATCTAGAAATGGTTGAGCTATAAAATATCAGTCGCTGGATTAAAATCGGTGTGCCATCGCTTCAGGCATAATGACCCCCTACCAATGACCCACTGCCTTTCCAATATACGCTCAACATGTGCTTCATCGAGGAAATGGAAGACCACCCAATTGTTAATGAGCATGTGAACCCTCAAGCAATAATGGAGAATGGGATTCCAATGTTAATAAACCCAGGCCATAAGAGCCAAGTGGATAACATTAAAAAAACATAATTTACCAACAAGTGCTCTGGCCCGAAAAACTCAACACCTGACTATTCTAGACATCCTTTCCCAAAGTCATATCCATCCCCTCACCTCTAAGCTTGAGTGCTTTCAATGACCTGTGATGTCTAGCCCTCTCTCCACTGCTTCGAGATTGTCCACCACCCCACCTCGGACAAAAAATAGGTGCAAAGACCTCTTGTTATGAGCCAAGTTATTCACGAGGAACATAAACCCCAGTATGTGCATCACGTAGTAAAGGGTCTCCCGAGGAAGACGAAGGCCCATAAATGCAAGTAGGGTTCGTCTCCGGCCCGCAAGTCTCTGTAAGGGCGCTAATGGTCACAAAATCCATGTGATAACTGACCACCAGTTGACAGAAAGAAGTCAAATCACCCTAGGATCCGGATATGTCCAATACCAAGGATATAGTGGGACCCTTCCCACCAGGATATACCAATCACAGTAGTCAGACAACAATGACACATAGCCAGGAACCAAAATCCTAGAAGAAGACGACTGCCACTAAAACCAGAGACCAACAAATGCCTAGCCCACAATAAACTAAACAACTTCGATCTAATACCAGAATGAACAAGTTAAACTAGAAGGGATCTCTTGTCTCACAAACAAGAGATCTCATACATCACTTTAATATCTTTTTAAAAGTGACCTTAAAAATTAGATATCAACTATTCACAATCTTTAATTATACTATCAAACTATAACACATAATAAGATTGTCCATTTTAACTAATTAAAAAAAAATATAATATAATATAAATCAATTATTCCCTACTTTCTACCAAATTAATAAGTTTTAAACCATATAAATGATTTGGTATGAAAGTTTCTATTTTTATTTTTATAAAAATATCATATGAAACTAAGATTTACACTAATATGTTATACATATAATTTTAATTAGAATGATAAATTATTAAAATAGATAAATTATTAAAACAAATAATTTTATTTAAATAATTTAGTGAGTTAATTGAATGTTATTTAAAAAGAAAAGCTATAATCAGCAATAACAAATTTTCACATGCAAGGAAGTACCCCAAATTTCTCCATAACATTTTTAAAAGATATACTATTTAAAATAATATTAAAACAAAATACAATACCTTTCAAAAATATTTGATTTGGCTTTTATGTTGATTGTGTAAAATTAATTCCACCTTTTCATCCTTTCTTAGTCTCATAATAGGTAAGCGTTTAACCATCATTATCCTTTTCGAAATTGTATGCCGTCCTTTATGTTTGTAAGCTCAGTTTAATAGTAAACGATCTTCCAAAAACATATGATGTTGTTACATATATATATGATAATAAAAGATAAATCAAATAAAGTTATTTGGTCATATTTGTGCGTTCAATTTTAAAATTTGTACCAATACTTAAAAAATTAAAATTAAAATTAACATAGATTTACATTGATTGATTAGTAATCCAACCAAATTCAATCCAATTAAAATAAAAAAACACTAATTCACCTTAAATTAAGTCATTCATAATGATTGAACCAATCTAATATAATAATAATTTATTTTACAAAGTTTATATATTAATTTCAAAAGAATATATATATATATATATATTATTACATAGAGAGTAATGAAGTGCTTTATAATTTAATATAGGGAAGATGGTGTCATGTTACCTTTCCCAAGTCGTTAAACAAGGGAAAATGGAAGCTAAAATTAGGAGGTAAAGAATTTCAACATTGGAAGAACTAGCAAAGTGGCCACGTCCTATTTTTAATGAGACATTGAAAAACAATCGAGGGGCAACAGGTGTTTTTTTTACAACCTCGATGGACAACCAACATTTTCTTTCACTTAGGGTGTAGGAGAAGCAATAGACAATCAAGTGGAAGCTCTTATAACCTTCCAAGGCATAAATTTTATCCCTCATCCAATGCAACTCCTACATCATCCTCTTTGTACTCTAAACAATGGAATCCTCCTCACAAGTTCAAAGAATAAAACCTCTCCTCCAAATATTTAGAAAAGTTAACTTCTTCCACATCAAAAGAAATCAAAACAAGGCAGTGGATGTGATGGGAAACTTAGGGGTGACCCTAAGAGTGTGCACGATAATACTAAAACAAACAAAGGGATTTGAATAATCCACAATCAATATCCCATGACCAAGACATACTACATACCCAAGCTATTAAGGGTGAACAAAGGTGTCGTTTGGAAGTTTAGGAGCAAGGAAAGAATCCTTCATCCACCCCCACTTCATTCTTTCCCTCTCTCCTCCTCACTAAAGGATGAAACCATGTCATCTCCCTCATGTGGTCCCTCATATTTTGTGCCACCTTCCCCCTTTCTCCCCTCATTCCCTCTCTCCTCCTCACTAAAGGATGAAACCATGTCATCTCCCTCATGTGGTCCCTCATATTTTGTGCCACCTTCCCCGTTTCTCCCCTCATTCCCTCTAGACCTATTTTCCTCTCTCTCGTGCCCCCTCCTTCCCCCTTTTCCATCTCTGCTCGCTCTATTATCCACCTATTCATCCCTCTACCATCTATTGCCATATAAGGAGGCCAAAGCCTATGTTATTGTTGTGTGCTCTCCATAGAAACTCGTAACCTCAAAAGAGTTATGAGTAACTCCGACTAAGATCTCAGGTTTACCTAGGGTGATGCGCAATACTTTGTTATACAATTTGTGCTTTGGAAAACTCGATTGTATAATCACTTAGGGTTGACGGAGGAGAAGAGAGAAGCCTACAAACTTTAGATAGAGCAGAAAATGCAAGTAGTTGAGCAAGGGAGGAAGGAGAATGAAGTTTCCTTGGTGCATTCCATCCATAGAAACATGGAATCAAATGGACTTGGTCATTCAAATTTCCAGATCATATGGTTCCATACGATGGAAGGATTTTAGTCAGGCCCTCTCTGTGTGGAAAAACCAGTGGAGGAACTAGACACTAGAGTATTTTTTAGGGGTGAAATTTCACCAACTAGCTATTTTTCGGGCTTTTTTTTCAAAAAATAAATTAGCTAATTAGTCATTTTTACTCTCAATATCCCTATATTTACATAAAATATGTTTTCTATTATAATATTCACCAAAATTTACACATGTTAGTAGTAAATTCTCTGTGTGTGTGTGTGTGTGTGTGTGTATGTATTTTTCAATCCAAAATAATTGCCTATAATACTATACTTAGGTATATTATCAGAATCCTTAAAAAATACCCTTCTAGACACTAACATCCAAGTGTAATCTATAACGAGTGCAACCTTGAAAGATAAAGTTGTTGCAATAATAAAGCTAGTCTTCTGTGTTGCTTTGTTGACTTTAGAAAAGCATTTGACACAATGCCCATAACTAACCTCTGGAATAGATTATAAGAGATAAAAGTACCTTTTGACTTAAGAGCTACTATGATAAGTTTGTACGAGAAGGTTATTGTCAAGTTTAAGAACTCTTAGGGCTAGTCAAAAGAAAGTAATTGTAATATAGGAGTCAAGCAAGGTTGTCCCCTATCCACACCCTTTTTGGTATTTATATTCATAAGCTAGAGGGTTGTTTGGAAGAGGAAATATGTGTTGGCATGACTTTGGTTGGTATAGTCATCATCCTTCTTCTCTATGTTGATGATATTGTACTTATGGTGAGGAGTCCCTATGATCTCAACAAGCAACTAAAAATTCTCAAGGATTTTTTCTCTAATATGGGTAATGACTGTTAACACTGACAAAAAAAGGTTATGATAATCAAATATCACAATATCACTTAATATAATTTCATGTATGAAAACAACAATTTGGAGGAAGTGACTTCATTTAAATATCTCAAAATCAATCTTCATTGTAAGCTTAAGTATAATTATATCATCGAGAAAATGATTAATGGAGGGTGGAAAGTTTATTATGGACTTGAAAACAATTTTAAATCAACAAACCTATGGCTTTGGGATAAGAAGAAACTCCTCTTTGAGATTCTTGTCACTCTTATTTTCTTATATGGTTGTGAAGTTTGGGGCTGCAACATCTCTAGAGAAACACAGAGAAGGATAGAACAAATCCAAAAGCACTTTATAACATATAATCTCAAAATTAAATGTAATATACCATGTCCTATCCTCCTCTTAGAAACAAGTCTCTCACCAATTGAGAGCATGGCTATAGACTACGTACCTAATGTACAAGAACAATAAAAACAACATGGGAGACAAGACGCTTCCTAAGATTGCTTCTTACTCTAGTCAAAACCACCTACGACTTAAGTGAGGTTGGGATAAAGAAGCCAAGTCGTGGCTAAATCATTGGGGAGTTGAGGAAGAGGTCACTCTACAAAATAGTGATATTATTAAAAGTATTATTACATATAAATTTAAGGAGAAGATGTGGTGCGATAAAGAGTTAGAGTATAAGAGAAAATTAAGATATTATAAGAAGGTGATCAACCATAATCTAGAAGATCAAAAGTATCTGTCTATTTTAAATAGCATAAAGAAGAAAATCAACATCACTAAAATAAGAACAAATTCTCATGAGCTCCATAGTGAAACAATGCACTATACAATTCCTAACATGCCATGGGATGAAATAATCTGTCATCTTTGTGACACAAAGAGGGTTGAGCATGAAAATCACTTTCTCATAGAATGTCCTATGTACACCCATATTAGAGCGCAATTTCAAAATATTTGTTGCAATACTGACCTTCCTAATCTTTTAACTCATCATAACTATGAGAATTTAAGAATGCTTCTGTTAAATATTTTTGAGCATTGAAATAAAATTCTAAAGAAAACCAAGGGACTCCTTACCTTTTTAAGGTCTGATAAAGTAAAGTTGGTCCCAGTGGACGTTAATTACCTATCATCATATCATATAATTTTTTTTCATTATAATTTGCACAAATATTCAATTAAGATATCCTAAAATCATAGCACCATTATTTACCAACATAGACCCATATTAAACCCGGATCTATCAAGCACCAAGAGGGATCCAATTTTTTGAGGTGTGACTTTTTTAATCTTAATTTTTTACACCTCTAGAAAAAAATTACACCATAAAAAAATTTATCATCTAGATTGGTTTTAATTTGTTTATTTTATGAGCCAACACAAATTTTTTTAATGACTTTTTATTTGGTTTTAATTTTTTTTTATGGGCAGACATAGATTTTTTTTAATTACTTCTTATTTGGTTTTAATTTTTCATTTTATGAGCTGACATGATTTTTTTTAATTACTTTTTATTTTTGGTAACATAATGCTACACTACATGACAACATATCTCCCATACTGGGTTGTAGAGCACCTCGCACCACTCAATGCAATAATATTACATTAGAAATATTAAATTTATTAAAAAATATTTTTATTTATATATAATAAAATAATAAAGTAATTGTCTTCTAATCAATATGAATAAATATTTATCTTAAAAACATTTCTATCAAATATTTCGAATCTATCAAATATTAAGAGGTTTTTTTCCAAGTGTAAATCATATTAAAAATTTTACATCTCAAATTTATTTGATTCATCTAAATACTTGATAAATCCAAGTTTAAAATAAATCCATACTTGCCCAAAGGGGTTGGATCCATTGGTGAAGAGCAAGGAGTTTTTCACTAGTGGGCAAGGTTCAATTCTAATGAGGGCCGAACCTGGAGCCATGGGGTCACCTTGAGGTAGTGGTCGAGCATGTGGTTCCACCCAAAGAGATTGTATTAAATGATATTGTGACTTGTGGAGACATAAGTGGATCAAATCCCACCCTCGTGTCCTCTTAACATTTAGTCAATTCTCGCTAGCTCATTCGGTTAAGGTGTGGGTCTTGTCAGCAGGGAGACCCGAGTTCAATTCCCCTTAGGGGTGAGCTAGTTGGGAGGAGACACCAAAAAATCGAGCCATCACAAGGGTTAGTGTGGCCCAGGCTGGGTGTGATCCCCAGGTGACTTTGACGACTTATATGCCCCTAGATTGCGGTTATTAACTAATAGTTCATTGCTACATGCCCCGAGTGACAAGCAATTGAAGAAAAATAAATTAAAAAAATCCATATTTTATTTTTACAACAGTGATATCAAATTCAAATTTAAAATGAAGAAACATATTAAATAACTATAATTTTTACATTAACATATAACATATAACAACTATCTCCCGAGTCCCTGTACTAAATTATAAAGTACTTCATCATTTTCAATACAATCATAATGAAAAATACTCAAAATTTATATGTGGACCTAAAGGCAAGGGTCTTGACTATGTGATGAAACCCAATTAACATGGACTATCATTATCACTCTATTACTTTGATATACGAATCAAATCACTCAATCTCGTCCTAGCATGTGCACGCTTCCCAATTCCAATGGCCATAATCGCCATAAATCTAGATGGCATAGACAGAAAACAACATTCCATAGGCTTTGCTTTTCAAAGGCAACGAGTGGTAGCCCACCACCCTAATTCCATGGCAATCGAAATTATGAAGGTAAGGAATGATTGAAGAAGCATGCTAAAGTCAAATACAATGACGGTTTAATCACCTTTAAAGAATGGATACTTAAAGTCAAATATAGTGAATAATTTCGGTTGTAACAAGCGAAAGGTTTGAAGTTAGGGGGCATAGTTCAATAGCGGATAAATCTGTCTTCGAGGCAAGTTACATCATTGACAAAATTGTCTAGTCGAGAGGGAAACCATATTTTATTTTATGGAACTTGAGTTTATCAAAGTTTGCAGAGAAAATTTGAGATGCCCTGTGAAAGCTACCAAGCAGGTCTAAATATTGTTGATCATAACTAGAATAACATTTAAACACACAAAAAAACCATGAAACCATAAGTATGATCTATTAGTCTTGATCATCATTTGAGAAAGAAACAACATGCACCTACTTTACAGGAGCTACTTTGTAATCCTTTCATGTGGTTTCTCAAATAAGGAAGTCCATCTTGCTATTCAACTCATCCATTTGCAACAGATGTTCATTTTGTTCCTCCTTCGTGTCAAGCATAATTTTACCCAACAGGGACTTAATAGTCCAATGCAAGGCCAAAGTCCTAAAATACTTGGTATCTCTAGAGTGGGTATTTCCCGATTCATTGACCCATGGATGCATTTCTTCTTCTATTTCCTTTGGTTTGGTGAAGTGTTATTCCTCCTCCAATCAAGTCTTTGTTTGAGCAATATGTGCTCATGTTTCCAGGGGAATCTCATGGTAAAAGATCTCTTTATACTCTTCCTCGACCTACACCTGAGCTTGGTTCGGGCCCTTGCTGCTGCGACCTCACTTGACCTTTCTACCCCTTCCTCGCCTCACCATGGATGGAAAGAGGACAACCAACAATGTGTAGGGAGATTTGTTCCGTAATTGCTTCTAATTGTGTTCTAAATATCTCATCCAAATAACCTAGCAACAACCCAAGCTTAGTCACTCCCATTCGCATAACAAACAAGCCACCTCAAAGTCCTTGAAACAAGACCACCTCAGAGACCTTGAAACCTCTATGAAGTCTCCTTCAACCACTATCCAATATCTCATCCTTTCGAGATGTGGATGAGTAGGAACATAGCCTTTTCCATATCGCATCTCCAAATAATAATTACTATCCGAACTCAAAGCAAACTACCAGGGAAAGCTCAAACTAGAGAAACAATATATTTTTTTGAACTGGAAAAACCTACCACCTAGCAAAGACGGCTAGATACTCACCAGAGAGAACAACTTCATAATGCCAGCTTGGGCCATCAAAGGCTCCACTTTTTGCCTCATCATAGCTTCACACACCTCTGTAATTTCCCTGTACCTGTGTCCAAGTTGGAACCTGTCCTATACCATCATTTCGACATGCATCGAGTTCAACATTCTATGGATAGGCTACACCACCATCCCCCCCATCTTGTCATGGTTTAATTGCATGCGAGGAGGGTGACATGTGGAGGGCACTCCATCGATGGGTGTCATGCGATGGGTGTCCTCCCATCACCTCTCACCTCCCTAACACCCCATCCAGGGACTAATTGAATTATTAGTGTTAAATTTGGAACTGAGTTGTGTTTTGTTTAATACTACCTTTCATTGAATGACTAATGTTTAAATGTGGAGTCTATGTTGATGTAGATATGTTGATTTGGGTGTATGTAGAAATGCATTACAATGGTATACTTTAACAATTCAGGATGGTATTTCAAAGTTTAATTTTCAAAAGGTTGTGTGGATAGATTCCCAAGGATGGTGTTGTGGGCTTTTTTATTATGGACCCTTAGCGTGGAATCCATGCTTTAAGGTTGATGAAAAGATTATTGGATATATCTAAGGTTACCAAAGAGTTTTTTTATTTAAGTTAGAATTTCTTTGATAATGCAACTTGCATTGAACACCGTCGCACTTCATAGTCTCCAACTTGTACCTATATATTCGAAGCACAAGGGGGAGCAATTTGTGTAAGAACAAAGAATATTCTTTTACTAACATATAGCATTTACTTTTATACCCCACAAGTTCTAAGCTATGTAAATTGCTAGGAATACTAGAATCTTACAATAAGTCATCCATGTAATTGTTGTTGAAACTTTGTTTGTCTTGTGAAGGGCATTGTTCTACATCTCCATTCTTTTCTATTCATGTATTTGCATTGTTCTTTTTTCTGATCTTCTTAGTAGGGTAGAGCCTATTATGTGAAAGGAGGACTAGAAAAGGAACAATTGGCTATGGAGGTAAGATGAAAGGGTAGGCTCATTGTTTTCGTTAGCATGTTTTCCTTTTCCTATTTATAGGGAAAAGGTTGATGGATTTCACTAAAATATGTGATAATCAATATCTAAAAAGGACATAATGTGAATATGATCTTAAGGCATCTGTAGATTTTTACATAATGACATGCTATGCTTTGCTCCACTTATCTATATATATAGAAATTGCCTAATAGTTTTTGGAAATATATAAAAGTTGTTTATCAATTTGACTTTTTCATATAATCCATAATCTTTGGTGGTGAATTTTTGTTGTAGGAGAAAGGAGAAATTTCAACCTTTTCTAACTAAAGCTTTAGAGTGACTTCAAGCATATTTGATTTTATAGTGTTAATTTCCGTTAGCTTTATTTTTTTATGGTTAACATATTTTGCTTCTACATTTTGGATAATGTTATTAAAATTATAAGTTTTATTGATTCTTGCAAATTCACAACTCCAAACAATACATAAAAGAGTTCTATCTAGGCCCAACCCCATTAGAAGAAATGACAAGAAATATAACTTGCAACATTAAATTTCACCCAAAGAGGTGAGATTTTGATACAATGTGGAGTGCAAGAGCATCGACATGTAAATGGAAAAGAAAATACATTTATTTTAATTAATAAATTTGAGTTAAAGATGAAGTTATGATTACTAAATAATTGGGTGGAGAGTTATATATATGAAGCTATGCTCGATATTCTATTGGATTGTGAGATTAAGAAAACATGAATGTTGAAATATGAGATTTCTTAAACTGAAAGCATTTCAATTCAATTTAGGATATAAATGCATCATCATCTTGTATGTAAAAGTCCTTGATAATGGTGAGAAATTAGTGTCATTGATAAACATAAGAATAGAAATTGCAATTAAATTTAGTCCAAATGGTTGAGAAGATGAATGCTATTCTCCTCACCAAAGATCAATTTTCATAAAAATAATAATGAGAATGAGATATGTATTTCACTCAACACTAAAATTTATAAATAGAAATTCCTACTTTGCATCCATGGAGAAGACCTATGGCACAACCCTCCATAAGTTGCATTTTTTTATTATCAATAATAATTATTTAATGATCTACCTTATTTTTTTTAATCTAACATTTCCTGCATTTTTTTTTATCAATAATAATCATTTAATGATCTACCTTATTATTTTTAATCTAACATTTCCCTATTTCCCTATTTTAAGATTCATTTTTCAAATTAATTTTGTTTTTTAATATTTTTAACTTGACTTTAAAATTATAATAAATTTTTTATTATTTAAAACTTTTTAACCTAACTTTAAAATTATAATAATTTTTTTATTATTATTTTAAATAATATTAGAAAATTAACTATTTATAAAATTAAAAAAAAAACAATAATAAAAAAATTATTAATATTAAAAGAAATAAAAAACATAAACACAAAATTTAAAAACAAATTATATTAAAATAAATAAAAACCACATAAACTCAAAAATGGGAAAGATCCGACTCCCCCCCAAAATCATAATTTCTCATTGACATGAAAACAAATTCCCAATTTCTTATTAACCTGAAAAAAAAATGATGATGGAAACAACGAGCATCCTCAAAGATAAAAACAACTTTCTTTAAAAGATAAAAACAGGTTTTTTTTACCAAAGTGTAATAAGTATTGTCCATTGGTTGTAGCTTGGGTGGTTGGGAGGAATGTTTGTTACCCTCCCCACCCAGGTTCAATTCTTGTAAGTGACATATTGCTCTTTTTGAGCTCATATTGTAATGATTGTGATTCGTGCCACCTTGATTCTCTAGAATAGCAGGTGGTGACCATTTCCCTAGGTGAACTAGCCCCGGCAAACCACCTTTTAAAAAAATCTGATGGAAAAAAAATATAATAAATATTGCTCACTTAATTTATCTTAAATACGATTTATTGCATCAATTCCACACTACTTTTGAATATATATAAATAGTTAGAAATTTCTGTAGTTAGAAAGATATAATGAGTTTAAGAAGTTTCTCTACAAATTTTATACATCATATTACAATCTTAGCCCATTATATATACAAATTTTATACATCATATTACAATCTTAGCGTATTATATAGCATAGTGCAATCCTATCCTATATATAGTTATGTTGTTTATTAAAATGTCTCAAAATCAAAATGCATGTAAGCAACATGAATAAGATTATTCATGACTAAATATATGTTTAATGTAGGCTTTTTTCATAAGCATATCATCCATTTCGAGACCAAGTTCTTTATATGACTTCTTCTTTATGGATGAGGTCATTTATATTTTTTGCGTAGTGTCCACCTCAACAACTTAATATTTCATTGAGTCAATACAAACATTAGGAAGATCAACCAAGAGTTGAGAGCTCCTTGTGAACCTTAGGATAATATTATAGTGGATTTTAAAAACACTTTCCAAAGTTATTGGATTTCAACTTTTGTTCCCCAAGTCGGGCTTCCAATTCCTCACGTTTAGTCTCTTGCTTCTCCATATACATGCTTAGATATTCTATTTTCTATCTCATATCTACCAATTGGATAGACATATGTCTCAACAACTTTTTGACCTCAAAATTTTCATCACCATTGTTTCATCTAGAATCTATAAGATTCACCATTTTAAGAGCCAATCCTCTATATGGTATAAAATCCAAACGCTTCACAATAAAAAAGATGACAAGACCAAAGAAACTACACTTAACTTGAATCTGAACAATACTGATAATATAAATTCATTTCCAAAAAAAGAGATAGAACATAGGAAGTCGCGTCCAAACCAAAACAAAAAATAACAAATTGCTTACCCATATCAACTAAGCCAGAGATCCTAATTCATTGAATTGGTCACCTATAATTTCCAAGTTAAATGTGCCCCTTGCATGAAAAAAAATGGCTTCAAACTCCTTACTCCATCAAGACCAGAGATAAAAAAGATGCCACTAGACATAAAATTCCACTCATTGCTCATAGAAAGCAATGTTGCATTATCGGTCTCCATATGAGTTATCCCACCCACATACCTAATGGCCATCAAACCATGCATAAATTGTATGTCATTCAACTCTCAATGCAAGTGTACGAGACAATGGGAGGCATGAGGGGGTGTTATGCCTTCACCCTCGAACCCTGCCCTTGAGCACCTATCCATTTCCTTATGAATTACACCACGCAATTGAAAGTGGATCTCAAGCCTAGTTTGATAAACACTATATGAATCCATATGGTTTATTGAAACTATGTACCCAATACATCTCAAGGGTTTCCCCATTTTTTACTAGGACCCCGTTATCTAATGAAGTTGCTTGGTTTTCCATGAGATCGACAAGATAACTCAATTGACCTTCGAATATTCAAATGTCGAATAGAGTCAAATGTAGAAAGCAATTTATAAATTCTTTGTAGCATTATATATAGACTTATTCTTTCATTGTCCTTCGTCTTCCTGACAAGACCCATGACTAGAGAAGAGTCATTGAAAATAAGGGTTGTCTTGATCTGTTGAGAGTGAATAATAGAAATTCCAAGGTACCAGGAATATACCTTTGCTCAGTTATTGATCGATCTCCCTAATCCCCAAGCGTAACTCATTTCTAATTTACCATGTTGATCATAAAAGAACCCCACACCTGCCACCCCTAATCAAAGTTTTAAACCGATGACCTTACCCAAGGAGTGCCAACCTTACCCAAAAAGTGCCTTAACAATACACACATTCATTGATTTATGCTTTAAAACCATTCTCAATATCCCTAATCCATGTAATTTTATTCCTATTCCTAATTCTGCTGTAAAACACAAATTCCATCTCTAAAGCATGAAATATGATCACTCAACCTTTTCCCCTTTTCCCAACACCTCAAACTTCCACGTGTCATTTTCTCCAGAAATCCGGGGGTTGACAGCAAATAACATTCCATATGCTTCGCTTTTCAAAGGCAGCCACTGCAAACCCACTCACCCTAATTTCTTGGAAATCAAATGAGGGAAAGGAATGATTAAAGAAAGCATATACAAGTCAAAGACATTAATGGGTACAATTTTGTTTTATCACCTTCAAAAAATTAATCTCAAAAGTCGACGATAATAAAGAATTTCGGTTGATACACGTGAATGGTTTGAAGTTAGGGATTGATGATGATTCTCAATCTAGTTTGGTTTTGGTTGCGGTGTTAAAGATTTTATAATTTAAAATACAATTTTGATTTTTAACGGGGATTGTTGTATTAAGCTTTAACTAAGATGTATAATTTTTTTCCTCTACATAACTTGCTTACTTAGATTAATACATGTTAATTAAAAAAATATTGATTTGAAAGATTTGAAAATTTTAAAACTAAATATAAATATATATAGTTTTAATAAAAGTAATTATGAATAGTAAAGATATATAAAAGATTTATCAAAAGTTATAGTTACAAGGTGTTAAAGAATATTTGTCATGTAATATCAAAATTTAATTTAACTTTAAATTAAAATAAATCTACATTATAATTAAATTTTGTTTTTAAATAAAATTGAAATCTCAATAAAAATACTAGAATTCTTTATACACTAACACTAATAAATCAAATCACATATTAAAATTCTAGTTAAATTATAAATAACATTGAAACTTTCTATAAAAGATTGACGTTTCCATTAAACCCTAAAGAGTTGTCTAATTTTTTATTTTGCATAATACATTATCAAAAACCCCTAGAACACTCAAAATTTTTAGAGTTTAAGAGTTGTAATCAAATTTTAAAAAAAAATTGTCTAATTTATTCAAAATCATGCCAAAAAAATCAAATTTTCCTCAACAAAACCTAATTAAAGTTTTTCAACCATATCTATATATGGATAAGATTTACTAATACAAATGGATATGCTTCCACGATAATCATCACCCCGTGACGCCACTAATAATATTCAAATAACCACTTGTGGATATAGTCATTGATAACACTTACCATGGATATACTTTATACTCTCCATTGATGACCTTGACCTTGAAATTCCAGATCTTTTGTGCAATAACTACCCAACATTTATGACATCTAATAGATTTCAAATAATGAAAACTGGCATCTAATAGATTTCGAATCATGAAAATAGTGAAACATCGTCTTTCATTAAACATAATTTGATCATTATATATTTAACCATCACATAAATGTAGGAAGGTAATTGATTTTTATTTTGTTGTAGTTGTGTTATATTATATATATATAGATTATGTGTTTATTATATAGAAAGCAGTAAGGTGTTTTACCATTTAGGAGAAATGTTATGATGTTATGTTATTATAAATAATAAGTAATTAAAAAATTCATGTCGATTCATAAAATAAAAATTCAAAACGAAATGAAAAGTAATTAGTATAGATCTATCTTAAACCTGACTAAGAGGGATCCAGTTTCTTGAGGTGTACATTTTTTTATCTTAATTTTTTACAGATTAAGAAAAAATTTACATCTCGAGAAATTGGATCGCTCTTAGTGCTTATTAGCTCCGAGTGTAAGATGGATCTATGTTGGTTTAAGTTTTTTCTATTGTATGAGTCGACATGATTTTTTTTAATTAATTTTTATTTTTGATAAGTTATGAGCTGACATGGAAACGTTACATTACATAATGTGACAAACATGACAACATGTCCCCCATACTGGGTTGTAAGCACCTGGCTACTCTTAGTGCAATTAAAACAATTCATGACGCCCTAACCTAGATCCATCTTAAACCTGGATCTATTAAGCATCAAGAGGGATCCAATTTCTTGAGGTGTAAATTTTTCCTTGATGTGTAAAAAAATTAAGATAAAAAAATTAATTACTATTTATTTTTGATAAGTTGTGAGCCAAAATGATTTTTTTTAATTACTTTTTATTTTTTGGAATGTTATGTTACGCAATGTAACATGACAACATCTCCCCCATATTGGACTGTAGAGTGCCTCATTACCCTCAAGAAATTGGATCTCTCTCGATGCTTGATAGATCTAGGTTTAAGATGGATTTATGCTAGTATATGAGGTGAAAGATACACTCTAATATAAATACTTTACTTATAAAGATTTAAAACTGATATCTTTAAAAATCGTTTAAAACACGTAATTTTTGTCGATAAATATGTTAATTAATCATAATAAATAATCTATACATATTAAATAAGGGCGCTTGCACAAAGTTGAGGAACCCTTTAGATGCAATCGTGCATTCACAAAACGTGCGAGTATTCAGTAAAACCAAAACACGCAAGCGTTTCGTAGAACTAGAATGGGAGGGCTCCGAGCCTGCCATGTCAGTTAACATGTAGGATAGTATTCCATAATGCGCGCGTGTTATGGATCACTATAACGCGCTCGTATTTTGGTTAATATAACAAAAAAAAAGTCCACAGACCGCGGCCTCTATTTGTTCACGGAAAACCGGAACGCTCGAGTGATCAAAGCTTCCAAAAACGCATTGGAGAAGTGAAGGGAGGGAAAATCCGAAGAGGGAGGGAAAATTCAAAGAGGGAGGAGGGTGATTTCGTCTTGTAAGGAGGATTGGAAAGGTAGGCATCCAAACATTCATCATTTCATCAATAAAAATATAAATTTGTATGTTGCTCTAAATTAAAAATCCATGTAAATGAAATTCCAAAACTAAAAATTTTAAAAATTGTTAGTTAACATATGGCAATTCCTCCATATTATCAATACCCTTAATGAATTTTGCATCCACCTAAAGCAATAAGGGATTTGAATCCCAACACCAAATTTTCTTCAATATTTTTACCACATCTAAATTGCAAATTGGAAAATAAAAACCATCCACCATTTGGCTAGGAGGAGGAACTATGGACTATAACCTACCCTATGTTTTTTTCCCACAAATATTTTTACCCTGAAAATGTCCAACCAATGCTTGTGAAGCCAACCCAATGGCATGATGGATTTTACATCATCCCCCAAACCCCAAGGGACTAGGTTCCCCTCCTTTGCAGACACACCGCTTACTTTGTTGCTAAGATGAACTACCACATCTTTTTTGACCTCCTTCACCACCAGGACACTCAATCGATGGTTTTGGGTCTTCATACCTAGAAACTAATAAGAGATTTACTTCATGGAACAAGCGTAGATCAACCCTCACATTCAAAATTTTGCCCCTTCTTAATGATGCAAAGGACTTCACCACCAAATATTCCTCATCATACACTAGATTCTGAGGAAGGAAAGGGCCACAGACATGAAATGAATTAGATACAAAAGAGAAATTTCCGAAGGTAGAGTATGACAAATAACATCTTCCCCAATACCTCGTCTCTAGAAAGGTGTACATAAAGTGCTTTTAAGGCCCCCATTGTCTCAATCCTTCATTAATTATTAAATTAGGAGCTCTTCGTCATTGATCATTAATCAATTTACATGTAGTTGATCCTCACCTTCCACTTTGGTTTACATGTAGTTATCATTATAGTATTTTGAGATGATATTTATGTTTGTAATGTATTCGTTCTTGCACAAAGTTTGTACATTTTAATTTTTGAGAGATGTCATTATAGCACACATATATGTTTCTAATGATTTGTTTTTTTTTAATTTTTTGAATGTAGTGACGATTATGGATGCACATTCAGACATCCAAAGAGAAATTGGGAGGCTCGGAGAAATTCAAACCTCAATAACTATTGTTGATGATATGAACCGTATGCTTGCATCCAATTTGGATGCAATGATAGAGACCTTTAGTAGGTCTAATGGTGCACTGCACGATATTGCTACATACATAGATAGAAAGAGGCAAGAATATGCCGATGGAATTAGCTACAAAGAAGTTAAGAAGTTGAAGATATCAAAACAACATATGTTTTCCCTTTTTAGAGATCCACGGACGGGTGAAATATCGAATGCAAACAAAAGGCATATTTCTATCGAGTGGTGTACATATCAACCATTCATAGATAATTGGATGGACCGATGGTACATGGTGTTTGATCAACCACCACATAACAACAAGGAAATGCCTCTATATTTTTTGAGAAATATGTATGCAGAATTTGTTTTGGGGAAGCATGTGAATTATTTTGATATCTTGGAGTACCAGGGCGTTGGGATGGGGATGCCTCAACAACGTCCCAATGCAAGGCACATAGATCCCAATCTCCCAGTAGCTCCACCTCGCAGGAAGCTACCCAGGCCAGATGTGTCGCCTGCACATCAGTTGGTCCCAGAGACACAGGAGTCATTCCTACTGTTGGCACAGGCGGTTGTTTTCCATAGCACGTATCTTCAAGGTACGTACCAGGCAGGTCCATCAGAGCCACCATCTATGGGTGGAGTAAAGCCACCACCTCTCAGTGGGGTAGAGCCACCACCTTCCAGTGGTCGAGGAGCATCTAGTAGTGGCATTAGACCTGCACATGATGAGCACAACCGAGAGCCCCACCCATGCACAGTATGCGACAATCCTTGCTCTGGTCCTGTCTAAGTAGATGATACATTTAATGGGTATTTTACACAGGTAAGTAAATGGTTAACAATTTAGTTTCATTTGTAAATTATTTTTCCTTACTATACACATATATAGATTGCTAATATTTTTAATGATTTTAAAACTTGTAGTTGCTACAAGAAGGGAACGAGGTTGAAGACCTTTCCACTGATGATGCAGAGCATAGTCCAGAGGCTCATGCACTAGCACCGTCCAATGTAGAAGATGTTGTCATACTTTTAGTGACAACAAATCACATTGTAACATCCCGAAAATTCACAAAATTTAAATTTTTTTAAAGTAGCATTAAATGCTGTACTTTCTAATGCGGAAATTAAATAAATGCTAATCTTTTTAACTAATAAAAAAAATGATAACAACAATTCATACTTCTTAACACAATTTACGACATTAGCTTTGCTTGTGTTAATTGTAATCTTTATGCTGTAATTGAGTTTATCTTGTGATAAAGTTTTCTTGACAAAGTACTGACAGTTACTCTTGGCTGATGACAAAGGGGTCCTGAGGGTACCCTGAGGCTTACTTAGCATTCGTGCTAAAGCATTTGAATCGTTCCTTTCGCAGATTACAGGTAAGAGCTTTAAATTTTAAGAAGTGTGACAGAAGAGTTCCTAACTAGTTTCGGTAATCTCCACGTGTCTTAATGGTTTTAGAGAATAATGTCGAAATGAAACAGGTGAGATCTCTTCAGTTAATATCTGGTTTTCATATTAATAAGTATGATTGCTATGTACTTCTTGCTCTATCCTATGTTATGCAAACTTCATGTAATTACCAAGTTGGTTCTATTAAATACAACTGTGTGTAATTATCATACAAATCCTTTGATATATTGACTATATGCAACTATTGTGCATTTCTAATGTGCAAGAACTATATGCCAAGTTACAAGCATATCCTATAGTATGAACTATATGTATTTTCACATAGTTCCTAGAATGTACACTATATACAATTTCTTTGTATTATCTATAGCCTAAAACTATATGCATAATATATGCAATTCCTATTACATAAACTCCTATATGCATAACCTATGCAATTTCTCATAACATTGAAACTATATGTAAATCCTTTATCAAACATATGGCATCGATACTATATGCAAATTCTTTATGTAATAAGTTATGTCTTGGTTCAATATGAAATGATGTGAATAAAAGTGCGTCCATGTGAACCTTAGAATGTAGAGTTGATACCTAGCTGGTGCATTAACCTAAGGTAACTATGAATCATACTATTGTATGTAATGACAGGCTTGTAACGTATCTATTGAGCCAAGCGTGATGTGGACATGGTAATTAATACTGTGATGATTACTTGCTGGTAAGCTCTTGAATTCACCGTTGGCCTTTAATACTCCCATCAACCGAATTCAGTGGAATGTCACCATGGCTGCCATCGTGGTCCATAACACATGAAGGTAATGTGACAGGGCGTCCTACATGGTCGAGTTGTATTTGATCTAGCTTGAGGGTTGTCCTAGCTATCTCCACAGTGGCAATGGTGATTAATACCTGTCATAAATATGGTAATTGCTTGGGGATACGAAGTGCTGAACAAGTAAATCTTCATTGTTGATCATACGTGGGTCTTGGATTTCAAAACTTAACCCTAATCTCCACTATGTTCGAAGTTATTGTTTTCCCTTGGTACTCATTGTTTGTTGAGAGCGGTTTAGGGAAGAGTCCGATAGGCCGAGAAACTCCGGGGTTTCTCTAGCAGGTTTTAGTGAGCTTCTTCGTGAATTGAACCCGTGACCTGTTGGTATTTCCTGCTACTAGGTGATAGTTTAGAGAGCCGAGCTTACTATGAGAGTTTACAAAAAATGAAGTGATAATGGAAGAGCTCCATGGCTGATAGTTTAGAGAGCCGAGCTTACTATGAGAGTTTACAACACTTGAAGTGATAATGGAAGAGCTCCATGGCTGATAGTAATCTGTGCGTAGGTTAAATCCAATGGTCGTTCTTCTGTATATGTTGAATGGTAGTTCTCTGAGTAGGATTCAAATTTTAATGCATTCGGTAATGAGATGGTGGTTACGATTCCCCACAGGCTATGGTGCCAATGTTCCAGAAAATAATATTAAAGGTAATGTTTCAGGTTTCGAACCTGTCCCTTCTAATTTGTTTAATAGTTGTAGTTAATGTTATTCGTTTTACTGAAACTCCTATCGTGATGCTCATTTGACCATAACTTAAATGTTTTGGCAGGTTCCTTCGACATTCGATTTCCAAGCTCAAGTTTGGTTAACTGGCAGTTGCGTATGAAATGGTAAGCTTTGGTGGTTACCTTGTTGCTTCGGTTAGGTGATTGTTGGATCTTCATGTGTTCTTAGCCGAGACTTCATGTTTATCTTGGGCTATAGGAAGTGACCACCGTCGAAATATTGTGAGCTGTCTAACAGCCTGGGGAGGATGAAATCCTCAACCCATTTGGCGTTAACCTGTGGTGTTGTTTTTCAGTGTAGTTAATTGTAAAAGAATGTAACTGCTGAGAGGGTTTTATCCCTTGGCTAAACTGGATATACGAATATTTTGGTTCCTGTAACTTGAATATATTTACTTGTGTTGAAAACTAAGAGCCATGCTCCAGGTTTGTGATAATTAAATGTTGAACTATTGTGTGTTTATAATGGCTACGTGCCAAAGGTTTCGACCTTGTTCCGAGCAGTCAAAACCCTACCCTGTAGGTTTTGATGGTAGGCTTTGATAGTTCTGTGTTTAACCAAAACTATACTATCATTTCGAAAAATGGCCGAGAGCCAACTCAACGTTTTTTATTTGAAAACTTTGAAATAAAATCTAGTGTTCATGTAATTATATGGTTTGTTTCAGTTAATGTTTATGCACGTATTCAATGATGTTTGAACATGAAATATTAATCTATTTGGAAATTGATAAAATCTGTGTTGCTATTTCGAATATAAAGGTTTAACCGTCAAACCAGTTATGAACCTGTTACGTTATTGTAAAATATTTGTTTTCCCTATTAAGGGTTTCAATCCTATGTCTAAAGTATTGCAAAAGATGGCTAAATAATAAATGAAAAAGAGCTAGGGTTCTGCCTATGATGAAAGTGTTTGAAATTAATAATTGTAGTTGATAACAAAATCAAAATATGAGATATGGATACTGAAAATGAAATAGTAATATACCATGATGCTATTATTTGTGAATGGTAAGTATATATTTATCGTTATATGTACTGAGTAACAACTCTGTGTAAAAATAATATTTAAATTTGTAGCTGTTAAATTTTTAGGAATGATGATGCCTGAAATAAGTGGAATTATAACACCTTATTGTTAGAAAGAATAATAATAGAATGCATAACATTAGCTTTCAAAAGGAAAATAGATAGTGATAATTGAAAACCCTAGTTCTGTGCAAAGATGAAATGTTTACTTTTGTTACTAAGTAAGAAAATGCTACAATATCTATTTTATGATATGTTGATCTATATTCTGGGTTTAGACATATATAATTGATATTGCAGATTTAAAAGAAACACCATAGTGTTAGTCTAATCATTCACTTGGCATTCTGCCCATCATTCATCTATCTTAATTTTACTTCTATGTACTAGAGTACTATACAAAAAAAGTATGGAAAAAATGCAGAGAAGATATTGAATCAATCATCTCATTTACTTAACCATCATTATACAAAATTATACCTAGGTCAGAAATTGAAACAGTTACTTCTGTATGCCATTAACTGTAAATACTAAATCTACAAATGCAGAAAATCATTTAACTGAAAATAAACAAGACAGAACAGTAGAACGTGATGAATGTAGGAGAAACAAACAACCTAAGGAGCCTGTTCCACCCAACCTACTCCCGAAGACAACCAAATTACTTGCCTTAGGACCCCCGATCCTGTTCACTGAACCACTAGGAAGAAGAATCTGTAGAAGCTTTAGGTCATCAACTTGCAGCAACAACGTAGATCATTCAGTCTTATAGACTTAGCAGTCAAAGAGACCTGCACCAGCACCTTTGGTTTCCTTCTCAGAATAATTTCAGCAGACTCACAATGCACTTCCACTTAGCCTCCTTATTCGAATCTCTCAGTGATCACCTAATGCACTTGAGGAAATATTTCTGCAGAAAATAATGTGGAGCTCCCTGCTCAATTCGAATTGCCTTATCTAGGATTCCTCGACCTTTTTAGTGGTTAACCTTGTCATTAATGAGCTAATATCTCTCTTCCAACCACCTAGGGGATAATGTCACAAATTTAGGGGTAGTTGTCCCATAACCAACAGCTAGTGGTGGAGTGAAAATGCTGACACCTGTCCCATGCCTTCTAGCAGCTTCCATTCCTCCTAGTGGGTCAGTGAACACTCATTTAACAGTTCCCTTGGGTGTTTTTCTCTTGTTTTAATTCATTAAATAATAATAATATATCATTACAATCATCCTTGACCAGATTTTGTCATAATTACAAAACTTTGTAATTATAATTTTAACATAATGTTTTTGCAATAAAATAAATAGTCTCAAAATTTGGGTAGGTGACATACACCCCCCCTTAAGTCTCAACATCGTCCTCGATGTTGTTCATTCATTTTCTGAGTGCTCCTGAAACAGAGCTGGGTATGCTACCCGCATAATACTCTCCAACTCCCATGTTTCCTCTTCTGGGATAAGGTGCTTCCATTGCACCTTTACCTGCCCAATGGTGCGATTCCGGAGTAGAGTTTCCCTCCTTTCGAGGATACAATCCGGTTCCACCTGTACATCATTCCAATTTATAACATGAGTAGCATCGTGTACATATTTCTTTAAAACTGAAATATGAAAAACATTATGTATTTTTAGATTTGGTGGCAAAGCCAGTTGGTATGCCACGGGTCCAACCCTTGACAAAATTTCGAAAGGACCACAATACCTGGGTGCCAGCTTGGCACAGCTTCCCAATTTTAATGAGCTCTTCTTTGGTCTTACCTTAATGAAAACATGCTCACCAACCTGGAACTCTTTATGAGTCCTCTTAAGATCCGCTTGACTCTTTTTCCTATCTTGGGCAACTTTAAGATTTCTTTGTATTTGTTTCACAATTAGTTCTATTTCCTTCAACAATTCAGGTCCTAAAATAACTCTATTAATTGGGTCATTCCAAGAAACTGGTGTATTGCAATTCCTACCATAAAGAATTTCAAAATGGCTAAGCCTGGTTGATGCATGGTAATGGTTGTTATATGCAATTTTTGTTAAATGCAAGTAGTCCTCCCACTTACTAGGCCGGTCCTTAACATACATTCTTAGCATGTCTTCCAATACCTGATTTACTCTTTTCGTCTGTCCATCCGTTTGTGGATGAAATGTTGTGCTGAAGTTTAAGGTTGTATTCAACCCTTTAAACAAAGATCTCCAGAAGTTTCCAGTAAACTTAGAATCACGGTATGAAACTATCACTTTTGGTATTCCATGTAATCGAAAAATCTGTTTCATAAAAATTTCTGCAATATCTAGAGCCTTATAAGTAGTTTTTACTAGTATAAAATGTGCTTCCTTGCTGATTTTATCCACTACCACCATGATAAAATCATTTTGTTTCTGATTCCTAGGTAGTCCGGTAATAAAATCTATGCTTATGATCTCCCATTTCCAACTAGGTATAGGCAATGGCTGTAACAGTCCAGCCGGATGCTGATATTCAACCTTTACTCTTTGACAGTCAATGCATTTAGCTATATATTCTGCTACTTCATCCTTCATCCTGGGCCAATAATAATCTTTCTATAACATAGTTATGGTTTTCTGATAACCTGGATGACCAACATAATGAATTTTGTGCATCTCATCTAAAATCAGAATTTTTATCTTTGGTACGTTGGGCACATATAATCTATTCTTGTACAGCAGCAAGCCATTTTCTTTTAACCTAAAATCTGCCATAGAATTTTCAGAATTACTTTCTGCTGTCTTTTCATGTAAATTCTTGTACTCTTCATCCGTTTCAATTCCTTTGAAAATCTGATTTTCTAAATATGTTGTATATGTACTGATGGTTGAAATAAAATTTAACTTTGCATTACGACTTAAAACATCAGCAACCTTGTTCTCTTTACCCTTTATATGCTGAATTTCAAAATCATATTCACTTAGAAAGGTTAGCCATCTAGCTTGTCTAGCATTCAAGTTCGTTTGATCTAGTAAATACTTCAGCCCCATGTTATCTGTCATCAAAGTAAATTTTATGCCAATAAGATGGTGACGCCACATTTTTAAGGCGTGTATTACTGCTAATAATTCCAGATCATATGTAGAATAATTTTTCTGATGTATTTTCAGCTTTCGAGACTCATATGCAACAACATGTCCCTCTTGTGTTAGGAATCCACCGAGTCTGTCATTACATGCGTCGGTGCATACTATAAAATCTTTATTAGCATCTGCAATTCTCATAATAGGTGTTGTAGTTAGTAATTCCTTCAACTTCTTAAAACTGTCTGCACACTTTTGATCCCATACAAACTTCTTTCCCTTATTCTGTAAGGAGGTTATGGGGTTTGCAATCTTCGAAAAACCTTTTATGAATTTTCTCTAATATCCTGTAATCCCCATAAATGATCGTACGTCCGACACATCCTTAGGAACCGACCATTCATTAATGGCTTTTATCTTATCGAGATCAACCGAAATTCTTTCCTTAGAGATTATGTGACCTAAATACTGAATCTTATCCTTGTGAAAGTCACACTTACTAAACTTAGCATATAACTGATGATCTCTCAGAACTTGTAAAATAATACGCAGATGTTCGTCATGTTCTTCCTTACTTTTAGAATATACTAGAATGTCATCTATGAATACAATGATGAAATTATCCAAATACTTGTGCAGAACATTATTCATTAAACACATAAATACTGCTGGGGCATTAGTCAACCCAAATGGCATGACCATGAACTCATAATGTCCATAGCAAGTTCTAAAGGCTGTTTTAAAAATATCCTCATCCTTCACATGAACTTGATGATATCTTGACCTTAAATCAATCTTTGAAAATATCGTTGCTCCACACAGCTGATCAAATAGATTGTCGATGCAGGGCAACAGATATCGATTCTTGATTGTCATCTTGTTCAGTTGGCGACAATCTATACAAAGCCTAAAACTGTTATCCTTCTTCTTAACAAAAATAACAGGTGCTCCCCAAGGAGACACGCTGGGTCTTATATAGTTTTTATCAATCAGTTCCTTCAACTGTGATTTTAACTCATTTAATTCCAATATGTTCATCCTATATGGAGCTTTGGAGTTCAGTACCGCACCCGGTATCAGCTCAATGGTAAAATCTAGATCCCTCTTCGGGGGTAATCCTGGAATCTCTTCTGGAAAAACATCTAGGAATTCTTTTAGTAGGTATATCTTCTAGTGTCAGTTTGTCATCTTTTGTAATTGACTCCTCTTGTACTACATTCACTGCGAACATCTTATATCCTTTTCTAACTACTCTTTTTACTTGCATAGCTGAAATCTGTCTAAGTGATGTCTTTCTAGGAATACCCTTCACTTCTACTTTTTCTCCTTCATCATTTAGACAGGTAAAAATTTTCTCATAACAATTCAAAATAACATGATGTGCTTCTTACCAGTCCATTCCTATTAAGATGTCATAGGATCCTAAAGGTAAAACATTTAGCTTGGTTCGTGTCTTTAACGGATTCATAGATAAAACACAACTTTCAACAAAATCAGACACTTTTCTTTTTGTTCCTCTTGCTAGCAGGGTAATTTTTAGGGGCGAAATTTCGCCAATTGGCTATTTTTGGGGCATTTTTTCAAAAAATAAATTCACTATTTGGTCATAATATTCACCAAAAATTACAATTTTCAGTATTAAATTGTATGTTTCATATTTAATATTCACCCACCTATCTATATATATGTTTTTTTTCAATCCAAAATAATCGCCTAGAATTCTACACTTAAGTATAATATTACAATCCTTAAAAAATACCCTAGTTGTTAGTCTAACTAACCAGGATTTACTAAATTTTTCTGTTTTCAGATTAAAATTTTCTACAATATCTAAAAATATATAACTTAGGCTAGTGCCTAGATCAATCAAAATAGAAACACGGTGGTTTTGTAGCATACCTTCAATCTCTACCATAGAGACTTGATGCTACGCTTGCCTGTTGTCTAGAGCTGCATTAATTATGGGCATCTCTCTTGCCAATTATCCCACAGTAGTTTCAGCTTGTATGGAGTGAATATTATTGGCTGTCTACTTCTTATTGGGATAGTTTGAAGCATAATGAGGACCTTGACACTCAAAACATTTTATAGGTGTCCTCTGGTCATTAGTTCTGGTAACATTGGGTGTATTTCTAGGAGCTGTAAAATTTCACTGTTGATTATTTCTGGGACTGTTTCCTTGGAAATTTTGATTTGGAAAGTTTTTCTTTTGAAAACCAGAATTTCCATTGAACCTGAAATTTTTCTTCTTCAGCTCAAAGTTGCTGGGTTTATTATTTTTCCAATTAGATATCCCTTCTCTTTTCCGGTTCTGATTGTAGCATAAATTTTCTTTCCTCATGGCTTCTTCTAAGGTCTTTGGATTGTCATACTCTATTCTGTCCTTGATGTTGAAAGGTAGACAACTTAGATACCTCTGAATCTTTGGTTTCTCCTCCACAAGGTATGGCACATACCTTAGCAAATTCAGAAATTTGCTGTTCAGCTCTTCCATGTTCATGGTTCCCAGTCTTAAATCATAAAATTCCTTGGAATTTTCTTCGTAATATTGTTCAGATAGGAACTTCTTCTTGAAGTATCATTTAAAAGTGCTCCAATTCACATCCTTGTCCTTGATGCCCTTCACTCTTTTTATGTCCTGCCACCAAATGTCTGCCTTCCCGATTAGGTTGTATATGGCCATCTTTGCTTTCAATGATTCTGCATAACCATAAATTTGGAAGTATTTCTTCATGCTGGATAGCCATGCTTCAACTATCTCTCCTTTCTCAGTTTCACCATTGAAGGTTGGGGGTTTGATATTCTTGAACTCCCCAGAAATCTGCTCATACTGTTTATGGCTTTTTCTTTTTGGTTTGTAATCCCCTTCGTTGCTATCACTTGAATAATTACGTTTCTTTGTACGTGTCTCAATGGCAGATCCTGATGATGTTGAACTGTTATTCTCATCATCAGTTTTCACTTTCTTATCCTTGTTCCCATGAGGTAAGTCTTCAATCTTGGAGGTATTTTCAACCCTTCTATCCTGTTCATCTGTTGGGCACTGATCGAACAGTACTTGGTCCAATTCTTCTTGTGCTTTCAGAATTCTCTCATTATCTTGTTTAACAGATCTTATTTCTGCTTTCAACTCCTGAAATGCACGTAACAATTCTGATGAATTGTCATTTAATTCACCATGGACTTCTTCTTCATAATGTTGTCTAGTACTATTGTTGGTATGACTGGTCGGTCGAATTCTGTCCTCCATGTGTTCATCTGACCCTTCCATACCTGTAATTTTGAAAACAATTTTTTGTATACAAAATAATTTAATTAGTAAAGATTTTTGCTGTCATAAAAATTTTCTGTTGCGTGTTCTTTGGACCTTTTCAGGCCGAGAGCTCGAACATGAGCTCTGATACCACATGTAACATCCCGAAAATTCACAAAATTTAAAATTTTTTAAAGTAGCATTAAATGCTATACTTTCTAATGCGGAAATTAAATAAATGCTAATCTTTTTAACTAAGAACAAAAATGATAACAACAATTCATACTTCTTAACACAATTTACGACATTAGTTTTGCTTGTGTTAATTGTAATCTTTATGCTGTAATTGAGTTTATCTTGTGATAAAGTTTTCTTGACAAAGTACTGACAATTGCTCTTGGATGATGACGAAGGGGTCCTGAGGGTACCCCGAGGCTTACTTAGCATTCGTGCTAAAGCATTTGAATCGTTCCTTTCGCAAATTACACATAAGAGACTTAAAGTTTAAGAAGTGTGACAGAAGAGTTCCTAACTAGTTTCGGTAATCTCCATGTGTCTTAATGGTTTTAGAGAATAATGTCGAAATGCAATCAGTGAGATCTCTTCAGTTAATATCTGGTTTTCATATTAATAAGTATGATTGCTATGTACTTCTTGCTCTATCCTATGTTAAGAAAACTTCATGTAATTACCAAGCCGGTTCTATTAAATACAACCGTGTGTAATTATCGTACAAATCCTTTGATATATTGACTATATGCAACTATTGTGCATTTCTAATGTGAAAGAACTATATGCAAAGTTACATGCATATCCTATAGTATGAACTATATGTATTTTCACATAGTCTCTAGAATGTACACTATATACAATTTCTTTGTATTATCTATAGCCTAAAACTATATGCATAATATATGCAATTCCTATTACATAAACTCCTATATGCATAACCTATGCAATTTCTCATAACATTGAAACTATATGTAAATCCTTTATCAAACATATGGCATTGATACTATATGCAAATTATTTATGCAATAAGTTATGTCTTGGTTCAATATGAAATGATGTGAATAAAAGTGCGTCCATTTGAACCTTAGAATGTAGAGTCAATACCTAGCTGGTGCATTAACCTAAGGTAACTATGAATCATACTATTGTATGTAATGACAGGCTTGTAATGTATCTATTGAGCCAAGCGTGATGTCGACAGGATAATTAATACTTTGATGATTACTTGCTGGCAGGCTCTCGAATTCACCGTTGGCCTTTAATACTCCCATCAACCGGATTCAGTGGAATGTCACTGTGGCTGCCATCGTGGTCCATAACATGTGAAGGTAATGTGACAGGGCAGCCTATGTGGTCGAGTTGTATTTGATCTAGCTTGAGGGTTGTCCTAGCTGTCTCCACGGTGGCAATGGCGATTAATACCCGTCATAAATATGGTAATTGCTTGGGGATACGAAGTGCTGAACAAGTAAATCTCCATAGTTGATCATGCGTGGGTCTTGGATTTCAAAACTTAACCCTAATCTCCACTATGTTTGAAGTTATTGTTTTCCCTTGGCACTCATTTTTTGTTGAGAGCAGTTTAGGGAAGAGGCCAACAAGCTGAGAAACTTTAGGGTTTCTCTAGCAGGTTTTAGTGAGCTTCTTCGCGAATTGAACCTGTGACCTGTTGGTATTTCCTGCTACTAGGCGATAGTTTAGATAGCCGAGCTTACTATGAGAGTTTACAACACTTGAAGTGATAATGGAAGAGCCCCGTGGCTAATAGTTTAGAGAGCCGAGCTTACTATGAGAGTTTACAACACTTGAAGTGATAATGGAAGAGCTCTGTGGCTGATAGTAATCTTGTGCATAGGTTAAATCTAGTGGTCGTTCTTTTGTATATGTTGAATGGTAGTTCTCTGAGTTGGCTTCAAATTTTAATGCATTCGGTAATGAGATGGTGGTTACGATTCCCCATAGGCTATGGCGCCAATGTTCCAGAAAATAACTATTAAAGGTAATGTTTCAGGTTTTGAACCTGTCCCTTCTAATTTGTTTAATAGTTGTAGTTAATGTTATTTCGTTTTACGGAAACTCCTATCGTGATGCTCGTTTGACCATAACTTAAATGTTTTGGCAGGTTCCTTCAATATTCGGCTTCCAAGCTCGAGTTTGGTTAAATGGCAGCTGCGTATGAAATGGTAAGCTTCGGTGGTTACCCTGTTGCTTCGGTTAGGTGACTGTTGGATCTTCATGTGTTCTTAGCCGAGACTTCATGTTTATATTGGGCTATAGGAAGTGACCACCGTCGAAATATTGTGAGCTATCTAACAGCCTAGGGAGGATGAAATCCTCAATCTATTCCGCGTTAACCTGTGGTGTTTTTTTTCAGTGTAGTTAATTGTAAAAGAATGTAACTGCTAAGAGGGTTTTATCCCTCGGCTAAACTAGATATATGAAGATTTTGGCTCTTGTAACTTGAAGATGTTTACTTGTGTTGAAAACTGAGAGCCATGCTCCAGGTTTGTGATAATTCAATGTTGAACTATTGTGCATTTATAATGGCTACGTGCCAAAGGTTTCGACCTTGTTTCGAGTAGTCAAAACCCTACCCTGTAGGTTTTGATGGTAGGCTTTGATAGTTCTATGTTTAACCAAAACTATACTATTGTTTCAAAAAATGGCTGAGAGCCAACTCAACGTTTTTTATTTGAAAACTTTGAAATAAAATCTAGTGTTCATGTAATTATATGGTTTGTTTCAGTTTATGTTTATGAACGTATTCAATGATGTTTGAACATGAAATCTTAATCTATTTGGAAACTGATAAAATATGTGTTGCTATTTCGACTATAAAGGTTTAACCGTCGAATTAGTTATGAACCTGTTATGTTATTGTAAAAGATTTGTTTTCGCTATTAAGGGTTTCGATCCCGTGTATAAAGTATTGCAAAAGAATGCTAAATAATAAATGAAAAAGAGCTAGGGTTCTGCCTATGATGAAAGTGTTTGAAATTAATAATTGTAGTTGATAACTAAATCAAAATATGAGATATGGATACTGAAAATGAAATAGTAATATACCATGATGGTATTATTTGTGAATGATAAGTATCTATTTATCGTTATATGTACTAAGTAGCAACTCTGTGTAAAAAGAATATTTAAATTTGCAGCTGTTAAATTTTTAGGAATGATGATGCCTGAAATAAGTGGAATTATAACACCTTACTGTTGGAAAGAATAATAATAGAATGCATAACATTAGCTTTCAAAAGGAAAATAGATAGTGATAATTGAAAACCCTAGTTATGTGCAAAGATGAAATGTTTACTTTTGTTACTAAGTAAGAAAATGCTACAATATCTATTTTATGATATGTTGCTCTATATTCTGGGTTTAGACATATATAATTGATATTGCAGATTTAAAAGAAACACCACAATGTTAGTCTAATCATTCACTTGGCATTCTGCCCATCATTCATCTATCTTAATTTTACTTCTTTGTACTAGAGTACTATACAGAAAACAATATGGGAAAAATGCAGAGAAGATATTGAATCAATCATCTCATTTACTTAACCATCATTATACAAAATCATACCTAGGTCAGAAATTGAAACATTTACTTCTGTATGCCATTAATTGTAAATACTAAATCTACAAATGCAGAAAATCATTTAACTGAAAATAAACAAGACAGAACAGTAGAACCTGATGAATGTAGGAGAAACAAACAACTCAAGGAGCCTGTTTCACCCAACCTACTCCTGGAGATAGCCAAATTACTTGCCTTAGGACCCCCGAGCCTATTCACTGAACCACTAGGAAGAAGAATCTGTAGAAGCTTTAGGTCATCAACTTGCAGCAACAATGTAGATCATTCAGTCTTATAGACTTAGCAGTCAAAGAGACCTGCACCATCACCTCTGGTTTCCTTCTCAGAATAATTTCAACAGACTCACAATGCACTTCCACTTAGCCTCCCTATTCGAATCTCTGAGTGATCACCTAATGCACTTGAGGAAATATTTCTGCAGAAAATAATGTGGAGCTCCCTGCTCAATTCGAATTGCTTTATCTAGGTTGCTTAGGCCTTTTTAGTGGTTTACCTGGTCATTAATGAGCTAACAACTCTCTTCCACCCACGCGGGGGATAATGCCACAAATTTAGGGTAGTTGTCCCATAACCAAAAACTAGTGGTGGAGTGCAAATGTTGACACCTATCCCATGCCTTCTAGTAGCTTCCATTCCTCCTAGTGGGTCAGTGAACACTCATTTAACAGTTCCCTTGGGTGTTTGTCTCCCGTTTTAATTTATTAAATAATAATAATATATCATTAAAATCATCCTCGACGAGATTTGGTCATAATTACAAAACTTTGTAATTATAATTTAACATAATGTTTTTGCAATAAAATAAATAGTCTCAAAATTTGGGCAGGTGACACACATTGAGGTAACTATTTCAACATGACATTATTTTAATACATGAGTAATTGTTAACAATTTAGTGTCATTTGTAAATTATTTTTACTTACTATATACATATATAGATTGCTAATATTTTTAATGATTTTAAAACTTGTGGTTGCTACAAGAAGGGCATGAGGGGAAAGAGGCTCATGCAGCAGAACCTTCTGATGTACAAGATGTTGTCATACCTTCAGCGACAACAACTCACGCTGAGGTAACTATTTTAACATGACATTATTTTAATACATGTTAGTTTGTTATCACATGTTACTTAATTAATGCTACCTGATCTAATATTTACAATTTTCTAAATTGTAGGTTGTAGATCCCCTTGTGAGGGAAATGATTTCATCTAGTGAGCTCCCCCTGGTGGAAATACAAGCGATAGCGTGCCCATAGAGACACAACGGGTGGCAGAAAGTTTCTTACAATTGCTTGAAGTATATAGTACATCGGTATGTATTTCATCATTGCCAGTTTGTTAATACATGCTATTTCATTGACCAATGCATTTCTAACTATGTCAGTAATTGGTGATTGTAGCCACCAACCTCTATACTTATGAGACAGTCAACAGTTGGATCTCCTCGTAGTCCAAATGTGCAAAAGGGACAAGTGTATAAGAGAGGCTCCACTCCTAGAAAGGGTGTGGATGTCCTCTATAGCAGACACACGGGAGATCCATCTACCCCTCACCTAACAAGAGTCATTGATGCTGCAGTTAGTGCCACATCTATAATAGCCACAAGTCATACAGAGGTAACTATTTCAACAATCACAATGCATAGTATTTAACCATGTTACTATATTGTTTATTCATGCATGTCTAACTAGTTGGTGATTGTAGCCATTAGCGACAGAAGTGCCCGACCCCTCTGCTTAATCTATGGTTCTGACCAGGTCTCCTCTTATGGTGAGATGTTCATTAATGACCAAGTTTTTTTATTCAATTTACCCAAACATGTTGATCAATGTTGAATTGCTGAATTAATTGAGATATGATCTTTATTTGCAGAGCACAACTATAGAGAGGCCTTCCATGAGCACACCACAGACATCTATACCCCATGAGGATTTGGTGAGTGTTTGTCATAAATAATTTGGACATAAGTTAATTTTTTAAGTTTGTTAATGGTAGGGTATTAGTGCAGTTATTTGATAAAAATAATGATATTTTTTTTGTAGACTCCTGAGATGCAGAGCGATCCCAGGGAGATGGCCGATAGAGTAAATTCGGGGAAAAACAAGCGAAAGATTGATTTTTGATGTTGCATAGTCCTGCATATATGTATTTTGACATACATGTACACATTGTTGTACTTAGGGATACATGTACATCGATAGGCCATTTAAGGGCCGACTACTTTGCCATATTTTGTATTACAAACATTCGACTATCAATGCATGATACAATATATTCTATATTTTCTCTTGAGTTTCCACTTGTGCTTGTGATGATTTATCTTTTCCACAAATTGATAAATTATGCTATTGAAATTTATATAATTACATTTTAAGCAATATTTATTCTCTTACATTTATTGCATTAATCAAGTAACATCTCACCATTGTGTTATGAAAACATTATATTAATGGAAAAAACTAATAATATCTTTCCACAATTCAATGAGCTTAGTAAATGCATGCTAATTTGATATCTAATTTAAAATTGTGTTTTTTTTCAACTCCAAAGGTTCATACCCATTGATCAGGATTATGGTTGCAAGGAAAATATGTTGCAAGGAAAAAACAAAAGTTAACAAAATAAGTCAAAATATATTTAAATAACTTTTGTCATGTAAAACATGCTACGCATATCATCAATGTAATCCTATGACATTATCACAAGCTAAGAGGAAGTCTAATAGATGATACACATTTCATCAATGCTACCGTATTTCATCAAACAATATGTACACTCGCATCTATGAAGTTTGGTTGAAGTGTGCCTACTCTAGCATGCTAAAAACAATGGAAAAGTATCAATTACAATGGCAAGGAATGCATAACTAAAGTGTAATAAAATTCATTGGGCCTTCATGTACATATGGTCAAATATATGTAACAAATATACCCTAGTTTGTTCCAATATGCTAACCAATATCTGGTCATGAATTCACTCTCATAAAATCGTTGAAGATATAAACCCTATCCTTACTAAACCCTAGTATGTAAGACCCTGGTTTGTGCCTTACCTCTTTCATATGTCCATTTTCCACTTGTCATAATGCAAAATTAATCATACAGAATCCATGGAAAATGAGAAACCTAACTAGTTTAATTATATTCCTTGATAATGTTATTTTGATGAAGGAAAATAAGATGTTCATGGTCCTATGTTTGTAAAAAGGATGGATTACACTCATATGAAAATGTATTTAAAATTGAATGTACTTGATTGATTCAAAGGATGATGCAATGGTTGTTCATTGTGATTTGGAAAGTATTCCCCCATAACTTGATGGAAAGGTTCATGGTGAATTTGATCTAACAAAGCTAGCAAGGATCAGAGGGATATCATCAATGAAACATCGCATCCATTTTTTATTTAGAACTTTGAATTCTTAAAAATGACATTAATTACTCAAAATGCAAATATATTGGAACACTGAGTTGTTAAATGACATGGCATACTAAGGACATAGCAATCTACCAAGGGTGCAGTGTGGTAGGTTTGATTTCTACTCTTTGAATGTCTAGTTCTAGAATCAAAATAAAAAATTTCAAAGTTGACCCCCATGTGCAAAAATTGCACACTCCTTTACTGAGTAAAATCCTAGTTTCCAAAATGGACCTAAAATATGACACCTGGGCCATGGGACCGGAGGAGAGGGGAACCCCTAGCACTATCCTGATGTCCTGAATCCAACGGAGTTGATGGTTTGTCGATCCGAGCCATGGTCGTCATTCTATGGCTCGTTCTAGCTCACATCCCAAAGGCCTTTAGGGACACATGTTGGATTCCTACTGGGGGCATATAATTCCAACTGTGCAACAAAACTAGGTTCCAGGAAGACTTGCAAGTGTATCTAGGAATTTTCCAGCTAAGAACGCTAGCCTTAAGTCCCCGGTCGACGATTTTGCAAAGTTGACCCCTATGTGCAAAAATTGCACACTCCCTTACTAAGCAAAACCCTAGTTTCCAAAATGGACCTAAAAGATGACACCTGGGACATGGGACCGTAGGAGAGGGGAACCCCTAGTACTATCCCGATCTGCTTAATCCAACGGAGTCAACAGTTTTTCGATCCGAGCCACGGTCGTCATTCTATGACTCGTTCCAAATCGCATCCCAAAGGCCTTCAGGGACACCAGTTGGATACCTACTGAGGGCATATAATTCCAATCGTGAAACAAAAAAGGGTTTCGGGAAGTCCTGCAAGTGTATCTAGGAATGTTCCATCTGAGAACGCTAGCCTTAAGTCCCTGGTCGATGATTTTGCAAAGTTGACGCCTATGTGCAAAAATTGCACACTCCCTTATTGAGCAAAACCCTAGTTTCCAAAATGGACCTAAAAGATGACACCTAGGCCATGGGACCAGAGGAGAGGGGTACCCTAGCACTATACTGATGTCCTGAATCCAAAGAATTTGACGGTTTGTCGATCCGATCCACGGTCGTCATTCCATGGCTCGTTCCATATCGCATCCCAAAGGCCTTCAGGTACACCTGTTGGATACCTACCGGGTGCATATAATTCCAACCGTGCAAAACAACTGGGTTCCGGAAAGTCCTGGAAGTGTGTCTAGGAAGGTTCCAGCTAGGAATTCTATCCATAAGTCCCCGGTCGAATATTTTGCAAAGTTGACCCCATGTGCAAAAATTGTGCACTCCCTTACTCAGCAAAACCCTAGTTTCCAAAATGGACCTAAAAGATGACACTTAGGCCATGGGACTAGAGAAGAGGGGCACCCCAAGCACTATCCCGATGTCCTGAATCCAACAGATTCGACGATTTTTTGATCCGAGCCACGGTCGTTATTCTATGGCGCGTTCCAACTCGCATCCCAAAGGCCTTCAGGGACACCAGTTGGATACCTACCGGGGCCAAAGAATTCCAATTGTGCAACAAAATCGGGTTCCGGGGAGTCCTGCAAGTGTGTCTAGAAATTTTCCATCTGGTAACTCTATCCATAAGTCCCCGGTCGATGATTTTGCAAAGTTGAACCCCATGTGCAAAAATTGCACACTCCCTTACTGAGAAAAACCCTAGTTTCCAAAATGGACCTACAAGATGACACCTAGGCCATGGGACCGAAGGAGAGGGGAACCCCTAGCACTATCCCAATGTCTTGAATCCAACGGAGTTGACAGTTTGTTGATCCAAGTCACGGTCGTCATTCTATGTCTCATTCTAGCTCGCATCCCAAAGGCCTTCAGGGACACATGTTGGATACCTACCAGGGGCATAGAATTCCAACTGTGCAACAAAACTGGGTTCCGGGAATTCCTGCAAGTGTATCTAGGAAGGTTCCAGCTGAGAATGTTATCCTTAAGTCCCTGATCGACAATTTTGCAAAGTTGACCCCTATGTGCAAAAATTGCGCACTCCCTTACTGAGCAAAACCCTAGTTTCCAAAATGGACCTAAAAGATGACACTTGGGCCATGGGACCAGAGGAGAGGGGAATCCCTAGCACTATCCCGATGTCATGAATTCAACGGATTTGATAGTTTGTTGATCTGAGCAAATACCACCATTCTATGGCCCGTTTAAATTCACACCCCAAAGGATTTCAGGGACACCTACAGATGGCTATACAGGAGAAAATCCAACAAAATAATAATGAGCATGAGGATAGTGATAATGAGCATGGAGATAGTGATGGTGATAGTGAGCATGAAAATGGGCATGAGGATGCATATATTATGGTTTACTTAGATGGTAGAAAAAAAACAAAGAAAACAAATCCATGACGAAACTTGTGCAATTTATCAAGTTGTACCAAGTCTATGCAATTTATCAATCTATCACAATGTTTGACTAGGGTTTCAAGAACCGTTTAAACTCCAGAGAAAATGTGTTCGACCTCTATGATTGAATGGGGAGGATGGCCCTACTGAAATAGATGTATTGAAACTAATGACATGTCCTTTCAATTCACAATTTTCATTTCGTGCCTCCAATTTCATTTAGGTCAAGTGTCTCAAGGAGAGATGGAAAATTCATCATTGGGCATAATAACCAAACCAAGCAACAAAATTGAATGTTGTAATTTTTGGAAAGTGTTTTTGGGAGAGATGAACATGAGCTCATTGTCCATAAACTCTCATGCAAACTTTTTATGAATTTGACCTTTTAATGCAAAATCTTCTTTGCCTCTTAATGAGAAAAACCCTAATTGGATACGGGTTCCAATAAGAGGAGGGAACCAACCAACTTAGGCCCTAAAGATAACTTCTTAGGCTCAACCTTCATGAATGTTGTTGAATGTGGTTTCCATTGATGTCAAAGGAGTTTAGTAATGACAAAGGAATAACCAAGGACATGAATACAGGGAAACCTTAGTGAAAGACAAAGGAATAACAAAGGAAGTGATGACATAGCATGTATGAAGATGTGGAATTTGTGATGAGGCTAGAAAGACACATGGTGGTGTTCTGGTGCTATCATGAAGTCAATGTTTTAATATGACATCATTCTGAAGAGTATGGCAATTTTGTGAAACTTTGGAAATTGACTAAGTATGGAAAAATTAGTCCAAACGGCTCTAAGAAAATGCCCACCATAATTCATAGGTTAAGGAAAATTCCCACCCCTTTGTCTCAGGCTATACCTTGTTGAATAGGATATCTAACCATGGTCTCATTTCTTCAAAAGAGTGCTTTATGAAAAATTTATAGGTCTGCCAAAATAGGGGTTTAGAATAAACTTTGGAGAAATTTTGAAAAAATGGCTGTGTTGGAAAATTGGTCCAAGTTGCCTTGGTGAAATACCCTCTGTACATCATAGGAGAATGATAAAAAATATCTGGAAGCACCAGGCTGAAGGTTGTTGATCTGTATACCTGAACATGGTCTCATTTTGTCTTGAGAGTGTCTGAGGAGGAAGTTATAAGTCTACCAAAACAGGGTTTCAGGCTGTTTTGCACCAGAGGGAGTAAAACTGCCTACGTGGCCTTAGGAAAATGCCCGCCATAATTCATGGGTTAATGTAAATTCCCACACCATATGGTCAGGCTGTAGCTTGTTGATTTTTCTACCTGACCATGGTATCATTTTTTCTTAAGAGTGTCTGAGGAGGAAGTTATAGGTCTGCCAAAACAGGGTTTTAGGTAGTTTTGCACCAAGTTCAGTAAAATGCCCACCTAGGGAAAATGAAGATGAGTCTGAGAGTGAAATAAAATTAGGTGTGCTTAATGAGGTGTACTACATCATCTAGTGGCGTTGGTCTAGGATTTTGGTGAAATAAAAAATCCACCTTAGAAATTGCACAAATTGTCTAAGTATAAAATTACTGGTAAAACTGCCTAAGTGACCTTTGTAAAATGCCCGCCATTTTCTATAGTTGATGGATTAAATTATTCTTAGGGCATGGGTCTCTAGCGTGTTTATTAGTGCATCTAACCATATAATTATTTTTACCAAAGAGCCTCTATAGTTCAATATATTGATCTGCCAAAAGTTTTCCGCAAAATCGACCACTGACAGGATAGTCCCAATAGGAAATGTATCCCTGCACATTCTAAACTGGTCATCTTGCCAATGAGCCACATGTACATGCTTTACATACTATTGTGTCTTTTCAAATAATTCCTCCATGAAGTTTCAAACCCGTACCTGGTAGATCAACAATAAAGACATATATCAATAGATTGTTACATATGAAATTGCAATCTGAAGAAAAAATAGTATCCAATAGCTCATTACTAACCTGAGAAGTGACAAATTGTATTTTTTTTCTTTCGTTCCCTCCATCAATATCATACGTGACATATTTGAATGACTGCAAGTTAACCTCCTGCCTCCCAAGTTCATGCTCATCGGTCACATGTATGCATTTTTCCAATAATGCCAATCCACCACACCCTGGGCATGTCCCATCTATGGAAGTTTTTTGATAAAATGTGCAATCATTTGGCCTGCTACACAAAATGATATGAATAAAGTCTCTAAATGGCATCGGTGGAAATGTAGCTGAGCATTCCTGCAAAAGAGTGTTATGCAATACACAAAAAATATATGTATATGTGTCATAATAGTAACCATACTCAATGTGGTATCGACAACAACATGTGTTACGAATTGTGTTTATTTTAACATACCATGGTTTGCGTTTTTCAAAGGATCTTTGGCCTAAGTCAAGTTCATTATGTTCATTTATAAATCTCTCATATAATTCTGTTTGTGTCATATCAATAAAATGTTTAATGTGTGGTTCACGATCCTTTGAACCCCTTCTCAATTTTAATACATTTTTTGGTTGGAAGAAGGTCTAGTGCTGTCATGCTAAAAATATTGCACTAATCCCTTTACCGCATCAATGAGCTTCATATCAGAGCGTGGAAACCTGCCAATGAAGGCCCAAATATCTGTTTGACCGGTTTCAAGTTGTTCTCTTCTAACACAATACCTACGAAGTGTCTTTACATTAAAATTAATAATTTTGGATGTAGGTTTAAGAAAATGAAGTGCCATAGTGTTTTTGTTCACGATTGATTGTGACAACACATGACGAGTCGCATTGCGATCCTTTGAGCGAGATTTATTTCCAATTGTACTAAATGCATCTACTAAACTTTTAACAATATGAGAACTTGGTTCTAACTTTTTGGTCATCTTTATCCTTAACATTCTTCTAACAACAACCATAGACCTAGATTTTAACAATGATAAAAATAATTTTCACTTGTCCCCATCACATTTAGAATCAAAAAAATTATCAAGTATTTGTTGAGTTTGATAAGCAATAGCACATTTATACAACGTACCTTCAAGTGAACTAATGAGAGTTTCATCAACCTGTATACGTTTCGGAGTTCTTCGGCGTGCAATTGTTGATGGAGGTAAGGGTGTTGGAATTGGAGCATGTACAACATCACAAGGATGCTCCGATGTTTCAATAGGAGCCTCT